>OV121086.1:37348901-38548901 GCA_921293015.1 Phorcus lineatus | reverse complement strand
AGTAAATAAATAAACTGACTACCTTGAGCAGGCTATGGCTAAGCGGTTTAAATTAATTCAAAAGGCAGATACCAAGTGTCAAACTTTCTTGTGAAAAGTTCTTAAGATAAAAATCAACGAATAGTTTGATAGATTTAAAGACTAGTTACCTAGGACTGACGTTCGTACTTTCTATGTTATGGTGAATCTTTTGAAATAAATATATTGAAGCCTGAGAGTGAGTTTGATCAGATCTAATTTACCAAATCCAAATTAGCTACTGCAAGATAAGAACATGTAAGTCTTCAGAAAATCTTTTTAAAAAATCTTAACAGAAGACATATTAGAGAACAGTGTTTAGGATCATGTGCACAATATATTTAAATACACATGACATTGATTTATGAGTACGCATAGTGAATAATTCATGGCTAACACAGAAAATGGTTTCAATAAAATGTTAAAAACTCAGAACATTTTTTTCAATGATTTCAACTTCTCTATTCTGCCCTCTAAATCTTCCACACTACAGACACTAACATCTAACACCACAAGAATCATAGGACCACCTTCATCATGTAGCCTTCCCTAGAGTTAAGCTGAATACAAACTTGCCACGCTGTTTGTTGTAGCTTTTGGACTGACAAAGAGGTGAGATGTTTGTCTTGGAAGAATCAATCAGACACATGAGAGTGGGTTTTATCTGTACACAGAAGAAAGCATTGGGAGTTATCTGGTCACTGGTGGCTGGATTATAATGACAAATATTTGGCTCTAACAATACCGATTGCATGTGTGTGAATATATGAAAGACGTTTTTGCGTCTTGTAACTTTATGTTATGATGTGTCGATATCACTGAATGAGAACCTTAAAGTAACGTTGTTAACTGGTAAACGATTTCTCTTAGGGCCATGGAATTCCGATTTACTTCATGTTGTTTTGTGTTTAGAATGATATGTCCGAAACATTTAAATATATTATTATTCAAAACATCATTATTCATGAAGATAAGTCTTTTTAAGATTGTGAATATCTAGCCCATGTATAATCTGTTTTGGAAATCGTACATTGGCACTGAAATTGGAAATGTTAACGTTTTTGTGATCAAGTCAAAATTTGCCCTCACTTGTCAACCATTTATCACTTTATTATCAAGAAGTAATAATCGGTAAATTGAGCACTGAGCTATTCCATGAATTCAAAAGTGAATATCAATTAAATCACCTCATTGATTGAAATGTTTTTTTTTTGTTAGCGACAATAGAACGCAATGGTAATTTGATAGATTATTGAAAATAAACACTACTTTAAATTTCAAATACTGATCGAACGATTTCTTTTCGAAACCACTTTTTTGTATTCATTTTAACATTCATCACATTTTTGTTGAAATGTACGGTTTAATATTATATACTTTGAATTATAATATGTGTTAAAATGAAGGTGTTTGTGTTGTAGAAATCAGTCGGAGCAGTGGGACCAGTCTCATCGATATCTTAGTGAGGACAGATATTAGCTCTTCTGACTGGTAGAAGGTAGCTATGCGTTCAGTTCTGATATCTCATAAGCTGATTATCTGATTGTATTTCATGTCGCCAGTGGTTTGGTACACTTTTTGCGCAGATAATGGTGGGATGAATTGTAATATTTAGGAAAAACATCGTTTCAGTTTTCTAAAGGACCTTTTATTGTGAATTTACATTCTACAATATACGTAAACGGAGATAAACACATGATGATAACGATTTAACAACACGAAAAGAATTAAAAAGGTCTTGAAAAGTAGATGAAGTACTGATAAGTTTAAAGCTTCTTTACAATAATGCTGACATTGACAATAGGTTAAGACCTTTTTTGCTCTGTCAGTAAAATATTCAAACGCTCAAAGATGATGTTGGTTCCTCCCACATTACTGTGATGGCGAAACCTAATAGAAATTTTATCACCATGTCATGGTAGGAAGTGAGTATACTTCAATTTAAAATTAACGAGATATACGGCGGGGGCATCATATTCTGGTCATAGGAAAAGATGACAGTTTATTGCTAAATGAAGAGTTATCAGAAAAGACCTAATGTTGCTGTTTCCCAAGAAATATTTGTATACATAGCTCTGGTGCAGTTTCATACAAAACAAGGAATAAAAGTAACCTTGACTTTGGTGCCAAAATCTAAGAAATGTCTTCTTGGTTCAAGGTATATATGTTTGCTACTTGTCATTTTCAATCCAAAGAGTAGTTATTGATTCTGTAGGAATAATTAGACACAAAGACAGAGTAGGAATGATGTAAATTACAGCAAAATCAATGACCTCTGTCTAAATTTAAGAGTTATCTGATATATCACGTCTTTGTTATTGACTCCGAAACATGAATATAATATCATTCACAGAAAATAGTTTCGAAGAGAAATACTTCAAAACTCCTGAACCATACTTAGTGTCCCTGTACAATAACATCAAAGTGGATAATGTCTTGGTATTTAGTTTTATCAAAAGAAAACATTCATAAACATGTTTTATTTATTTTCTTAAATGATAAAGTGTCTAGTCGTTTGGAATAACTATCCTTATTTCCTTGCATGACCACTAAGGTTGTTATCTGTTTTCGCTGAACATCAAAACAGCTTATGAAAGATAAATGCAACTTTGAGACAAACCTGATAAAAAGTGTCTGTAGCAATGTAAGATTTGATGGTCATATTGATTAAGATTAAGAACGCGCTTTCTTGTGTGGGCGAATATTCAAGACGAATTATCACTTTTGTGTTACAAATAATAAGTGATTTTCACACTTCCACAAATTATCAAGCATAACATAAAATCAGACACAGATATAACACAACGTCGAAATCATGTATATGTTGAAGTGCTTTAACTACCATGGTTAGTATTCTCATTTGTATTTTTATTTGTATATTTTTCATTGAAAAGATTCTTAAAATAACAATATTGTACTGAATCTGTCATGCACTATCTACAAGTATAACAATAATGACAATAATAATAATAACAATAATAATGATAATAATAATAATAATAATACTTTATTACCCCGAAAGGAATTCAGTTTGTATCATTACAGAGCTTGAACATACAGGAACATATACGTGATACATGAACAAACACATTATATTAGTTCATTTGTATTCATGTTGTGAATATACACTTTTATTCCAATTTTGTTTCTGTTTCCGAAAAGACCATATCTGACCGAAGTGTCTCTTTTTAAAAAATATTCTTCATTTTTCAGAATTTTTTAAGTAAATAAAAATAAAATAAGAGGAAATCATACAAAAATGGCAAGTCCTTATCACTCTTTTCCACTCATTCGTATGGAATTTTTAACTGAACGCAAATTGGTGTTTCTTGACTAGGGAGGCCATACTGGAGCAGAGTAGCCTTGTTTTGTTCTCATCTCCGTCAACTTCATGATAAGTTTGTCTTTGATGGGCATTTCGAAACAGAATACATAAACAGGCTTTCTGTTCTTCTTCATTCAAACATTCTATATTCAGTTCTAAAAAGCCACAGGCCTATAGTACATTATGAAACATTACATACTTATCTATTATGTTTTAACATGTTTATTAATGAGTTATAAACATTTATGAAAAATGATTTACTGTTATCCTTTTTTTATATCCTTGGTGTGAAATATAAACACTGACAGATTGTGTAAACTCTGTACATTCAACCGCTCGGAAAACTGATGTCTGCTTGCCATGTGCCACATCATTTCTATGCTGACAGCAACCAACTGTTTGACAGTTTTTCAACGTCAAATGAAAGTCAGTTTGAGTGCAAGACCAATCTAGAAGCGTGTCTTTCAGCCACAAGATCCTGGATGTCTGCAAACAAGCTCAAGCTTAACGATGATAAGACTGAAGCGATGGTCATCACTTCAACATCCAGACAACAAAAAGTCATACTCTCTGATATTTCCATTGGATATTCTTGTATTCCTTTCTCTCCTGTTGTGAAAAATCTTGGCGTTATTTTAGATTCAAATCTCAGTATGAACAAGCAATTAAGTCATCTTATCAAGACCCGTCACTACCATCTGAGGAATATTGGCAGCATCCGCAATCTACTGACGAATGAAGCCACTGAAACTCTTGTTCGAACATTGATTCTGTCCCGCCTGGACTACTGCAACAGTTTACTTTTTGGCATCTCTTCATCTCAACTTTATCGTCTACAGAAGATCCAGAATAAATCTGCACGAATCATCACTCTCACCAGTCCACGCTGTCATATCTCTCCTATATTAAAATCTCTCCACTGGCTCCGAATTCGTGAAAGGATCGATTTCAAGATTCTCTGCCTAACCTACCAGTCGTTCTACAACTCAGGACCTTCCTACCTTCAAGATTTACTGACTCACTATGCTCCAGAAAGAACGCTACGTTCATCGCAGCAACTTCTACTTGCCACTCCCAGCTACAACTTAAACTCATTTGGCCAGCGAACTTTCTCATATGCAGCAGCTTCTCTATGGAACTCTCTCCCATTCGAGCTTAAATCTTGTCCATCCCTTTGCATGTTCAAAAAACAACTGAAGACCCATCTATTCCTTCGATATTGAAAACCACCTACCATCTGTATATAGTTTTTTTAAATTGAGCTCAGAAAGCGCTTTGAGCATATCCAAGTGACGTGGAAAGGCGCTCTATAAATGGCCTATTATTATATTATTATTATGTATTACAATATTACTATTACAATTTAATTCAGTTAAAAACCATCTATAGAGGGAGGGACATGATAACACAAAAGAGGAATTGAGGTATCTTCTACGTAGATCATTATGTATATATGGGTATACGAGCAATCTCTTTATCTACTTAAATGTGAATATTACAAGATTTACGTAACACATATGTATCTTCTCTTTTTATATTAAGAAACCTACCCGTTTCAACCCATAGTTTATGTGATGAACATCGGAAGCGTGCTTAACTAACTTTTTTACGGTAACATATATAAGATAAATAATTCTCGGCACAAATGTATGTTTAAATGATTGTCAAAAACTTTGCTGAAACTCAACATTTTTGTCATATGATAGATGATTAAAACCATTTACGAATAATATCTTTTAAAATTCATCATCAAGGTACCATAGGATTTATGTACATGTTACCAATGTTACCATGTTACGTGTTCATTTTGGTCATATAAGACACTCTTTTCATAACATTATTTTAGTATAAGGTAAGAAGGCATATTCAAAACTTAAATTATGGCGTATTTAAACCCAGTTTTCACGGTTCACAATACCTTTCTACTTCAATCTGTTTCTCTCCAATTGTACTTGATGTAAGATCAATGTCATCTTCAAACAGTAAAATTGAAAAAAACCCATCTGGATGCACCTGAATATCTTGTCTGCAATTTTAAAAATATACATTGCTAATTCATAAAGACATGATAAAGAAGACATTATAATAGACTTAGTAGGAACCTTTGTCTAACACCAAGGTGTACATCAAAAGACTCTGTCGTTTCATTTCTATTCTTAACTGAAGCTTTCACATTTACGCTTTAAAAAAATTCACAAAAATTACATATAATGTATTTACGTAAGAATCCGTTAATGACACTTTGAAATATAAATGTGTTATCAGTTGTAAACTTCCATATAGTGAACGTACAGAACCTTTCATTAATCATTCAGAGTAAGTATTGAGTATATATCTTAAGATGTGTGATCATGAAGAAATGTATATCCAGAAAAAATGTGTTTTTCATAATGTGGTTGTATTAATGTATTAATGGTGTTATTTTTAATCCTTAATTTTCTTACATTGTCAAGCAGTGATAGCTATCTGATAATTATCATTAGTTGTAGCTAACTGTACTATAGTAAAAACCATGAAGAGACCACTCATGATCTCTGAATATATTCCCAACGGTTCCCCCCTCATGGATAAGTACATATAACTACGTTGTGAACACTGACTTTGTCTGTTTTTTCGTTTCTAAAATCACTTATACTTGTTTACAATTACTCTTTTCCCTATCGTAGACTCGCTATTCACTTTGATCATACATATATCAAGTGCTGATTCTTTAATTGATTAGATGAGGCATTACAATATCCACATCTATTCCATTGTTTCAAAGTAAAATATTCTGTTATTGTTAATCGTGCGAGCAAGACGGGTGCTTTCAGACTGTTTCGGAGAGGACATCCCCTGATAGAGTACGTTCGAATCCCGTTCGAGTCAACGGGAACACGGTCGATTTTAATCAGACTTAAATACAATACCATTAGACATTTTTTTTGGCTTCAAGGTTTTTGTCAAAGGAATAAAACTCTGTTGTCTTTGATTTTAGTTATGGGTCTGCTTGTTAACTGTACAATTTTAGTATAGGCACGCGAGTAAATGTCATTGTTCAGTTCATGTATTTACGTTTCAATACAAAGGAAACAAAATTATTGTGAATTCATTTGCAACGAAAATGTTATTGTTTTTAAAAATTTTTTTTATTACATTGTTAAAACTCACATTTCTTACTTTGAGGGATATCCCTATGTCGTACATGTTAAAAAAGATACAATTGTCATAGAGCGTAAAACTTATTCATTGGTACTAGACGGTCAAACAGATCAAATGGTAGGGCACTAAACGAAGTCGTCTATGTCGAGTTGTGCCTATTGAAATGTGAGTAATATGTAGTGACGAGCCATTAGCTGCAATGATTAGGAACTGCAGGGTAGTCTTTCTAAAATGTGTGGTAAACAGTATCCAAACTCCTGAAAACAAGACACTTCTCGAAGTCGAAGACGCTTGTATTTATAGACTTACAAACTACTTACCTGTAATGATGCTAGTACTGTCTATTGTGTGATGTGTCTTTTGAAAAAAATCATTCTGGCCTTTGAGTTTTACTTATATAGTCTTCATCCTGTTCCCTTTAACACAATGAAAATACTCACTGTAAGATGAGAACTAATCTACATGCGTTCTTCCTATATTATCTGCAATGCAGTGATAGTAAACCATTTTTTATTAGAGAAGCGTGCCATTATCTAATTTGAAGCATGCTATGGTAAGTGTAACCAATTAAAGTATGCATTCTTTGAACCTTTACAAAATAAAATAAATTGTACGAAAACTGTAAGTCAGTTCATTAAAGGAAAGTTAGAAAATATAAACTTTTATAAAAAAAAGACTTTCAAAGTTCAATATAAAGACCACAAATGCAAGTTAAACATTGAAATGAAAACTAAAACGCTGTTTAAAGATCTCTGTTCAGTAAATTTTATTCAGAATAAGCATGATCTTGAAATGCACAGGTGCACAAATGTTTCAACATCACAGGGGTGCATTGATTATTGCTTGGCACCGACGACCCATGGATGCAATCAAGTTGTCAATCACAGCCTGTGGAATGTTCTGCCATTCGTGCTGAAGTGCTGCAAGAATACCTGGAAGTGTTTGGGGTGGTGGATTCCTACTGCGCACGCGTCGATCCAGTTCGTCCCAGAGATGCTCAATTGGTGACAAATCTGGTGATCTGGCTGGCCATGGCAATGTCTGGACATTGTTACGCTTTAAAAAGTCTTGACAAACACGTGCAACATGTGGTCGAGCATTGTCCTGCTGAAAGAGACCACCATGGACGTTGATGTGAGGAATAACGTAAGGCTGTAGAATCAAGTCCCTATACTGTACTCCTGCGAGGTTACCCACAACATGCACAAGGGGTGTCCTAACACCGTGACGAATCCCGGCCCACACCATGACACTCCCCCCTCCAAATGGGACAACCTCCTGAACACAGTTGGCAGCATAACGTTCTCCACGACGTCGGTATACACGTGCTCGTCCGTCACTTCGTCGAAGCAGAAAACGGGACTCATCAGTGAAGAGAACGGTTCTCCACCTTGCACGTGCCCATCTCATCCTCTGTTGACACCACTGGAGACGTTCCGCCAGATGACGTTGCGTTAAAACGGGACGTCGAACCGGTCGTCGTGGAAAAAGTCCAGCCTCACTCAGCCTGTTGCGTACCGTTTGGTCGGAGATTCGACGCAGGCCTGGTATCTGTGTTGTTGTTGACGTTGCTCTCCTGGTGCGTTCCCGAAGGTGGAACAGTCGGATGTACCGATCTTGGGCCCGAGTAGTCACCCTTGGTCTACCTGACCTTGGCCTATCATCAACGTTGTTTCGGTCAACAATGAAGAGATGGTCTGTCTGGACACGCCAAAGTGTGTTTCAACATCTCGCTGCGTCGCTCCTGCTTGCAGTCTGCCAATAGCGTTGTTGCGTTGCGCTCTGTTCAGTCTTGGCATTCGCTGTACCGATGTTGTGTAGTCTGAATGAACAGCGGCTGATATGGCTTTTTATACCCCTAAAGCAGACGTGTCTGCATGTAAACCTTCATGATCCCATGCTGCACGTGCTTTTGCTGAATCGCTCGTTTTCGTCCCTGAACACAACGTAAACTTTTTGGGCCATTTGTCTTTGGTAAATTTACACTTTTGAGCAAGCCTTTCTTTAAAATACAGGTATGTATCATGAAAAAAATTGACCCGTTTCGAAAAAATCAATTTCGCATGAATGTCAAGTTTCTTTTTTTGAAGAGTTTATAAAGAAAAGTACTACTCAGCATTGCATTACCTTTTCCATTCAAAGGGGTAGTAGCACATTTTAATGTGGTACATGAAGTTATGTTTCTAATTTCATGTCAATGGATTTTAATAAAAACAAGCAGTACCATAATCGGTTACGCTATGCGAATCATTTTACCTCAATTAACCCCCAGAAGACGATGCATAAGGCTAAACTTATGTTTGTTAGGAGAAAATTGTAAGAGATAAATTTGTGAAAAAACGTACTACTGCCTTTTCAACCGGAATAAACATATGTTTACAAATAAAATAGGTAACAAAATTCTTCTTAAACTAATGTAAACATTTTCAATTTCACTACTATTCAGATCTGGCCTCCATACCTTTCACTTTAACTCTTCTGACATCCCGTTAGATGCATTTTCACAATACTAAACAGGCAGATCACGGGGCCGTCCCTATCCTTTAGCTGAAGACAAACTTGCCGCAGTGTTTGCTGTAGCTGTAAGACTGACAAAGAGGCGTGATGTTTGTCTTGGATGAATCAATCAGAAAGATAAGAGTGGGCTTTATCACAGAGGACAGCAATGGGAGTTATATAGTTACTGATGGCTGAATTTTTACGACAAACATTTGACTCTAACGTTACCGATTGCATGTGTGTGTGAATATATCAAGACTTCTTTGATGTGTAGGATGTGTCAAAAATGTGTTGCTACCTGGTTTATGCTTGAGATTCCAATTCACAACAATATTTGTTATCCCCGTGCCACAACGAAGTTCTCGCTAGATTTAAAAGGGACCTTTGTTCTTCCGTCCGTCCGTCTGTGCGTGTGTTCGTGTTGTTTTATGTCCGGATCAGAATTAGAAAAAGCATGAGGTCCAGCTCATTAAAACCTATTGTATGGAACAATTATCATACATGTCTGAAGTGGTACCAGCTAAGGTGTCTACTTCTTGCTATTTTTTTTATATTTTGTCGTTTCCATGGGAAAAAATCTAAGACCTTTTTTCCGGACAATGGATAAAACTCTCAAGACCCTAGCTCATCAAACCGTGGCCTGTGAAGCAATCATCTTGTGTTGTAGTGCCTTTGAGGGTTTGAAACTTCCTCCGACTTGTAATTTAGATGTTTCCATTGAACATACATTTTTTCTACAAGTCGATATCTAATTAACGAATAAGAATTAAAAGTAAGTTAAAATAAGAAGTAAAAAACCATAAGGCCTTAGCCGAGTATGCCGAACTATCATCTTGTGTAGTGGTTCCTTTGGGGGTTTTCAGATTCTTCCTTCTTTATTTTTAACTGTTGCATAGGAACGTAACTTAGGATTTTGTTTTCGGACAAGAACTTAAACAGATCTTAACTCATTTAAACTTATTTGTGAAACAATAGTTATACTTGTATATAGTGTTGCCTTTCTGGGTTTTCAACTCGTTCCTATTTTTGTTTAGCCGTTTTCATGGAAACACAACTTAGAATGTTATTTCCACAATACAGCTTAATAACTGATAATAATAGGGCAACATCTTTAAAATTCGGTATGTTAAACAACAATTTTGTGTACTAGAGCCTTTTTTGGTTTTCAATTTCTTTCTTTTGTTTTCTTTTACTATCTATTTCTGGCTGTTTCCATGAAAAATAAAATATCTAAACCTGTCTCGAAGTCAGAACTGTAAAATGCTAACATTGATCAAAAGGAATGAAGGGATTTTGAACAGTCGTCTAGTCATCTTGAATGAATTAAATACCAATCATTTGTATTAATGTAAAATATATTAAATATTATAATTTGCCCTATTATCATACGTTCCTGCTCACTTAATACGTAAGATTAAGTGATATTATGCACAGTAGCTACAATGCATTCGACAATATCTAAATATTTTGTCAATTCCTTCTACTCCCACATATCATAATATATGTAAAATCGTTTACAGTCACTTTCACGAGTCAGGTCTATATTTGTATTTTGATATCCAGGATAAGTTCATATGATATGCTTGATTCTTCAGCAGAAAGACAAGTAGCGTTACAATAACATAAAAACAAAAATTTACACGTTTTTAATTACTTTTGCCGATTGTGATTTATAACTTGGTTTGGCGTATAGTGCTCTCTAACCCCAAATGTTTGCAAAAGTAAGTCTAGAATTTCTATTACATTTTATTTTAAGAAAATGTCACATAAACCTTATTGATACGTTCCTTCTATGAGTCTTAAAGATGTGCTTAACACAGAGTATAATAGTGAGTGATACTGCAAAATCTTCAATATAAACACAGTTAAGCTCAGCTACAGCTGTATGCCAAACTTAAAAAACATCATTGGCAGCAACAACACAAATGTAAAAACAACAAAAGAAACAAATAAACACAAAACTTGCAATTGCCGTAGCCCCAAAACATGCCCCCTCATAGGAAACTGCCTTGCCACATCAGTCATATACCAGGCTAAAGTAACAACCAACAACAGAAATGAAACGTATGTCGGGCTTACAGAAACAGAATTCAAAAGCAGATATAACAACCACAAAACCTCTTTCAACAACCCAGCAAGAAGAACGTAACACAATTAAGCAAGTACATCTGGCAATTAAAAGAAGAAAACACAGATTTCAACACAGAATGGTCAATCATAAGCAAAGCCAAACCATATTCACATATCAAAAAAAAAAAACAGCCTCTGCATATATGAAAAATTTATAATCATTTGCAAGCCACACATGGCAAACCTAAATAAACGCAACGAATTGGTCAATACTTGCAGAAACAACAGCAAATATCTGCTAAAAAACCCAGCCACAATCCAAAAACAGCTCCAAATCACATCACCAAAACACAGCCAGTGGACAACAATCAGCAGACAGGCCCGAGCGCACACGTAACAAAAGTAATACAATTTAATAAAGTCTAGCTTAATGACAAAAGTCGAAATCAAGTGCCTCTTGGAGTTTAAAGGAGCTCTAGCTCTGTAGTATTTAGAAGATAATAACAACTTGTTGAATTTCATAAGCATATTACTCAGATGAATTCGAATAAAAAAATATGTTTTTTCAAATTCGTTTTAACTTTACAGGGCTTTGTCAACCGACAGAAAACTATGGTAAGTTTTTTATACAAAGATGTATAAAGATACAAAGAAAAATTAAATTACCAAGAACGTTATTAAACTAAGTAAATATTATGTGTTACTTATCATTTAAATGATTATAGATCCAAAGCTTAAATTGAATCGTATGGTCAATTTAGACGTCTTCAGGATGATATAATCATATTCCTTTAAGCACAGCGCAGGCAATTCAGAATAACCAACGAACGTTTTTAAAAAATAAGATTTGCATTCATATGCATGTTTTTATTCCATAAAACATAAATCAAGCTGTGAATTCTCCCGTTTCACATTTTCAGATAATAGCTGAATTTTGGACAGTTAGAATATCAGAAAGCTCAGAGCAAATGTATCACTGCATTGTATTCCTTGTTGTGCTTATGAACTAATTACCTTCAACTTCGATAGTAAGTTTAGATTGATGCCTAGATTTACTGTGGATGGATTGTGCGATTTTGATAAGTGGCACTAACTAGATGATTAAAATTGATGGATGATGAACGACATTAGCTCAAATCAAGGGAGAAGTTCCTTAATTCAACCAAGATGCAGAGGAAATCTATGTGGGTGACAATGATTCTCATGGATGATGCATTTGATTCCAAGAGGAGATGAAGGTAATATGTACTCCGAAGAGTGGCAAAAATATCTTATTCATATCAATTGACGTACACGTACCTGTCTCTTCTTTTCACTCTCTGAAGCTGAAAGGTAGAACTGTTAGTTTTGCAAAAATCTATCACTAAAGAAGCAGAATTTTTATAATCTGTATGTGGAGAGATGTTTGCTCATGTGATTAATGTTCCTCGCATTTCAGTTACCTACAAATAAATATGCTATATAATGAATAACGATGTTTATATTTTCCTATTACAAAATTGATTGTGATTCTATAGAACAAAAGTTTGCATGAAGTTACGTACGAAATGAAGTTTGTGTATTCACATGACGATACATCAATAGATACAATGTAACCGCCATTGCATTAATACAGTAGTGGCTGATGCCGTATAAAGTTCTGTGCAGCCATATATACAAAAGTTAATTATTTTGTTTTCAAACATGTTCTGAAATGTACTCAGCTAGTTGGTTATCTTAGTCAAAAGATAATGTTGTGGTTACTTAAGGCTACACCGATGGCCCCACGGTGTTTTAAATCATATTTATCGTTTGGGTGGGAGGGTTTAGGGCTAGGTATCATTCTCCACAGCCGCAAGATCTTATCATTGTTAAAAGATATCGCATTGTTCTGCATAAGAGCTATAGTTTTATAACCTGAACGTGATTAACCAAACAATTTGATAGATGATTCCAAACAAGATTCCTTTTATAAACGTTTTTGCTTTATGAACTTCTTAGTATATTGAATATATTACTATAACCATAATGATGACTGTACAAAGCTATATAAATCACAATTGTTAAGAATAGGAATTGTCGTTGTGGTCAAATACAACCGTAAGCTTTTCCTTGGGTTCAACATTTGAATCATAAGTAAGTGACTCATTCTCTCTTGAGCATGGCCAGTGACCATTTATTTGGCAGATTAGGCAGACCTTATGATAGAATAGAATCTTGATTTGATGTTGGGATGACAGTTTGACTCCCATATGCCGATTAATGTTTAATACAGAGAAGATTGTTCTATAAATCCAAAATACCGCAAAAGTAAACACTGGTATTCGACACCTACTCGCTCTTTGATTTATAGAATACAAAATATACTGCATCGCGTGGCGAAGATGAATGTGAGTTAATGTTGCTAAACAGATATTTGTCGTTCCTCAGAGACATTTGAAGTCGGTAGGAAAAATATTTGTCCGTTCATATCTCATATAAAGTATTGTCATAGATTTGTTATTTATATATGTCATTGTGAATATCGGTTTTCAATGCATAATCAGTTATGATGTCAAATATAACCAATTATAAAACGTCGCAAATCACTTTGAAACAGAATAACTATTTTAACTGTATATATGTTTAACGCGGTTAAACATTACCCTTGCTTCCAAAATATATAGTTTATAACAAATTAGGGTGGTTTGTCCTAAACTGAATCACAGAAAGACATACGATGACACATATTGTTGATGGTGTTAACTTCAGTTGGGGATTCTACTGATCTGACAAGCAAAGGCACTGTATTTAAGGGGTATTACAAATATTCCTGGCATCAGTTAGGTCTTTGGAACTGTCAACTTTTATTACCTTAGATATGTTGGATAAGATTTTGACAGACCTCCTGTAGCTATTTTTGTCTTAGTATCTCAGCCTCTACTTCTACGACGTTGTCAACCGAAACGAAGAGCAGAAACAATTATCAAATTATTTAAAAATCAAAACAGACTGTCATAAATTTCTTGCATTATTAACTTGAATTCTTAGAAGATTAATTAGATATAAGACTCGTACCCGACAGGGTTTGTTAATGAATTCTACATGATCGTAACAGGGGCTTGATATAAACCAAAACTCATAATAAGAGGTGAACCATTTCGACCAGAAACATGACTTACCTTTATTCAATATATGCCTTTTCAAAATCTGTGAAGTTTATACTATCAGCGAGTAAACCTCTATGCAGGGGAAGTGCTTGGCCCTGTGCTTTGTATAGGCACAAATATATATCTGAGGTAAGATACACATGTAATGTGTCGTCTTTATCCACCAAACAACAGTTCCTGCATAATGAATTGACACAATGACTTTTATAAAGGCTAGACAGGCATTTAACTTTTTAGATTTCAGATGAAAGCTGGCTATCAAATCCTTGAATTTACATCAATAGTAATTTATTTATCAACGATGCCGGTTGTGTTAAAACCAATATTTGGCTCCTACACACAGCAGAGTTCATTGACGACTTGCAGAATGCGAGGTGATTGCGTATTTTGCATACATCACGTCGCCTAGTTTGTAAGCAAGCTAGTTCCGACTAGTCAGAAAGAAGTCTATTCAACCATCAACTGCTTGCTGCTGCATCAACACTAAGAAAGTTGTGGAATGTTTGGTTTATTGGAATCAATCAAACTCCCAAATGTTAAGTTTATCGTTACACACTCTTCAAGACGAAATCAACAAATATTTGACATGAAGGCTATCAGATTAACACACATTGTAGCACCCTAAACTGTTTGCTTGTTATCTTATCCCCGGGGCTCGTTCAATCATGTTATAAAACAATATCATTGACGTTGACTTATGATAATAATTGAATTACTGATTGAAACGTTTTTGTATTCAACAGACAATAAATCAAAATTATGTGAGAAAGTTTAAAGATAGTGGGCAGACATTAACATATATGTAATTAACCGTCCTCACACTAATGTCATTACTATAGCTGTTTGAATATTTAGAAACTAATACAAAGAGTGAAGCGGACACACTTGAATGCAAAAGATAATCTAGTTGCGTTAGACCTCAAACATAATTTTGATGTCAAACATTTACTAACTTCTCAGACCTTAATGGAAACATAGCTGCCTCTCTTGTTACTGTTTGTCCAATGCTTTTTAAAACCGGATAATTGATGACAAAACAAACGAAAGGAGAGATAGGCCAATCAACTGGTCACTGTGAAAGAAGAAAGTGTGATAGAATCAAGTATCAAGTTGAAATTTTTTAAAGTACATACATGTATAATAGTCAATTACTGCCATAATGGCCAACATGTCGCATGTCAGTAAGTATTGACACTGAAGTAGTGCTTCAGACAAACATAGGCATGTTTCGAACGGAATCCAAGAATCACATTTTAGTTTGTTTTCAATTAATGCAGATTTTGACAATAGCTTTGAGGAAAATGAAACCCAATACATGTGTTGGACAATGTTGAAGTGTTTTCACAAAGCTGTCAAATAAGGTTACAGAATCTATTTGTTGCCAAGACGTTTTGAAAATTTCGCCTTAAACGAAATTTCTTTCATGTCATCATGTCAATGTTTAAATTAAGTTTATAGATGACACACACTGCTTACGTAAATAATTTGCAATGCTTCTGTAGAAGACTCACAATTCTCGTGCAGGTGACTAAAGCTCTCATGAGGAAAGCGCATAATCTTCATATGGAATACTCACAATGCTCATGTAGATGACTGACATGCCTATGCAGCTGAGTGAGGATGCTAATTTAGATCACTCAAATTGCTCAAATAGATGACTCCTAATTGCCACGTGAATTACTCTCATTGGTCATGTGTATCACTCTCAATAGTAATATGGAGGACT
Organism: Phorcus lineatus; assembly: GCA_921293015.1. NCBI lineage: Eukaryota > Metazoa > Mollusca > Gastropoda > Trochida > Trochidae > Phorcus > Phorcus lineatus. The sequence goes on along the minus strand of OV121086.1, from coordinate 38,532,994 downwards.
ATCAATGGATATGTAGATAACTCACGATAATCATATCGAAAACTCACATTGAGGTGACTGACAGTTTCTATGCAGCTGACTGACGATGTTAATGGTTATATAGTCTGATTAAAATCGACCGTGTTCCGAGGAATAAAAATTCAAAATATTGACCCTACCGAGATTCGAACTCTATCCGCCTAGGCTATCCTCTCCACAACGGTCTGACCGCAACCAACTGTAGCTCACGTTCTTACGTGAACTCACATAACCAATTACAATGCGTGCGGCAAAAGCATTCGGTATCAGTAGCTAGGGGCAAGTAACTTCCATTTACCATTCGTTAACCTTGATCACCGCTATCCTAATTTTAAACGCGATGATGTGATTGGTTTGCTAATGACTAGGTTTTCTCTGCGCTAAACTTGTGTCAGAATGTGCGAGCAGTGAGGCTGCCTTCAGACCGTTGTGGAGAGGATGCCCCCGCTAGAGTCATTTAAAAAACTTATTCCTCAGAACACGGTCGATTTTAATCAGACTGATGGTTATATTGATGACTCTCAATGATCATACGGATGCCTGACAAATACCACGATAATCATATGGACAACTCACAATGTTCATGGAGGTGACTGACAATTTCTATGCAGCTGACTGACGATGCAAATGGTCATATGGATGACTTTCAGTGATCATATGGATGCCTGACAAATACCATTAAAAACATATGGATTACTCTCAATGGTTATGTAGTTGACTGACAATGGTCATGTGAAGTACTCATATTGGTCATGTAGTTGACTCATATGGTCATATGCATATAGATAACTGTAATTTGTTATATAGAGGACTATTACTGTTTATTTTGATGACTATCAATGGTAATGTTACAAATCAATGCAATGGTTTTATTGTTTCAAGGCCATTTGACCCATAATACAATACATTACATATATATATATATATATATATATATATATATATATATATATATATGCATATATCAGGATTTCTCATCGTACACAAAATGTTACTTTCAATAGTAAGGAACAGAAAGAAATGAAACGACCCCTTAACACATGAAGGGAGGGGCCAAAAACAGTAAAACTATGCAAACAGAAGGTTTTCACAATGACGTTTACACAATGTAGAGTCATATAGGGTTGCCTTATTGTTGTAAAGTTAATATGTTGATATGCTTGGTCTGCTTCGCAGGATAAACAGGGATTTATAACAAGCAAACCTAGCGCAACCAATACTAGCCTAAATTCCCATTTGACTCATCATCCACCTGCATGAGGGAACTAAAACATATGAAGATAAATAAACTGCAATTTCTTCTCTGCATTCACTATTAGCAGTACCCTTGCAAACCAGTTAATAACGTCATTCGAGGAATGCGTTAAGTGAGAGAGAGAGAACGCATCCTTTGTGTTAAATTTCCTGCATGTTCCAATAGTCAGCCACCACATGACGCGACTCCTTCAACTCCTGTTCAGAGAATCAACTCAATCAAACACCTCCTGCAAGCAATAGGATGTGAAGTACCTAAGGCCCGTCGTCTTCCAGCTTAAAAGTGTAGAGATACTTACAAAGGATTCCTTTCAGTATTAAATGAGGAACAACAGAACATAGTCCAGAAGCAAGACTCCAAATTTATGCCAAACCCATGTACTCGTATTACGAACTGGTCTAATATAAGAGATAAGATACCAGAGAGCCAAGCAGGGTTTAGACAGGGATACTCAACAATAGACAATATTTTCACCCTAAATGGAATTATAGAAAAATGTCTCTTGAGGAAGAAAAAGAAATTATATGTAGCTTTCGTAGATATCAAAAGCATTTGATTCGGTCGATCGTTCAAAGTTGTGGAAGCGTCTATATAAAACTGGTATAGGGAAAACAATGCTGAATTCAATTATGAGTATTTATTATTCTGTTAAAGCATCTGTAAGATGTGAAAATGAATACACCGATTATTTCGATTGTCCAGTGGGTTTAAAACAAGGTTGCGTACTCAGTCCTCAGTTCTCTCTATGCATTAGTGAGCTGTCAGCCGAGTTAGAAAAACATGGTAAATACAGAATACAATTATTTCCTGATTTGTTAGAAATTTTACTGCTTATGTTTGCAGACGATGTTGTACTTGTATCAGATACAGTTCCTGGTTCAGAAAACCAGCTTGACATACTATTTGATTTTACTAAACACTCCGGTCTTATGTTGAATCTTGATAAAAGAAATATTGTTGTGTTTCGAAGGGGTGGTCGGTTAGCTAAGCATGCACAATGGTTTGTAAATGATCAGAACATTACCGTAGTAAACAGTTATAAATACCTAGGTATTTTATTTTCTTCAACTCATAAAATGGGATGCTGTATTACTGATTTAGCCGCGAGAGGCAAAGGTGCACTAATGGAGGTTATTGTTAATTTAAGCAAAGTAGGAATAGTAAATTGTAATGTTTTCTTTAAGATTTTTGACACTCAAATACAACCAGTATTATCGTATGGTGCAGAGGTGTGGGGTATGCACACATTTGATAAGCTAGAGAGAGTCCATTTAATAGCATGTAAACGATTTTTAAATGTGAGTCCTCAAACCCCAAACGCCATAGTATATGGTGAATGTGGGATATATCCTCTTTGTATAAATGCATGGTGTAAAACATTATGGTACTTGCTAAGATTAATGGAAATGCATGAAAACCGAATCCCATTTAAGATCTACAAAATGCAATTATATTATTTTAACTGCGGTTATACAACCTTTGCATCACATGTTCGTAATATTTTATCCTCTCACGGCTTTGGGTATGTATGGCTGTATCAATCTGTGGGAGATGTAACCTCTTTTATTCATGCTTTTAAAAATGTTGCTTTAAATATGTTTTTCCCATCTTTGACCTGTACTCTTATCAAATAGTCCCAGATATTGCATTTATCGAGAATACAAAAGTATTTCAGCTCCAGAAAAGTATTTAAATTGTATAACTGATCAGATATTAAGAGAAATATTTGTTAAGTTTAGATGTGGATTATTAAGGTTAAAGTACAATGAAGGGAGATGGCTAGGAATAGGGAAAAAACAACGTTTATGTCTATTTTGTAATTTAGGAATAGAAGACGAATATCTCTTCTTATTCATATGTCATTTGTATACTGATTTACGGGTTTATTTTTTACCAACTGTTTATCATTATAATCCAAACATGTACAAATTTAGAGCCATAATGACAGCGGAAAATGTATTAGTGTTGCAAGGTTTAAGTAAATTTGTATGGCATGCATATAAATTGAACGAGAGAAATACAGGGCTCAATTAGTCTACGCCTATTCGTAAAAAATATATATATATAATACTTGTACAGCTTATAATTTATAGCACACCAATTGTGTAAACAATAATAACATAGATATAACGTATAAAATTATAATGTATGTAGTGCACTGTATATGGGCCTGAGGCCTTCGTACTGTAATAAAGACTTGACTTGAAAAATGTGCAAACCAAGCCTAGCCATGTTGTTGCTTGAACGACGAACATTTTACAACATTAAAATCCTACATTTCGAGCCAGCCACGAATCGTGACCAACGATATTTCATCCATTCACTGAACTATAAAAAAAATGTTTTCAGACATTTAGGCTATGTGTTTTCATCAAACCCCTTATCCATTAACATGTTATACTGATATGACTATTATCTGACCACCTACGTGTAAGCGTAATATTAATTATTTGTATATGATACAATTGCTTATTAACTTTGGAAAAACATATAATAATATTGAAACAGACATCCAAGGGTTCGACAAATTGTAACACTTTACACAACAATATTGAAAATGGCAAATACGATTTCCTACGAAAATCGGATTTATAGCATTCACAAATGCATCCTAAACGATTTCCATGAATTTTCTTTCATTAGAGGTCGACACTTTCATTGTTAAAGTTTTCTATGCCTAAATGTCTTTCTTTAACTCTTAATATGAAAAAGAGGCCTAATATTAACTGTGATATCTATAAGATTGATCTTACTAGCTAGCTTTGAATTTTGTGTTTATTTAGTTTAAAATAGGGAGATAAAATGACAGTGTATCTCAATCCAACCATCCTTTCCTTATTTTTCTCCTAAAAGGAACAAACAAACCAATTTTCAAATTGAATCGACTATAAACGATCATGATTGATTATTCAAATATTGGAAGTTTTAGATAAAGTTCAAGAAATATTTCAGAAAATTATTATTTGAAATAACATTATTTCAAAATTCTTTGTAGTTAATTGTTAGCTTTTCCTGAGAGCAAAAATTTCAGTTGGAATTATTAAACAGTTGTGATTATTAACTTCCGTCTAGATCTTAAAACAGGCATATTTTCAATGGTGGGGTAAGTGCATTTCAAGTTAAGTCTTATCAGTACGATTGATATGTATATATCGCTGAAACGTCATTTTTCATCAATGTATGCAATTAATACAATTTGTCTTTCAATTCCTCTTTGAGATGAGAATGCAACTAACATTATTTGCAAAAGATAATATATTCTTTCCAAAAAACCCTTAACTTTAAGATGATTTATATAATTTTACATTATCATATTGAACACGCAAAAACACTTTTGAGACTACAAACAAAAACTACGAAAGGTAACACACACTCAATGTCAGTTTTTGTTCACAATGTCACATTTTTATGTTAGGAAGTATTATTCTATTTGAACTTTTTGGACTTAAACATATACAATGATGTTCTAATGCTTTTCTGTTTTAAAAGAATATAATGATTTGCCCAGTTCATTCACGACGTGAAGTGTTTGTATTGCTAAGGAAAAACATAAGAAAAATTACATTTAAGATTTAGAATCAATTTAATAGTGTAAGTAAATTCATGTTTTGTTTAAACCTCTGCGTAGGATTATACAAAATTTTCAAACAATTATATTCTATTCAAATAAAACATCCGCAAATAAGTGTAAAAACAATAATTTCTGATGGTGACTTGTTTATATAATACCGACAACTGTATGCATTGTAGGCGGATTTGACTCAAGATTCCTAGCGATTTGATGATTTTTGGCATCTGACGTTAAAGTAAATAGTGGGCAACTCAAGAAAAAGTTTGCCCGTTACATTTTTACTAGCGTGAAAAATACTGTCGTAATGCAAAGGTACATTATCCATACTAATTCGGTATCATGTTTTGTGATTTTCGTTGTAACAGTATCAATTGGTTTTATATGTGTACAGCTGCATGCCAAAAGTTTGATCACATACTAGAGTATACAAGTGCAAATATCATGTAATTTGAGATGCCTTTGAGGTATCGTAGCGTTGCGAAAAAGAAACGTATAATATTGAATTTTCAATACCCATATGATGATCCATTCTTCTTTAAGGGAAACGTTCATCGTGCCCCACAATTACCCGTTACAGTTTTTGCAGGTCATTGAAGTGACCAGGGGTCAAATTTCCGAAAACACTAATTTTTATTTTTCTCAATAAAATCCTTTACAAGTTATAATCTTTTTTAACAATAAGTCACCTTCGTTCCTTAGCACAAAGTCATTGTGATTATGTTGGTTTAAATCTCAGAGAGTCGATATGGAACATTTTATTTGACATTTAACGAAACTGAAATTTCGTATGTATGTTGTAGAATCGATGTTATCGATTAGATTAAGATTAATGGTACAATGTTTGGACGTAATAAGATAGAAGGTGCACGTGTAACATATATCCCAAACAAAACGTGGTCGAACTGCTTATTATCTTATACTGTCATTATACAAGTCATTATTGAAATGGGAAAACATTACTGTTTGGATAAGATTTACCGCTCGTATACATAACTATTATCCTTTTAGCTAAAAATATATCCTTTTTTTGTCACTTTAAGCAATTTTCGTCATCTAAAGAAATATCCGATTTTTATTAGAGAATACAATTTGTCAACATTGTCAGATTCACTATTATATCCTATAATAATAGAAAGGTTACCTTATAATCCAAACTAGCATTTTTTGATAATCGCACCGAATTACCAACGTAATGGCAGCGATCTAAAAATTACCTTAACGTCATTTGAGACTACTAATGAGATGAAAACGCCACAAGAAATCCTGTACAGTTATTTTCTGTTTTACATCTGTCAACGCGTTTGAGATTGAAATTCCCGGTGACGACAGAAAATAAATACCCTCCGAGGTTTCAGCAGAAACCTTTCACAATGTGGTTTTATAGTATGAGATCAGCAGAAACATAAGCCCAACACATATTATACATGTAGGACTTTTGGGGATTTCGTTCATTTGCTGTTAAAATCACTTTAGAGTAAGTTAGTCTCAACAAATCTTCTATCCTCATACACATGTATCCAGCATACAGTAGTGGGAATAGATAATAATAGTGAAAACGTTATAAAGAGCTAAAATAAAACGTTGATGATGAATCTGACAAATCATAAAGAATTATTTCGAACATAAATAATTAAAGAAAAATTACTGTTTCTCGGCTACCAACTATTAAATGTTCACTGAAACTTTTGTGCTTGTGTTATCACACTAAATAGTATCAAAACTATAGCTAGCTCATTGATAGATAACATTTACCATTACTATAAGACAAGAGAGAGAGTTATATTTTGTTCTTTTGGGATATTTAAAATACACCTTGTATATGTATAATCTGTAGCTGTCATGCAGATGTTATCAACAATCATTTGTACGTTACATTACTAAACATTCTGTCTACATCGTGCTTTTAATTCTTTCTTCGTGCATCAAGCCTTAGTCCAAAGTGAGTTGCCCTTTATTAATCTGCGGTGTGTTGCGGGATTGCAATATTCAGTGTAGAATTGAGAAAACAACTGTCATAATGTCTTGTCAGTTAAAATGCCATGATGGTCATATGGGAACAAGCCGACAATACTGTAAACAATGTACAGCTTTGTGTCATCATAGTGGAATATAATGGGTCCTAATTTACTATTCCGTCCACATGAGTTTTCTTGGGCGTTTCCTCCAATAGATGAAAAGCCAATGATTTTTTAAAAATTGACGAGGTCTCACAAAAAAAGAAAATAAATGTTTCCAATTGCAATATATAGGTAATGATTTTTAATCAAAAGACGCAGTTTAAAAACAAACGTATGTAGAATGATCATTTAAGGTATGTCAATCCGTGTCCATGACTCAAGGGATTAAAAATGACCGCCAAAATATTGGGTTTTTTTATTAATACTTTGTTTCCTCTACGATTTGGGATGTTCGGGTTAAATAATAAGATGTCTTGACACTCTGAAGATAACACATTTGGCATACACTAAAGTTCATTGGGGAAATTTGAAAACATATCTTTCAAAGAATGCCACTTTAATTTGATAGGGGAAACAAGTCCGAAATAAGTGACGAACTTCGTATTAAATTGAGGGACTTTTTTAGGTTTTGATTAGGGCGATCACAAGACCAAGGTATTCTTACAAGCCAGTCATTATGAAATTCTTATGGAAATATTATTCGATATGCAGATTATTTTTTTGGGAACTACTTATGCTCTTGGATCGTCAGTTTTTACGCGGATAGCTGCTATTCCTGTGAAAGACTGTGTGCTTCGTAAGTTTTAACGATATAAGGAATCCCAAGAAGGTTTGAAGCTAAGAGGGCTTTTTAATATCGGAAGACATATTGTCAATGTAAAATTTACATGTACATCATGTTCACTAGATCCGGCCCGACTTCCAGTTTCTTTAAAAATTCGTGCCGTGATCCATTTTGACAGTTGTCTTTGTCAATTGTTAGATTTTGTCTAAGTAGAAATATAACAAATACATTTTAATGGGATTTATTTTTGAAGAACGAAAATATTTTCAACAGGCTAACTTAGTCCAAGTTTGCCGCTTTATTTCATGAGGCCGCCTTCTTTCGAATACCGTTCTTATGTTATGAAAGGTCGAGCGTTTGAGGTCAAAATTTATTTCGTCACTGTCACAATGGTCTTGGGCTAGTTTAAAACTTTTGTTCTTGGAGTTTTACGATATGTATCTATGAGCTTTTTCATTGCTGATTTCGGTCTCAAATAAAAAAGGTATGTTTATTTTCTCGCTGTTACGAATGCCACTATTTGATAGTATCCTGACGATGTTTGTAATGTAAATAATGCCTGAAATTCACAATAGCTTAGACCTTATGACACCTCTTTCATAAATAGAATAGTCGCAAAGTTCTTTCACACAGAAATAAGTACGCAAAAACAGAGTTCGCCCTTAAACCTCTAATAACTAACCAACGCAAATTTAAGCGTTTAAAAGCTTCGGCTATCGCCATCGGTTTTAAACTAAATTTGAATAACAATGAATCCCGGAAATTTTGCAAACGCAAATATTTATCTTCAAAATCTCCAGCGTTCAATACCACAAAGGAGACGATTGTAGTTCAAAGATAGATACGAGGTAAAGTACTATCTTTTATGTGAAAAAATGTGAAAAAGTTCACAAACGACTCTACCACTTAAGTTTCATTATAGGAAATTGTCCTATTTCAAACATTCAATTTTTCCGATTCTGACACTAATGTTGATGGGCTTGTGAAAACATGGACTGGTTATTTTTCCTAAATTGATTATTTATGAACATTTAATGTCTGAATAATGTTTTTCAAAACATGACGATTTAATTTTGAAATGAGGGAGACTTCAGTATTTGTTTATGAAATTTTGAAAATGTAACCAATGCCTTACGGAGCAATATATACGCCATACTTTTGGATCAATATGTTAAGGGTTCAAACATGTATCTATAAAACATGATTATACAATGTACATATAAATGAGTGTGGTACATTTATGAACTAGCCAAGATTTTCATATTTCTGCAATAAAAGTTTAATCAATCACATTTCCAGGAAAATTAAGACCAAAACATTCTACAATGGTTAACATTATGATATATATTGCGTTATGTGCAAACATTTATATCTTAAGATAAAAACATTTATTTTAAGATAAAACGGTCAGGCGCCAGGATACATTCATATGATGAAATAAGACTATTGCAACATTCTGACTGTTTACATTTTTCAATTTAATAGTTCACAAAATTTTAATGACGAAAAAACAAAATATCAAATGTCAACCTCACTTCTTCAACGAGTATGGCGTCATAACCAGATGATCTCTTGTAATTACGTATAAATGAAGCAATGTATTATTTAATGAACGTGATGTCATTAAGAACCATCAAGTTTTTGTCATCTAAGGCTATCTTGATTAATGTTACTCACAAAAGAACTTACGCTTTATAAGTTTTCTTGATATACGAGAGGAAGTCAATAAGTTCACAGAAGTGGATAAAACAGAAGCCAATCGCAGTGCTATTGATTTTATTGTTCAATTTAATAACTCTGGACCTCAATGCACTTTGCCCATTTGTCTTTAAAACTGTCTACGCCCTTGCGGTAAAAGTTTTCTGACGGGACCCTCAACCACGCCTCAGAAGCTATCTTCAGTTCATCAACATCGATATCGCCAAATTTTGTACCATGCTAGTGTGATTTCAAATTGCGAAACAGATAGAGATAACTTGGGGCCAGATCTGGACTGTGGAGAGATGGTTAAGATGAATAAGATGGTTCAAAGCAACATCGTTAAAATGCAGCCTGTAAGACTCCTTGTTCCCTGGAGCGTTGTCATAAAGAAGCATGACTCCAGCAGTAAACATGCCGCGCCTCTTTTTGATCACCGCTCCCAGTTGTTTCAACAAGTCAGCATTGTAGATGTCCAAGAGATCACGACTGGATTCAACTCTCTGGTGTCGATCACGTGCATTTAAGTTTCGTGGCACCTATCTTGCAGACACCTTGCACATGTGAAAACACTTCCATGAGAAATGCCACACTCTGAAGATATCTCGTCCACCTTTATTCTACGATCTGATATGACCCATGCAACCATCTCATCTGTTACGGCTCTGACAGGCCTTCCCGACCGTGCGACCCCGCTTAAACTCAGCTGACTTTTTTGCAAATTAGTCTTACGTTTATGTATTTTTGTCATATTCATCCTATTTCTCGTGAGAACATAATAATCGCACGATGCTCAGATTTACATCTTTACATTATTACAGGAAGGTACATGTGTTCAACAAGCTGTAAATCTCATGTAAATTATCGGTGGAGGGTTGTTTATGTCTGTAAACTATCTAAAAATTGACATCAACGATGATGTCTGCAGGGATGTATCATTTCTCACTTATATGAATTTATTTACTTCTCCTCGTACATTGTATGTGGAATAAATAGATAAATTGCATACTTAAAACGATATTTATTTATTTTCTTTCTTTGATTTTTATTACTTTTTAAATTGATACCAAATGGGCTCGTTTTTTGACGCAGTAAAACAGTTTTACAAATGATTTTCTTTTCTGGTAAAATATCACATATTCATATTTTTGTGTAAGTGAATGTTTAGATATAGGCATTGTCCTGTTGCATGACAAAATTAAATACACGTGCACTGTGTGCAATATTTAATCCAGCAGCCCCTCACAGTCATTCCTTGAAGCAATGCAACCTGTAATTTACAATAGCAGCGAAAATCCTATTTTCCATGCACACCCCACACTATATCAAACGTGAAGAAATTAGAACTCTACTTGCATAGCAAACTTAATGCAACTTGAAAACGGACATTAAGTCGCTTATTGGTAATCCTAGGTGCCATCTATATATTCATCGAGTTCATAATTGATTTCCCTCATGCATCATAAAAACCGCGAAATTAATATTTTGCCTCGGTTGTCGACATCATGTTGGTTACTAGGGAGATGTCTGAAACAGCGTTGTCACGTGACCCAACCCAACAACAGGGGTCATGCCAAACACGTCAATCATACATTTTATGTCAGAGGTACAAAGTGATCTCACGAAATGAGATTGAATGCTATCAGTTGCTTGGCTATTGATTCTTATATGAGGAGATTATTATATCGACAAACAATCTTACCTTTAAAAAATGGAACTTTAGGGCAATATACAAGTGTTAAGATGGAAGTGTTGACGAAGGGTACCAACTTATGAAAAATACTGGTCATGCAAAAAGATTTCAAGCGATTGTTGAAATATTTAAACGTGCCTGTGTACGATAAACCCAGAGGTATACAAAACCTTAAGCCCCCCATTGTGCATCCTCCTTTAGCAAACCCGATTGACGTTATCATCTTCGGTTAACTACTTTACATTTCCATTACTTTGTATGACATTCTGATATATATATTTTTTAGATGTTTAAACTGATTTCTTATATTAGCCAAAGATTTGTTGAATTTACTGTTTACATTATTGCTACATTGAGACACGAGTCTGAAACCAACTGACAGGAAGTCTAATAATTGGGAAATTTAGACATTGTAGAAATAAGCATTGTTTTATAATGGATTAACAGCATAAAACAGTTCGTGACAATGGATATGTATCTCATCAAGTTTGTGCTTGTTCACAAGGTTATGTTAAATTTACTAACATTCGTAGGTTAGAAAGTCTCTTGAACATTATCTTTACAATACTAATATGAATTAAGTTGGGTAAAAAGTGACCTCTTTAGTCTAAACCGAAAGCATTTAATAAATGTTCATCCTGCTCTCGCTCCTTCCTAATACCCTGATCTCTTTCAGGCCAAATCCCTTGTATGGCAGGCGGCTTGATATTCGTGGCTAGCTCGCCTGTTATTTTTCCAGCCAATGACATGTCGTTAATTAAGGAGCTTGAAGTTACTAGCTTGAACTCAACGGATTTTTCTATCCGGGTTGTGCCGCTGCATTGTCTCATTGGCTTTGTTAGATAGCTGGCGATACGAGGGTTTTGGCTTGAAAAAGATCAGGGTATATGGAAGTAGCGGGGCGGATTCACTTACGCTGAGTTTGCAGGATGATAAATGTTGTTCAATAATTATTGCATTACACATTCATCTATTTGAGTTCATAGGGTATTCTTTATAGATATTAAGTAATAGTTAAAAGGTTGTAGACCTGAAGCGTTTCTTACTTCTTTTACTTTTAAAATGTATTTCATGAAAAGTAACGATAAAGATAAAAAAAAAGCTCAGCACACTATGCATACAAAATAAAAGATGTGTATCAAAATGTGCTATTGTGTTTCTGAACTTTACTCTGAAATGTCTGTTATATTCAAATATCCCTACCTTGTAGTGTGGTTTTCGTTACTCAATGTGATAAAGAGTTCAATTGTACGTTCAAATGTAACGAAACACTGAAAAGAATTTACAACAGTCGGGGATTTAGAGTAACATTTCATATTCACAACATATCATATTCACAAACCACACCTTCAGTGTACAGATAAATATTGAGACATTATGAAATACAAAATAGTTTTCTTACCATGAAAATTTAGGTTGACCTCTATTACTACTAACACATAGATCCATGATTACAATGCAAGAACGCTATAAAAATACCAGACATTCAAACTAATAAAAAATTATAGAAGCTTTATCCTCCAATTTCTACCCTGAAGCCTTTAATAATTAAAGCGCAGTCTGGGCATTGAATTTGTTTTTGATTCTCTTATATAAACTTGATGCAAGAGATCAAATGACAATTTAAATCGAATGCTTTTTTAATCTCATAGTTCATAGGCAATATTTCCGCCATTGATTACCTAGTAAATTGGTGATCAGATGAAATCAAAACGAACATGACTCATTATCGGCATTGGCTCTCCTCCTTAAACTGAAATGCTTAATTGTAGACCTTTGGGTACCTTGGAATTAATTTTGCAAAATAAAACTATAATTGCTTGATTGAACGTTTTCTTTAGTGACGTCATACTTGATATCGTTCTGAGATCAGCATGTCGTTATGCACTCGTGCACCAGAATACCCTTTTCAGGAGAAATTAAAACTATTTGATTCCTTAATGGATGTGTATACTGGCATGTACCAAAATACCTTGTTCAGGTGAATCACAGCTATTTGAGTCCTTAGTTTATTTTATTATAACATGTACAAGAGGACCCTGTTCAGGAGAAATCAGGAGCTATTTTACTGCTTCATGGTTTGTATACTGACAACTTAACTCTCGTATTGCAAGTAATATTTGAAGGGGACAACGGACCTTTCGTAGCAAATTAAGCGTTTTATTACTCAAGGTTTTTCTCAACTCTTAGATGATTAATATCAACGTGTTTCAGTCGGACTACATCTTCCAACAGTCAATGATGCCTCGATGTAGGTTTTACATTGCAACTGAAACTTCGTTAATTGTTTTTAAATTTTGATGAAAGTATTTTTTCGGTTTCTTTAAATACGGGCTGGCATTGTTTAGTACAAATGTAACACTTTCAGAGTTAAAAGACCCAAATGACACAAGGAAATAATATCAATAGAATATCTTGAATGTTCCTATATCGGTTGACTTTGGATTTTTATAATGCAAACCTAATGATGTCAACTGCATTATAAGTGTTTCAGTGTTGAGAATAATAGTGTATTTGTTAGGTAGTTTATCATTAATACTATCTTTTATCGCTATTTTGATTGAATAACTAAAACATAGTGATACATTTCTTTTCATATTCGGTTAACATCTATTATTATCACAAACAAATATTTTTATGAATACCTTTATATACAACACACATCTTTCGAAAATTACCTTGGACTAGAACTTGTGGTATATTTTCCCTCTTATCCTGTATCCACGTCTGATGATATCCTATAAACAAATATAGGATGGGTGCCTGAATTAGTCTTTAATTGGAGATTGTGAATGCAAGGAGTGCATGGCCACTAAAACAAATCAATAAATTCATATAGTGGTTATTTGAACAATATGGTTATTAAACGTCTAAAGGTGAAATCCTACTCAGTTCCACTTTTTTTAGCTCATCTGTACTGAAAAAAATAAAACTGATGGGATCGTAAAAAAGTAAATACTGCAAGCATAATTGTGTATTATTTTGATAAACCAGTCAAATGAGTACCAACAGTCGTATCACATTTGGAGACAAAACTTATATCTGAACAATTACCCATCATGTTACTGACACGATGATGTTGATGTCCAATTCTTCCTTCTCATAATGCTTAATGATGATAATGTCCGGAAAGGATATTAATTCGCTAAAACGTCTCCATCCTCAGCTGTCCACTGCATTAAAAATACAATTCTACAAGGCTTCTTTTTATCAGCCATGATTATCATCGAGTTAAAATATTCGTGAAATCATAAATATTATTTGAATTATAAACTTTTTTGTTGCACAATGCTTAATGGTTTCATAAATGTTTTGAAAGATTGTTAAATTTTTATAAAAAATAAATGTCTGTTTACCAAAGAATCCGAATTTCTATCTTCAATGCTTGATTTCAAACTTTAAAATTTTTCATAGTTTGAACGTCAGGAAAACCTCAGGGAGGGTCAGGAAAACCGCTATATTAGAGATCTATAATGTTTGGAAACTCAATATTTGAACGAATCGAACATATTTTGGCTTTCTGAGGCGTAGACAGAATCTATTGATGTTCAACTAAATTGATATCAAACGATGTCCGAAATAATCATCATATGATGCCCTTGAGCTTAAACCGGAAGTTGCTTTGAACCGGAAGTTGATCTAAGGAGAGTGAGTCATAGCTAGTTTGAGCCAAAGTAGGTACTTTTCCCTTCCTTATTACCCTGTGTGCACCATAGTTACCCGTGTTGCTCTTCATTTAGAAATAAGCCAGTCTAAAACTTATATTTCATAGAACAAACAAAGCTAGTTATTTCTAAGACTATAAAATGTTTTTATCCTTTTATAATACTTTCACATTTTGGGAATGAGCAGGTCTTTGTCATCTTATATATGGTACGTTCCTCACTCCTTGTAATTATAATTACAATTTATATGTAAGAACATGAACACTCGAAAAGGTTGGAAATAATTTACATTTAAATCGATATATGAATGTTATGGACAATTTAAAAGTACATGGCAGATGTTTGTCTCTTTGTGACCATAGTCAGCTATTAATGGTACTGTTAAAGTACAGTGAAAGGCCCCCTGAGGTGGTTAACTTTAAATGAGTCTAATGTGTTAGCAGCACGTGTGCCAAGCACGTCTTAAAAGGTCCTTATACCTGCTCTGAAACAGAATGTGAATAATGTTGATGAAGCACATTTCAAAGGGCCAAAATACAACCCCGTGTACCCTGTTACTACCCTTGAGAGGTTTCCATCTGAGTTCAAACGCATGTCTTTGTTACGAGAGGCGAACAGATCAACCAGTATACTTCGACTGCTCTCCTGCTCGTAGTGCTATAAAGGTTTTGCTTTATTTCTCCTTCCAAAGAATCGTCGATTATAGAGATTTGAGGTTTGTGTACAATCTACGGGGCTCATCGTGATTCTTGATTCGGTTTCCCCTAACAAAGACCGCCTGATGAGGATTATAATGTGCGGCTTTGTTGATTTCAAGATCCTAAAATGGGCCCAAAGATGCCGAAATCATATGTAACAACTACATGCTCAAAAGCAAAAGTTGTGAGAAAGTGTAAGGACATTAAACGTATGCACATGCTCCTTGTTCAATTGGGGTTATGATTTATAAATAGGTTTATAGACCCTGTGGCCCCTATATAATGCCCTTCATGGTGAATATATAGCATTTTAGTTACATTAAGACTGGCGAGTTACATAGGTAATTACTCTTTTTTTTAAAATTGTTCTGAGCGTTACTGCCAGTAGAAGGGCCGATCTCTTAGAAAAATAAAAGATTTTATTAAGTTTACTTAAATTGAAAAACTTTGGTTAATCATGAACTTAAATATCATAGGATATTGCACGATACTCGGTTTTACCATTCTCCTTTTCATTTTCTCAGACAGTAATCATAAAAAAAAACTAACATACTAAACAACTCCTTTGATCAGGAAATCAAATACTTTCATTTAAAAAATCAGAAACACAAATAAGAATATTTGTTTTTATATGATATACAGTTAACATTTCCTGAAAATGTAAATGATCATTAAATTTGACGATTCTCTGTGAACATCTTAACCTCACAAATCTCATTTTGATTTCCCTGCATATGTCAGTATTCTTATGTAATCCTGCACACTTTGTGTAGGACAATTGCTTTGCCAGTTCCGTTTTTCAGTCGTGACTATCAGTGTTCTTTCTAACATTTAATCCACGCCATTTCGTACGTTAGCAGTTACCGTTCAAAAAAGAAGATTAATAACTATTAACCCCTTCTTCTGTTTTATTCAAAAAAAACAAATAAAATTTGCATTTACTTCATGCTTAATACATTGTATACAGAACAAATGTATTCTTAACCTATTAAAGACTGGATTTTATCGAAATAAACTTGTTTGGTTTGGTTTCCTGATAAAATCTTAAAAATGATAGCAGAAATCAACAGGCTGAGGAAAATATAAAGTTAAGTTGTATTTATTCTGCTTTTTCGTAATAAACGTATTCCAGAGAACTGAGTCTTAGAACATTAGAGTGGAATCAGTGGAGGTTTATAATTAAGGGCCTTAAAATCAACACATCCGTGATGTATATAAGGATTTGTGGCCTTGAAACGAACAAGAAAACTTAATTTGACATGTGTAGCACTCTGTACTTGCAAATAAAAAAAGACATATCCATAAGATAGGTTTGTTTCTTTAACGTAGTGACCTTATCGCACGTACACAATAAATATGTTGGTATTGGAATCATGCCCTGAAATGTAAATGGGGTTGCCAGAAATGATAGTTAAGCGACGTGAATGGTTTAGGTGAAAGCATATTCTGTTATATATTCAAAAGAATATTTTCATTCCCCAAGAGATGTTGTCTTATAACACTTGATTGTTGTATAACAGGGGTTAGTGATATCATTGATGGGAAACTAATAAATTAAACTAGCACACATCCTCGATACGTGAGTGTGTACTTCTCAATTATTCTCCACTCGTACGCATACCAGATACAAAGACAGTACGTCATTAAATTCGTGATTTTTCTATGCCCTTGTTATTTTGTTGAATGATCTAAAAAAAGGACAATTTACCCCATCCATGAAAATATGGCGATTACATAATTATCAGTAAATTCTCAAGTCTCTTTTATTAGCACGAAAGATTTTTTCTTCAAGTTAAAAGAGGTTTAACATTCTCTTTTAAACTTAACGATATGAATTCGCATTATACTTTTGTCATTGCATGACTATTAGAAAAATATATCCATAGCCGCGGGTAAAGCAGGAAGCCTTTGAAATGGCCAGTCACTATCACGCCTTCCGTGTCGGAATCATCTATGATCATCAAATATATTTTAACACTGCCGAGAGCAGACATGCTTATAATTCATTATATTGCATATGACAAGAAAGAATATCAGTACTTTTAAACATGACAGATTGTACAGGACAAACTATGAAATAAAATAATTTTAAATTATTTTCCACTAGAAAAATGTGTAAACATTCTTATCTTAACTTTATAAGATATAACTATTTTTTTGTCCGCACAGGTGATTAAACAAAATGTTAATCTCTTAGCTATTTGTACTACTATTTGAACGTGATGCCAATGCCTGATTTACAAACATGTTATTATAAACTATTGCCTACATTTTATAAATATTGAAATATTTAACTACTATTGACACACTTACTATTGAAACTAATTCAGTTTCCCACTGTACTATGCACTACTTTCCTTCTATTGGGAAATTAAAGCTTTACAAATATTTTACATTCACAACGCCACTCGAAGAGAACGTATAATTTCATTTTGAATTAACCTTACTTATCATAAAAATATTTCATATTTCAGAATTAACTAAATCAACTTTAACATTAATCTATTAATTTGAAGATACAATCAAATTGTATAAACTATTCTGACACTATTTGGTCAGCATGTAATCGAAATAAAGTATAAACCTCGAATTTATAATCATTTTGTCAAAAGATATTCCTAATAAATCCACACGTCCATAAGTCGTCAAATGATAAAATATTTAAAACCTTTAAATGATAGCAAGTGAGTGAGAACTGGGGTTCCATATGTCTTCAAAAATAGTTCATACATTTAGTACTTGGTTGCAGATAATCCAATTCGTGGGGGAAAGGATTGAAAGGCCGTGGAAAGAAAGGAACAGAAGGACAAAGTGAGGGAGACAGGAAGGAGGGAGGAAGGACCCATTGATTCATTGCAAGTTTATGACGATAAGAAAACACAAAAGATGAGATTTTCTGGACAATAAATGTCTGTTGTGAACTTAACGATGTTTCGAAGTATAAACGTACTCCTCCAGGTAGCTCGTGATAGATGAAGGAGTAGCGTGAAAATTTCAAATTAAAGGAGTTTCTTTCAAGAAAAGTTTTTTTTTATGTAAGTCACTTCTGAATGCCCTTCAAAATTGTAAAAGAAAATAATAATGTTCACCGTAATTCCCATCAGCGGGTTTTAGACTCTGAACTGAAACTACCGAGGACGACATGTGTTTAGTAAGAAAGTCATATAAATATCTAATCATTGTGAAGTAATGGAATAGGAACAGTTTTGCACTGATTTTTTATGTTGAGTTAACTTGTAAATTAGTTGCTAAGTTATGTGCATTATTTTATAAACAAATTAATATAAGTTGAGGTTATTTTAGAAATATAATCATAACTTTACCATCGTTGTAGCTCAGTATATTACGTAAGATGTTTGCAGGAAATTTCTTAGGAATAGTATAAGTTATGCCAAGATATTTGATAATGAACGTGGGAACGAATTAATAATTTTTTGATAACCTGTATTGTTTCAGATAACATATTTCATAGAATATTGATAACATTGTAGAAAAATAATCGCTTACGTGTTTAGCAGGTCATTAAAGGCACAGTGATTGATGTTGATTACCCGAAAATGTCTGCCTGAAGGTCATATGAATAAAGTTATTATTTTCTACTACTTTCTATCGTGCTGCACGTCGTGCAGACACATATCTTTTTGTTATCCATGCAAGCAATACAAAACCAGCAAAGAGTTCATTTTCATATCATTATCACATTTCACAAAAACAATTTCAAACAATATTTGTCTCGCGTCTTTCAACTTTTAGAAAAAGTTTTGATTTGTAGTGACACGTTTTGCCTTAAATGCTGTTATATTCAATCATAATATTATTAAATATTTGACTCATTACGTTTTAATGTGATAGCCAAACATATTAGCTTTACCAAATATATTTCAATTCTAGATTAAAACAAAAAAAAAAGGTTTCAACACATGTTGTATGATGAACGCAGCATTAATAAAGGGAAACTGTCTATGAGGTTTAATATTCAGTATGAATATTTATGAAATAAAGACGGATTTTAAAAGTGGCAAGAATGATTTCCCTTGGTATGTGGGATTTCTGAAAACTACAGATGAGACTTCTAGTCTTATGACATATTTGTTCTATCAGTTATGTACTCTCTATCCTTAGAAGTCGTAATTTTTCAGAGTTCGCTCATTCCGTACTATTTAAAAGAGTTTTGGCTTGAGCTTTACCCAGCGACATAACCTACACCAATCATGATTAGGTTGATGAATCATGAGTCATTTCTTTTCTGAACAATTTTCATTATGATTGTTAAGTGGAAATTGTATGTATTTATTGATTCTCTTACTTACATAATGTATCATGTATGGGCTCGAAGATATATTGAGGCCAATGTTTCTCATGTCTTTTTGTGTAAAATGTTGTCATATAAACTACTGGTGGAAGAGTGCAAGAAGATACAGTCGATAAAATGTTTCAAACAATATCAGTGAAAAACGAATATCAATGATCACTTGCTAAAAATTAGCAGTAAAGTCAACACATGTTCATCTAACCGATGTTTTTTATTGAACAAGTAGATGTCGTTAAAAGACTTGTGATGACATGTTGACAATATTGAGTTATTCTGTAATATCAATTGTCAAAAACTGCTTCCAAGAAGAAATTGCTCAGCCTCATACAAACGTTTTCTGCTGTTTATAGAAAATATACTAGAATAACATCCCTGATAAGCTGGTGTGGGTACCTGACTTTGAAAGGCACGAATAAGACCATCTACTTTCAAACTAGACGTTTTCATCTCATCCTCTTGGAGAGTATGATTGTAGAATGACAGCAATACATTTTACAATGAAAGTTTACATTTGACATTTGTTTTAAATACTCACGCTAAGGAATTATCACGTATTCAGCATTTCTATATCAACTCACCAATTTGTGTATTTTTGTATGTATAATTGCTTCTTTGAATGATTGTAAGGTAAATATCAATATCTGATATTCTATTCATAATTTGAACAAAGAGATGATTTATGAAATGAGAGGCAAAATCTGGCTGCTTTAAATTCGTGACTTTCAATGTAGAATAATAACAGTAACAATGTTATGAAACATCCTTTAATCAAATATTGGCTTCTTTTCATTAAATCATTACCAAAAGAATTTAACGCACAAGTTTACTTATAATCGTCATATCGTCATAAATGTTGTTTTAAAAGGGACGGGAAAGCGCAGTGGTTAGCGTGTTTGGCTTCGGATCATGAGGCTCGTGGTTCAAATCCCGCTAGGGGCTCGGCAACTTTGTCTGCAGTCGATAACTTTTCTACACGCAGTAAGGTTTGAGTGCAATGTTACATTGAATTTCAGCTCAGTGCCACCCATGGTTTGCTCCAACCGACATCATAACGAAGATTACAATTGCCTAGTAACGGCATCCTGTGGTCTACATGTATATGATTATTATATTTCCTATATTATATTATCTTGTTAAATATATATATATATATTTTTTAAAGAGCACAAATTTTCAAGATGAAACTTCATCAAGCGTAGATGGTCATGACTGATTACTAAAATATTGGAATTTTAAGCTACTTTTTCATAGGTATTACAGTAATAAAAATCCGAATTGAATTGCCAATTTTTTTTCGTGTGTTTTCGGCTTTGCTAAAGAAAAATATTACCGCTAATATTTGACGTTTAAAGATGTTTCCATTTGTTAAAATTTTTATAGCGGATGAGGAAACTGATTTAGACAAAAGAAAAACTTAGAATGAAATCTTTCCAATTATAACGTTAAATCATTGACAAATCTCTTATCAAAGTCTCATCAATAATGTTGAAGGGTATGTTTTGGTGCAACGTTGCTGTAAATCAAACTAAAACAAACCATTTATTAAACAAAAAATAATAATTTGGCTTTCAAAACATTTTATACTTAAAACCGTACCAGAAGTCTTTACATTACATTAATTGTATAAAAGATCAAGTCTTGTTGTTACCCAAAGCATCAATCTTCAGTGTAATCCATCACTGATCTTGATGGAGAAACGGAAATAATAATGATATATTTGGCCTGTCCTTTTTACTGCTAATTATATTGAATGAGGTCTCTCAAGACCGGTTATAAATTTTGATATAAAATAAAACATTTGCAAGCAATATTGTTTATAAAACATTTTAACCTTATGAACATGTTAAATCCATGTTAATGACAACAGTGCTGTTGGGTAAAGCTACGACAAAACGAGCCCTATGTGTGCTTTGGTAAGAAACACGTGTGGTGTCCAGGGTGCCTCAGAGACCCGAAGAGATGGACCAGCTGTATCTTACATGTTCCTTCTAGGGGCACAAGAACTGCTCTATATCTCTCAGGATGCTTTCCTTTCGTCTTTTACCTCATTCTTTCTATCACTATTTCCCTGAACTATCCAATCTATCCGATGATAATGATCCAAGTGTTGAACAACTAAATCACTCTTTCCCTCACCATTCAGCGTACAAAGCTGTAAACATACACAGGAATTATTACATGCACATGAATTAATTTACCTGTTGCATGCCTATCCTTGATTCGGAAAATTTTTCTAAAACATGTAAAACAAGTAAAGAAGTGAGCACAGCTCACACACCCCCGCTTCAAACTATTGTCTGGCTTTCTTTGTTGGTCGTACCCTAAAAAAGCTCACTTAGGAATCATGGTTGATAAGTGTATTAAGTTTGTTGAAGCTAGCATGTATAGTTTAGGAGATATGCTCCGGACAAAGGACTTGGTCATAGTCACTGTTTTAGTCATGTTTCCATGGAAACTGCAAAAAATAAAAATCATTTGTTGGTCTAACTCTCAAAAGGCACATCTAAGGATCATGGTTAATAAGTGTATGAAGTTTGGTGAAGCTAGCATGTATAGTTTAGGAGATATGCTCCGGACAAAGATTTGTGACGGACGGACAGACGGACGGACAGAATGAACGCTATATACCCCCGCTTACGCTGTAAGGCGGGGGTATAAAAATCATTTGTTGGTCTAACCGTCAAAAGGCACATCTAGGGGTCATGGTTGATAAGTGTATGAAGTTTGGTGAAGCTAGCATGTATAGTTTAGGAGATATGCTCCGGACAAAGGACTTGGTCATAGAGTCACTGTTTTAGTCATGTTTCCATGGAAACCGCAAAAAATAAAAATCATTTGTTGGTCTAACCATCAAAAGGCACATCTAGGGGTCATGGTTGATAAGTGTATGAAGTTTGGTGAAGCTAGCATGTATAGTTTAGGAGATATGCTCCGGACAAAGATTTGTGACGGACAGACGGACAGAATGAACGCTATATACCTACTTACGCTATATATACTTACGCTGTAAGGCGGGGGTATAATCACACTATACCTTTGTAAAGAGGCTTAGTTACTTAGACGACAAGATTTCATTAAGTACAATATACATTAGGTATATAAAGAGGTCTTCTTTCAAATTCTTATTGACTGAAGTGTTAAGGGTTGTTAATTGAAGACGTTGACTGACTTTGATACATTCTCTCCCGTCATTTCATAGGCCTGTGTGACAACAAATACGTTATTCATG
Source organism: Phorcus lineatus (assembly GCA_921293015.1). NCBI lineage: Eukaryota > Metazoa > Mollusca > Gastropoda > Trochida > Trochidae > Phorcus > Phorcus lineatus. Next base: position 38,510,113 of record OV121086.1, on the reverse strand, counting down.
CATCCGGGGCTTTCATTGGCTGAAATATTGCCAGGTAGTTTAGGTTGCAATATTGCGCCGGTAGGGGAAACTGCCTGAAGCCCTAAGTTATGACGGAGCTTTCTCTGTTGGGAGAGAATGACTTTGGTATTGTCAATAATCTTTCTCTGCACATTCACCATCTTGGTCTGCTTTGTTCACAATTATTTTTACACTTTCAAACTGGTTACAAATATTCATCTTATCGTACCGTCCAGTCTCTTCTCTTGGATTTTTGAGATACAATATTAACTCCCACACCTTAAATGGTTTCGTTTTCAATTCCATCGCGCAGTTTTTGTGCTTATCACATCTGATTAAAGACGTTGACATCATTGAACGCCGTTAATGAGATGAAAACGTCACCGGAAAACCTGTTCACCGACTTCTTGTTTTCAACGTGTCAACCAACCTGATATTTAAAGCCCCGTTAATGACAGAAAAAGTGAGAAATAATACTTTGCACGGTTTTAATTTGAAAACTTCAAATATGCTTTCAATATGAATCAATGGCATATATGTAAAGTCAAGGTATTGTGGGATTTCTTGTGCATTTTCTTCATTTGCATTTATGGCCACTCTTAGTCAATTAAGTGTCAATTAATTGTTCATATTACACATCAATTCCGTTAATCATAATGGTAATTGAAAAAAGGGCCAAACGATGCAAAGAATTAAAATCAAACGTTAAGGGTCAAATTTAGATTACATTGACGAAATCATTCTAAAGAAATATAATGTTATATATGCCAAGCAAATAAGCGTTATTATCTGACTGTATTATAAGACTTAAAATTCTAATCAGATATACAACACGCAATAACCTGAACATATGGTATCATCAGTCTACTGAGAATGTTAAGCCAAACGTAATCGGTAAATGATATTTTCCACTGTGGAATCAACAATAAAATAATTTGTCATTTTGATATAACCGTAAAAGGATTACACCAAGTTACCTTTTATATAATTCTTTTAATTGGTTATAAGTGTAATTTCAACTTTAAGAGTATTGCCAATTGTAAAGTTCAACGATTAAGACATTGAAAATAAAATGAAATATTTGTAAATTAAATATACCTCATATGTCTAATTCCCTTTTTGAATGGGGAATGTAAAATGAATGTATTTAATGAAACCGTAAGCCACACTTGCAAATCTGCATATAATAAAAAAAGACAGTCACGTCGGGGTATTTTGTGAGGAAATGAAATTCAAAGGGACATTTTCTTTTATACAGGTATCTTAGTGCATGAATATAACATAACCCTGTTGTAACATGTACAACATTGAGGATAACATTTTGGTTGATCTAAATTTTACAACAAGATACACGAGAGCACGCACTCAGTAAAATAAAACAAAAATGAGAAGTGAAGCATTTAATCAGGAAATATGAGAGAGTAAAGCCTTTCAGAACTAAAATCATTTGTATATGTGTATATATTATATATTTTTTAATAATATTGTGAAATTAGTCAAACTAAAATGACTTTTGATGTCATTGTACCTCAAAACAGAATGTAGGCCAGCTTGTTAAAATCCGTTATAGACTTGAAGAAAAAGTGTTGAAGGTCTTTGAGGAGTATTGAGTGAATATATCAGAAACAAAGCTGTCATAACACTTTCATTGTCATGTTGGTCTGTCTGGGAGTAAAAATGTAGTGGGGCGAGAACGTTTATATAGTATCCTTTGTCTGATGTCTGATGGCACAAGACACGAGTCCATCCCAAAACTAACCGACCAGGAACCATTAACTCAGCCTCGGTGTATTTATGTGACCGTCGCTCATTGTTCTGAGAACAGCTTAGATTCAATTTCAACAGTAAATAGATCAACAACATTTCTTTAAAGACATACCATTTGTTGACATTAAACTGTGATATGAACAGGTCAGTTTGTAATTGTATGAGTCCAATTACTTAAATAAGGTTATCGCCAACATATAATCACCAATAACAACTATTAGGGCAAAGGAAGCAAACTCAGTTACTGCGTTCGTTAAAACATTACCCAACAGAATTATTAGCTACTTTATCATAACATCGTACGTTTTATAGTATGATTACAAGATATATTTAACATTTTATAACACGAACGACGGGCTAAATGGTCACAATTAAAATGTATTAAAAATAAATCATCCGTTTTCTAGACTCATAGATACAGTATTGAATTCGAAGTTTATAAAGCTGACACCGGACATATTTTATTTGGTATGCATGCGGATTGATATAGTGATTAGCTAGTGTGTAAATAATTTTAGTTACCCACCTCGAACTCGGGTTCAATTTAGATCTCCTCGGTATCAGTCGGTTACTATTACTTAACAGTGGATCAGGAAGTTACCTGTCAACGTACGTTTTGTCACAGATGAACTGCGTAAAACCGTTATGCAGAAACAGACTGTCTCAATTATGTAATTATTAATGTGATGAACTTTGAAAAAGGTGAAAATCCTTTACATGTACATTTAAGTGTATCTAACACTTTTTTACAGATAATGTATACTTTTACATTGACATTGACATTAATTACGTAGCGAAACTGCACTAACAAAAGATAATGAATTATACTTTTCATCATTTTAGGAAAATGCTAAATGTAACCTTTTACGTTTGTAAATCATAGGCCTACCTATATACATGTAAATTGCAAAGTATTCAGATACATTCAGACTGCTGTTGAAGTTGAAAATTAATAAATATGTATAAAGAAAATGTTTACTATTTGCAGCATAAAAAGGTATTACAATCTATAAGTAAAATATAAACGGTTCAAGCGCCATGATAAATGTATCAAATGAGTTTAAGATATTGATATTCCGACAGCTTATACTTTATATTTTGATAGAAAACCAAATGTTAATGCCAGAAATATCACATTTCAATTTCACTGCCTTTCAAGGAATATTGCGACATAACCATAGAAACCCCAGAAATTCAATCTGTAAGAAACAAGCATTTTTTAATACGTTTGATGTCAGTGATGATCATTATTTCTTGTAATCTAAATCAATTCTGTTTGATAAGACACTGATATATACGAGACACATTAATGCGGTCTTGATATACTTGTATATGTAGTAAATTAAAACAATACTTAAGAACAATGTAAAACGATTTTGTTTTTTTATTGTCAGTTTTATATAATATTGTTATTAAAGTTGCTGGTTATTTGAGTTATTTTCTACAAATGACTGTCTAGTCTTGCAACATTACCAAACGGCTGATTTCTTGAATTAGAATTAACAATATATTATCCGGATAAATTATTTTCATTTAAACACGTCATTGTATTTCAGATATTCAAGTCAACTTGAATGATTTTTTTTTCATATTTCAATATGTTTGTCAAAAGATCTTTTATTTTGTTATAGATCAATTGTGCATTGTAAATTGCGATTATTTATTTGACAAACGATTGATTTCTCTTGCAGTGCAATAATCAGATATTGTACGTTTTAGAACACTCCTAAAAGTTGCTGTTTTGTTTCTTCATTACTAAAGATTGCCTTTCATTGTAATGGATATTGGTATCTGTCTTGAAAGACTTTAAAAATAATCAATACTGAAACAATCTTTCTAAGCCCTCCCCTATACATTTTCTTTGACCCCCATTGAGAATCCTCTGTCAACACTAAAAAAGGGTCACGGTTATCGTCATTGAATGACCATAAATACATTCTCATTACTTAGTCTGTAAAATTTTAGATGTTAAATTGAATCTTAATATAACCGCTAGATAAAGTCTAATTACAGTACTGTCTACCATTGTTGAAAATATTTATTTTTTTTATACAAAATGACAGGATGTTTAATATATTAGAAAAATTGATGGGGAATAGATATGAGAATTGTATGATTATATGTTAGTATAAGAAAATAAGTGACAAGGTAAAGAAACAAGTGGCTGTATCATCTAGGGCATAATGCTAATGAAACTGTTATTTAGAAAAATATAGGTTTTCAAACGCTTTAATACCTATCTTTACAAGCATTTATGGATTGACAAATGAAGAATTGGCTATCGTTTCAAATACACATTATTGACAGGACTGTTCATTTTGTTTTGTTAAAATGAACACAAATTCATCTTCTTCGTAACGTTCTTTCTTTTTTTCTGGGGTAATACTAGGATAAACATAAAACATGCATAATATATGTACATTTAATTAAACATAAGTTGGCTAAGTTGTTTTGTATGTGTTTTCTCTTGGAGTGTGCAGCAAACAAAATGTATTTCGTGCAACACAAAGTATGTACACAATCTTTTACATTTTGCATGTAGCAAACTAAAGATTCTAATTTATCTTTTGTTCATCTGCAGTTGCATTTTCAGAAAATAAATGTGACTAATAATCTTGATCATTTTAGCTAAATATGAATTAATTCTTGTGAAGTATTTATATCTGTATTCAAATAGAAATAATCACCACGTAATTTAGAATAATTTATGTAGGTTTCAAAATTATCGTTACTCAAACTAATTTCGTTCGTGACTAGGGGTTGTAAAAAGTTATATGTTTCAATTCTAAAGTGGTATCTGAAGACAATCAACCTTGAAGTAGTACTTATTCAGAATAGAGAGTATCAAAAAGTATTGATGTCTCAAAACCATCCCCTTGAGTTCCTGTTATTTTCAAGCGGCCTCGGCTTTCCGTTTGTACCCACGATCTCATGATGCTTGAACGGATATTTTTCCATTGAAAAAAAGATGGCTGTTAAGTGCAAGTTCAGTGGGGTTATTGTGATCTTGACCTATGACACATTTCACTTTGGCTAATACTAAAGCCATATGAAAGATTATGAAACATACTGTCAGTTCTACGAATTTTTAATTAATACTTATAATGACAGATTAGTTCATAATGCCAATGCACGATAAAAATGACCATACAATAATGATTATGATCATGATGAATATTATTAGTATCTGATGTGCATTGTGTACCTTCACTTATTAAATAGTTCCATTTAAAACGACTTCTTCATTGTAGGTCAAGGTTTATGTAACAATAAAACATTTTTATGGTGCAACATTTATATAATCACATTTTTTCTTAAAAGCAAGTCTGTAAGGTAATGTCAAATATTTTCGAAAAAGACTATGCTAGCTTTATACTCCAGGTTCTACCATGAAGTATTAATCACTTGTTACTGTCTGGATGTTGAAATTGATTTGATTAACTTCATTAAAATTGAAAACTGTGTTGTAATTGTAGAAGTCATTCTAAACGTCCAAAGGAAGTAAAATATAAGCTTACCTTGGGTAATATTTCAGACGTTAGTGTCATTTCATGAATATTGTCAGTGATTATTTCAATTGTCAAATAAAGATGTGGTAGTCTGGGTCTTGAGGTTTGAAATTTTAAGATATGCGTGTTGTTTTATTCCCTGTTTTGGTCCCCCTGCAGGCCAGAAGGTCAAAAGCATGTCTGGTTTAATTTAACATGTATGATATTATATGAAATTCTTAAATTCTGAATGTTCTAAGGTTACAAGGTTAAAGATAAACTTTGACCTTCTACAACAGTGGCACTTATGCTGTTCTTTATCTATATATTTTCAAATAACAAACTTGAAAAGTAGTCGCTTTTATATAACAGACAGCTGGTATTATTTAAATGTATACTCGCAGCAAAGCATGGTAATTGTAGAGGATATCTCCCAAGTAACATCTGGTATCAAATAAATCAACACATGTCTTGGGCTTGTCCGAGGATATTTTTTTATAATCAACAAGAATTTGATGTATTTGTTATCAGACGACACGAAGGTGAGATTAATTTTTATCATTCAAAATATGTTTTATCACTTTTTCATAAAGAATATAATCTTTTAGCATAAGGCTACCCTAGGCCTCCAAATAAGGTGGTGTCATTGTACTATGATGTCTTGAGGTGATGTGAGGTTAGGTGATACTGGGTTTTACAACGCTTATAAAAGCATTTCATTTATAATACTGCTCCTAGTATTATTGCAGTGAGAAAGCCGACAACACTTTTTGGGCTATATTTTGCGATGAAACCTTGCGAGTATCGGCTTGAACTAGCAAACAATGACAATGACATTCAGTGTAGCATTGCACCCAAACCTTACTTTATGTAAAACAGTTGTCTACCGCAGACATAATTTCCGAGCACCTAACCCTTTTATAAGAAGCCAAACGCGTGAACCACTGTGCTACCCGGCCCCTCATGATGTTGTCATGTGTATGATATGATAACAATATGATACTTCACTACGTAATAAAATGCAAGATTAAAAAGCTATGATATCCTTGTTTAAGGTAAAGATAACGTTATGGCTGTTCAATCGATATTTTGCATACTGCTTCCATTTAAGATTTAGGATTGTAAATATGGCCAAAGGCAGATGGTAAAGCTTGATTGCCTGTTAAAATCTAAATCTCGACGTGCGACTCGCAAAATGTAGGCCTGGAAGTGTTCAGCAACATATACGGATAGATGTTGCAGTTGGCGGACTATCACTCCCAGGTGAAAAGATCTAGCCAAGATATGAATGAGTGAAATGAGTTGTTGTCAACAAATCAATTAAATAGAAAAAAAATTGCATTGACCTGCAGATTGCATTAAATCTTCCTGTGTTTTGAAAAAAAAATCTTAACTGGTCCTTTATTGCCCAAACTTGTAATCTTGATTATGGGAAGATTACTTTAACTATAAGAAAACCAAAATATTATACGAAAACTTGCTTCTAAATTGTGATAAAAGTTAAATCACTACAATGACTCATGATTTTACTGGCGTCTTGACTTTCTTCATTCAATTGTGCCTCCCGGCCATGAATGGTAACAATTAGCTGAACGTCTGGAGATGAGAACTTTGTCATACATTCTGCATTGTTCTCAATTGTCTTAACAATTCTACATGGTTATCTTTAGCAGCAAGCTAACGCTTCGGAGATGGAAATAATGTGTTTGAAAATCAGGTGCTTACAGTGGAAATCCTATTAGCTCGAGGTCATATATAAAGTCAATGTGAAGATAATGGTCTAAATCTTGTCCCTTTTTCAAAGATATATCAATCTGACCGAGATTACAAGACTAGCAGACAGCTGCCATGAACTACCATGGCTTCAAAAGAGTCAAATCATAAATAAATTCAATCATTTTCCGGACCTACATGTACATGAGTTTACAGGTTTACGTTTCCAAACCGAATGGCAATGACACCTTTTTGGAAATTCTTCAAAAGAGATTACATGATGGCTCGAACCGGAAGTTAGTGTGAAACGGAAGGTGATCAAAAGGCGTTGTCAATTAATGACTCAGGACGTAGTAACACGTTTATCGAGTGCCAACTGTCAACCTTATTTCTCGTATTGAATTAATGCGCCTCTCTCAAAACCTATAAGAAGAACCATATTGTAGAAACATATATTCAAATCTCATCATACTTTAAGGTTTGAAAAAAAGTGTGAGTGTGTGTCATCTTTCCTTTCTCGTTATAATGATTAACAGTTTTGCCCGAATAGTTAAATGTGTTACGAATGATCGCTCGAACATGATAGGCAAACAATATTTTAATATTATGCTTGTCCAGGCTAGATAGCTTGCTCAAAGGGCACAGAAAATACTGAATTAATAGAGAGTTTTTGTGTAGGTTCAATCGCCCCTTTTTGGGTTTGTTTGTGGGTCCTAAACATTACTACCTTAAATGATTGGATCTTTGTCAAAAGCATAAACTTAGAATAATAGAATTAGTTTGTTTGTAACCCAAATATCATCAAGCGAAATTTTACTGATGGATATAGAATCCTAAAATCTCTGGAATGTCATTTGATGATAGGTAATAAAGCATACCTTGCGTTAGGAAACGTCACGAAAATAATGTTGGTCTTATCAAGTGTCATATTTGACATTTTCGAACGAATGTGCGAGTACACAATACGTTTTGAATTGACTCAGCATATCTGGTACTTTGGCATGAATAAGGAAAGGAATTAAAAATGCTTTTCCTGAACAAAAACACATTTCACCGATTTCAAAACTGTTACACTTAATTTGCAAGGAACTCCAATGCCTCGAATGGCAATATAAGCAACAAGACATTGGAAGTGTCATTAACAGTTTTATTTGGAATGCAACCCTTCAATCATCCCTCGTCTGAGATGATTGTCTTTTTAAATGATATAAAACAGTCAACTAGTCAAAAGCGTATGGGTCCGATGTCAAGAACGTCACCTACTGAACGCCTTCAGCACTATATTGATGGTATGATGCAACATTACACGATTATTCTGTCAATGTTAGACCATTGGAGATGAGTGAAACTCGACTTTCACAGGTACCATTCCTCTCTTCAGTGAAAGCTATTTTATCGATATTCCTGAGATTTATATTTGTTCTTTTGCACATGGTGAAATGTATTGCTTGTAAACACTGTTTGAGTTAGCATTTTGATATGAAAAAACGTCCATGAGTAAAGAAAAAAGCAAACAATCATATCACTAAACGAACTAAGGTGATCAGCCAGATGAAATCCAAATAAAACAACAAGACAAGTCTAGAAAATGAAAGTGATGATTATGAAATAATTGCATTTATTTTTCCTGTTGGATGGAATGGAAACTCTGTGATCATGCATTCTTATGCATGTTTTATAATCAAATCAAGAATTGATCGAATAATTGATAAAATTGTTGTGTCTTTTGTCGTTAGCTTTTGGTTGGACAATCAACTCCTAAACTGAACTTACTCGCTTTTACTCCCTTAAATTTATTCATAATTTTTCCCAACCGCTTAAAATTTTGAATACTGAAAGTTTTGTTTTGCTTTTCAAAATTAGACAATTAAAGCATACACAGAATGGTAATGATCAATCTTAGATGATTCTGAGTCTGATTTACAGGTAATTTAAAGCACAACACTATATACAATGCCTCTTCCATGCACGCAGAATGATTGTGTATCTAACTAATTGCTGATATCCGACAAGAAGACAACCTGACAATTGCACTACATGTAATTGTGTACATTCTGGATGTGGGTAATGTACAAGTCGAATGTGTACAACTGCACATTTCAAAGGGCATCTCATTGTGCCAATCATGTTTCAACTTTTGCCACATTTTGATTCTTGATCAGACGAAACAATAGAGCAAGAAAAAGTCAACATCAACGGCCCAGATGAACCACAAATAACTATTCCACATGCCTGTTGATGCTTCTGAAGCAGGAAGACCACGCCTGTAAAATATGGACATCGCGTAATACGTGTACTGAACGGTTTCAGGAACATTAAAATAGAGAACTGCATTTCTGATATAGTAAGTTAAAATTTGGCTAATGAAGTTTCATATCAGTCTCAAAAGACGTAAATATTTATGTGTTAGACATATGTTATATATTAAAAACCAAACGAAAACAGCGCTAAAAAGAAAATGTTTTATTAAATAATGTGAAGCTCTTGTCATACACCTATTCCCCTACTTTTGTGTCAACAGTTCCATCATTTAATACAAGGCAAATATTATGGATAACAAAACCTTTATATGATTTCTCCCGACGTTTCCGCGCTACTTCTTTCCCCAGATGACTGATGGTTAAAATTCAAAGCATGTTGTATATAAACATAGATGTACTTGAAGCCAGAACGGTAATTTATAATAATGATAGGACAGAAATTAAGTAATTATGTACACACGAAATAAGTTGTTTTATGTCAGTTACAACTAATATGGAAATGTATCCCGACCTTCATCTTTTTCGGGACTCTTGTATAATATCTCATAACATGATGCTAATGAAACCAAGCTACACTCTCTTTTCCGATTGCTATGTTATTGCTAAACGTATTTAGAAACTACTTTGTGTTTTATTTAAAGAACTACATGCCTGAAAACTTCTGACATTGACAACTGACTTCATATAGTGTAACGATCATGCACGCCATTTAGAAATGTTATTGAGTGAGAATACTAGCTATAAAAATACTATAGATGTTTTTGCGTTACCCTTTTTGCACAAACATTAAATACATCTTCATTAAAAAAATCGACCAACTTCTGTGCATCAATCGATTCTGTTTTTTGTGTTAATTGCTAATGCGTGCGTGGGTTTTAAAGAATATGTTTCTTGAAAATATATACATATATCAGATCCTATTTAACGACTCACTTCTCGTTAAAATAGATAGGGACCAGTCTGTTTCAACTTATGTATGGCCAAATGTATGTTTTGAACTTGAGGCAAGAGATAAAACTATTCATTAATTGCTGAAGCATCGTGACTATGCAGAGACCAGGGAGCACATTACTGTACTTAATTAGGAACGTTTATGACCGATTCAAATCATAAGACTTGGTACAACGGATGATATATTATTCTTTACTGTTCCCAAAACCAATTTGTGAGGATCATCCTTGTGTTTATGAAACTTTGTAAAATTATTACATTCAGCTGAAACGTGAAGAATATATGTCAACAAGTTGTTTAGAGTGTAAGTTGTTAAGGTTGTTGCACTGGAAAACCTTACCTTCCTGTATGTGAGTATATTATAGTTGCAAAAGAATAAAGGATCGTATGGTCTTGTTTGCTTGTTTGCTTACTAGCTCTTATTTTTTAGGCATAATATAAACAATTATCAAAACGAAATATTGTTTATTTATGGATGTTTGACTTTTTTCTTTCTGTTATTTATGGTAAAATACCAATAACCAATATGTTATGTATAGCCTCGCAATGTATCATTGAAAATGTCAAATTTTCTGGTTGTTGAAACTCTGAAATTTGCCGTTACCTAATGTAAACGTCTCCTTACACTTCATTGTTTGATTGTTAATTTGTATTAATTTTTAATTACTAATTGCAGATTTAAAAAGAGTACATGACGATCTTTTAAGACATTATCAATAATATTTTACTGAAACGGAATTTGTTCACAGCAAAACTATATAACGTATCAGTTGCACATGTACGTGAAAGCAACTCAAAATGATAAAAAAAACACCATTCGTACGTTTCATTATAGTTGTTCTACTTCAAAGATAATTTCGGGTGTAAAGCAACTTAATGAATTCTTAAACATAAACATAAATATTCATTTAATGAAATATATACATGAAATGAATAAATCTATTGGAATAAGAATATACTTTCTTCGGACATGATGTAGTGAGTGAGTAATTGATATCCCGGATGATAAATGTTTTCAATAAAACAAGAAAATACCTTTTGGTTTGTGTTGCAAACATAATTTTGTATACGAATTTTTATAAGCCACTTATATTCAGAAATTTATGTTTTCAGAAATCAATCTATTTACTCTTCGGCTTTATGGTTAACGAGGCAATATCTTACATTACATGATATCTTACAACAATCATAATATCGCCTCTGTAAACGTTCGTCACAAATATATAAAAACGTTCCTGCTCGAAATGACATCATAACTATATGTTATAAATGTACATCACCAAAATGTTTTACTTACTTCGGCTTGTGTATTCGTGAGTTTCAAATTTGTGTCTTCAACATCATTGTTTGTTTCTTTTTTAAACATATGAATAAGTCTCCTGTTTATTGGTCTATATCATATTGATTTTTTAGAAAGGTGTGGTTTTCCTCTTGTAAATCTTTATCTCGTACAAAAGCCCGTTTTCTCACTTACACAATATTTTATACAACGAGTACAAAATCCTTCTTCAAATGTTTAGCATCATAATAACAAAGAACCGTTTTTAAATCCCTAACATGCTGCATTTGGACTATAATGGGGATGGATATGGAAATTTACATTTTATAGCCTCTTATCATCATACAGCTGAAATTAACAATATGAAACACACTTATATCTCATATATGATAGTTAGGATCGGTAGAATTGATTCCCTAATCCGCCCATGATAATCGCACAATGTCACTGAACAGACAAATTCATTCTCGTTTGTTGAAGAAATGTGACTAAATTAGACTTATCACTGTCTGTGTTACTGTCGTGTGGCCAAGCGTTAACGAGACACGATGAGTTTTAATCTCAATATGTCATTTGTTCTATTTTATCAGAGATAAGTGGGTTTATTGATAATTTCAAAGTAAAAGCAAATCACTGCTACATTCAAGCAAATTAGATCAAGTAAATATGAATCAAGAAAAAAAAAAATTTGAAATGTAATGTATTACTGTATTGTTCCCTTGGAAATTAGTTTTCATTTTTATATACCTTTAGTCTTCTTGATTGTTTTCATCGTATCCTGGACTTGGAAACTTATGCAACGATTATTTCCGATAAGTATCCCTCTCGTAAAGCTTATCAAATATCAGTCCGAAAACTACTCCCTAACAAAAGATATACATTGAAATAATTTTGATTATCCCAAAGCCATGATGATTTTGTTTTATTCATCTAAACAGGAGTTATCAGATTACATAGTCTTAAGATATTCATCTAACGAGTTTGAAAGCTGTTTTCGAAGGAAGGATTTTCATTTGTTATGGCTAAAGTTCTAAAAAAACAAAGGCAGAATACATCTTTAGCAACATGTTTTTGGAGGTTTTACTTGACTTGAAAAATACAAATATACGTGTACCTTGATATCTTCGAAACGATATGGGAAATGTAAAAAAACTTCACATATAAGTTGACAGATAAGCAATTAAATGGGACTAAGATGATTGGACTTTTCCCAATATATATATGTGAAAATCAGAAATTTGTACCATTTTCCTTTATCTTGGACCATGTATACTTAGAAGGGGTGGGGTTGGTTTTATCTTTCTAAAAACATTGATGTTATTGATTCTTGAAAATTTCCTATAATCATTCCTGCCTTATCCTTGAACATGTCAACCGAATGCATGGTGTAAATTTACGTAAGTCATTGTTGAATAACGGTTGAATAAATTTTCCCTACTTCACTATTACGAAGTGTCTAAAGAGACGGTGAATATAACCTCTAAAGAAACGTACATCTCATGATCCATGACGATTATGTCGACAATGGCACTTTCATGTCGTCTGTGTCATGGTCAATCTCTACTGAGCCGACCTCCTGATTTGGTTACATATTACTAGATTTTTTACCTAGGATTTAGCAAGACATTACACACATTTTCATGACAGGCATTAATAAAACCGTAAAAAGCCTGTCATATTTTCAGACAAGGATGTCGCCAAGTTCTTGCACGTTGATCGTGTTAAAGCTTACAATCAGTTGTTTATATGAAAATATATTATTTGAGTACACATGTACGTAATTTAGAAACCGCCATCATTAACTTTTGTCTTTACACCAAGTCATTATCAACAGCTAAACTGACGATCAAAAGAAAGTTGTCACCCACTTCAATTGACTCTAAAAGATAAACGACAACAGATACAAGTTTGATGTTATGAAATATTTTTACTGCGTTAATGTGTGGTTATCCATGCAAAGAATCGAATTGCTGCCAGTGCATCTCAAATATTTACAGTCTCTGGCGACCACTAGGGGTCCAAAATGTCATTTTCCACACAACTTTGGAAAACGTCTATGGCACATGAATCGGCGATTCCTAGTACTGACAAGTGTACATATCACATTAGTACCTTGTATGTCCTCCCCTGGCACGAACACAAGCGTCACATCGTCTTCTCATGGATGACGTCAGTCTTCTGATGACGTTATCAGGTATCTGTTGCCACGTATCTTGTAAGGCATTTTCAAGTTCTCGAATAGTAGTTGGTTGGTTTGGACGGTTCCTTAACTCTCTACCAAGATGATCCCACAGGTGTTCGATAGGAGACATATCGGGAGAACGTGATGGCCAGGGCAAAACGACGACATTAGCGTTGTCCAGATAGTTCTGAGTGATCCTGGCTGTATGGGGAGTTGCATTGTCTTGCTGCAGAATGCTTCCCATTGCTCGTTGCTGCAGAAATGGCACTGCTACAGGTCTCAATATCTCATCAACATAGCGTTGTGCGTTCATATTGCCACGTATCACCACAAGTTGTGTCTTCTGGTCATCACAAATTCCACCCCAAACCATTAAACCAACTCCTCCTTGTTGATGAACGTCTTGGACACAATTTGGAGCCTCTCTTTCATGTCTACGACGATAAACACGTATTCTCCCATCAGCATGGAACAGGTTAAACCTACTCTCGTCAGTAAAGAGAACGCGTTGCCATTCGCGTCGCTGCCAACGCAGTACACGTCGTGCCCATCGAAGTCTTGCGAGGCGATGTTCGAGGGTCAGTGCCATCCCACGAAGAGGTCGGTAAGCCCTTATTCCAGCATGAAGTAATCGTCTCCTCACAGTGTGTCGACTCACACGACGACCAAGCGCTGTTGCTGCTGATTGCGTCACTGTCAGGAACCGATTACGAAGATGTAAAGTTCTAAGGAAACGGTCTTCCCTGCGGGTTGTGACACGTGGTCTGCCACTCCGAGGTCGGTCACGTGTTGTGCCAGTCTGCTGGAACCGCTGAAATAACTTAGTTATACATTGGCGTGAACAACCAAGTCTTCTTGCTATTGTTGACTTTTCCGTCCCCATCATGGCCATGCCAATGGCCCTTTCCCTCTCTTCAGCAGTCAAACGTGGCATTGCTTTAGTGCTTTTTCGGTTGATGTGATAGCAAGTTACCATTGTCACGGGTTTATATGGAGTTATGTGCATGAAAATTCCAGGGAAGTGAAAAAAACCTGGTTTTGACTTTTGGGACGCAGCACGGATATTAACAAATGCATCAGCTTGGTTGTTTGGAAATGAGTGTGTTGCGTTTGTGTGAACTGCTCCTGAAAGTTAAAAACCTGGGTTCGAATCCATTTTGGAAATATTCAAAATTTTATGGTGACAACTTTCTTTTGATCGTCAGTTTACATGTATTTGCTAATTTTTTTCCAAGCGAAATGGAGTAAACCAAATGAAGAAACATTTTTACATGCAAATAGTGTCGGCATACACTTGGCATAAACTATAATGTGATCAATTCTTATCTGAGTGTTAAATGGGGAAAATAAAGACTTCTGTAGTTCCATTATGATCTTATAGATTTGTCTAGGAATTAATGTAGCTCAAGTTCGTATGATAAAATAAATAACAAGTTTTTATAAATGCATGTCTCATCTCTCATATAATGCATTTAAAAGTAATGACATAATTTGAAAGGGCTGTATGTACAGCTGAAACAATCACGTTTGCGCTTAACTGACAAATATGTTTAAACATGGTCACTGAAGACTGTAGATCTGTATATTATGCATTTAGTTTTTTTTGTCAACTATTTTTTTTACTCTCTTTCGAAGATTAATACTAAGGATAATTTTACTTTTGAAAACGAGTTGTTATATATTCAATAATTAACCAGCATTTTTATAAATGCCATGTGTTTTGATTTGGAATCCCTTGAAGTTCATGCATTTAACTGCAACATTTTCAGCTTTTCCTGAATTCTTTAGGAAACATGAAGTGAGGTTTTTAATTTATTACTTTTTAAATTAAACTTAACCTCTCATTTTACATCAATCACAAAACGCCCATCTTTCGGTCTTGTTCCTGGAGTTTGCCTTTAAACAACTATAATATTACTAAAATTTGGGATTTCAAGTTATCCCCTATTCACACTGAACACACGAAGAAACAGTCTCGTCTGAATTTGAATGCACCTGTACATAAAACCCTTTCCTTTACAGCTAATATCAAGTGCATATACTTGATGGGGTTTCTGCAGAAATGCATGTGGGTTACTTTACACGTATGTTGATTTCAAGAATTTGGATAATGGAAGTCGTTATCGAACTTAATATAATATTTTTTTCATGATTATTAAATTATGCAAAAAGATGCACGATGCCCATCTGCTCGACCTTCAATCAAACTAAGAAAAAAAATCGGTTTCAACAATTAATGAGAGCTAATGGTTTCAGGATGTCAAACGTTTAAGTGATTATGAAAATGAACATGGTATAATTTTGTAAAGTCGAAAGGAAACTTTACGTCACAAAGCGAGTCATATAATATAACATTTAACATTTAACTTTAATTACTAACTTCTACAAATAATTATAAGCTTTTGGGACTGGACATTATTATTATTACCAAAAAGAAAAATGAGAAAAATGTTGGAAGTTCCTTTTAAATATTATCTTATTGCATTTATAAAGACGGTTATAATGAACATTACTTTGGTTTGGGTTGGTTAAGTTATTTCCAAGGACTGCTTTTGATAACCATAGATAAGTACGGGAGAGAATATAGTGGGATGTATATCACTTTTTTAATGAAAATATTATTTTAAACCTCATTCTTTAACTTATTTTCATTACACATTTATGTAATGTTTCCACCCTAAAATGTTTTTTTATTGAAGAGATTGTTTTGCCTTTTTCTAAACCTTGCTTGAAATATATCCACTTACAAATAACCTACGATCAAGAGACTTGACATTCAAACTGACAAAACTTTATAGGTATACTCTTATTTCTGCCTTGAAGGACTTCCCCACTCACCGTTGTCTGGATATAAGAGATGGGTTGACTCGCTGACATGAGATGAGATGCATCGGGTCAAATAGGCGATCATAGTTGCAGAAGTTTTAAGTGAATGAGTCATTTTCTGGTTTCACTCATGTCAATGTATGTCAGTGAAGGTGACCTTTTTTAATTTGTGTTCAGAGCTAATGCATCATAGTATCTGCACTTGTTTTGTTATACCCACAAACACAAGAAAAAACACTCTGGTGGAATTGAAAATGTGAGGAATTAGATTTGAAATGAAACCAGTCATTTAACTGTTTCGATAGGTGTTTTGAGTTCGTTCTTGCAATTTTTTATTTCAGAATTCTTAAATTCTAGTACAGCTCCAATATTTTGAATCTAATTTCAAACCGAAAAATGTTAAAGTAAATATATGATACGAAGTCGTGATGTATTCTTAGTCCTTGTAACTGAGTGAACATCGACTACATTTGTAAGTATACTGAACTCACTGTTGAAATCGTTAACGTCCATTCTGTTAAAGGTTAGTAACCGTTTCTTAAAGTTCATGATATGTTAATACTTCCTAACATTAATTTGACAATTTCAACGAATCCTTGAAAAATTCCAATTATGGCTTGTGACTTTCAGGTCGTAGTGTGTGGAGGCATGAGTGATAAATTATTGATCAGGTACTGGTGAAATGATACTAAGCGAAGTACGCACACAAACAAATTTTAGCTTTGTCAATATAAATCTTCAAAATGCTTTTTAAGAACCTGACTTTGTTCCATTTGGAAAGTATAAACGCTTTCAAATTAATTGTTAAAATAATTTGTTAATGATAACATCTTATATGACTACTCCTGCTATTGAAAAACATAAAGTGCTAAGATGTATCTCTTCAATGATAGTATATGTATTCAAATAAATTAATAATCTAATATTAATAATCATCAAAATTAGTCTCATAGATGTTAAAAAGTGAAATTAATCCTGCTTCTATCATTTCCCACCTCTGATGTGCGTATCACCTATCACAAGGGCTTTGAATAGACTATGGCTTAATTTGAATAAGTCAGAAGCAGAAAGAATACATCCACAACATGCTATCCGAGACAAATTAAGAGTGATTTTGATACTATTAATTATTTGTTGACTACATATCTCAAATTACATACGATAAGTCAATGTGTCTTGGTGATGTAATGAAATATTAATCATTTTGGGAGATGAATATTCTTGAAAATAGGGATAGGATTTTGCAACTGTCACATGTGATTTCCCTAGCTATGTCAGATTTGCTGACTTGTTAATCCTACTCTCTAATGACACCTTTTCTCCTTGAAAATGAGGATTATGTCCATCAATGTCCTGTTAATCCTGATAATATAATTGGCTAGAGAATACTGTTTACATGTGATATAAATGTACTTGAATTTTACTGCATGACTCTCAATATGGAATACAACATTATTTTCGTATACGCAATGTGATCATGACATATACATATATAACATACATATATACATATCCAAATGATTATTTTAATATATCACTGAGGATAAAGTTGAAAAATGTGCTAGGAAATCGGCGTTATTCTTTTAACAATCATTTTAATATATAGTGACTGTACACTTGATATAATTTCAAATATATACACGTAATCATCTAAAATATGCTAAATGCATGTTCTTGTGCCTGATAGTGTTATATCTGTAAAGTTCAACATGTGAAATTTGAAAACACTTTAATACTTACAGACTATAATGTAATTATACCAAAATAATATTTTTTTCTTCCGCTGGAAATAAGTTCATTTGAAATTTGTCCAGAGTAAAGTTTAAAAACTGCCATCGAATATTCCAACTATATGCCTGTCTATATACTTAACTGTTTTCTCCCTTGTTCAATGAAACTGAAACAGTTTTATGTTCGTTCTTGAATTCTCTTTACAGGGGCTTTACTCTACTTTACTTGACTCAATTGTTTTTTTATTCTTTATTATTTGCGATTCAAAATTATTAACTGCGCTTTATTGGGCCAGCTGGCCAATGTTATTTTCTGATGACTCTTTTGGTAACTCAAGCTTTAGTCAATTGAAAGGTAATTTACATCAACACACGACTATAATTGTTACTGATTTCATACAAAACATTTAACATTCGGCACTCTGGTGAGTATGAGTAATTTTAGAATTTGCTTGTATACCATCGCCATACTATCATTTTCCCCAGTAAAGATACATTTCTATAAGACTTATTTCAAAACCAGGTGTTAAATAAGATGTATGTGTGGTACAGAGGAATTATGTAGACAGACAGTAGTACACAACACCAGCTTAGCTTCTCAGACAGAAGCTTACCCTAATGCCACAATTAGATACATCTCCATTTTTTAGCAAATTCCCGCAGTATGTACTTGTTTGTACTTTGTTTCATGTAAAAATGGAATAGTTTTCTGCCGTTATGCTAATTTACTGAATAAGTACATTTTCATAGGAAAGGGGGAGGTTTGTTGCCAGCTTGTTAGTAAGATAATTGATTTGCAATAACATCCTACAAGTTCCTCATCGAAGATGGTGTCAACATTAGAAGCAACATTTTTTAAAGCGTCGTCTATTTAAAAAAAAGGGTCTGAAGAAGAAATCATGAAGTTTGCGTGAGGTGAAGATTCTGCCTACCTCTTGTATAATGGTATGACTTGCAGTTATGTCAGATAAAACATATTCGTAGAATGTTGTATGACTTCAAGTCATACTCTTCTTGTTCACATCTTTTATAGTCTAAAATGTCAATGTTTTCGGTCATTCTGGTTTTCATTGTTTATGATAGGTTATGAGACCAGTTAGTGCAGAGTATGAACCCTTTGCATCGTGTTGGGAAAATAGATACAAAAGAATAAGTGATACAGTCGTCTTAATATGAAGGTAGAGTCGCAAAAAGAATCTGTACTGGCAAATATCTATCAGTGACAAATGACATAGAAAAATAAGCCCAAGGAACGAATCAACGATTTGATTTAAATCAGATTGGGTAAGGATAGGCATATCTGCAACAGTTTTACACCGATATCACCTTTGGCACCTTCAGCGCATTGACAAGACGTTGACTCCCACATGCAAGTG
This sequence comes from Phorcus lineatus, assembly GCA_921293015.1. Classification (NCBI taxonomy): domain Eukaryota; kingdom Metazoa; phylum Mollusca; class Gastropoda; order Trochida; family Trochidae; genus Phorcus; species Phorcus lineatus. Next base: position 38,490,540 of record OV121086.1, on the reverse strand, counting down.
AAATCCGAACCTTCCGCCCTTTTTAGGAATGACGCTTGAAAATCAATACCTAGGGTCAGGTATGATTATTAATTGCAGCAAAGAAATAGGCAGATCAGTTACTGTTACCAATTAAAGCAGAATGCAATTGAACAGAGAAGATGGTAAGGCATGTGTCTGCAAGAGACGTTGTGTGCAGGCTGCTAGTGGTGCATTCTGATGAAGTCATCTCGAGAATGCAGCGTTGTGGTTTTGACACACATTGTGTTAACAGAATATGAAAGTCTTTGTTTTCTTTGAAGGACATTGCAATGCATATTGACCCCATTTCACCGTCTGTTATTTTATCATTTCTTCCAATGAATCATTTAATTCTCCAACAGGACATGCTTCATTTCACATATTTTCTATAAACATAGACATCTTAACACAAAATATATACGCGTTGTGCACTGGCAAGGTAAATATCCTGATATTTCTTCGATAGAGTATCTACGGGACCACCTCCGACGTCGCACCAAACAGTGTCGACTACACTCGTTTTGACAAGGAAACGCTTCGACTAGGCCGGAATAGAAACGGACACCAGATCACGTGATCAGGTTACTCGAAAGCTCGTACAACGTATGGAATCATGCATCAACGTCAGAAGTTGACATATGTGATATGTGAACATTTGATACTGTAATATGTGTTAAATAATTGCCTAAAGTGGGCAACTAACCATCAGAAAATAGTGACATTCGCACAAAAATTTGTTTTTGACGGCTGAATTCGAACAGATAAAACTATTATTTTGAGATATGAATTGATCAACGCATCTACAAAATGGAACATAAATTAAATTAGTATTGAGTAAGTAACGAAGTAAGGTTAACAATTCTCTCCTCACAGAAGTAACTCTACATGAATTCCTACCATACCAACCTCTCTTGTACATGTTATACGAGTTCTTATCAAGCTTCCAGCATATTTCCCTAGCAATATAATATTGCAACATAAACTATCTTGCAATATGTCAGCCGATGATGACACCGCATGCATGGATAATCTATTTGTTGTTACCGAGGTCTAGGCAATGATGCAGTCGCCTTTTAGACTGTAAAGATTACTCAAGTGCAAAGTGCACATTCGAATAAAATTTAGCTTCCCATGAAGTATACAGAAATAATTGAGGCTTATAAATAATTTCTGTGCAATCAGCGTTACCGTTTCAAAGGATAAAGGGTAACGCTAATTGCACAGTTATCTTTGATTGCATCCAATCAGATTTCTACATTTCTAGAACGAAAAATCCCCAAATTAGAACAGAGGGTAGAATAGACATTTCAGACGAAGCTGCCTGTGTGGAGTGAGAATAGGGTATAACGTGCAATCAGCTTAATGTAAACTTTTCAACAAGCTGAAATTGATATACAAAAAAGAGTAGACAGATCAGGCAAGGAGGCAAAGGAAAGAAAAAGACGAAAAGAAAATATAGTGAGAGAGGCAGAATTTTGAAGAAACAAAGCTTCGTCGAGACCTTTGGCCCTCAGCTTGGTTACACAACTCACTACGATGGGGTTCTATGGTTGCTGAGAGTAGCTAAGGATATGTGATTTTCAGTTGTAACTTACTTAAACGATTATGTATAGGAGAGATTACGAAGTGGTTTTAAGTTATTCAAACTTATTTTTTATGAATAAGATATCTGATATCGCTATCAAAAATGTTTTGAAGGACTTAGCGTTCATGTAGCAAAAAAAAGAGAAAAAATAAAATAGTTAGTTCATATAGTGATTTGAGTTTAAGTAAATAAATTTCTTCATCTATTCTTTGTCACGCGTTTGTGAGTTGAGGACAGATATTTAGAATTCAGGATATAGACAATAACTAACTCGTGACGGGGAATGACAGATTATCTTTCCCGAGTTATATCAATTTCGTAATTCTCGAGCCTTGGCGAGAGAATCTCATAATTGATATAACGAGGGAAAGGTAATATGTCATTTCCCGTCACGAGTTAGATTGTCATTTGTGAAAAGGTTTTGAAACAATTGTAATATGGTCTTTGTTGAAAGTTTATTCCTTATTTCATAACCGTCATTCAAAATAATTACATTGAATAGTTTTGTGTTAATTTGAAGAGGTCAGCAACGCCCTATAGTGACACTACAAGACGACCGATCTTCTTGTGATGTAACTGATGGCACTGTTACGTCATAGCCGCTCGTGTTTATGACGGTATTACAGAACGAAACCTGGCGCGTCTCGACGACTGTTAGTAATTCAATAATGGCTAATTTCTATACTTCTGTGCAGTGTGGCAGGCTTATTTCACGTTTTTGTTGGCGGCATTTTAGAAATGACGAATGGCTACAACGTTGAATAAATAAACATTGTTAAAATACGGGTAAACAAATAACAAGGTGGGAAAAGTTTGAAAGATGAACGAAATACTATAGCTAGTGGTCCCGGCAACACGTTCTTTTTCATTGGTTCACAACAACCAATCAAATGCGAAGAAAATGTGTAACTCCCGTGTGACTTACAGAAAATATACTACTCTGTGTGCCTCATCCCATATTGGTAATATAAATCTAAAAGACTTACATTAACCAAGACCATTTTCCCCAATACACAATAACATCCACTTTATTTCCATAACTTATATAAGTTTTACAAAAGGTCATATGAGTGAAACTGCCATCTGTTGTTTTTCCGATTTGAGGAATCACAAAATAAAAGTCTTCCCCTTCCGTTTTTGTCAGTAATTGATACTTTTTGTCGAGATATTTGTTTGATCATTTTAATGTTAAGTTCGGATGACAATAATATTATTGAGATGTTTCCTGTCCTACAAAAGTACATGATATATCTTATATCAAAATTATACTGATGGTTGAAACCATAATGATAATCAGTAATGATGAGCTCCCATCAAATCTAACAAAAATCTAAACTAAAGTTATTCTTATGCTATAGCTTTTACAATCCAAAAATTGAATGTGGTATATAAAATGAATAACTGGTTTCATTTGCTAGGGTCTTACTTATTTTTGAACTTTCACTTTGCAATAGTATTGTTCACCCTTTTTATGTGTTAAAATACCATCCATCATGGTTTAAAAGACATAACCTTTTGAGAAGGAAGGATAAGAGATATTGATTGATCAGCATAACTATCCGTCTTCAAAGCAAGATTTATATTCATAATTACTGAAACTGTATAGTTAAGATGGTATGAACCACGATCACATCAAACGTCTTTTATGTTTCCCATTTCTTCAGTCTTTCATATCAATTACAATTTGTCAGACAAAACCATATATGTGATTGATAAGACCTTCGATCAGTGCCTCATAAATGAATATGTGAGCAACCTCAACTCATATTCTAGGTATTGTTCTTCCCAATTTTCGTTTGATTCATCAAAATATACGATTGTTTCCTTGGCACATCATTAATATTTTGACCTTTCCGCCGTGAACACATACTGACATTTATAAGAAAACTTACAGCATGTTTAAAGTTTCTTTGGGCATTAGGATTTAAGATATGTGTGTATAAAGTAAGTAATCAAATGTAACTAAGTGTAACTGATCAGCTGATTTTTTTGGCATTAAAAGCAGGACGGTGTCTTGTACAAATCCTATGGAGTCACATGGTGATGTTGCCTAAGGCTTGTATTTACACAATATATATACATGTATGTATATAGTGTTATAAATTGAGTGAAAAGAAATACACAACATTGACGGTTATACCATTAATACAGAATCAAATAATGATATTTACCTATTCTTATTATGATTAATGTCCTGAATTTGATAAAAGGATGCACAGATTTTTATTTTGTTAGGTATGTAGACATTATTGAGACATACATGTATTGTAACTATGTTATTTGTTAAACAATACTCAGTGATTAACTGTTTCGTGTTTCGTGTTACATGTGAAAGCCTAATAAACAAATGTAAATTAATTTTGAAAAATAGAAATAAAAAAACTCTTGTATTACTAAGCAATCTGTTACCTCGGTCTTTGTTACTTTTGATAAATCATTGTAAGCATCTTAATGTAAGTTACAAAAAAGTACAGAATACACCAGGAATGAGTTTTGTATCTTATCTACCACACACGAAACGCATTACTTAAATCTTGATATATTGTTGAAATGCCGAGGAAGAGAGTTTAGTTTTAAGTCAGTGAGGTCACAATGCATAGCTGAGACTTTTCATAGGGATGTCAAACTGCTAAAAAAAGTCCGTGAATTTAGAGATAAGGTTCATCAGAACAGCTTCGTTACGTACACTATGTTCACTATTAACGCAAAACAATATAGTCAAAAAGTGATTTCCTGCGCAATTAAGCATATTTTTGTTCAAATAGTTTTATACTTTTTCAATACATTTCACTTTGTCCTAAGAATTATTTAATAGCTTCAAAATCATCCGCAATCAAGTATTTCTACTCCTTTAATTATTTTAAAAAATTGTTCAGCAGCTGTACAGCTTGAAGAACTTTCATAACTTTCTGAACTCGAGTATGCGTCAGACATTGTAGGTTTGCATTTACAGAAAGGCTAGAATTAGAACGCACCAAAGTTAGTCATGGTCACATTCAGTCTTTGTGTAACTTGCAGTTCTCACTCTCTGTCATCAGCACCATAAAGGTTCTTATCACCGACATGGTTAATGATAAGTGGTGACATATTTTCAATATGAGCACATGTGCACATATCACATTTGGCTGGCAAAACGATTGTTCCAGCGCGAGTTGCCGTATTTTGTCGTCTCTGACGTGTTAAAACCATTGTTCGTGACGTCACTGTAGCGGGTAGTCGCAAGGAAAGCAGACCGTTTTCTGAATTTTTTATTACCTGAATTTGAATCGGTAATAATGAAATGACTATACTCGGAAATATGTCATATGACTTTTACAAAAATCGTGCGATTTTTTGTATAAATCAAAATAAGTCTTCTCACATATGATAGAGGTGTAAGGGAACGGAAAAGATTTCTTTGAAATACGGAACCTTGACTAAAACGGGGTCTGATATGACAATTTACCTGGTATTAGCCCTCATCCATTCTCTCTCAACAACGATAGCTCCGTCATCAATTCCTATAAAATCTCTATTATAAAACGAGCTCTTCTACAGCTTCCGGCAGATTACCGTAGTGGCAAATTATTGCAACAGAAACTACCTTGCAATATTTCAGCCAATGAAAACACAGCATGCATGAATATCATATTTTTTGTCACCGAGGTGACCGAAGTAAATAAGGCGAGTGTGTTCTGTAAAGAAGACTCAAAGTGCAAAGTGAATTTTCGAATAAACTTAAGCTTTCGGAAAGCATACTGAAGTAACTGAGGCGATTTAAGTAATGATCACACTCTACCAATAAACAATTCATTCTTATATGTTGAAAAGCTTTGGCCAAATTAAAATTATCATTGCCTGCGTTTTAGCTCTGTATCCCAGCGTTAACGATATAAGTTTTGATCTCAATCTGAGAACTGTTAATATTTATCAGTGTTATAAAGGCCTATTTTGTAGCTTCTGAATAAAAACAAATAATATAAAACTGCTGTATCAATCCAGTAAATTCGATAAATTGCCACCTATTCAGAGATAATGGTCGACAAAAATTAGCATGCTCTGTCTCCAATTGTATAGGGTGCAAAATCTTTTATTACTTCCATAAACATGTACATGCGTTTTCTGTAAAACTATTTCTATTAAAACATTAAAAGTCTTCATTCATTTTCATTTCATCTGCTGGATTGCTTTTGATATTTTCCACCGTAGCAATAATTATTTTAGAATTGCAACAGTTATATCAAATAGGTTTTTTTCTCTCTTAATCAATAACATGGTTTGAAAAAAAAAACACATTTAGCTTATTTTCAGTATCTTGAATTCTTGATAATCTTAGTATTGAAACATCAGAAATGGTATATCCCATTGTTCCCGTATGAACAAAAATATATATCTTTCAACCACCAAATATTCAGGTTACATTTGTGTTTTTATCATATGAGATAGCGTTGATATTTAACCTAAACGGGCATAGAAATCCGCTCAAATTGAAGATACTTCTTTTAATATAAGTTTTTCTTTAAAAAATAGTGCAAATCCTACTTGATTCCATTAAAACAAAATTGAAAACATTAAATGGCATGAACATCATTAGGTGTAAAATACACATTAAAAACTTAAAAAAGGGATACAATGAACGAACTGATAGACAGACATAGCTACAACTATAATGGATTGTCACACTCTCTATATGCATAAGATAAAAAACAATAATTATTTTTTTTCAATTTACATTAAAATTGATTGTTTTTTTCAATAATCATCTATCAAACAAATAGTTTCCCACAAAAATAAATAAGTAAATAAAAATAAAAAATATATTTCATAAATCTATACGTACATAATCTTTAAAATCATGAATAAAAAATGTACATGTATAAGAGTTGAAGATTTGTTTGGTCCTTATATCTTGTTTTATATAAAGTAGTGATGTTAAAATTGTTATTTTAATATCCGAATAACGTTTTGTTCTAGTTCTTGGTCACTCATAGCTTTCGATACGAAGTCAGCCAGTACATGTTCATGAAAACTCAGTCCATAGAAGGAGGCTTCCGTTTCACAGCGTTACTTGGCATCTTTGATATATGAAGATAAGCTTATACAAAAGCATATATTTAATACGCTATGGTGTTGTTGAAAGAGATGACACGTCTATGTCATGTTAAGGTTTGTGCTGAGCTGGCCTCGAGTTATTTCATCCGCTGGAAACAGCAATGTCACCGAAGACTAAGAAAGTCATCACATACATTTGTTAAAATATTTCTTTTAAAAAGCTGCTTAAAGCCAACAGTTACATAAGTAAATATATGATATATAAACATCATCGTTGTTTAAGGTGCTAACAGAGGAGATTTTTGGTTATTTATTTTAATGAACAAATGTATGTTTTGTAGAGGCCAATTCTATTGTGCTGCATCATGTATGACAAGATCGAAAGTTTGTTTGGAAAATCATGTCAGTCACCTATATCTTTTAAGTCATAGAACGTTGGACTAGACATTCAAAGTGACAAAACATTATGGTAGATATCTACATAAACTCCTACATATTGCTACTCTTTCGTCATCACTCAAACATTGTTTGAATAACAGAGCTGGGTTGACTCAATCACATGACACGTATTTGCAGATGTTTTAAGTCAATAATTCGTTTTTGGTTTACTTATGTCAATAATATAAGTTACCATGTGTCCACGAGTTTGATATGGAGATATATCATGTGTTCGAGTTAAATATCAAACGAGAACGAAGAGTTTGATATTTAACTCGAACACATGATATATCTCCATATCAAACTCGTGGACACATGGTAACGTATTTATCTCGACGAGGACCCTTATTTAATGCTTTAAATATGGCTTGAAAGATTGGATGGGTCAAAATGGCGGCTTATCTTGTCAATGTTATTCCTTTATTTATGAATTTACAAATATGATTTTTATATCACCGTTTAGAGCACGAAAAGTATAGTCTAGTACCGTGCAGCGGTACCAGACAGAAATTGCAGACTAACGAACTTGAATAAATATAACGAATATTGCGGGGCTTTTTAAGTTTTGATTGTTTGGTCACGTGACCTCATATATACGTTCCACCTTGGAAACGTTCGATTTGAAGCGGCGCTAAAATCGCCGTAAATTCCTGACTGTCATGGCGGACCGTCGTGAAAGATGCGATAGAGTTTGAACGTGTCGGACGCATAGAACATGCAGGCATCACAAAATAATGCTTAGGTTGGTTTGAATGTTCGATATGAATGAAAAGTCGGTGATGACCTCGACTACTATGAGTAAAGAGATTGGTTTTCTAGTCCGCGATTCCAATCTTCAGCTCACTGATGGACAACCTCGCTACGGGCAAGGGAACCGGTAGGCCAATGGAAAGTCTTGTAACTTGTCAAAGTATTTTCGCACGAACATACCCTTTGTACAAGAACTTACTTGTTCCATTAAAGAAATGTGAATGACTTCAATTAGTGAAAAATACACTGAGCTAATAATAGGTTTCAACAAACCAGCGTAGCGTAGCCTTTGTTTACCTAACAGTGGGACAAGGGAGATAACTCTTGGCAGCACGTCGTCTCTGTTACTAGGGTTGCGCGTGACCCAGTTTAACATAGAAAAATATACCTACGGCACGTGACCGCTTTTAGCCAATGAGTAGCCGACATTGCTGTCCAAGTCGAGATAATTACAGTTAGACATTAACACTTGATCGAATTTGTTTTCAGAGCTGGCGAAACAGTTTTGGCATGGTTCTCAAATATTTACACTTTTAATTTCACTTGATCAACTCAAAAATCACTTGACCCAAAGATTCATGTAAGACATATCGTGTGCAACCCTTGTATGGTCGTGACAAACTTATGGTTTAACGAGATAATGGATATTTTGTACTCTTAGTACAGTCAAGTAAAACGTATCAGGAACGCGATCAATGGGCATTAACAACAAATGCACTTTGATACACATGAACATTGATAAAGTGACATCTAAGTTTTCAACTGTTCATAAGTTCGATTTCAAACTACCATCGTAGCAAGTCAAGAAGCCTGACACTACTGTCATGGATCATCTTCCGTCAGGGATACCACTCAATGCTCGTAGATGATAACATTTTTATTCAATGTCTAGGTCCAAGAATGTTTAAAACATGTTTCAAAGAATTCAAATCTGTATTCATATCAGGATAGGGGATTTAGGGGATGGCGTTTTTTGTCAATATCATTCATTCAATATCATAGGAAGAATGAGCCTAGACAAACATTATCCCCAAGTTTAAAGGAATCACCCCTCATCCGACCAATGGGCATATGTGACGCCATATTTCTCTGACGTAGGGCCAAACAACGGGCTAGTGAATATCATTATTGTGTGATACTGAAAATTTTGTTCTCATTTAATCATTTGGGACATTTGATTTTGGATATAAATTCTCCAAGATTATTTACATTCACATCAGACCTGTTTCCTTCCATGCTATAAAACCCTTTCAAGTAAGAAGATGGTGCATTAGGTACAAAGGGATTATTTATACAGACAGAGGAATACAATTTCGGTACAACACCAGCTTAGTTTCCAGTCAAAAGCTTACCCTAAAGGACCTCCATTATTTAGACAAGCCCGCAGAGAGCTTCTTAACAATGTAAATGTATATCTTTATGTCAATCGATATGTAGATCAATATGTAAAATATAGGCTCCGTATGCTTTTTTTTCGAATAATCAGTTCATTCTAACAACTAAACTAACTCTAAACATTGCATTGATCTCAAATGTGAACAGTATGTCCTTAAGTTTTTGAGGATGTGAATCCAGATCTTGACATTTGAAAACGTTTTGCAATCATCCCAGATAAGCCATGGTTCGTTAGTCCCAGCCGATGTTCGCAGGTTTCACCGCATTGCATAGTCCCTATAGTGTTGCTGGCTTTCTCCCTGCACTAATACTAACGGCAGTGATATAAGTGAAATACTCATGAAAGTTGCGTTAAAACCCCAAACATCACACATCAACTACGAAATAAACTGTTCAAATTATTCATCGAAAATCTGTGCTTCCTCTTTTTGTTAGATTTTAAAACATTGTTGAAATACAATGCAACAATATCTGACTACTGTGTGATCTGTGTGATCGAACTTATAAATAAGAAAGGAAAACAATTCTTTTTTGCACGCTTACAATTTAATCTTAATGCATGTGCGTGTGTATATTCTCTTAGCACGTTCTCTGCGTGACTGCGATGTCGTTGACCTTTAAAGGATAACATATCGAAGAAAACAAAAGTAACTATCACACTTCTGACATATTAACATTTGGACGATAATACTTACCATCAATAAAAATCAATATTAGTTTAGAATTTAATTATTCTTGAAAGTTTATATTAGAAATTAAAAAATCCAATCGATAATATTAATATTGATTTGGAATCCTCCTATTAGTTAAACAGTTGTTACATTTCAAGTAACATGTAACAAAGGGTCATACCTATTACCCATCATTGAAGATCTAGTGGTCCTATCTCGTTACATAGAAACTGGAAGCAGTAAAGTTGATTCGGATTTCATCTTATTTTATTACATCATGTTACATGCGATCTAAATTTGCATTTTTAAAGTATAGCAAGTCCATTATAGATTGGTACATTGTACCTAGATTTACTCGTTTTATCTATTGGCGTTTTTAAGTTTAACGGTCAGTGGTATATCATCTTTTGATTCGTTGTTATAAAGCTTTGGAAATATTTGTTGGCATAGGGGTCTTCTTTATTGATTTTCCGTTGTTTTGGGAATGAGGACCTAAGGATCAAGGGTAACGTTTTAAGATTTTTGCCCTGGATTCTGTTGGCATAAATTTGATTTTGGTAGTGTTGTTTATTTTGTTTTGCTACTTCCTCGGGTCTATTTGGACGTTTTAGTCAGAGTGCGGATGCAGTACAATTTATGTTGAATTTGTTTTAGCGGTGTCCATCATAAAGTTCTGCTTTAGTTCGGCTTTGTACTGTCTATCTATGATTGAAGAATATTCCGTACGTTAAAGGTTGTTGACCACTATTCCTCATGTACACTGATTACCTTATCATATATAGTATCAAGTGATATAGGTTATGCTAATAATGGTATGGAATGAATTGTTGCTTAGTCGCAATCCATCTCTTTAACAAGACAAGTTTTCTGAAAGAACATGCATCAAATGTTCTTTGGTCAGCTACATTATCTTACTTCAAACTAAGTATTTTCAACCATCATTACTGTAGCTATAGATAATAGATGGGAGAAATGTCATATATGATCTTTAAGTCTTTTATCTCCCCTTTTTGTCAATAGACCTTTGCTAGTAATTGACACATTTTTGGATTATTTCCTTTGTTTGATCATTTCATACTTTGATGACTATACAATTATACCTTTCTGTAGGAAAATAATTGTTTGTTTTGAATTAACATACATACTGAGTGGTTTAACATTTAAACACCATATATTCTCCGTTATGACGAAACCCTTTTCATTTGAAACATACATTGCGTAAAACGATAGTTACTGTTTTTTCATTGATTTCGTAAAAAAAACATAACTAACTAAGGTTGTTTAACTAGAGATAATGACTATTTGGGTATTAACATCGGATTAAACTTGTTCCTGATATGCGATGTTGACATTACCTTCTTGGCATATCAACTCAAGAAAGAGATGTTATTTATGAGGGCTTCACAGTGTCCCGAATACGACAAAAGATGCCAACACGAATAGATTTTACTTAAACATTCATCATTATCCGAGAAAGGCCCGATATTGTCAGAAGAAAGTACTATGTCAGTGACGTAACAAGCGATCATTACACAAATGCTGTGTGAATGTAGTCAAGGTCGTAGTATTCACTTATGAGTAAGCATTTTTGCACGGATTTCACACGATGCAATACGATGGCAACACGACTCCGAGTTTCTGGAAAACATCTTAACCCATGGCAGCACAGTTTCTCCGGCTTTCGTCGCAACAACGGTCTAATGTCCAACAATTTCTAAAACTTTGTGCATTGTTTCATTTTCATGGTTCATACGTGTCTCCATCTTGCAATTCGCACTTCCATCGGCATGCCATCTTGTGAGTTCGTGTTGAAATCGTTATACCTTCATTTGGCCATCGTCTCTGTCCTGCAGTTGCCTCAGGCGAAAGAAACAAACTACTAACGGTTGAAATGAGAAGGCAACACGACGAAATGCAGTCTCACACGATGGCATTCAGTCTTCGTGATACCAGCGTATAACAATAGTTTTGCATTAAGAATTCGTCTCAATGGAAACTGTATGATTCAATTCCCGGGATATTATATATATTTATATCTGTAGACTTTAAATTAAGATACGTGAAATATCTTTTCGCATGTGAAAAATGCGAGATTGTAACGATAGAAAGGCGAAGGCGATACGAAGATGTAAAAAATCCACAAGATGCCCGAAGGGGACGCATTTCGAAATTGGCATTTACCGCAGTCTCCGATTTGGCTTTTTAAGCAAGGACATATCTAATGGTGGACACCCGATTGGTAACGGTTTTTACGATTTTGCCCTTTTTTCAAATTCGTATTTCCATAATTTGTCAAATTCGACACTGTGTGAAGCCCCTTTTATGCTCCTCTATGTCTTCAAAGACTATATTTTATTCATTAATTACTGCAATTGTTTAGAAAAGATTATAGGGATATCAAATCTACCTGTTCATGTTATCTTGATGTTTCCTTTCTTAACTGTCTCTTATTTCCATTTGCACATATCAGTGAAAACAATATATGATCATTGCCATCATTAGTTATTACTATGGATTAAGATAAGAGCAGCATGAAATGTATGTGTTTTGGGATTTTTTTCGGATTGTGACCTTCGAAGTTTTGCACAAATCGTATGTAATGATTAATTGATAGATTGACCCTATTGATATAAAAGAGGACATATATCAAGGGAATAGCTTAAAACATGAAGTTTAGTAATGTATAAAAGGGGTAGCTGACAGAAAGCAGGACCGACGCTGATTTCACTAGTATTAACTACTGACTTTGTGAACATTCAGCTGCGCAATTGTTCTCCACTCTCTATCAAGCCTATTTTATCTAACGACTAATATTAAGACAACAATAACCAACTGCTGTGTTGAATATGTTTAGCTAGCTTATTGTGACTCACTTGATGTTCTCGTATATCAAAAGATACCTTTCAGCAAACATGGATATCAACAATTGAAACCTCTCCAAAAGCAACAACTTATAGTGTTTTAAAAAATTCATCCTTCAATTTTGAACAATACCTAAACTCCCTGCACTACAATAACTTGTTGAAATTCCGAACTTCTAATCATTATCTCCCACTTGAAACAGGTAGATGGCGTCGAATCCCTGTAACTGACAGGTTATGCACTCTTTGTGATTTAGACGATATTGGTAATGAATTTCATTTTTTTTAAATGCCCGAAATTAGAACTAGAAAGAAAAAAGTATATTCACAAATATGTTTATATCAGACCAAATATGCACAAAATGAAAACTTTGTTTAATACCAAAAAGCTAGGAACTCTAATAAAGTTGTCGTTATTTTGTAAAATCATCATGTCGCATTTAAAGAGATAAGATATTTAACCTTAGAATGGCATGTCAGCCTTTTATTGTATGGCAATGTATCATGTATCATTGTAAATATATCCATGTACCTCTTATGCTGCAGTTTGCAGCCTGAGTGTAATAAAGTTCAGTTCAGTTCAGTTATCAAATTGTATTATCTCCATATCTTTATCTGAAACATTTATTTATCATTCATCAAATTGTTCTAACTTTATTCAGTTGTTCGTCATATTTTTCTTGTGTGATAGTGAACAATTCCTTATCCTAATTTCACACATAACACCAACTACTTTCCCCATCTTTGCAGGGCGTAGTTGTTCTTGTATTTAAGTCGTTTATACATAACATTTCCGTTACATAACCTACTCTTTCAAATGAGTTTAAACTTTCAACGTATATTGAATATTTGATGACAAGGAAAAAACCTGTCTAATACAAAAACAATGCCAGAAGATATTGATTTTATTATGATTGACGTACGTGAGTCCTTCTTAAAATTATTTTAAATGATTAGAGGTTATATTCTCATGACGCACAAAGATCTCATTACACGATGTCAATAACGAAACCATACGAAATAATTTAATCTTGATTTGTATAACATTGTGAGCTCTAAAAAAACAAACGTAAAATAAATATGAATGAAAACCTATGATAAAAGGATTTTCGAAAAATAATACCTTAATTCTTTTAAGGTTTCCTTTAAAATCCAATCAGGATGTTTTCAATCTGTCAATGCTGATAATTAAAATACTACCAACAAGTGCATGTGCGTCACGGCGTATCACATCGCGTCAATATTACTAATCTTTGTGAACAACATTAATTCAGACTCAAATTGATTTCAAATGAAACAAAGACTAAGACTTTCAGAAATCTCAATATAAAGAAAAGCACCATTTATTGTACTGTGAATTTCATGCAGTAAAAACAATCTAAAGAACAGGTGTTTTTTCGTACCGCTCGAACTCGTTTCCATGAAAAAAAGTCCTTACATCTGACACCAAATTAACATTTGAAACCAACTCATAAAATAACATATATAATCAATGATATAGTGCTTATACATCACCTTCATTGCCTCCTGTTAAATGAAATGTATCAGTTACATTGCGAATGCATCTCAATTTCAACATATGTAACTTGATTTATCTCCCGGTTTTAAAAAACAATGATACACGAAGAAGTAATAATCAAAGTACAATTCAGGCGAATAAGGTTCTTTAACAATAGATTATTGTGTTGTTGATAGGTGTCTAAAAATACTTATCTAGTTTCCATTGCTCAAGAGTCAATTCTTTTGTTATCATTTATATAGTCATTGACTTCAGATATGGTACGTGCATAATTTCATTTGAAATTGTTTGGAATACGATGATCTATAAAATGTTATGATACTTAATAATTTTTTTAACCCTTGCATTCATAACATCATAGTCAAATATAGAAACAAAATGCAATCTCTAACGCACAGTTAATTTTGGGGACAAAATTAAACGATAATATTTTTTCTTTCTTTACCCTGTGATAGCCCTTCGCCCAATATCAACAATCTGGGTTGTGGCGCTTGGAGTGAAATATGGGTTAATATGACAATTGAAATATCATTCAATAAAAATTAAGATTATTTGAGTGACTATACAAATTAGAATACAACGTAGGTAGAGCAGAGCTTACTAAAATAATGGGAATCGGATTGTAAGGTTAAACAGTACAGTCTTTTAAAGAAGTGATCAATATACCCCTAAAAGGTACAAAGGAATATTGACCTCACCAATCCAGCTTCAATCGCCCCAAAGAGTTTCACAGTTCCAAAATCATAGATAAACTATAATAAAACCAGTCAGGTTTCTTCTAGATGTAAACGTATGTCAGCGAGGACTTTGTCCTCTCCCCGAATTGACTTTTCCCCAACTATTTCAGTAATAAGATGTTATAATCACATGAATATATTTATTTTCCGATAAATTTGCGTGCTTTATTGCCATACTGGGCCATGAACTTCCCTTATCAAACAAGTCAACCTGAAAAAAGCATGAAGAAAATAGAAATTCACAAGTCAAACGTTAACATCCGTAAGATGTTATAATCACATGGATATATTTAATTTCCGATAAATTTGCGTGCTTTATTGCCATACTGGGCCATGAACTTCCCTTATCAAACAAGTCAACCTGAAAAAAGCATGAAGAAAATAGAAATTCACAAGTCAAACGTTAATTCCGTACATTGTACTTAGATGGGGGAGGGGGCAAGGGAAAAGGGGGGGGGGGGGGGGGGGGGACGGGGTTAGTTAATGGGAATTTCAGGTTAACCGACTGAAGCATAAATTCATAACCCATAAAGAGTCCAAAGTGAAGGCAGTTCTATGACTTCATTGTTATATTTTAGCCTCTGCTGAGTTGGCCTCCGGATTTGGATATATGTGACCGTATTTAGTACCTAGGATTTAGCAAGACATAACACACATTTTCTTGGCAAGACTGATTAAAACTGCATAAAGGCGGTCTTATTTTCAGACAAAGACGTCGCCAAGGTCCTTTTCGTTAATCATGTCAGAGCTGTTTATAAGTTGTTTATTTGACGTGTATATAGTGAGTTCCCTTTTGTTAGAAACCACCTTCAAGAATTATTTTCATAACATAAGTTTATTGAGAATAGGTAAATTTCAAAGATAATAAGGTATGAATGATAAATGTCCCATTATCAAACCCGCAAAAACAACTAACAATTATGTATGAATGTTACAATGTAATTGTTGTTATGTTAATCACAGAGGGATAGGACGCGTGAGTCCAATCTTTGGAATGGTATAAAAATTATACAGGTCGCTTTATAGGGGAATGTCACTAAAGTCGACTGCTTCTCAACAATTGACACCTACTGTTTCCACAAGGGTATAGTTAATGTTGAATTGTTCACTGATTTTACAAGTGAGGAAGGACTCATTATTTGTTGAAACACTTGATGCAATCATGTGCTCTTGTCTTAACACCAACAATGACAATACCACATTCTCATCTGGGCGATATTATTCATACTTGCCAACGTTTTCGCATTTTCAATTTACGACCAAGTTTTTTGGCATCATTCACCTTATTTGATACTGCAACTACAATGAAATGCCTTAATGTTTATCAACGAGGTTAATGAGAACATCAAACTGAGGAAGAAAAGGAAGTTTTCACCCAGACTTTTTCAGAGTTTGTCATGGGTCTCGTGGCCTTTGTTACTTTTTCAATCTTTCAATGGTGATATCATTCACACCATTACTAATCCAACACTCCAAGTGACAGTATGTTAATCTTTTACATGTACTTGACGTCGGATCATCTGTGTTGCCATGAATTACTCCAGTAAGTTTATAATTCAAGAATAATTCAGTATTTGATATTAATGATAATATTGAGAAGACATACACAGGTATAATCATGGAAAAAGTAGAAAATACCATTGCTATTCCTATATATGAAATTAAATGATGCGTGAAAAAGTGATGAAATGTAATCAAAGAATTCCAATCTGTCTGTATTTGAAGATATCACACATTCTTGAGAAGATTGTTGTCTCCTGAGGAAGCACATCTAATTGACTTGTTGACCTTTGAGAGGATATCTGCACTTAAATACATACACCGGAAGAAAAGTTTTGGCATTTTCAGTAGTATTATAAAAAGATTATACAGACAAATAATTTTGATAATGCTGAAATTTCTTTCTTTCTTTCACGCAAGGTGCTTCAAAATGACAGGGAATCCAATGTCATCATTTGCCAATAGTAAAATATGTCGCAATCTTAGTTTTCTTTATGCAAACCTTAAATCTAACAAAAAAGCAATTTAATCTTATTTAAAAATTCCTTGTTAGATTTTACTTTGAAGATATCCACACGATGTTCTGCGCTACCAATACAAACCGTAGTTGAGACAAATTGTTATTGTAAATAACAAAAGTCGATCCAATTTGAGCAAACAGTATCGATATCGTTACATGCTATTCCCTTAATCTTTAAAGAAGTCCATTTTCCCACCGTAGTGTATACGCCATACCAGCAAAACTCTAGCTTACTTAATGCTGCTGTTGTTGTGGTGATAGATGAAGAAGATAATCGCATTTTCAGATGGTGTAAGTCTGTCGGGTAAAACTACGCACTTAAGAGATACATGATCATTCATCCGCGAAAATGACAATATATGGGATAAAAACCACGTCAATGTTAATGTTTAGAGCTTCGTTGATAATTTTAATGTAAAATATACATGTTGAAATGTGTTTGTCAGTGACACTGAAAGTTTTCAAGCGATCACCCCCTTATTCCAATACGTCGGCATGTGTTGGCTAAACATAACCAGGCAGGGTTTGAATACACCTAACATTACCATTATTATGATTTTGATATATTTTAACATTGTTTTCTGAAGTTAAGGTAAGGACAAACCGATATTTGGATCAATATTTCGGTTTCCATTGACAATTGTAATGTGAAAAGGAAAACTATTTGACGCCATGTTTGCTAGGAATTTGGTCGCTTTTTACCATTTGGTCAGTATTTTGTGCCACTAATAAACATTTAAGTCCTTTTTACCTTTTAAAAACTGCATGATTTCTTCCAAACTGCCAAAATATGCAAAGACAATAAAGTATTACAAGCTAGCACTCATAATGAATTACTAATTACTAGTTTTGTACGAGTGCATATCTTTACCCTCCGCGTATCTTTACCCGACATGGCTGTATGCGTTTTCTAGGAGTAACTTGAAGAGTTTGTTGTAGTTCTTGTTGAATATGCTGTTGTTTATGTGTATAGTAACTTGAGTGTTTTGCATTCCCTGGATGGTGCAGTAGTTGGTTCCTTGAGATGTGCCATTCAAAAGTGGCATATATTGAAGTCCCGTACTCGAAATTATTAGTTAACCATCTTTATTTGTATTTACCTGAACACACACATATACATATACATATCTTAAGCTAGAAAGCATGATCTCAGATTGCTAACACGTGCTTGTTAGTATAGTCTTACAGCAAGCAAAAATCTACCCTACTCTGCTATCTATTTAAGCGAATGCTTGTGTCAATCAAAGTTTTATGCCAATTGATATAAACTAGTCCTCAGAATACAGAAGGAGGGGTTCCAGACATTTGGCTACAAATAAATGACTTTTTATTAGCTGAAAAATATCTTGTCAGACGAAACCGTGAACAACAAGCTGTCAGCCACACGAAGCATGTGCATCGATAAATATCAGGGTATTGTAGTAGCTTCGCAGATGAAAATACGCTAGAATTGCAGTATCATATATGAAACTTATACATTGTACAGTTATGACGGTTGTATAATCTGCTAAAAATCATCAGCTTCAATCTGTCCATTTAATTGCTATGCATTAGTTTCCAAAATTACGTTTGAGTTGTTGGCTTGAGCCAGCAGCAGTTTATTGTTTGGTTTTCGTTTATATTCTTATACTGTTGTCACTTTACTAACACGACTTGCATCACTATAATAACTAGGCCGTCCTCGATCACTTTACACAATTTAAAATGTATGATGTATTTGACGTCTGGCAACTGGCAGAATGTCTCTTTAAGTGTAAAGCCAATAATAACTTGTATCTTATACACCCATATGTTTACCATGGTAAAACTTTCTTCCACGGACATTTTAATAATTATAACATTCCATTAGGGTTTAATTTTTAGGTTTTTAATTCCCATTAATAACCTTGACGGGATCGACATAGCGAGCAATTAGTGAGAATGTATTCTGGTGATAATGCACAAATAGATTAAGTGCGTCTTGCAATATTGTTTCGAAATAAATGTTGCATAAGAGAAGTTCAAGCAGTATCATGTATTGGAATGGAGTTCGAATGTGACAATTATAGATGATACTTTCCTTTCTAGTGAGCCTGAATGGAGACGCATGTCTCAAATTTTTTTAATTGTTTAGTTACTCTGCCATTTTGGCCGTTGTTGGTCTTTTGTCTTTTTTTTAAGTTTTGCAAACTGGTATCATATATTTTTTGCCTTGAAAACTTTTTATTTATTTTCACATGGAAAATATTTTCTCTGTAAGAACTTTAGATGTGGCATGAGTATTCATTCAGAATAGGTCAGACCACCTTACTCCATCAGTGTATTTGTCTCCGTTATCTCCTTAATGACCTGATAAATATATATTTTAAACATATATTAATTAAAGCTCTTTTAGGATTGGCATTCATATTTAATGTCATCAAACTATATATTACAAAGTACATCATATTGTCATGTTTGACATAATTCAATAGATCTGTTCATGTGTGTATGTGTATTTACTCTTTAAATGAACTTTCAAAACGTAATGAATATCCAGGTGCGCAATTCATTGAAAATAAATGATGTGTCGATCATACATTTTTAAAAGTTTTGATGTTTTGTCATCAGCTATCGATCAATCTACTCATAAATGAAAAAATTATTTGTTTCCATCGATGATTATTTATGAAAACAAGCTAATTTAACCAAATCGCCTCCTGACTTCTAACAGGGCTTGATAATATATTGTAACACTAGGATGAGATTCCAGTTACCATCCAAAATCATTTTTCATCAATCTTTCATTGTTAAAGGTACATCTCTGAACACTGACATACCCGTATTCTCTCAACGCAATGATGTCATGGTGTTTATAATGTCATTGAAATGTAATGTCAGTACTTGATGCTGGAAAACAATTGTGATGTCATCGGCTTTACAATTACAGGGGATTGTTAAGAAAACTACGGTCAAAACGATATATCCTTCGAGATATCGTTTGATCTCCTAAATGCGACACCTCTTGAGAAACACAGTTTTGGATGATAAGCAATCATGACTTTGATATTCTTATCAAATGTGTATAAACTGTCTGAAGTGACAAAAGCCAATTTATTGAATTAATTTCATTTTTAGCAAACCTCTCTAATAACATGCAATGGTTTAGAAAAACCTGAACAAAACTTCTTGTAACGGAACATGTTTTGCATAATTTCTGTCATGTGTGAAAATGATGTCTTGTGGTAATGTTACATTAATTCATTGATTTAGTAAATAATTATTGATAATAACCTATTAGGCCTTCTGCGTGGTAATCGTGTAACAACCATTGAAACTTCTAGAATGACAAATCTTTTGAAAGCCCAAACATTTTAGCAAACTTGATACTTAATTCAACATAAATCAATGACTTTATATTTTCATTTTACTTATCTATACATTGTAAACCATATTCAAACCGAAACAGATACACTTTCTGTTACTTAAGGGTATTATTCCATCATAACGTTTGGCTTTTAACAACTGTCAAACGTGATTTCCCTAGATATGCCGCATACCTTAGGTTGACATATCTGAGTGGCTAATCCTGCTTTTTGGATAACACACTTGCTTTGTCAGGTCTATGTAATGAATAGATGACATATGGTTAACATTTTAGCTATCCCATCACATGCTTTAGCGGTAGCTTTAAACCACCATGGTAAATACTCTGGACAAATATTGCCTGTCTGTCATCTTGTAAATGAATATTGATAACGTTCTTTCACAAGTTAAGTCAACCTTAAATGAAAAAATTGATAAAATGATAAATGATAACAAAATTTAAGTAAATAAATGGAGATACTTATAAACTACAAATATATATATGAGCTGTTGTGACAGGCAAAATGTGGGCAAAGCTCCCTAAAATCAATCGCCCTTCATCCCCGACTCAAATAAGTTCGAAGTCTTATTACTCAAGCAGACATCTTTGTCATTTTATTTTCAGTTCCGATGGAGCAATCTAAGTTTACTTGATGGCAAAGCCTAAATGACAGAAATGGACCTCAAAAAGAAATCTTAGAATGTTTTCCAAATGTAACTTACCCCTTAAGGCTAATCACTTGATTCTAAATGCCAAAATGTGTGGTTCATTTCAGGGGATCATCAATGTCGGTAAATACATTATTTTTCAATAATTCAAGAAAATATTGTCTTTGACCTTTCAGGAAACTTCGAATTCTATCAAATTACTAAGATAGAAATATATTTGAAATGAATTGTATATGATGAATTTTTTTTCTGAAATATGTCAAACGAAATTGATATTCAAACAGACGTACAAACGGAATAGTTGGTCAGAGGTGTGAAACTTTTATAGTAAAAGCTGCATGTTGGCAATAAACATACTATACAAAAATAATTAGATTATTTGCAATGGCGATACTGCCTGCTCTTGGTAATATATACAGTTGAAGGTACACTGCCACCCTGAAATGGATTAATTGTTTTGCTGTGTCTTTAAAAAGTGACGTGCATAGTGTTTAAGCCAATCAGGGGTATAGTTGTTAGTCTAGTATGCCAATGAAAAAACTGCTTTTGTCTCACTTCCGCCATTCTTGATTTAGCATTGTAAACGGACCCCCCTGCCTGTAATGACAATATCGGAATATATTCTGTCAAGAGGAAAAGTCAGACAATGTTGTTCAAATTAAGTAGCAAACCACACTTATAAGTGGAAATAACGGGACATAAGCCATTGTCTAACGAGGATGTGCTAAACACATGGTTGTGTGTTTTCTATGAATCAAAAATTTCATTCAAAATGCAAAACGATGATGGTCGAGTACATTTAGGGTGCTTCTTCGTATATTGTACCAGTGACATCACCATAACTTTGGAATTGGTATAATGGTACCATATATGAAAAACTAATGTGTACCTAAAGTATGCAAAATGATCAGATTATAAGATAAAGAATACAATAGCTCATCGACATTACACACAACTCTAGGATAACACAAAGGTCAAATAACTAGCTTATTATAAATATACAGAAACAACCTACTTCCTTACTTGAGTTAGTTACACACTCTGAAAGAGATTTTATTTTCACTTGTTTACCTTAGAACATCATAAACAATCATCATGATTGTAAATGCATGGCTGTATAAGGTTTTCCTTGAGTGTATCAATCATTCTGTGCAATGCGCGTTGTATGAAAATGACAAAAATATTGCCACAATAGATTTATTTCTGCTCCTAGTATCACGTACGGATAGGCAAACCACCATAGTTATCATAGGAAAGGAACATTCGCTACTTGCTAAGCAATACAATAAGTGAATTCCTTACGATATAGTCGCCTTAATATGCTTGGTAGAACATCAGAAACAATCATCATGTTTGTAAATACATGAGGGTAAAAGGTTGACTTTTCTTTAGGTTATCAACCATCCTAAGCACGTTCTAATGTATGAACATGACAAAAGTACTGCCAAAATTTATTTATTTCTGCTCTGAACATCACGTAAGAATAGGCAAACCACCATAATTATCATAGTAAATGAACATTCTCTACTTACGGTTTATGTCTCTAAACATTTTGTACATGGGATAACGGTTTAGTGAAAGTTTTTAAGTTATTGACATCCGTCAAGGATCTATAGTTGAATGGATAAATAAGTCAACCTTAAAAACATAATTGTTATTTGCAAATGTATTGTGTTGATGCAGGAGAGTTATTTTTCATCCGAGGGATGTCCCTATTAGGTCTTCTTAAGTTTTCTTTGCCCAATCTTTCCATTCTTTAATTCATTACCAACGTCACAGAACATATTTTTACACATCCGTTGATTGAGCTCTTGGATGGGTTGGTCATCCTGACACACATAGGTATAATGTCTATAAGAATTTGCATACACAATATACATTATAGGAAATGTAGTTTTAAATCGTGTGGAGTTTGCATCAACTTCTATTTATCTCATTTACTAAAATACATACTTGAATATTGCTTCCAAACCATTGGTATGCATTATTTCCTATTGGACGTTTATAATGAAACCATTATAAGAGGCTTTACTAAATGGGGATCATATCAGAGCTAAGTACCTGAAGGCTGAAACTATCAGGAGAAAAAAATAAATATTGTTACGGCTGCTTTTTTATCGTTCTTTTCGGACACCCATTGCACATAACTATTTGGTGGAAAAGCACTTCAAGTCTTTGAAGCTATTAGTGCAAGTATTGATGGATGACATCTTTATTTAGATACATCCATAAATATTTGTACTTATTATTTCCAACTTCTAAAATGCCACTAACAACATTTTCATTGAAGATAATCTAGAACTGGTATAGATAAGAAAAGTAATATCTTTGGGATATTAAATTCCTTATTGTGAAATTCGTTGATGCGTATCGAAACTTATCCAACATGGTTATATAAGCCTTTATTAACGTTTGGATTGTCAGTTTGAACTGCATGACCGTGCATCGATATGTCTCTTGTAAATACCTTTTGATAAACGATGTCAAAAACCCGGCTGTTTGAGCTTATATACGTATGCTGACACGAGTGTCACAACGTCAGATTTAGCGTCTAGGCCAGAGGCTTATCCTTTGGAAACACTTGATGCTTCTCCATTAAGGGAATCTCAAGAGAGAAGCCTAGCCTGTTTTTGAATGTTAAGGGGCAGATATGAATTTGGTTTCGTATAGCTTTGTAACGAACAGAAACACTTCCGGTTATTCTATTCTGATATATGTAAACAGTATTTACATTGTCAATTAATATGGTCATATGAGATCAATGAAGTTGCAATATGACCACCAAGTGTGAATGTATGATTACAGTGGTCTCATAAACAGATGGACATATTTTGTTCAGATCTTGTTTTTCATGAAAAGCATGATTGGATCTCAATAAGTTAAAGGAAACATACGTATAAAACCTTCTGTTTTGAAGAAGCCATGACGAATCGACGTTTCAATGGCTCATTTGATTAAAGAATGTTTTAAATGTCTCTGTAAATGTGTTTGCTGTAATTCCATTTGGCAAAACAACCCCTTCCAATGCGATATACGAACTAAATTAACAGCATACATGTATTAGATTTCAATTGCAAAAAAGTACTCAAACTTGTTTACATTTCTCTCTGCATTGAGAATGTATTTCAGATTCAGCTTCATATCGTCACAAATTGAGTAACATAATAACGTAAATCAAATTTAGCTTTCAGAGATGCACATGGAAGTAATGAAATGAACAAAGATAAAAACTGTCTTTAATACTTCATGATTTGACACGTAGGCTATTTAAAAAAAAAATGTTTGTTATTTTTTTCACAAATTTTAATGATAGGTGTTTTCTTAAATTCTCGATGACATTAACGTAGGTGTAAGGACAAAAGTTAATTAAACGGAGTCTATTGAATGTTGATAAAACTTGACATTCGAAACTAACGTATTGCTTATAGCTTTCCTCAACAGATCGTACCACAATCCACATTAAATCCGATAATATTACGAAACACGATATTTTACCATCATATTTACATTTAAAGCTTTGAATATACATCTATATACTACAATGCTTATTGTCCTTCATATTGAAAATATATCAAACTATAGCATGAAATTAACAAGGCTAGGTGCATGTGAGAGGTTTTTAATGTTCTTGTACCTTTCTTATTTATTGTGAAAAGTTATTATTACGTAGATTAACATTATGTTATCATACAATAAGCTTCTTATAAAAACGAAATGAGTTTTTAAACATACAATCAACAATCAAAATCCCACTTTTTGCAAATACGTTGCATTTTTTTCCATCCCACAAATTTGCCAGAGGTCTGATAAATGCTTGTATTCAAACAAGAGGAAAGGTGAGGATTTATAATTTGAGCTACTTCTGTAGGTAGAGAATGCTTTTGAACAGAGTGTTTTTATGCTTTTTGTTATAAATAAGTAGTAGGTAAACTTATAAATTGATAACGTAATTACAACGTGTTAAGATTAATCCAATATGATTCATTTCGTGAACTATTGTATCTCGGGTAAGTATTTTCAGCCAGGTTTACCTCAGTGTTTTAATCAGTTATGTTTGGATTACCGTAATTACCCTAAATATGCCATCAGTTGTATTCTAATAAATACAATATTCTAATAAATTTTGGCTTTTGGCTTAACGTTTTCTATTACTGATAGAATTAATCAAAATAAGTTTTCAAAGAGGTAATTTCATTACCATATGAAAAAGCCACTATATTCATTAGATATCATTTTATATCTGATAGGCTATGTGAATGAATATAATGACTTTAATGGAAAAGCTTGTTTGTGTAATTTGGTCCGTAACGCAATCGTGTAAAAGTTTTCTAGAGAGGCTGCAATTTATGATTTCGTAGTGATACACTTTTCAGGTTCCTTAGTAATTTCAAATTTCGTGTTTGGTATTTGAAAATAGTACTATAGATTAACTCAAAGGAAGAAATAGATGTTTTCGATAATCAAGCTGTCTTATGAAATGGTTTATTTCCCCCAACATTCATCAATTGCAACTTTTTGGAACAATAATTCAATACATATATATATATATATATATATATATATATATATATATATATATATATATATATATATATATATATATATATATATATATATATATATATATATATAAACATGATTCGGATACAGAAGTTTTTTACGAAACTTATAAAAATATTTCACTTTCTCTTTTACTGAATAACGAGGTGACTTATTATTAAGGCGGCTAATTCGTTTTATCTTTAATACAAGAAATATTAGATGAAGCTTTTTCCTTCACCATAAATGTCTGTTATCAGTTCTTAATCTTATTCAAATATCAGAGGGTTTCTGTCACATAAAGATATACACGAGGAGAGAGTGGTAATCAATATATATTGTGTGCAATTGGTTAATGTTTTATTCCGCCAAAATTATTTGAATAAGTCGCACTTTCTTGCTAGGATTACTGTCTCTTAAGGAAGCACATAATTGACGTGCTGACCTTTGAATGCATGTTTTTGTTCATAACTGCACAGAGGAAAACAATCCTTTGTAAACAATGTTTTCAAAATCAAATTTCGTCATGTTTGTCGTCGTCACTATTAGTAATAAAACACTCCTTCCTTGACTAATGATGTAAATCCTGACGTGTATTGATAACATCACTTCTTTCATGTTCGGATCATTCGTATTACAAAGAGGCAAATGCCTTCTCTTCTAGTTACTGTCTTTTAGCTTGAATTATATATGTTGCAATTTACTTGTTATATTGTGCAAACATTTTATAACACAAAGGACAATTTGTTGGTCCTAGCAAAACTTGTTTAACATCACGTTAATGATAGAGTTATTTAACAGAGATGGTTTCCTATGTTCCAATCCGATTTGCATCCCATAGAAAAAACACATTTGGTTTATTTCATCCTTAGTCCATAATGAATATATATAACAAAGAGTAAATATGATGCGTTTTGATTGGTTCAAATTAGATGCAAAACGTATTCTTGTGTAACTTGTTCTATTAATTTCTTAATACAAAATAAACCCAAGTGAAATTTGAGAGTTAACAGTCCACTATGACACAGAAACCCAGTAAAAAATGTTTTGATATTGACTTCAACTTTTCATAAATAAATCATTCATTGTCGTTTTTAGGAATGGGGGTTATCTAAATAGAAACGAAAAAAAGATATAATGGAGATCAATTCAACGATGTATCATATTATAAATATTTAGGCATTATATTATCATCGAGACTTGTGTTGTCAGAGGCGTTTGAAACATTAGCTATTCAAGCTCAAACGCCCTGTTTTCCTATTTTTCAACTTTTGAACAAGAAATTCAAATCCCGTCGTATGTTGGAACCAAAATATTTGATACAAGAATAGCGCCAATATCTTTATATGGTTTCAAAATTTGTGGTTATTTGGTAAAAGATAAGATAGAAAGAAAGTACAAATGTATGGATCTCCCAAGAGTGTGATGACACCTCATCTTCTATGCAATGTTTTAAACGACGATGTAAATATGTTCATTATAAAACACGGCATAGTAAATTGTGTTCATCATCTTATTTGAAGTATTCTGGAACCGGAGCTGTACATCTTGAAACAAAATTCAAATAGAAACTTACTACGAACTCTGTTTATACCCCCCTTCCACCAAACCGCGACCGATATGCGACTGTCCCCGATCACCGCGATCACGTCGATCACAACGGTCACAGACTTTTTAGCGACCAATTTTCAACACTTTAGCGTTTGCGTTTCCACCAAACTACTTGTACGATTCCACTGCGACAAAAAAGTGATCACAAATCCTTCTAGTAGCGAGCACATTGAGACAAGAGTTGCGTTTGTTATGACAGGTCGGATAGATCGTATGTAGGTCCCCAGACAATCACACAACGGTATTGGCGATTATTCATGCGAGTGAGTAGGACCAAGCTGAGACCACAGCCACAGTTTCTGCGATCAGCATGCGATCGAGTATGCTGATTGAGTTACGATCGACTGGCGTCCGTTGCGATGCTTGGTGCGATCAAGTGAGACCACATTACGACATTTGCGAGTAATGTACGCCTCAAGTACGACCATGGCGATATTTCACACGACCGCATTGAGTTAAATGCGACCTCATTACAACTTTTCGCAAGACCTGTCGGGTCAGAATTATAAAAATGACTGCGAGCAGCTGCATTCATGCCTTTCAGAGTTCGACTGGCATACCGATAGGACCTGGAGAATATGGAAGGTAAATGGTCCTAATTGCTGGTTTGCTTTATGAAACACATCAAGAACTGCAGAAGATTGGCGATTGTACTTTAACTTCATGAGCTCGTGAGTGGTTGCATCAAAAGACGGATCGAAATTTTCAGTCGCCGTGAGATCGCATTGGGGTCTTGGCGCGGTCGCCATTGGTTGCACTATTTGGTCGCAAAGGCAAAAGTAGCGCGATCGCTATGTGAGTTTACGCGATCGAGTTGAGAGTACAAGCGACTGACATGCGACATAACCATGACCCCATTGAGACTAATACGACCCCATTGCGACAAACTTGGCGAGTAGCACATTAGTCGCATCGATCGCAAAAGTTGTGCGATTTTTGAAAACAGACAATCGAAATCGCAAACCTCTCTGCGACAATGTGCGATCCAGGGCGAGTGAGAGAGATACTTTTAGAGATCATGTGGACCTTCCCAAGACTTCAGTGCGATGTCATTAGGAGTGAATGAGAGTGTGCACGACCGGGGGGCAAAAATCGGTTGCAGTGAGGTCGTATGCACGGTGGAATGGGGGTATTAATTTAGATGTATGAGCCATAAACTTAATATACAGCAATTTCGATACGATACAAATGTAAATACTGACTTATTGAAGTGTAAAAAATGTTATTATGACCTAATTCAAGACGAATTTCACATATTTGTTAGTCGGTCCATTATAATGAAAGAAGAAAATGCTGTTACCAAGCTATTTTCATACCTATAGCACGGGGGAAATTAAATTTTCTAATGTCTTGCAATTTATCTTAAATTCAATTTACCTATATAAGCAATCATTTCAATGTCCATGCGCATTGACGTTTTGTATACATGATTATTGTACTTTAGGCCAGGAGGCCGTGATAACATATAAACAATCATTCATTTATTCTAAACTAAGCAGGTTTATCAAAACACATCTCAATTGACAATTCTTGAAAGAAACCTTGTCAATGATGAAACCTGAAAGGAACAAATGATCAGTCGTATTGATCCATACCATTGATGTTATTTTTAGGATTTATAAAGTAGAAATAACCAAATAAAGTTGCTTTCTCTGTTGTTCAATCCATTACCTATCTGCAAATAAAGTCTTTAGTTATATTCAGCTCTTTGCTTCTGTGTTTACGCCGCCACACAGGGGTTACAGCTAAAACTAATTTTGGTAAAAGATAACCAGATCGAGCAAGCAGTGTATTCTTGTAGGCACGAGAAAACTCATGTTTACTTGCCAAGCTCTTAAACAAGTCATGAGCTTATTCTAATTTAACTACTCGATGCTTCCTTTCTTTATTCAGTTGTTCTCAGCTTCTTTGCATGGAGACAGACTTAAATCGGTGAGACAAACATGTGTAAGTTAAGCAATATCACATTCTAACAACTTTGAACTTTTGTTTATAAAATATACATTTAAAAGGTATAACCTTAATACTTGTTACATTAACATAAGAATAAGTATACTTCTATAAATCCATCGATTATTAAAATGATTTCAAAAGTTTTACATGTTTTTTACAACCCGAAGGCAGGTCCTTGCATCCGACGTCAATCTGTAAATTATTAATCTTTTTCCCACCGCAGGTTAGCTGAAATAAGACACACGGGCTATGTGATTTTAAAAGGTTTAGTGTTGTGAATCTTTTACTGCCTCAACAGTGTACGATAGGTCATCTAGACCTGAGTCCTTCAAAACAGTTATATAATTGAAACAAAATAATTATCATATAAATGTATCATTGAACAATTTGATCAAGTCAAGTGGTGCTATTAAAGTTATTAAGGTTTATATGACCAACGGTAAGAGTCTATCTAATATCGTAGGATTAAAGTCCTTTTATCGACAGTTACACGACGTTTGATTGTACAGATCATCAAATAGACATCTATCGGTCAAATAAAGCTAATGGCATTATGCCTATTCTGTTTTAAAGACTTCATTGGGTTACCTGAAGTTTGAAAATGTGCGTTTGTTTAAAGTTTGTCATGTTACTGTGAAAACTGTATTTCTGTTTTGAAATAATACTGTTTGTGTGGGAGGGATAAGATAATGTTTCCACCTCTATCTACCGGAGACAAGCGTTTGATTTAACACGTCCAGTGTGAATAAATTAGGTATCATTAAGGTGATGTAATTTTGGGATTTAACACGGCTTTCAAGATAATTTGACTTTTGTCACGACTTGATGTTTAACTGCAGGTTGAAAGCCCGCGACTGTCTTGTGGCTATGCATTGGAACTAGCAAACCATTAGTAGACTAGTAGTACAGCGCTGAAATCCAGTAAAGCATTGCACCAAAATGCATGTAGACCGGTTCAATATTGCAGATCAAGTTGGCGAGCACCAAGTAGGATTCGAACCCCGGACCTTTTGATCCGAAGCCGAACGTGCTAACCACTTGGCTATTCCGCTCTCAGTTTATCATGGAGCTTGAAAGAAAAAATATATAATCTAATGAGTGGCGTTCATAATGATTGAAAAGAACTATATGTGCACTCTTGATAATTTCTCTTTGTCACTGAATAGACAAATCTATTCTTGTTTATTGAGGAGCTCTGTCCACATTGCACTTATCAATGTCTGCGATACTGTCATTGATCCAGGCGTTAACGATACGTGATGTGTTTATCTTTCTATATAGCACTTATTGATTAAAAAAATAATAAATTTTTCAATTCCTCTAAGAAGGAAACGTGTTTGAAGTCATTGCCTCATTCGGTCAAAGATTTTGAAATATATCGAGCCTCACATGGAAATCACAATCATCTTGATTCAACATTAACCTCTTGATTTATACTTTAACGACTCACAGAGAAAGATATCAAAACCTTAGCATTGGTGTCATCGGTCCCCTCTTACATTTTATTAAGACCAAAGTCAGTTAACATTTTGGGACTCCTAACAGACATATATACTCCGTCCAAAAGTGGATTTTGAATGTGAAACTTTTCTCCAACATCAAAATGTTTATCTTACGACAAAAATACGTAATCTACATAAGCATGTTTCAGTAAAGAACTTAATGTGCACTAAAATACTAAGCGCTTAAAAAAATTAAAACCCTTTCTTAATGCATTTAAATTACATGCTGAAGTAGTAATCAGTGAAAATGTCCAGTCACTGGCCACGTCAATGTAAATATTCATATTCTCATGTACCACCATTTGTTGGTTGAGAAATAAACTGTACTGTCTGTCTGTCTGTCTGAGTGCACACAGGAATGCGCATGTGTGTTACAAAACCTTAAGTATTATGGTAGCCACCATTGAGTGGATCACTATGATGTGGTGGCAAGCATGCTGGTCTCTCAAGCGAAAGGTATGGGTTCGATTCCAAAAGGAGACCAAACATTTGTTACTTGGGTCCCATCGTATTTTGTATCCCTTGGGAAGGCACTTCATCCACATTGCAATCAAGTCTACCAAGGTGTCTAAATGCGTCAATGAAGAACAATGGATACATGCATTTCATTTGCCATAGAGATTACAACGACGAAGTCACTTCTATTCTACTGCATCATGATAAGCTCCTCATGAGCTGCCTCTAGTTTTCGATAAACTTGTACACAGATTACGCAAAACATAGTACATCCAGTCAGACGTAGATTAAACTGCAAAGAGCCTACATTAATAATTTACAACTAAGATGTACGCAGATAACGTCATATAACCTCATTACTTTTTTTAAATATGTACGTGACTAAATGTCAGTAAAAGTATGTTTTATTTCATGTTTTCCACGTACGTCCACCATGTTCCGATAAATTGCATATACACTTTAAACAAATCTTATTGATAACCGTTTCATGACATTAAAGACATAAGATACATACAAAAGCCCAATGAGCGGCGTTAAAGAGTTAAACTGATGAATGAAATCACCCATGAAAGTTTTTAACCATTCACAGAACAGACGGACTTATTTTCGCTTATCAAATGTTTTTGGCCCATTTTGACTTCACAATATATGTGATACTGTCGTTAATCCGAGCGTTAATACCACACGATGAGTTTTAATGTTGCTTTCAAACTTTTTGATCAGTAGTATTACTGTCAATGTGAAAACAACTTGTCAATTCCATTACTATCCACATTTGAACTTCTTCTGCTGTGCAGACAGGATATGCAAGTGTAGCAGCCCGTTTTATTGACGTCTCATTTACATGTGTTATGACACCACAGATGATGACTTACGTGAACTTGCTTTGAAACAACGGATATCAAGCCAAAATGAATTGTCGGATGTTCGCTATTCGAAATATTAGATCGTTTACATCAATCGAATTCAAATCAGATCGAACCCAACATTCCTTCCTAGCCGCGTGTTTTATCTGATCATGCTCCGTAAGAAGACGTCAGAAAGAATTTCCCATCATTTAATTCGGAGTCAGTTCAATTTGATATTTTTACCGGCCCGTCGTTGGTTGAATTTGTTAAATCAAAGGTTCACAAACACAGTCAATCCGCTCGGAACTGCAGCGAGATACGAAGTTTAGTTTCAAAAAGATTTTATTAAGATTGTCACTAACATTTGATTTTGGTCAGTGATTCTAATTATCAGTCTAATCTAATAGCTACAGCTGTACACTTACATTCATTGTTACGATCTGGGAATATATATGACTGAAATTGGTGCTTATCTCATATATAAATATGTACAATAGTAGTACAATGGAAGCCTACTTTTCGAAAGCCAATGAGATCACATCTTCGAAGCCAATTCTATTTCGTGTATTAAGCTGCTGTGGAGTTGGTTCCAGATTTGGAAAGATGTACCAATTGTATCAGAGCAGATTTAACAAGACAAAACAAACATTATCTAGAAAGACGTAAATAAAACTGCCGAGAGCCTACTGTCATATTTGTAGAAATGGGAGTATCAAAGGATTGTTACGCAGGTCATGCGACAGAATACCTCAGGATTGTTTATTTGTACTGGCCAAAGTGCTTTCGAAAATACTTTCTTTCAGTTGCGTCTTTTTCATATTAGATTAAATTGATTTCAGACACATATTGGTAAGGAACTTTTATAAAACTCGTATGAACTCCGAAGTGATTAAAATGAAAACCCTTCGGATACATTTCATAGACATAGTTTTACAATGTTAGAATGCCATGAAGAAAATATATATTCTCTTCGCATAATTAGGGACT
Organism: Phorcus lineatus; assembly: GCA_921293015.1. Taxonomy (NCBI): domain Eukaryota; kingdom Metazoa; phylum Mollusca; class Gastropoda; order Trochida; family Trochidae; genus Phorcus; species Phorcus lineatus. The sequence goes on along the minus strand of OV121086.1, from coordinate 38,457,644 downwards.
CTTAAATCTGCCTATTGTGTACTTTACGTACATTTGGCACTTAGCTTATAGAGATATCCTCTATACATTTCATAAAATGTCGCACCTGATTTAAAATTAACGTGTTCCTTTGCCTTTGCGGTTCTTTTGTACTATTCAGTAGGCTTGTAGTGAGCAGAACGAGGTTTGTGACTTGTAGGACAGGTTTTCCGCTGTACCAACATTTCATATGACTACATATGTAGCCTACGATGTTGCCTAAGTAAAATCATTTAGTGGGCTAATCTGTCTGTATTTGTACTCAGCGTTGAAATAATCGTTGCATTTGGGTACTGGAAAGAACGACCAGTAGGTTAACTATAAAAATACGTCGTAATAGGACTGCACTTTACCCAGTGACCCAGTCAATGAAACACATACCTTCGGCATGTACGTGATTAGACTTTCAGTATTGCAGAACATTCTGTGCAAGTCTAGATAAATGTAATATTACCATTGTTAACACAACTACTTCTGCAATTTTAACATCGGAATATACATAACTTAAAATAATATAAACTGACTTTAATATCATTAAGTCGCACCTCAATATCTTTCAAATGTGTTAAACTGTCATTTGACCAATCGAAGATATTTTATGTAAAGTGCTGTTTCAGTTGAAAACAACTTTTAATAGACTATCATGAATCGTCGTATGGATATTGAAAAACGGATTCCCACACATGGCCTTTAATTACTTGCGCCAACCTCAATGACTTGCTAATATAGGCCTTGCCTCATTTCTCCAACTTTACTGTGCTTGTCGCCCAGGCTGCTGCGACGGATCGCGATAGTCAAATGAGTCGAAACCCCAAATATCTGCCGAAGAGGGCGCTACACTAAAACACGAATTTCGACGAGATGGCAGCAATGTTTAAAGTAGCCAGTGAAACATACTTGTGTGGGGGGAAGATGTTCTTAGCCAGAAAATATTTCCATGAGAATTATTAAAAGGTTGCATACATTCTCTGGTGTCAAACGGAAACACTATAATACTCTTTATATTGAATGCCATGTTGATGACTGGTATCAAACTGGGTTCCAAAATAAGTCTATAACGAAAAATGAACAGATAGTGTCTTGAACAAAGCTAAACATTCGCTTCTTCTTGAAATGTTTATCACTAACGCAAAGGTTGAAAGAACAATTCAATTCGTAGTTGTATTGTGTTGGTGTGAGTCTCTGCCCTTTGAAGACAGGAAATGTTTTTGTATAGCGTTGGCAGATAGTGTGCAATAAAACTTTTTCTGTTGACAATACGTGGCTCCATATCACATCACTAATCGTATTCCCTTTGCCTTTGATGCAGTGTGACCAGCTCACGACCATGATGTAAACATATACGTGGACCTTTTCACGTTCCTTCCTGTGACTAAAGTGTTCTAAACGTTTTCGTATTGAGTTCATGACCTATCTGGATGTAATTATAGTGCCATGTTATAAGTTGCGTCGTCTCTTATTATCTTTACTTACACTGACTGAATGTTGTACTAAAAGATTCTTGTCTGATTCATGTTTTATTCTCTGATTGAGATTATATTCCAGACCAAATACTTTGATTGAGCGTTTTTTATGTTTAAATATGTTGGTTATATATTTTTATTTGTTTGATGTGAAAATTTATAATATTTAGGTTGGCGTTGTCATTGCGTGATCATACGTTTGACGCATCTTTAAGATTATTTACTGATACCAGGATTATTAGTATCAATGTAGGATGAAATTCTGCAACAGCATTAATGCCATGAACTGCGATGAGACCGAAAGCATTGGCTGGAACTACCGAACCTTAGGTATGACTACACTGAAAATCACTGTAGTGTTGAAACCAAGCTTTATTGCATGTAGATCTAAGGTAAAATTGTCGAGTCCCTTCATGTATGCTAATCTACTATTTCCCTCTGTAGTCCAGGCAATATCCAGCTACTTCTTCATGAAATTACAACACAAACAAAACCATTCTTAAACACATCCCTGATCGCGTATATATAACAAATATAATCAACTAATTTCCACAATCAAGATTAAAAAACCGTTAGTTTACATACGTCGCCTTTATCCAAACATGACCCTTACAAGATGGTGCACGCTACGTCAACGTATGGACGTCAACACTGTTTAGCGCGTTAATTACCATGGATCTAAGATTGTATTAATAAGAAGTTTCGTTTTCTAAAGATTAGATTGTTCAACTTCTCAATAAAATCGGAATGCAAGTCTTCTGTTGTGTTTTTTAGATAGTTTTACCACAAGTGTTCTTCACATTAGATTTGACATGTAAGGGCAACGCACAACCCCTTGTTATGTTATTGCTTCATTTGTCGTATATATGAGAAATTATATTTTTTTTATTTTTTAGAATTTCACAATGGAGTTAGAGTGAGTATGTTTTAAGATTGTCCTCATGTCCTCAATTAAGTTCTAATGGCCTACCTGGCTCGCATCTTTATCTCCCAATTTCCCAAATTGTGTTATTTTTATGTTTTCAATTTTAAATAAAAACGGCCATATAAATGTCAAGATGTCAAAATTCTGCATACATTTTACATATAAATGAGGTAAAAATCCTATTCATACTACCAATCCATATTTACATTTTGTGTCTGCTGTAATTAAGTTTCTAAAATTACGTTTGAGTCATTGACCGGTTTTCGATCACAAATCAAAACTTTAACCTGTTTTTTTTGTCACTATACTGAACTATTAAACACTAAGCTGCTATATTTTGGAACAACCACCACTTCTCGATAAAATATCACCATTTATGAAGTTTGGCGTATTTGACTCCCAACAACACACTCTTTGGCCCAAAACTATGGAAAAGCCTAATGGAAATAATATTTCCAATTTCATAGATTATTTGCGAATAAAAAGAAATAATTCAACTCATAATGCTGTACGAAACAATTAATGTCAATTATTACTTTCTGTTGACGGATAACATTACAATCTTGTTTACTGGCAAAATGTTCAGCAGAATTCTTCAAGGGGTTTCACTTAAAGTAGGACTAAAATAATTTTAAAAATCATGTTTAACGTGATTTTCATACTTTCATTGACTGAAATTGAGTATTTCATTTTGACAATGATAATAGTCAAACCATTCAATCGACATTCTTTCCAAATATAAAAATGTTTCAATTCAAATTTTAACTTAATTTAAGAATTAATATTTTCTTATTTCTAATCATTCAAATATAAGGATGCAAATATTTACTTCTTATTCGTGCAATATAAAAACAAAACTATTTCAGTTTTTGTTTTCCTTGAAAGGGAAAAGGATGAGCCAAAATATCCTAGAAGATTCACTTCAATGCTTGACGATTGTAAAATTCAACATTTCTTGAATTTCAGAATGGAGCTAAGTTGTGATCCCCATTGACTCAGTGAATTCAATGGTCAACTTAAGAAAGAAAGAAATTCGAAGTGACAATATATTTTAAAATTGAGAGCACTTTTTGAGAGCAGTTATTGAGAGCACCTTTTTTTACCTCATAACGTTCCCATGTAACTTTTACTGTACCAGCAACCAAATTATCCAAACAGATTCAACTGGAAAGCTTGCCAAGAGTTCTCTGTGAACATCGTTCTTTCGTCTTAAAGGACAACTGGAGGGAGGGTTATTTGACTGTGAGGGTTGTTAGTGTTGTGAGGTTTCACCTTGAAGGCCATTAACACGAGATTTTTGAAAAAAAAGTACTCTTCAAATTTTCCCTAAAAGATATATGTTTAAGCCAAATTAACCCTATGAACAGTAGTGTCGACCAAAACGTGCCACCGTAACTGTAATGTAGTTACGAACGCCTATGTAAAGGTATAGGGGTACATTTAAGTAGATTTCATATATATGTATTCTAAAACTAAGATATCAAAACCAAGAGAATGAAAAAAAAAAGAGTTTTTCTCCTGTTTATTGCGTCCTTTTGATTGGTCGAACAGTGATCCCTTTGGCCAATAAACATAAATATCTATGATTATTAAAACTTATAAATCATGATTATAAGAAACAAGCTTGAAAATGAAAATCATTATGAAAATGAAAGGGCATTGTATTTCAGATTAACAAGTAATTAATACTTCATGAACTATATACAGCAATTTGAGCAGAAACATTCATAACAACATACAATATTTCAACTTAAATGGTTTTGATTATCCACATTTATGATGTCATCACATAATGATTGTGTTTAAATGCGTCGTCAACATACTGCCCGATTGCCTTTTCAAATGCAGAAAGCCAAGACAAATGAATTCGCTCAACCGTGTTTGAAAAGGAGGGGGTCATACGGACAGTTTGGGGACGATTGTATTTATCACAACATGGCATAAGCGTTATAAAAAAGAGTTTTATACATCAAAATGGAAACTAAAATTTAAATAAAACTTATCCTGTAACTCGGTCACAATATTTACATCATAATTATATTTGCAACATGCAAAGTCATTCAAGTATTTACACTTGCGTTTATCGTCATTACACAATATAAATAAATGAGCATAAAATTTAATAGCAAAATATCAATATTTTTCGTCGATTCATCGGATGAAGGGGAAAGACAGATAGATACTTGTAAACCAATCAGGAAGCTCCGCTAGAGGGTGCCTGCATAGCAACACCCTCGTCACACGATGACGTTTCCTCCAGGCTATCTGAAAACACGTTGTTTTCAACATGCTGGATTTCTTTGTGGATGCTTCCGTTCACAGCACTGCTTCCACCTGGGTTTGGGCCACTGTAAAATGTCCTGGTGGTTTTGTTGTTGGCAGCACTGCTCTGAATGGAAGTTGAGGTTGCTTGGCGAACGTTCTTATGAGGTTGACACAAGACGATGTATACTTTTGGAGCAAAAAGACAGAAAAGAGCCACAGTGGCACTAATACTGACTCCCATGCAGAGAGACGTGGCTTCAATCTGAAAGAATACGAACATAAATTAACCACTTAGACGTTACCCTGTTATCATACATTTTCCTGTTTTCATGAGAAAGGATCACTATCGAACGTTACTTTTTTAAAGGCATTTTAGTTCATATGGTGGTAATTACCATCTTGATGACAGTGTTAGTATAAAAAACAATGCTCTTAAAGAAGTTGTAAATCCAAAAAGATTGTACTTCCTCAAAACCATTACTGTCATGTACAAAAGAGTTTGTATTAAACGTATGCAGTGTTAATTGGAAGATCATACTGCATAAGAATTTGAAGCAAACAGCATTACGTATAATGACGGAATATTTCCGCTTACATGGTAAATATATTCCGACTTTGACTAACTGAAGAGTAAAACCCTTACCTTAAAGTCATAGTTTGCCCCAAAGTATATTGGAATGAAGGCGAGCCACACAATGCATGTACTGTACATGGTGAAAGCAATATACTTGGCTTCGTTGAAGTTCTGAGGGATCTTCCTCGTTTTGAAAGCATAAACAGTACAAAGCACAATAAGAAATATGTTGTAAAATAAAGAAATGATTGTTGCTATTTGGCTGGCACTGCACTTTAAGATCAGATAGTCTTTCTGATACGTAATGCGTATGACTGAAGGCTTCTCGAATCCCAACCATGTCAGTCCACCGATGAACTGCACAGACACCAAGCACATGCAGATAAGTATTTGGGACTTGGGACTGGTATAACTGGGCCTCTTGACCATGGCCTTGATTCCAGTGCTGAAAATACGGTATATTCTGTTGGTCTTTGTAACCAGAGCTGCATATATAAAGCTAAGGGATACTCCAAGGCCAAGTCTGCGTAATGTACATAAGATCAGAGTTGGCTTGGCAAGCATCACGAAGGAAGTCCCGTAGGAGAGAAATATGCCAAAGAGAAGCAGGTAACACAGTTCTCGACCCGATGCCATGATGATGGGAGTTTTGTTGAATAAGAGGAAAATTACAAGAACAGCGAATGTACACATGATTCCAAGGCTTGAAAATACGACCGGGAGAATGAACCAGAGACTTGCTGGATCGAGGTGAAGCTCTGGGAGTCTGTTGCACTCGGACTTATTGAAGTTTGGTCTCGAGCCTTCAGGACAGGTTTCACAAGTATTCACATCTTTCAGGTATTGCATCTCGCTGCAGGCGATACAAACCCAACAACACGGTCCATTTGGCTTGGTTGCCTCCCCTGTCTTGCAAGGCTCGCTGCATATTGATACTGGAACTTCAGTTGACCTAAAGCGCCATAGTAACCCTGTCTTGTTTATTTTCAAACTGGAACAAGAAAGAGAAGGTGAAACCAAACTTAAAGATCTTCTTTATGACATCATACATGAATAGATTGTCAAAATATTATATTAAGAGAAAATGATGAAAACACTGTTACATAAATATTTATGATTCTGGTATAACTGTATTTCAAGGTTTTTTCAATTATGTATACACTGAAACTAAGTCAAACTATTTTGTTGGGCTGCCACAAAATGTAAAAGAAACAGAATTATTAAATTATATTAGACAATACATTTATCTTAATAATAATTCTGAACAATGCTTAAATGTGTTTCAATAAATTGTAGTATGGATGCAACACGTTGTATTTAAAGTGATATGAAATGTTGAAAAGTCTGAAAACTATAACTATTTGATGACAATTTTATAAACAATTTAACGATGTTCTAAGCAGGTTATGATAGAAAATTCTGCTAGTCACAATGCAATTCTCACCTATCTGTCCACTCTCCAACTTGTTTATACCCATATTCGTTGTCTGTCCCCTTCTGATACTGATATATATCGTAGCGACCGACACTGTCACCGTAACTGTTGAATGTTACTTTCCCTCCTCCTATACCTGCAAAGTTTGCAACACGAACAAATGATCAAAATAATTTTGTTACACTTATTTCGGCGATTCTGATATGACGAGAGCTCTCAAAGCATGAAACCATTTCTCGATGAATGCAGAAAAGGTGCATTCATCCCTCGTGCACTCATACTTTCTGACGTCACAATTTACAACAAATTTATTCAACATATATTCCGCGTTACTGCAAGTTACTTTGGTGCTATTTGGAAAATAAGAAATGTACATCTCCAGTCATTTTCACAACTGTTTTGTGGTTTTGCTACAATGAGGATTGTTTAATATGTTATGTGCCTCTATTGATGTTAAACAGGAACAAGTATTGTATGAAATAGTTCAATTATGTTTAGTTATACGCTGTAAAATTGGTGCTGTTATATAAGGATACATGCATATCCTTAATTAGATACAATAGGACTAGACTATTGATAAATAGACTTATCATACAATCAAATATTTTATTTTGAAAAGCACTTTTATTTATAACATGAACAAATATTACGGTCCCAGTTCATCGTAACCAACGTATAGCTTCAGGCCATGGTTTTAATTAGAGTTGATATCTTCCATTTATGCCATTGCTATGATAAAGCCGAACGCACCTCTCATACGCTTTAAGGCATCTGTATATACATTTATATCCGACAGAATGAAGGTTATACACAATCTTGATGTGGGAAACTGGGCCATAGATTATATAGAGATACCGTCATCACCAGCGGATGAGTTCAAATGGTTTTTTTCTTATTTTCTCACAATATCGACAGGTCATTTAGTATCGATATAGAAATCATTTTGTAAATAAAAGAACGGTTATATATAAGAGATTGTGTAACGATTACGCTCTACCTGTTTAATATGTAAACAGGTAGAGCGTAATCGTTACACAAGCTCTTTGTACATGTCCGACATTGTGACGTCATAATGACGTGACGTCATAGACAATATAGTCATTCTCCCTGAAGAGTAAATCGAAACATGTAGAAAATGTTGTGTGCTGTTGTTTTTTATCAACCCTTTTAACTATATATATATATATATATATATATATATTATATATATATATATATATACACACATGAATTACGTCCCTTGCCATTGTTAACGCTATACCATTAGCAACACAATGTATAAGTTACCCTGATGATCACCATGTTGTGAAACCGGTTGGTAATGAACTTATATGAAGACCAATCTTCAGTTTGTTATTTTTAAAGAATATTTGATACATAAACCATGAACATTTAACTTTTACATATATATATATATATATATATATATATATATATATATATATATATATATATATATATATATATATATATATATATATACCTTTTACGTCATAAACTCATATCTATTGAATTATTTGAAAGAAAGTCGAAAGAAATTGCAACGGATATCAAAAAAGAACATCCATGTGCCTACAATATTATTTGATTAATAAGGATGGAAATGTCAAGTCTTCCTCGTGATTTGTACATGTTCACAGTAAGAGGCTCTCGTGGCTATTCCTGTAAACGAAGCCTCTGTGGTTAACTCCTCGTGTGTCTCCGTTCAAACACATCAAGTAGTTAATTATCAAATAACCGTAGGAAAACATTTGCAGTGAAGCGCAGGAGTTCCCTTGTCTATATTTTTACTTTTTACTGGATGTGATTTTGTATGAGGTATCATGAGTTCAACAGAGTACATTTCCACAATCTTCCAATGCAATTAATTGAAGAATCGTGTTTTTAAGACTTGAATAGATTATAAATATATTGTTTACCAACTGCGAGGAATTTCATTAGTAAGCCTACAGCATTATCATCCATCACAACCAATTACAGAGGAAACTTCTAGCAAAGGAAATGTCAAAATCTAATGTTTTAACATATTATTGCCGCCACTAGCATATGAAACATTACCTACCATGGTTACACTAAATGTTAATATCAAATGTGATACCGAAATTGTCGAACATCGAATAGTTTTTTATTTTGAATTAAATTTTTTAAAAGTTTTCAACAATACACGACATCAAATAAGTAAAATGATTACTTGCTTTATGCTTATTTTCGTTTATATCTTTGATCGTTGCCATCGACAGGCTATGCTCTTATCGGGTATTTAGATTGATCATCCATGATTCTTAATGGTTAATCAAGTGCTTAAAAGAATTGATTATTCGGTATGATTTGTAAATAATAATGAGACCGTTATGAACAATCAAATATACATTCTTGAGGGAAGCAGGTATATCGAAATATTGTGTACTAATTTTAGATGCTCAGCCTTCAAACACATCGTTGCCAAGATTTTCAATGAAAACCTAACTCAGCATGACACTCGATTTTGTAAACAGGAAATGAAAGCCAGTGGAGTCCTTAAAAGCGGTATGAGCCCTACACGTTGTTGTATGTGCCAAGTGCATCAAAGTAAGCTATCAATCGTAATTTAGAAATCACGACAAAGTTTGTGTCGACTTTGACATTGAATATCGTTGTTTCACGATGCGTGGTAATTGAACACGACTTGTGGTATTAGATGAGATATAGGGTTTTATATAAGGTTTTAATTAGGTATTAATCGAAACAAAACATTTGCTGTATTTGGTTTGATATCCACGTATGTCTGCCATCATGATGATGAAGTATACGGACGTTCCTCGTTTCACAAACCAGTTTTTTTATTCGAAACGTCTTACTACTAATGTGGGATGAAATGAGTCGTTAGAGTGTTCATCACGCAACGATTTCTTATTTTTCACACTTCCCCAAAACCTTGAATAAACATATATCATGTTTTATATATAGGAAGAGTAGATTTTGCCAGCTCCAATGAATAGCCTAGAAGATCTCGTTCGAAGAAATATTATGAAATTAAAATAAAGTCCAAATTTAAAAAATTGCTGAATATCAGAATTGAAAAGACGTACTTGTAAAAGTGAGTTACAACACTGGCGGTGAGTGATTATGGAAGTTCTTAAATCATCACACTAGTACTTTCCTTTTATAACAGAAAAACATATTGGTAATCATGATTTTTCAACCATTTAAAAATAGGGCATTATTCAATTAATACAGTGCGTCTGTGGTGTGATCTTATAATGTGTAGTCTACTTAGGAAGAGAGCATGTCAACAACTTTGATATCTAAAACTGATTTTAACATTCTAGTATATCTCTCATTAAAACCATAATACCTGTATGTCATTTTAATTCGAATCTGCCCATAGCAACATTATATCAATGACAAATTGGAAATCTAACCTCAACGAGAAAGAAAAAAAGGGTAATGTTTCATTGAAATTTGACTCTATAAAGTGTCAAATCGCTAATAACTGAAGTTATCAGTAACGTTTCCAACGCCAAAGGCAATATAAATACTGATATTTCCAATATTTAATCTAACCGACTGTCCGATGATATCCATCAAACTGGAGTCACTTTATTTCGATCAAGAATCTTCATCGTATTGATTCAAATGGAAATGGCTCGTTTTTGGAGTTTCAAGAGAGTAAGTTTCACTACAAAATCTGGATGTATATGCCACTAGTTAATGCCCATCAATCTTGTAAGTTTCATTTGGACAAATTGTCACTTTAATTCATACTTTCAATAGAGCTCAATCAATTTGTTCGATAATCTGATGTTTGGGTAATTTTCAAGATCAAGATTAATTCACGCTCTTGATAATTGAACACTTTATCTCTTGACACAGGATAACACAAAATTGCATGGTTTTCTTCACTTTATCGTTCTGACAAATCATAATGTCCGTCCTAAACGAAGGCTATAAAATGAGCTCAGTCAGGCTATGTCTTTCATGTTGTTTCCTCATCAGAACTAATATCTTCTCAAGGTCCATACAATAATCCCTGTATGTTAAACAATCAATGAAGGTGTGCTCTTACAATGTGCATCATATCTGTTTTGCCCACGGAAACAACGGTGGATTGTAGAATTGGAGATCTCGACTTATACCCACGATTCATTCACGACCTTTAAATGGGTAATACTTAAATGTATATCTTTGATTAGATGTATAGATCTAACCGTTAGATGATTATTTTTTCAACGGTGCAATTCATCTTTGCATGACAAAATATTCCGGAGCTTGCGAAGGAGTGTTTACAACATGTGTTATCTTCCTATATCGCTGGGGCTAATAAATTTTGTGAAGATAGACGGGGAAAGGTTTTATGTATGGCCGTGTGGCCCTGATGAGAGACCAAAGTCAACGAATCAATGTTTGCCTCCTAATTAGCTATCATACTTGAAGTGGTTCTTCTTTAAGGTAAGGAAAAAATGCCGAAGGTTACGGACTGCCTGCTGAGCTTAAAATAATGACTAAATGAATGCATTTAGATACAAACTGTATTTCCTCCAAAATAGCCCCTGGATGAAATGTATAAGTTTGAAATCAATAGTTTCCGATGACCTGTTATCAAATGTCTTAACCAGTTCGAAACGCCAACCGCTTCGAGCTAATAGAACTGCTTACAAAGCTCTATATCAGTATGTATCAAAACTTGCTGTTAATTAATCAAACACGCGTGATACAAATATTAACGTTTTACTTCTTTTTATTGGAATTTTGTTGTTGTAACCAATTTTGTAAGTATGTATGAGTTTGTGACAGTCCTTGGTATACTCCAATGAACTTATCCTTTCTTTGATTAAAGCCCTCATCTCAAATATTTTAGTAATAAGTTTTTAGTATTTAGCTCATATTTCAAACAAGCACATACCCCATTAATTCAGGGAAGGAAACGAGAGAGCAATATCGTTGATGAAAAATACTATGATTTTTTGTTATTGTATTTTTTAATAGTCAAAATGATATTCTGAGCAAATTGCAGAGTTTGGGTGAAGCGAAATATCTAATGTATGTTGACGTGTGACTTTAGCACATAAGCGAACTGTTTGAAACACATGCGATGGATTAATTTTTAAAAACTCGATCTTTTCGACACCATCTATTCCAAATGTTGCTGGAACTTTCAAACTTTCACTTTAATATGTTTGCGTGGAACTTGTGTCTCATTAATAACCCATACGGAATATACTTCAAGTGTCATTCAAACATAGATAATATGTTTAAAGATGTATTAATTAAATAGTTTCGAAGCTTTTTTATTTTAGTTTATTTATTTCCGTCATTTCATAGCGATCGAGTTTCTTCTTCTTCGCCGCTAATGGCGATAAACAATAACTCACTCACTGTTTATCGAGATCATTTGAAACTCCCGTTGATAATTGACATAACAAAAATCTTTGATTTCATCACACAGAAGTTGTCATTTATGCATTATCCCATAATTTTAGGAACTGATCTCAAATGACAGAGTTGGCAAATAGTCTAAGGGAGACAACTCCAGTTATCAGGGACGCTTTGATTGAAGCAGCTGTAAAATCCAACCCCCTCCGACATACAAATGTTGATACAAACAATTCAAATTATCTAATTTAAGTTTGAGAGACTTACTATTTAATGTTCGTGTTACCACATCGCGACAGATTATAAATGACAACCTCGTCTGGCCTATATATACCATTTGATTTGTCGTGACATTCGCAGCTATCGAACGTATGTAAAGTATCGTTCATTTTGCCAACCTTTAACCATCAACGCTTTTTAATCGATGATGTACGTTGGATGAACAGTACAAATGTAATAAATAGTACACATAATCAAGGAATTGATGACGATACTCTGCAGATCAACAAAAATCTGTTCACACAAATGTTATAACAATTTTATAATCCGTTGTTTGTTATCATATGTCTTCATACAAATCAAACCGTACTTCTATAATGTCTAAAACAAACGATTATTATAACGTGGGTTGAGAACCTTCTGATCATCAAAGTTGATCATCGGCTATATCATACATGTACATGGAAGATGCTTGGAAGATTTTTCGTCAGTATTGACGTCAACCACTGACGGACACAGCTACACTGTATTGTATACATGTAGCTAATATTGTAATGTTGCACTTGATGATCTATGTTAAGCCATAATCTGAATCCTCTATTAAATCAGCTATCTAAGATGTGGTGACCTGCAGATGATACTTCCCTTCACAAAGCAACGACTGATAGGTACTCTGCTGCTGTGGGAGCAGTTGATGACAAAAACACACGTCACTGATGTTTGTGAAGATTCTTAATTTGAACCCTCTATCATTATTATTTATTATTGTTATAAGGTATCAAAGATGCAGTTACTTGGGCCTCGAATTTCGAAGCTCCCACTAAGATTGTCGTAAGTACCATCCATTAACATTAATTTAAGACTAGTATAGCACTAAGAGAGCTTAAAAAACTAGGCCCTTGTATATTGAGACTTTCTTGGCCAAAGCAAAAATTAACAGGTAATCTTTGGGAGAAGTTTATGAACTGACCATATATATCCGTTGACTGTAAAGAGCTATGAAAGATGTTTGTACCTGTAAATGAAACGTTCCTGATGTACCAGAGAAGCTCCTGACCCGCCAGGTTGGTGTGGTTGCAGTACTTCAGATTTCTCATGTAGGGACATTTCTCCATCAGCATGTCTTGTACAGCGTGTGCCAGAGCGTACACAGAGTCAATGACGAATTGTACCAGTCCTTCCTGCTTGTAACTCACTCTCTTGTCCTTCAGGGATTCTCGACCTGGAAGTGTTTTATCAGAGTTCTAATGAAATATGGACGCTGGGGTAACGTAATCGCCGAAATAAGGGAAAAAACACGATTCGGGAGTCTGTAGCCCTAATTTCAATACGTGAAACTAAATGATTGTCATTAAAGTTGCTTATTTATGATTACTATGTAAGCTTCTTTTCAATAGAATACCATAGTTGATTGGTATAGAGCGTTTTCCTTTGAGGAGCAAAAATTGAAGCGGAGTAAATTATTTTATATGTAAAGGATAAGGAGTCCTATCGGAGTATTTTTGTTGAAGCGAAATTCAAGGGGAAATTCCTTTTTATTCATACCTACATTATTACATGATTTTAACACACCACAGTTACTGAGGGTAACTGAAGGTAACATATTGGTTGATTTAGATTTTACAACTTGATAATATGAGCAAACATTCGGTAAGGAAAACCTCAACAATAAGAAGTGCCGACATTCATCGGCGCGTTCTACAAGATAAGTCAAAGGTAGACTTTCAGCGACAGTTCTGGGATAATTTCCCAATGTTCGGACATTTTCGTTTACTTTAGATGGAAATATGTCAATTAAGTGACGCCTGTGATAACAGAATAGTCTACCTACCAACTTTATTAACTTCCCTTTCAATATTAAGTATATTATCTTCACTTAAAATTAACCATGTCCAAAGCAAACAATATCATTATAATATCACAAAGTAACGGCATAAATGTTTCAACATTAAACTCTAAAAATATAGAATCAATTTTCAATTAAGGTATATTTTTCTAAATTATCTCCTGACAACATTAAGAGAGGAAAAAACGTCTAATATGAAAATGTTGCGTATGTTTTGCCCCGAACCTGTGCACTGCCTGCGGGTGGTGGATTTCTTAGTGCTGCAGTTGAATACCTCCTGCCAGAACTCTTCAAACCAGATGTTCCTTGTGTTGTTGTAAGGTCTCAAGTTGAGGAAGTACTCGTCAAATTCTGAAAGATTCATATTGGACAGGAAATGAGAAATGAAGCATGTTATTTTCACCAACGTAATTAGTGCTATCATCAAAACACAATGATGCCATTACGGGCTACACACCACTGACAGATGAATGCTTTTTAAGCCTAGGAAATCATTAGCGGCAATCAATAATGAACAAATAATGTGCAACTGCAGTTTCTTTGACATGACGTCTACAGTAATCCACTCAAGCTTCCCATGGCTACAACACAACACAGGCTTATTATCATGAATCATCACGAATATGGGTAACTTGTGATGAAAACTATGATATACAATAGACAAAGATGTGTTACAACCCTTTGCGAATCGTTAAAAATGTTCACATTTGGTTTGATAATGATCTATGTCGTTCTTGTTATTTCGTAGTTGCCAACCAATTTGCACTGTATAGAACAGATGTACCGATGTTGAAAAGTCATTATTTCTTGTTGACAAGCTTTAAAATCTGTCACATCCTGTGTCTTAGATTTCCATTAAAAGTATTAGCAAGTTTCAACTTTAACCAATTACCAATTTGGAAAAATATTTTCGCGATTATTTTTATCTTGTTGATAGCTTTATCTTTTAAAGATCAAATTCAATAAGTGGCATAAACATGGAATATGAAAAGTGAATTTATCAGTGGAAATTTGTTTTTACAATGATAGTCTGCCATTTAGAAATAAATCAAAAGAAGAGACGTAACGTATGCAGTATTATATATTAGACTGTAAGAGGTGATGAAGCTTAAAGTTTATACCAAGATGCATGTAGTTCATATTCATACGTATGGGAAGATAATCACATATATATGGTAAGATCACACATACATTTGTGAGATATTCTCATGAAAACGATTTCTTCAGTTATCACATGATCATTGCCTAAGAATCAAAACCTTTGATGATCTGTCTCTTGGGTAAGATGGTAACCGTTCCCTCTGCAGCAACCTCTTGTAGGAAGACCGGATGTATTTTAGCTCCCCAACTGTCACTGGCCAGAAGGTTGAGGTCAGATGTCCGGTTTAGTTTGACCAACGCCTTCAGGAATGCACGACAGTTGTCTTCGTTGACAAACATGACGACTGCGCGCGCATTGTTCTCCTCCTTAAAGAGTTCTTCCACAATGTCGAGGAATGTCTCCTCATCTACAGACCGGGGGATGCTCAGGGACTTGGAGACACATACTCCTGCAAAGCGGATTATGGAAAATAATGAATAGCTCTTTTGATAGGCATTCTAGAAGCTTATGTGACGAAGGAGCCCCTTTTTTTAAGGACGTGAAACAATGAATTTTGATTTTTAAAAAAGATGAGATGCGACACTCAAATAGCTCTTGATTACTATAATAGGATAACGAAAAGTTTACTTTAAGAGGTGTTTGTTATCTCTAATGCAATGGCATTATTCTCTATCATAACTCAAATATTGTCTTTAAAAGTCATAAATACACCATCAAGAAAATATATTCTGAAAGAAAAAAATCCCTGACAAAATTCTGTTAAATGTGGTGAAAAGGGATGATACATGCGTATACATGGTACATAAATTATCTAGTAATTAAATGCTTCTTTTTAATGTCAAGATTTGCTGACAAATGCTTTTAGAGAAATACTAGTGGACCCCAAAAAATAACTTTTAAGAATGCATAAACTGCAAATTAGATCATAAAGCATAAAAAATTTTAATAGGAATATTTTGATCATTGTATACATCTCGAGTACTGTAATTGAATAACATTCATTAAAGAAAATGGTTTTAAAAAAAGTTTATTAAGTAAAAAATGATCAAAAAGTCATAAATAAATAGTCCAGTAATTTCATACTAAAAATATGAACTGAATAATAGATGGGAGAGATAAAATCATAAAGAGTATCTGGAAGTACGGATAGGTGGAGCGAACAAACATTACGTATGTGGCTCGAAGTTGCAGTTACAAGCCACAGGACAGCCCCGTCGATACCGTATCAAAGGTATCAAAGCGTGAGATTATTAAGTAAAGAAGGAAGCAGTCGTAAAATATCGAAAATGTCACCTGTAGCTCACTCAAAGGATTGCCGTCAGGCATCTGAACCCGAACACGTGTTAAACACAAAAGTATTCGGTTTGATCTCACTCCATTCATATCAAATACATTAAACCAAAAACATTAATACAAAAATTATATCAGAGCTACTGCAAAAGTCGATAATTGTCAAGAAGAATATTTCCAATCGGTTGGGTAATTGACACATCGAGGTTCTATGAACACTGTTTGATGTCTGTTGCGAAGAGTGCCATCAACTTTTAACATATTGATTATTTGTTTTTGTCAAAACAGAGAAATCCACATCGATTTCGTGAACCTGTGATTTACAAATCAAATTATCAAGTTCCGGTTTGATTTTTATAAAGAGGCCAGTTACTGTAAAGTATTTGCGCCTAGAATCTCTACGAGGAATCTGTAATTGAGTGGAATCTTTCACATTTCAAATCGATAATTTGACACTTATTTTAACTGCTAATCGACGTTGATGCATTCGATGGTTTGTTGATTTTCATGTGAAGAATCTGAATAAGATTAACGCACAGAAATTTTATAACTATTTACTAAACATAAAAGAAGTTATCATTTCTACATGTCCTCGAATATTGTATTTCTTCAGAGGAATGTCATGCCATCGTGCTTATTGTTTCCTACACAGCAATTGGCTATTTTCGACATGTTTTATTTATTCTAACATTTATTTGAAAAGGGTTCCATAAGTATAAGTTTAGTTTTACTTTTAAAGATTTAATAATTATAGATTTTATTTTATAATTCAATCGTGTTAATTAAATTGAACCTCAAATGCCATTCTCTACCGACACAGGTTACTCGGTTCACTCCTGAGCCCACGTATTCTTTGTTACAAGGAGGCCGTATTACTCGATTCTCTTAGCTCTCCCTTTCGAGGAATATTTGCAACACTGACACCGTCATTAGATTCATCCAATGAAATATCGTTTCACATCTCGAGCTGACTTCAATCGTATAAGAATTACGCCCGTGTTGCCCGTTTGGAAGAACTACTGCCTTCTTATTGGTTAGGCGAACAGAATAAATGCACGTATCAAAACTACGACGCTGATTTCACAAGTGAATGAATTCATCATTAACATGGAAAAAAACATTGCTTACGTTTATACTTTTTCCTACATGACATGTGATCTTTGAGTTTTTAATACAGAGGGATAACAACTCTAAAGGATTCTATATTCTTAGTCCACTAAGTGCTGCAGAGGTCAAGTTAGAAGATTTGACTTCTGTAATTATAAGTAGAGAATGATAAATGCATGGTCAACAGAATGAGCCGCCTCTTAAAGTGGATATAAAGCTACCGTTTGTTTCACTGCAAGTCAAAGTGACTATTGAAACTCAATGCAAACAGATTTCACACAGTATTAATATCGAGACCGTGAACTCTGGAACTTTCCTACGGCAGTTTTATAACATTTTTTATCTTCTGGTCAACAGCAACATCGCAATCACTTCGCATCTTCACGTGTTTGTACAAGCCTTTATGCTATAGTCTATTCAGACCTTTCACTCAGCGTTGACAACAGTACTGAATGGAGTGAGTAGATCTAGACGGTGCATATTTACGCGTCCAGAAAGCAGGAAATGGATTATTTACAGCATACGTTATAATGATCGCAATATTTTCTATCATAATCAAAATACCGGCATCCTCCAGTTCTGTGGACACTGATTGCTAAAATGCCTATGATATGTGACCAGAAGGCTTCCACGAAATTTGTAAGTGCTGCTGTTCGTAACAAAGACCAATGGAAATTCAAAGTAATAATTGATTGTGTGCGGGATTGGAGCCAATACTCATTCAAATCAAAGGGTAGCTGAAAGT
The DNA here is from genome assembly GCA_921293015.1 of Phorcus lineatus. Lineage (NCBI taxonomy): Eukaryota > Metazoa > Mollusca > Gastropoda > Trochida > Trochidae > Phorcus > Phorcus lineatus. Next base: position 38,439,303 of record OV121086.1, on the reverse strand, counting down.
CATCAATTATATCATGGCAAATCACCGGGAAAAGTAATAAAGCTGTTCTAATCTCTCGTTTTCGGAAATACATAATGATAAAGATTAACATAGATTGTATCCATGGGATTTGAGATGTTATTGACATAATTATTATACCCAATCCCAACGAAGTTGTCTGGGTATATAAAAATGACCTTCGTCGGTGCAGAACTCGGCAATCAAAAGGCCTAGCTCATTGAAACTTTATATGTGGAAGAAACATTTATCATCATTTTCGCAAATTTGTAAATTTCGACTGCGTTTGTGCAAAGTACTAAAATATCGTTTGCGGTGATCTGTAGGATAAAAACTAGTGTCTTGGAAAATAATTTCAAAGTTGGTTTTGTTAGATTAAAGAATAATTAAAGAATTACATGCATATCAGCGAGTCATTCCTACATTTTTAATTGTGGTAGAAAGAAAATGTCAGAACAGAATGTACAGAAAATACGAAGAAAACGCCAACATAGCTACCGCCAGCAAACAGGAAGAATCTTAATCGGTTGCTTCGTCGGTCTTTGTTCGGCGTCAATCAGTATCACTTTAGTGATATCCACTATAACTTTTCACTTCTTCATAGGTGAGTTGGTGTTTCACGCCGCTTTCAAGATTATTTCTGCACCTCTTCATAAGTTCACGCATCGTAGTTTATAATTATATGAATCATCAATGTAACCTGATATTACATCCAACAGTCAAGATCAGGTAAAAAGGTATCATTTTCTTTTTCTCAAAATCCAACGTTACATGAAGATATTGCGTTGCAAAGGAAACTATCTTGATTAAGAAAGCAGTAGTCGATTTCAGACGATCAGAGCATATAAACTGAGGGGACTTAGTTGCCGATTTGGATAAGTCGGGATAGTCTTGAAAGGTCAGACAAGTAGATTGAGTGTATTAATGATAAATAGACATACGCGGTTTTCTAGATAATAGCTATAATAAAAAAAAAGGAAACGATACAGACCAGCATGTTTTGCCTTCTCTTCGAATGCGCCTATTCCTTTTTCTCCATACGTGCCCGCGTCCGCCAGAGTGTTGACGAAGTTCCAACCGAAGGATTTTGCAATGTCCACCATGGCTTGAGCCTGATACGTGTCTGGAGCCACAACTCGCGAGAAATACTCAAAACGGCTTTTGTCACTGAGATCAACACTGCTGGAGGCGTAGCTGATTTGTGGGATCTGAAACACACGTAAAATACTTGTGTATACATTTGCATAAATGGCTTTTTTTTCACTGATCATTAAATGGCAGATAACAATGACACTGATTTGATGTGATAAACGGAGTCATTTTATTAATATCTTTATCTGTGACAAAATGTTCGACAGTTCAACATGGATATTCAAATGCTTAAACTCGACAATGTACTATGGACAGAAAAATCGTGATGTTAACCAGAGTCGCCTACGCAAACATTGTTGTAATATTATCATTCAATATATACAACTAAAAGCATTGCTACCATGTGGGTTTTAAGGAGTTTATATGATATCACGCCAGTCCATCTTTTAATGATTTTTTTTCCACTGCAAAATCTCAGATTAAGTTTACTTTCTAATTTCAATATTCTAAATAAATTAAATTGTGACTTGGATAATTATTTTTAAAAATTAATGCATTTTTGCAAAACGTTGCACAGCTTACATATTTTCAAACTTTAAAAACTCAGAAATTCAATTCAAAATTAATTCCCCAAAGCTATGATTAGTTCCTTTCTTGTAAATGTCAGAGGTTGGCAATAAGTGGAGGATGTTTTTGATAATGACATATTTCTTAAGATGCGAGAAGATGGTGTTTTTTTTGCTTCCAAAAGCAATATCGTTAACATTCTAATCGTAATCCCAAGAGCCGGCACTACAATCCCGTCTGTTATTTGCATCATTCAGTCTTTAGAATACTCATCTGGCAGAATTAATTTAACCTAATTATGATTTTAAAAAATCTTGTTTGGGGACCAGCAAAAAAATCATAGAACTGAAGACTGTAAGAGAAAGAGATTCATATCTTTGGGGAATCGGATTTCGTATCAAACATGTGCACATGGAAAGTACAACTCAAAGACGTTGGTTATCATTAAAATTGTCCATATTGGTCATTACACTTCCAGACGATCAATTAAAGGAGCAAAACAAAATATATATCAACGGATTTCTTTGTGACAAGCACCCAACGATAATCGTTGGACATAACTTCTAGGCTCATTGAAATAGTCATTTTGCTAAACTTACAAACATTAGGGGAGTTTGTGTTAAACATGTACTGTATCATAAGGTGTATTAAAATGTACATGGGTTTCATGTCACCCTTAGTGTAATGTCATGTGTTTACAAGTGATATTTTCTCTTTATAATTCCCAGTTTACAATGCCAGAGTTTTTATTTTCGTCAATATTTTTCGTATGAAAGTCATTTTTCCAGTTTAACTTAATTCAAAGGTTGTTTATGAGGTAAATCTGTCTCAAATTTAATAGCTAGGCTCGAAGTGATAATATCTACTTAACATCTCTATTGGTAAGTATGTTTAATTAACAGTTGGAAATGATTTCAAAATTTTGAACGAGGGCAAAAACACAAACGTTATACGCTTTTGAGTTGAATGTACAAGTGTACTGTATGTAACATATTCCAAATAACTAGAGAACGCAACAAAACAATTCACAGAATATAAGAAATGCTCATTGCATACTACTTTCGAAATGCGTTTTTAACGAACATTGGAATAAACTTAGTAATCAATATTTGTTCAATATACAGTTTATGAAATATAAGACTTTAACTACAAAGCACCTTGATTTGAACTCGCTATCTTATGTAGAAAATATTGTTAAAATTTATTAGTACGTTTGACCGTATTTGTACTTGACATACAATAATGTAAACATATGTGTTAAAGAAGCTAGAAAATCTATAAGTTAATAACTTTTGTTCAGTATTGACCGTATTGTATGAATGATGCTTAAAATTAATAATGTTGAGAAAATTATGAAATGGATACAAAAACCTATATGTTACGATGATAATTTAGGTAATGTAAAAATATACCCTAATGGTGTTTTAGTTAAGCGCAAAAGGCAAAATTGTTTGAATTGACATTTTCTTCATGAATTGTCATTGGCGGAGTAGAAAGATTAATGGCTTGTTCAGCGTAATATAATAACCGTAGGTTTTACGTACCCAGAGTTCACAAAGGGGGTGGTTTTGTTGATGAAGAAATGCTTTAATTATATTACGTTAAAATGTTATTAAACTTTTCAGAGTATAATGACATTAGTTTCGTTTAGGTTACCTTTTTTTACCTTTTTTTAAAACTAGACATCGCTTCTTGGCGCCTGTGGTGTTCTGTAATTACATTTCACTGATACAGGATTGCATGTTTTTGTCAGACAATGTTTGCCATGTGACATATGCTATACTCTAGGATAGAAACATCCAAATCCTTCAGGTTTTTTGATTTTCACTTTAAATTTCCCTTGGCAACTACCTTGTTTTAAATACATAAAGCTTGGTATTATTAGAGAGACGTATTGTCTGTTGAAGTTTGACTTGAAATTTGATTTACTATAAATCTTTAGATTCCTTATCATAAAGTATGGACAATTTTTAAAGTCAACACATTTTTTTAACTGATTCATCTTTAAAATTGCCAAGACCGGAAGAAGAATTTGTAATCTCACCTTTGGCGAAAGCTATAGATAACTCAACTTGAGTGAAACTAAGCAAACCATCACGATACATTTCTTTTGGTCTCAATTTCGAAATGACACGTTATTGTCAACATGGCGTCATGGGCATAACTCATGTCGAATTGTTCTGTCTCAAACTTACCCAAAGTCGAACGTGCGTCATTAGGTTGCAAAACTGACTTCTTAAAGTTTTGGAATTTTGGAAAGTCAAACAACGAAGGTATTTCCAGTTACAAACCTATCACCCAATACGCAATGTGACGAACCTATCAGAACTTCCAGTTCCAAGGAGACTCTTCACAGCACGAGGATGAGGTCAGTCAATGATGGGGACATGCCCCTGTTTGCTGAAGAGTTCCCGCTGCATGTTTACCCCTGTCTGTGCCAGGAGTTCAACAACTATCCAGCTGACGCTTAAGTTTCCTCCAATACTTAGTAAGTGCCTGACATGGCTGTCCACAATGTTAACACTCTCAATAATCATAGTCACATCAATGGTACACTCGCACCTGGCAACAGACGATTCGGATGATGGGGGAAATCTCTAGAATCCATTTTATTCCTGATTTTGTTGTATTGATTCGTCTGTGAGATATAAAGATCGCGATGATGCCCCAGGGTCTGTCTTATAATACTCCTGTTAAGTATTCCAAGAACATAATGTAAGTATCAGGTGTTCTGACAATATTTTATCTGCTACAAATCTCCGTTGATCTTCAATTCCACTTCTTTAAAGATAAATATGTCAGAGATTTTATTAAAATCAATGGCTTTCCCCCTCAAAAGTCGTTGATCTAAGCACACATCCGCATGCTGCAAACTGGATTTTAGAAAGTACCGGAAGGTATTCATTTGCATATATGACGTTAGTGTACTAAGATTCTATATTCTTGAACGTTTTATGGTTAGATTTTGCGAGCAGAAGGAATTAAGTGACATTCCTATGCTATATTTTGGTACGAATAAAGGAATCTACGTTAATATATGCTATAAAACATCGGAAACTCACGCCTACAGAAAAAAGTATGTTTATGGTTCTTGGAATACAATATGCGTACAACAATGACTGTTGTTCTTGTTTCTGCTTAGCTTCACCTTTTGAAAAAATAAACCCTAAAGCGCATTTTTAACTGGAAAATTTTGAACAATAAATCAAATGATACTTTCAACACGGTTTCAAGAAAACAAGAATCAAAACCTGTAATTGCTAATGACAATCTCAAAGACTCATAAATACATCCATGTTCTAGGAGAACGGGACAGCTGCATCTTGTTTTGATATGAAACAATCTACTCTTGAAAAAAGATGCCTCAACATTTCGGCATGCTTGCTTTATTTGCTGACGTATTTGACTGTTTAATTGATTCTTCAAAATCCTGAATTAGATTTTGGCACTTAAAAGGTTATATCAAAAACTTGCATAGATAGCCAAACTTGCTCCTTTCGCTAACAATGATACTATAAAGATGGAACTTGTTTAATAGACACCATTGAGCGTTAGCACAAACACACGTACACGCGTATATATACAGGTCAAGCTGAGGTTTTGGTTTGTTATCGAAAGCTTATTTATGTTTTAACGTTTTAGAGAAGAGATTGTTTAGGATTTGAGATATAAGGTAAAACTAGAGGAAAGTTGAAATTTCGAGAACGTTCAAATGGCGCTTGTCAGTCCGACAGTCATTTGGTATAGTGGAGGGGATACCATTCGCTATATTTCATTTATTGTTATAATTTTCTTATTTTCATTTTCATGTGACCCTTACCGGAAGCCGTATTGGACAACTGTTAAGGATAGTTGAAAAATTTAACAAAGTTTTGTAAGGAAACCAAGAATTTATAAAGAAACATTCATTTCAACACATTGAAAATTCAGCTTAGCTATTTTTCTGACACCTTTTTCTATCACAATTATATCTTTATTCATTTTTCGTACAAAAGGCGATTTATATTCAACTAACCTTCTCCCGTTTCGATGTCCACTATTTCGGAGCGAAATGAAACCGGAGATGAAATAAAGATTAACACGTTATTTATGAGCCCTGCTTTGGCAGAAATGGTTTTCTTCTATCAAATGCCATTACGAATTTTCTGGTTGCCATTTTCCTCCTTTTCCAGGAATATAATGAAGGTGAATTTTTAATACGTGCAAATAACAAATTAATTCAAACAGCGACATGTTTCGTTATATCATGATTTGATGATAGTTAACAAACATAACCATACTGTACAATCGCGTAACGTCTGTAGTGATATATAAAGAATTCTAAACGACGTCCTGTTTGATTATTTTTTTTAACGAGTACTAGTGTGTGGTTCGGTATACCTTTCAGGAGTTTCATAAAATGTTTTAAAACATTGACTTAAAATGATTGACTTTAGTATTCTATTTATTACTCGCTGAATCATATTAAAGACACAGCATGAAATCCGCCGAGATTACCATTGTTGCCGCGCCGCTAACATTGTGACGTCATGCTTAACGATTGTGAAGTCATGTGACGTCATTCAACACGCGGTGTTATGGCAATGTGGGATCACATTGTAGATTTATTAAACGGCGGTATCTTCAACGGGAGAGTAATAAATGGTAATATTAAACTTTTAAGATAACTAAGTAGATCGTCAAACGGCAACCTATGCTTAACGAATAGATAAGATTACAATAAATAAGGTGAACTATTCTACTGTAAAAGTTGGCCAAGTTTTGCTAAAACAAGAAACAAGTTCATGCCTTTGACCGCTATCTTGTTAGGTTTTAATTACAAATAACCGAAATATGTAAATTATCATTCAATTCTCGACGGAAAATACACGATAGCGTTTGAAAATACCAATTGAAATGTTTTTAATTGGTACAGGAAAATACATATCAACTGTGTCTGATAAGCTGCCGACTGCAAGTCGCTGCCTGAAAGTAAGCATTTCCCAAAACAATTTCAATGTCATTGTAATTCTTCTACCAGCAACTTCTTCAGAAATCAACAACCATCAATCACTCTCGGATGACAGATCAGGCCCGCTGTAAAGTCACACTGTTTTCTGATTAGATTAATTAAGGCAGCTACTGCAGACGCCTATGTTGCTTTACGGATCGGTAGACTCTCCATGAAATAATGAACACACACCATATGTCATCGAGGACCTAGTTGATTGATAAAGAGGAACTGCTAATGAGAGAATGGAGCTCCTATCCATGTACCTAATTCCGTGATGGTAGAAGAACTTTCTTTTTGGGAATACTAGCGACCACGTTGCTTGATGAATGAAAATCGTATTATATTGGTGAAAGTCAGCACTTCAAGAGCCTGCAATATTGAGTGAAAGAGAACCTCATTAAGTCTGATGATTCCAAAACGATTTGCAAAGGGCTCTTTTCAATTGGTAACCTGTTCACCCTTTCTGACCTTGGAATTCAGCGCAATCATTCAAAAGACCATTGCAAAACACCATGCTTTCCTTTGAGTGATACGTTGTTATTAAATTCGATTTTGGCCTTACTATAATCAATCTTAACAGAATCAAAATCACATCGATCTCAGAAACAATCTACTTTAAAAGAAGAACTGCACTGTGCCTGAATGAAAATCTATTCCATTGTCCTACCAACAAACACAATGCTTATCGCCATTTATTTTTAATAGTAGGCGAAAAGTATCTTGTCAACAGTAGAGATTGAAGTGAATTATTAAATTTTTTTACCTACAGGAAACTACTTTAAGTTGAACTTCTGACTCATTACACTGCCTCCCTAAGTATCTTACAACGTTCTTTATCACTTTTTCATAATGACAGATCACAAATTATTTAGAATGAAAGATTAAGTTAAAATCAACAGAATAGCCATAGTAAGACGTTAGACCTAGTCTAATACCTTACTTACACTGAAACCATGTTTTAAATAACTCCATCAAGTAATAATCGTCTCAGAAATGCACGAAAAAGTAGGCTAAAACTCTTTTAAATTAAGAAATATAATCAAAGCCTGGTCTAATGCAACATTTCAGCTTAATATCTCTAAAAATAACCATATTGATTGCATTTCAACCGATGCGAAAAATGCAATGTTGGAAACAATACGACCACAAACAATATCGATATCAGAATCCTCTTTGGAGAGGCACGAACGCTTGAGACCATACATGACCTCGGGTGTCTCTGCTTTGGCTTGAATGACGCTCAGTATTTGCTCCTTGTTTCCAGTGACGTAATGGGCAAATGCTGGAGGTGAGAGAGCGAAGATGAAAAAGATTAAGAGCAAATAGCATGAACATTGATTGAGTCTCACTACAGACACTTCTTGAAGCAGGTCCTGAAGCGGCCGGCAAACAACCTGAGAAGTTCGATTGTGAAGGTTTTATGATACCGGAGAGGTTGAAACCGGCAATATGATAGGAAGGAGATGATGCCAGGGTGAGAATGCAGGAATTAATATACCCTTCAAGTGTTTGAAAACATTCCATGGATCAAACAAGATAGATGTTTGCATAGTAAGAGTTCAAACTGTACCATTTACATCACACTGAACGTTTCTATATGCTCTTAGTGCTTATCGAAAGACCTGTTAAAATATTTTCGAAGCATCAACTTGCCCAGCTGATAAAAAAAGAAAAGTTTGCACATAATTGCCATATCTTCTAAATAATAACGCCCTGGATAGTTAAAATCATCTTTCAAACAAAATCCATTTTTGTTTTTAAGGTATTATTACATGTCATTGACATCGCACAACGTTTCATGTTAGGTAAAACCTCATGACATTACCATACTCATCATTCGTCTCCAAGAACAATACCTAAACATTTAGATAAAGCTGTGCTATCATTAAAAAGTCATCATTAATGTAATGTAACACATTGACTAGTGACATTTGAATATGTTTTCATTCAATGGTTGTGAATGTTTAATATGCTTCAAATGTTAGCAACACACTTTCCATAATGATTTCATGTAATACAAATCATATTTATGCAGTTTGCATGTTCGACATATGCCACCATTGATACTGAAATTCCTTTCAATTTATACCTACATTTTTTTCTATTTCACCACTAATCTTGTATTTGTATCTGGTAGGACACACTTTGTAAGAACATCCTCTGCAAGAAGTCATTAAAGAAAAGTAATTTAAGATAAGGTTGCTCAGTCGGATTTCAATCACGATTATTCTGGAGTTTTTAAACTTTCAAGGATTTGATTGAAAACCGAATTCTATGACTCTTACCAACTTGAGGGAATAATTAACTCTTACTTTTACTGGAAAAGCAATTACGATATCCGTTGGAAGGGCAAAAAGATTACGAAGACTTTTGGACTGAGTATAGTTTGCTATCAGTCTCGTCGACAACTTAACGCCACTCATTGTCGCATTGCAATCTGCAAAATGGTAATATAAAGAACTGTAATTTCCGGTCAATACAAAAAGGCAGGAAAAAGAAAGTAAAGTTGACCGGATAGCAAACTTTCTTGATAAGGACGAGCGTCTTCATCACCACTGAATATTAATACTTATTACGCTCAGAATGACTAAACTGAAAAGACTGGGGGAGACTTGATAACATGGAACCAACTCCACTAATTATTCGACTTTAGTATTGTCACATACGTAGACAATGACCACACATCAATTTTTAAAACAAGATCTGCTTAATAACTGCAAATTACTTTGTAACTGTAGGATCACCAATTAAAGTGACATTTCTTGTGCGTCTAAATGTACTCCAGTTCCTTTTGTTTTAAGAAAACAATGCATAATGAGCATGTTGAATGGTTGACGGATTGGGGTTACAGCGAACGTGGACATCTTCACCATCGAATTCATTATTTGATGAAATATCCTTGATGACATCTAGGTGCACACATACCAACGCGAAACAATCAAAGAGAAACACTTAATGAACTTCAAGGATCAATATGCAATTCTATTTAAAACATCCTTCAAGACAGCAACATTTCGATTTCATCACCAGACACACAAAAGCTACAAATTGCTTTTCTAGCCGGGCAATATGGTGCTGTAATGGCCATGACTGAAGCAATACGGTTAGACAGGGACATTGACTTTTCCCTTTTTCCTATCAGGATAGCATCCAGGTAGTGCTTCCAACTCCGTAATTACATTCTATTTACATATGAATGATTCCTTATTAACCTACCCGTTAGCATTGATAATTTGTCTGACGAGAGGTGATTGCAACACTTTTATTCTGAGACGAATTACAAATTTCTTTGATGTTGACCGTTTGAACAAGTCACCTTGAATCATAAAATTTCTTTCCGTATTTCATACCGTTTTTTTTAATAACACACAATGGCCAAGTTCATTCACACGCATTTTCACACTTCCCTCACTTTTATATTCACATTTATTTAAAGACATGATCCATAAGAATGCTAATCGTTAAATCGTCTTAATGTTGACAATGAATTGAATTGTATATTAAGTTAATATATAAAGATGCTCGTGCTATGTGAGTTTACAAAGAGCATGATTACTATATTTCAATTGCATACAACTTTATGTTTTAAAGCTACATTTTTCTAAAAGGTTAGAAAAATCTGTAACGAAAGATATCTTATCAGTAAATCATGTAATATTAATGTAATATTAATTTCATCCCACTTTGGACCGATATAAAATTCCGATAGAAATTTAAGAACAGTTTTTATTTCATACAACACCAACGTCTACAATCTCCTTAGCATGTCAAATGACATGTGTGATGAATAAGATTTAAAATAAGTCATGAAATGAAAACAGGTCTCAAGAGTGAGGAATAATCATGATTTATGACATTCATACTATCATATTCATTGACACCTTCTTTAGAACTGTTAAAGAAAGGAAAAGGATGACAAGCTTTAATAATTTCATTTCTGTAAAAACTAAGAAATCCACGCAGGACTTGTTAGTTATCGCCCTCGGGCACGTTTTTGCAGAATGTCCTGACAATGCTAATAGACCGTTCAAACCAGACATTGAGTGAGGAGTTGTTTCTTACGTGTCAACAGCGATAATTTCACCTTACCACAACAAGGGAAATTAGAGGATGTTAAACGAAAACTTGTGTGTCGAGGTGAGAGTTGGTTAGTAGTTGGTACGGCTGGCGGTTGATTATAAAGGGTTTGGGTTTTAATCCCGCAAGGGACTTTACCGAAAAGGTCAATCATTTTTACTATTGCAGGAAGAATGACCTCAAATACCGTTTGTACACTTTGTAAGAATCATGTATCCCCAAAGAAAACTTTGTAAACTGATGTGACGTGTACATTATTATCATATTATCTATAATATAATCCCCTCATAAACTAGTAAATCACAATCAGTCATCGACAAGAATCCATATAATGCATGACACCTCGACTTTTTTTGCATGATAACTAATTCGATATTAAATCGACATGATTATAAAACGTATTTTTAACATACTCTTAAGTAGTTTTTGCTGAAGCTTACACTGTTAATAAAAAAAATGAATCACCTTATTTCATTTGCCTGAAAATACAAAAATAACTAAAGAAATTAAGCTTTTTGCCAACTTAAGCGTTAGAAAAAACGTCATGGACAAACTATTAAGAGATAGCATTTCAAAATCGGATATAACAAACGAAAAAACAGTATTCGACTTTTTGGGATAGTAAGTACTGAATACAAAAAGCCCAGTTTTAGTGCTACATAAATTGTTCAAAGAAAGTATGCAAGAAAACAACATATGAAGCCTGCGTTGATATGATTTAACAACCTTTTTCGGAAGAGTTCGGAAACACTGTGTTTCTGTTTACTGCTGCAAAGGGGTCGTGATAGATTCCCTATCCGCTCCTACAACCAGCGACGAGGTAAGAAATCCTTGGGCCGGAATAGATATTTGAGCGGTCCTCTGACTGTTGAATTTATGGAAGGTGAAAGGTCATAAACAAAACCACCGTAAATTACTCCTTATGACCAGTACTCAGATCAAGCGAGCTTCGAGTAATAGGTTTACCTGATTTCAATGAGATTGAGTACAAGGCTACAATAAAATAGAGTACAGCATTGAACATGGTTTTCAGCTGTTTCATCGCACAGGATTTCCTCCTGCCAGGCTATCAATGTCCTCAAAAATGGCTTTAAAAGGTCACTTATTATATCAAGTCCCCTCATTTGAATTTTTAAATGATCATTTGATCCAATAGCGTGGTCATGCCATGAACTTATAAACTTTCATTTCACATTTCACAATTTGTTTTGGACGATTCTGTACATATTTTCCTTTCGGGGGATATTAAAATATAATTCGTTGGCAGTTAATGACAAAAACGAAACATGACGACACTAGGGCAAAACTCGCTGGAAAACATCCTTTATTCTGAATATTTTGTCCACGGGTCGTGTTTTATCAATACTAAAATGACAACGAATACTTTACCTTATTTTGTCATTTCCCTTTTCAAACTTTCATATTCAAAATGTTTTTCATATAGTATAAACTGCAATTTAACCTTTCCTCGAGAAAAGTTTTTCAAGTGATTGGTCACATCTTGTGAACATAATGCTCTCAGACAATATTGATATCAGACCATTTCTGCCTTGAAACAAACCAACATGATATCACATATCCCGGGGTGTCGTGGCTGGAGCTTGAATGATACTCAATATTTGCTCCAGATTTCCTAGTGACGAAATCGGGAAATGCTTGAGGTGAGAGAGCGAAGATGAAAAAGATTGAGAGCAAATATCATAACTATTGATTAAGACCCTGTAGAGACTCTTCTTAAAGCATGTCTTGAAGCACAATGTAAACAGCATTAGACGTCTAATTCTTAGCATTTCATGCACTTAGAGAAAAAAACACCACGTATGTACACACAGATGAGATTATGTTTGTTGTTTTCAAGGTACCATGCATGATAGATATTCGATTTTCGAAGGATTATTGCAATGAATTTGGAAACATTATACAATAAAGATTAAACTGCAGTAAATTCAAGCTTTTGATATTTAAGTATTTCTTGTAAAAGAATTCGAAGCGTGCATACGTTTTTAATTTCCAGATATCGTACCTCGAATGGACGTAGTAATAAGCCAACGAGAAGGCTGTTGTTATCACACTGAGAGTGCTATTGAGTTCTATTGGTGTTCTCCAATCTCGTTATCAAAATTACGAAAAATGCACAATACAATTGTTAGGCTTGCAAACAACCTGATAAGATAAAACAAAATTAGAAATGGCGATTCATGTATAATTTGCCAAGAGCTTTTTTATTTTAAAAAATTCTGTAGTAATTCTGTTGTCAAGTTGACAAACGCCACAACCCAGAGCATCCTAATCAAGTACAGCCCCATTCCTACACCACTGCAAATAGCTATTCTCACGAAGAAATAAGGTGGAAAATTAAGTCATGACTGACAAAGTTCGGACGCAGTGTACAAGCGTAGGGAATATAGTCAATGAAGTCAGATGGTACCCTTTACAAGATTTGCAATTTTCTCTCCTCGGCCCTCATGGACTGCCTTAATTACCTTATTTTTACAAGTGACTGAACTCGAATCGAATTCCAACAAGCACATTAGCATGTAGGAAACACCAGTTTCATTCTGTCATTTGTGCAAAAATCCTCATTACACAATGTCTGTATAATCGCTCGTGTATAACGATATGTTCAGATGCATCAGTTGACGCTGCTGTTATATCGATTTAAGGATAATCATCTGGTTATCGTTTTCTACATGTAAGGTTCATGCTTATATTCGGGCCCTTAGATCGTCACTGAATCAATCGAAGTACACGAACGAGTGAGAGGGCAAATGATTAGCAATACCTTGAAGTATGTTTATGACAGATATTCCAGTTTACAAATAGTATATTGCTTCGATCCTGTTTCGAATTTTAATGATTAACTAGTGAACCTTTGAAAACACATTCATAAATGTTTTCTCTTTTTAGGAAAACAAAAAGAAAGCCATGGTATTTTACATATTTTGCATGTTTTACAATCGAATTGATTTATCTGGAATAAAATAAGTGTTAAAAAGATTAGTTTCCAATACATTATCATTTGGTTTCCTTTTTTCAAGAGCAAAAGTTATATTTCTGTTGATCAAAGCTAAAGCATATACAAATATAAGATATAATAGAGCTAATACAGTATATTGAATGTATCTACAGTGAGTTAAAGCCTTATTTAAGCCTAGTCAGATTAGGAAAGTACAGCCACATATATTTAAGGAAACAGTACAAACTTCAAAGCATGCGCTCGAGGACTGCACTCTACGTGTGGAGGAGAGGTGTCAATTTAACTCATATCACAACCCCCAAGTTGACGGAATGAATTACTGGAAATTCTGACCACATGTGACCATCTGATGATTACACTGTTTCTTTGCAAAATTGATAAATACCAATTTGTCTTAATACTGTAAGGGGCTCATAATCACGTTAGTTTAAACAACGCTTGATGAGTCAATTAAGGTTTAGTACATTCAAATCTCATGACATTTCCTGGTCCAGTTTTGCAGCTATCATGTATAGTATGGGGACATAATTCTGACAAAATGTCATCGCAAAAAGGCACTTGGTTAGTTATTTTCAATTGGATTCAAATTTCTAAATTCAAGGTCAAAATGTTGGTCCATCAAAAGGCACATCTACATTCAGAAATCATGACTGATATGTGCAACTTTGGTGAAGCTAGAATATGACAAAATGATGAACACAGTCGTTTTATAATTATGTTTCCATGGCAAAATCGCAAAATATCTATTGCATATAAAAACCTTAAAGGCACATTAAAGAGTAACTGTGTATAGACTTTTGTGAAGCTAGCATATATAGTGTAGAAGATATGCTTCGGCCAAAATGAATATGAAAACTGCCCCCAACCAAACCAGTAAAATATGAAAAACAACTGAATATATTAAAAAATAAATATGACGATGTAATTAATAATAAACACAGAGCTTGAAATTACTATATAGACAAATACAACTATATAATACAAAGCAACCATACTATATCAAATGGCCTAAAGGCTTAACTATAAGTAACTTTCACCAAGTCTTGGATCAAATAGCAGTGATAAGTCATTGATTAAAAGGTCATTTATCAATCCGAATGTACATATCACAAAAAATCCAGTAACTCCTATCTAGAATTGTCAAGTCTGACATATTAAGTAAACTCAGATAAATTTCTGGAGAGCAAGTTTACATAAGCAAACAAATGCGTGAACCCATTGGAAATTGTTACACAATGTTACACATTAAACAATCATGCACATTCTTATAAACATTTGTCATTATAGTCACTTTTTAAGTCATGTTTTCTTGGAATAAACTCATATGAATAAATCCATATGTCGGTCTAGCCATCAAAAGGCATATCTAGGGATTATGGTTGACAAATACACCAAGTTTGGAGCAGTTAGCATGAATAGTTTTAGAAATATGCTCCGGAAAAAAAATACTGTAAAAGAGATGTTTGAGTCACTTTTCCATCGAAACCATTAAAAGACACATCCAAGTAAGAAGGTACACGTACATGGTGATGGTAGCATGTATAGTTTAGGGGATACATGAATGTTTTGGGTAGAATTTCCAACGGACAGTTGAAATAACGCTATATGTGTTGGCTTACGCTGTAAGGCTGGAAAATGAACACTATTTCGGTCACTTATGACTGCAAAAACAAACACCTGACGCCCAAGAACAATGTTCAGGCGGCATGTTATTGCTGTTATAACTGTTGAGTCGTAAATGTGAACCGAGTACAGTAAAATGCTATGATTTCACAATATCATAGATATAATGTTATGACTGTCATCCTACAACTACGTACATGTAAGCTGGATAACTAATGTTCCTAGCAACGTGGGTCGTTCAATTCAGCTGTTTCAACCTCACTGTATCTTACTCTCCGTCTCTCTCTTTTACTGATCTGTTTCCTCTCTTTTAAACGGCAACCATCAACCAAACTTGACTAAAGGCACGAGACACTCTACGAACAAATTATATCATCAATGATGGTATGGAACATAAATATATTCACTCGTAGCAGGACCACAAATTATATCATCAATGATGGTATGGAACATAAATATATTAACTCGTAGCAGGACCACAAATTATATCATCAATGATGGTATGGAACATAAATATATTCACTCGTAGCAGGACCACTCGTGACAGTTTAAATATTCTGCTGAACTTAGTGATTATACATTGTAAACTTTATATTTGTCAAGAAAAGATAATTATCATCGAAAGCTTGCCTTTCTAAAAACCAGTGTCATGTCCATTATGCCGACTTGTTATTATGGAGTACCTGAAAGATAGTAACTTGTCAGTTACAGGTAGACACGGATAAAGAGGTGATACATAAATATCTGTAGAATACTTTTCTCTTTACACTCACAAAATTAAACGATTCAATATAAAGTACGGACACATAAAGAGCTTCACGCGTGCTTAAATACGGTATGAACTTCGTTTACTGATTGTTGGCATGTTCAGTGAATAGCGCCTGCAATTTCCCGAACCTGCTTATTTGAAATAGAGTGATTGGCAATGACCTGGGCGATCAGTTGAGGTCAATTTAGACTCTCCAAGAAAGATTAACATCTGCAGTTCATGTGGCGCTAGAAAATGCCACCACCTTCCATTGATCGGTCCACAATTGTTAGCCTTTGCTATTCTTGTGAAGGTTTAAGTCAGCTCTTTGGTGACTACTGGGTGAATGCCATCTCTTCTGCTTGTATGACCGCTCAAAGGTAGATCTAGTGGTATAAACAAATAATATCCTTTATAGGGTATTGTGCAATTCCCATCACCACCATGCTGTTCTATTATAAATTGTGAAGTAGGTTCCGTCTGGAGGGTTATTTATGTGTCAATTTCCGTCTGCTGCTGAAAGGCATATATCACGGGCGTTAAGGGACCGAACAAGCGTTATAGGACTCTTGCTTACATGAGAAGTCGTGAATACTGCCAAAAAGGTCGTCGAGTAGATCAGAGATATCTTTCTTGTTTTGTCTATTTAGATAAAAGTGTCAAAGACAGGTGCTCTGTTTAGTGACGGTCTAAGAACGGGTCTGCTTGCACAAGAAGAAATCATTTTCCTTATCAAGATGCACCTTCTCCTCAATCCGAGACATCAGCAATAGCTACGTGTCTCAAATGACGGAGTTCCGTATGAGAGCATCCTGTTCCCTGGCAATATAGCCTTGATATATCCGTTAAAGCCTAATATCTTTTCTCTTTACCATATAAGAAAGTCAATTTTGTCGGTGTAAATATAAATGATGCAATATATCTATTTAAAATCAAACCAGTTTAATGTATTCAATATGTCGGGATAGTTTTTCCAAACAGTATTTGTTTCAATATAATACGCTTGTAATCTAATAGAGACCTATAAAACTCAAATCAGTCGTTTTAGAATAAATGATTAGTTAGACATCAACTTAAATTAAGATTTGTAGGCTTGTTGTTATTTCTTTTTAAGAATACTGAACGAAATTATGTTCTAACTAACTAAATAAATTCATATACGATTGATATTTTGTTTCATCTAAAGCTACGTTTTTCACATACTAGTATAACTGGGGGGCGGGATAGCGCAGTGGTTAGCGCGTTCGGCTTCGGATCAGGAGGTCCGTGGTTCGAATCCCGCCAGGGGCTCGGCAACTTTGTCTGCAGTAGAGAACTGTTCTACACGCAGACAGGTTTGGGTGCAATGCTACACTGTCTTCAGTGCAGTACCACCCATGGTTCGCTAGTTCCAGCCGATTCTCGCAGGTTTCACCGCAATGCATAGCCACAAATAGTGTTGCGGGCTTTCTCCCTGCAATAATACTAGCAGCCGCGATATAAGTGAAATAATCTTGAAAGCGGCGTTAAACACCAACTCACCTCACCTCACCTAGTATAACTGAATTACAATAAACCATAATGGTTTTAATAACATACAATATCTCAAGTGTTACTTTTCGACTTTAAACCCTGAGAAGAAAATTTTTAAGAATATGTCGATCTTCAATCTTTTATATTTTGAAAATTTTAAAAATTCAAATGAAATACACACAGTATAAAGACATATATGTATTTACTGAAACAACCGCAAGAATTGTTTTCCCGCCAGTATTTCTTCTCATTAATCTTTGCCTACGCTTTGTCAATAACTAAGGTCCCACAGAAAAGTATTAAACTGAGCGTGCTTATATCTCTGACGTTTCTATTCCCGTGCTCCTTGTCGTGTTGGAGTCTTGCCAATGATACATGCACATACAAGTATGTTTTTGACAGCATCACAAATATAAGCTTCGACAATGTTTATATCAGATCTGTCAACTTCGATTCATGTCAGTTTTTTTACAGATCACGTCCTAAAATTGTAGGAATAATAAAACTAATGAAAGAATTGAATAAAACCCTTTGCGTAGGATTAACCATCGAATTTGTCGTGGGACTCGGTCCTGCACGAGAAGCAATTGTTTACGAAACAAATGATTTTGTTGAAAGGTTGTTACGGTACCGTTCCTTTACAGGGGATGCGTGATCAAGTTAATCCTTTTATTACAGTGCATTTGGGTTTTATTGCTTTTTTATCATGATTATTGATAAGAAATGAAAAAAGTCGACCACTTATCGTAAACATGACGTTTTACCTCATTTAGTGACATAAAATTCCTGAAAACGAGATTTTTTTTTTATTTGAGTGGATCCAAAGTTACAAATTTGTCGTTCTTGTACCCATTTAAAAAGGTTTGCACTGATTCTGCCAACGTTTCAAATGAAGACAAATGTCAATTTTAGTTAATGATTAATGCAAACAATTGTTTTATTATGAAAATAACTTTATACAGTGGTCAATCATAAGTGTTCTGAGGTTAGAGAGATCCGCAAATTGCTGCAGATAAAGTAATGTAAATTTAAAGTAATATGTCGCAAAATCTTGAAGAAGAATTTCTTGTAAATGAATTGGGAGTCGAGCAGTACATTTGCATTACATTCAAATTTATTTGCATTAAAGTAATGAGCAGATTGGTGATTTTAATTGAAATAGTGTAAGTCAAGTTTGCTTCTTTTTTTCTAAATCTAAGTGATATTGAAAGCTATACCACCTGAATAGAAACGGTTGAGGAGAGCTTGGGTTTTTCATTTAGTTAACATTTAGTTGATGATATGTCAGTTCCATTTGTGTCATGTTTATTTCTAGTTTTACATTATTTAAGCTATCAAGAATGATTATCATCACATTAAAGTTAAATGATCCTTCATTTGATGTTCTTATAACTAACAAATTATTTAGGGAGTCCTGAAACGTAATTATTTGCAACTGAATTTGTCACAATCAATCTCGAGTTTAGGGCTCAACCTTCAGAACTTGCTGAAACAGTATTTTGATATCAAAACGTTGGCATTATCGAATTAGGATATCATCAAGGGATATGAATGGCACGGTATGACATCTGTCAATTTTCGTCGAAGTGTTCCAGAATTAAAAGGTTTTAAATGAAAACATTTCTATATAAGACACTTCAATGAAAGTTTTTTTTTATGAAACTTCAAAATGATAATATTGATGTCAAAAGAGCGTTTAATGTTGGAGTCATGTATGCCAAACTTATCAATGGTTCGATTCAAACGAAAGGTACTGATTGGTGACAAGTATTCTTTTAAAGAGCGATTCGTTATAACGGCGAGATTTTCATCAATGTACAATGTACTGGTGACGCTCATTCACTGCTCCAACGTAATTTTGGAATGATTATCTAAAGCAGACATATTGAACTTCAAAGTGTTATATATGTCATATGACCAAATTCTTGTAAAAAGTTGTGTAATTTCAGTATCAGCACATATGAAAGATTGTTGATCGCTTTTCATTGAAAACCACGATGACGTTAAGGATAGTTATGCGAGATATTTTCAATATATATCAGCATATTAAATATATCGCACGTATCAAAGCCAATTTAAATGTAACGAAAATAACGGAGAGTCCCTTTGATGCCTGGGGCGGGATAGCGCAGTGGTTGGGCTTTGGACCAAGAGGTCCGTGGTTCGAATCCCGCCAGGGGCTAGGCAACTTTGTCTGCAGTAAAACAAAGGTGCAAAGCTGCACTGAATTTTGGTGCAAAGCTGCACTGAATTTCTGCTTGACACCACCCATGGATACCGCCAATGCTCGCAGGTTTCACCGCAATTTAGAGCCACAATGTTGTTGCGGGCTTTCTCCCTGCAATAATACTAGCAGCCACGATATAAGTGAAATATTCCTGAAACCCCAAATCACCTCACCTCACCCTTTGATGCTTGAAATGAACATTCAGAGTAGATTCATTGAGGAGACAAAGTATTCAAATTGCCAGATACAATCACTCATATTAAAATCAAAGACAAAATTATATCAGACCAATCAGCTTGACTGTCAATTTGCAAGCGCATTTAATTAGTGAACATTGCCTAAAACGCAGATTAAATTAAGCACTGAACACAGCCTATCATACAACAGATAACACTTAGAAAGTTTCCTCTTATCAGAAAATATTGGAGGGACGAAAATAGACGGAATCAATGACAACTGGCCAGACGAAAGGGGCAGATGCTTTAGAAACCACGTCTTCACAAGTGATCGAGTTTCTCTCATCTGACACCAATCGACAACTATCTCTTCATTCCTCTTGCAGAAATTTCCTGACAGTGACAAGCCAAAACTACCATGGCTGTCTGAGACAAAGTAAAGTTTGTCCAAAAACAGCTCTCCCCACTCCATATTTATACTGCCTTATCTCATTTGTTTAGACCAGGCGTTCATCAACTGTCAAGGGTGAGCTTTCCTTCCGCCACAGCTAAACGAGTGTTTGAGGATACCCCCTTCAAAGGCATGGTGTGAGTCGACCTGCCAATGATGCGCTGAACAACGTCTGTATTAGAATGACAAATGGAATTGGTTAAAGGTATTCCAACATCTTGGTATCTGATTTAGATTCTCGGATATAAATTACGATCTCTTAAAATCTGAACGAAAGCAGGTATGAAAGTGGTTGGCGTGGTTGGCTCACACGGGTTTTCACCCCATCATGAGTTCGACACCTTGATAAACTGACGACTGGTTTCTGTAGTTGTGTCAAGTCGACTCTCAACTGTCAATTCGAAATGCATGGTCAGAGCATCTCCGCAAGATTTACCTAAACATTTAGCCAGGAAAATATATAATGATGGGTTCTGAGTCCGGAAATGAACATTTCTCTGTATATGTATTTGTATGCTACAGGAGGTGCCCCATTTAAAGTCGGCCCAAAAACATGGAGGTTCTTTTTATCCAATGTTTGAACACATCTGATTAATATGTTCTTTGAAAGAGAAGTCGTACTGACACATCTTGTTGTAATATCTGCATAGAGTCCTTTGAACCTCTGTTATAAATGTAAATACCTACCCATTTTAGTCTTTAGTCAATGTGTCCGGACACCCTTCATACAAGTATAAGGGAAAAGCTTTTGGGACCAAAGTATTTTTATTTGATCTCCGATCGCGAGTCAATAATGTATTCCGTCAAATGTCTAACTTTGAGTTAATAAATCTTAGCTCCTCCATGTCAAGTAGAGAACATCGTGTTATTTGATATAAAATTTGTGGCAAAAAATAGAATTTTGACTTTTTGTGGAAATACAGAGGAGAAATAGCAGTAAAGATCTCTCATCTCAGGTGGGTGATTGTTAACACTGAAAGCAAGTGTTATTCATTGTTCGGAAACTTAGCCTATCACTAATAATATGACAAAGCTCATATTTTCCGGTTGTACATGTATCATGTAGATATAGCATGTGTATCGAAAATGATTTGTGCATCAGAAAAGGGTCCTTAATAATATATCTACAAGTTGCTTGACATATCTTCTATAAAGCGCGACCTTTACACAAAACTGTTCAGTCACATCGGGGATTACTGCTATCTATGTAAAACTAATTCAATTGTCAAAAACCTTTTAAAAGATTGCAT
The DNA here is from genome assembly GCA_921293015.1 of Phorcus lineatus. Classification (NCBI taxonomy): domain Eukaryota; kingdom Metazoa; phylum Mollusca; class Gastropoda; order Trochida; family Trochidae; genus Phorcus; species Phorcus lineatus. The sequence continues at coordinate 38,417,613 of OV121086.1, read as the reverse complement.
TGTCAATGCAATTAAGACTATTCCCATTCTTTAGCATTACAAAAGGTTACAATGGTTGAAAGTATTAAAGATGGAATATCTTTCTTTCCATGTCACTTCTACAGTAAGCAGGATGATTTTTCAGGTTAAAAGTGACTTATGGAGTTCATTTAGAAAAGGATACATTCACAGTGACAGAAGTACTTTCTAACCTTTATTTAGATGCCATTTCGAGTAAGGGACAACATCATCGAATTGCCTTTCAATTACCAGGAAGCTGACATACTGTCAAGTTTTAGGGCTCTGTTGCGTAGTGCACCTCTTAATTTCAGTTACTTCGTAACATAAAAGAATGCATAAAACATTGGTTTTAATATAACCAAATACAAGTGAGACATATCGGGCAGTAGAATGATGGATTAGCTAAACTGAGTCTAAAACATTCTCATCACATTCAATTTCCATCGTTATTTTCACTCGAAATGCAAGAGCAGATCTCAGGACGACTTCAGGGTACTAAATTGTGACCTGCGAACGCTTCATTGATTCTTTACTACCGTCATACATATTGCAGTGAGGCTTTACTTGGATTTATTGGAAGTAACGCGCCAAAGAACATGTATGTATCGAACAAGGTTCATCACGTATCCCTTGAAGCCTCATCACAGAAACTCTCCTTAAACCTTACGCTCTGTTTCTTCCAACATCGACCTCCTATCAATATCCCATGGATGGCAACTCAGGAGGTTGTAAGGATTTTGGTTAATTTCACAGGATTTCTGATTGGATTAATTACCACAATGGCATTGGGCTTCTGTGTTACTCTTTAGATCACCACCAACACCATCGAAATAATGAGTCATACGAGCTAACTCGTTTTCAATTCTGATTAAAATAGTATAAGCTTTGCATACGGGACATTGCAATATAAGAATTTCGGAAAAATATACCTCTGTGTTCTCGCATGACGAGGTTTTATTTCAATTTCGTTGTCGAGAAATTATGTACACATTTCAAGCTTTGTGACATGTTAAAATTCCAATGATGACACTAAGTTTCTTTTATGATCCCTTGCGTGTTTGACTAAAACCTAAAATGTATGTCGCTATTCGTTTGCTTTGTTTCGCTTTTTATATAAGTGTGTTACTATGACAGAACAGAATGTTTCCAACAAGTTAAGATGGGTTGTAATATTTTCAAGATTAATTGCACATGTATGTTATAAATTAATATCGGTCGACCTGAACCATGGAACTTGTATCATTACCCACTGTTTCAAATAATATTTCGACCGGCCGCTTTGATCGGCTTTTTAATTCGTATATTTACAAACACTGATAGGAATTACAAAGTTGAAAACAATAAATGTCATAGAAGATTCTCAAATGCGTATTGAATAGTAGGCTAACTATCACAATGTAGAGGTGTTAAAGACTTCTATATGATGGAATAAATTAAGAATTCTCGACTTTCTATTATCATAATGTCGCTGTACTACATCAGTTAGATTTGAAATTATACTCCAGCAATCAATACCTCTCGATACAATGATACCATGGAAAAGTTTGGCATAGATATGACTCCAACAATTCATGCCAGCTGGAGTATCACCGAGACGGAACGATATGTTTATCTCTGTTAATCAAAACAGTCCACACGATAAATGATTGACGTCAAGTAAAGTATATTGAGTTTAAACTTACAGTCGCAAGGATATTCTTTCAATTATGACTATTTTCTTAGTGTTATTTCATGTCATAAAATCCCGAAGTCTATAAATTTACGTTTATATAAACAAGAAACTCACCATTTTGTAAATACATGCAACGAAAATGTTAACACTTCTTTAAGATTAAATAGATTATATTCGATGTGTTCAAATACCCATTTTCAGGCATTCAAAATCAGAGCCTTCTGTCAATAATTCATTTGTTTGATATTACCAAAACTTGTTGACTTGAAAAGGAAAATAGGATTTACAGTTTCGGCATCAAGGCTATGATAGACTGAGTAGGGGTAGATATGAGTAGGGGTACGTTGAAATCAAAAGAAAATGGCTTATTTGTTATGGAAAAGTCATTACATTGCGCAAGTGCGTAGTACATACATATAGATATTTGTTTACCACCTTCACATGATAATATTTCTCTATTTCCAAATATTCGGATGATTATAGACTATTATGTATAATTATATATTCTTAAAAAATAACTTTCCCCAAATAGTTCAATAAGAACCAAAACTTAAAACTGCGCAAACAAGTGATTAAGTAGTACAGTGTCCGTAAAATCTAGTAAAAAATAAGAATAGATAGTTTCTTTTCTTTCACTGACTGGCTTAAACAGCTTACATTCTGTCGTAATCATTTTAATGTTTATTATATAAAGAGTTTTCTAGGAAAATTAAAAAACATGAAACTGGTGAAAACATCGTCTAAACTTGCTGGGTTTCTTAAAATTAACATCTATTATGTCAACTCTAGATACAATGTAAAATCTTCCTCAGTTTACGTCTACCCCATAACACGTCTCCCTCCGACTCTCCCTCCCTAACACCCTGTTTCTCCGAATTTCTATCAATCTCCCATCGATGACAACTCTGAAGGTTGTAAGAAAGTTGCTGCATTGCTAAAGATTTTTATTGCATTAATTGCCACAGAGAATTCCGTTTCACATCTTATATCATCATCTTTACATATACCTCACACCCAATTAGGAACGACTAGCAAATGCATGAAAATAGTGCATTAGATTAACAAAAAAAATAAGAGAATCTATGTACAAGTGTCTTCTTCATTGGTATTCGACAGGATATTGGGAATTAGCAATGTTCTGATCTGTTTGGAAATAGTTTAAATTGATGTTTTACTCATTGCAGAAATAGAAAACATGGCAACAATTATTTCTGAATTTTCTGGTTTACTTTTTTAACAACGACTAGGATCTGAAATTGAAATATTGAATCCTTTCAATTGAAATATCATTCCGTCATAGAGTAGTAATAATATTTGCCTAAGGCCAGTTAAAATCACTCTACAGTTTTCCAGAAATATCAGTATTAGACGTTTTTATCAGGGAGGTAAAACGTACTCAAATTTGCTACTTTTTGCTTGCAGTGACGTGATAAGGATATATAGCAAAAATTATGAATGTTGATTGCGTAGACTTCTTATACCATGTCTTGGAAACATCCAATTTCTAGCGTTCGTTCTATGATCAGTAATATATACAACGGCATTACATAAGACTTTCTGTCATTAGAGTTTTACGTGTATTAATAGTGTATCCAGTGTATAGTTATTATTATTATTATATAAGGAAAGACTGTAGCAGCTCGTTTCATGTTCTGTATCAGTGTTGAGACCATTCAAAATCTCTCAACTCGATCTGTCAACCTGTTTTACTTACAATAAAGGGTATCAAACAGTTTTTTCTGTTTTAATAAAACATACTAAGATGCTCCTAAAGATTCATCAAACTATGTAAGACGTTTTATCACTTTACATTCACGTTTAGAAGTAGCATAAGTTCCTAATTTATTGAAGTTAGCATTTTGAAGTGGTAATGTCAATCACACTAATTTTTAAAAATAAAACTTTGAAATCTGTAAATAACTTCAGTCAATCTATACGTCTGTCGTTGTATATACATATGCAATAAAACTATATTTTGAAAATCGCTCATAATTTCTTGCTTCCACATCGTCTATAAAATAGATAAAAAAAAGTTACTATTATGATCTACATGTTATGCTGACTGCTCGATACTGTTTTATAATCCGTTGACAGATGATACTTTTTCTTCAGGACGTCCAGGAAACTCTGCCACTCTGGTTCACCTATTATCGGGCTATACTTATTACTTCATGTCAAATCAGGCACTTCTTTATTTACCTCTCACGACGTTTCTAGGCTTAGTCTTGCCCCTTTTTCAGGTGAATATTGAACAAAAGTGTTTGGTACATTATATATAGAAATCTATGAAGCCGTAAATTCAATTAATTATTATAAACAAAGGTTTTGATACATCAAAGGACATTAAATTTGTTTGTAACGATAATAGCGACAAGCATTTGTGCTGTTGCTAAATTCACTATTAATAGATTGTAATAAATGTTTAGTGCGTTTGGTGCATAATATTCTCAAGAGGATACTTTTCTGTGATCTTCCCAATCACATTTTAATAATGTTCATCTGTTTATTACGTTTAATAAATCAAATAAGCAACAATCAGAAACGTTAGCAATTGTAATAACGTGTAAAAAAAAACTTTACTCCAGTTTTACTGTTTGAAGATAAATGATATTCGGTAGAAAATTAAAACAGCTAAAAAGGTAAGGGGAGGAGGTGAAATTGCCTTTATCATTATATTTGTTTGGTCGATAAATTGCTATTGTTAGAAACACTCTGCAAATACAAGGCTAACATGGTTTGTCTCTGCAAACTGTTGAGTAAATAATATACGTTTCGTTTCATTCTCTGTGTTGTCAGAACTTTATGAACTATATTTTTTTCAAAACTTTATTGAAACTTGCCAAATAGAAAAATTATGTTTCAATATCGGAAAAAATAGGTAAAATGATTATTCGTCAAAACAGAATCTCCATTTTTCTGTTTGGATTTATATCAAAAGACAAAAAATAATAACGGATTAGTAATGATGACAAATTCAATAATACATTCTGTAACAAACCTCGTACAATCTATTAATTATGATGCACCTCCGTTGTTATTAAAGGAACTGAAATATTATTGTTGTAATATCAGGAAAAGATACTAAATATATCTTACTTCTGTTACAAATACCCCCTAAGTGATGTCTGATCGTTGAAAAAAACTGTCAAATTGATTACTGCTTATTTAGGGTCTAGGATGTAAATAAAGCCTATGACACACGTTGCAATTTCCTCACGGTAGGTTAGGCATGATGAGATAAGGCCTCTGTAATATAGAGGGTTTTCTGAGTACATTTCTTTCAGAACCGGTACGTAAGAATAGAATTAAAGTGTACTAACGGAGCTTTTGAATAAACATTTCATTATGGGCATCTACAAAACCTCTTCTCTGTTATTACATATGGAATTTATCTTCGTTAGATGTTATAAATAGATTCAAGAAAGATGTGATTGAAAAGAGTTTATTTTTTTAATTTCATGAGTGTATCACACAGCCAATATATGACTTAATTAGCTTTAAGAACTGCACATTTTTTCCCGAGACATATTTTTCAACATTTTCAAGTTTCCGTGGATTTCTTTATTCCTAACATTTACCAACCAGGGCACGAAATCGTTATCTATCTTTGTTTTTTTTTGTTTTTTTTTAAATATTGATAATTTTGGTGCAATAACCTCGATTGTATTTTTCCTAGTGAAATCATGTTGTGTCACCTTTTTCAAATACCTACGGCATGGTACGATTTTGACATCAAATAAAACATTCAACAGATTAAACAGATCTTTAAGTGCCTATTATTTACACTTAAATACATGGTTTGGCACTTTTCCACTACACCTCTGTGTCACGTGCTAGCCTGGTAAATTTAAGTTATTAATGTCTGATACGCAATTTCAGGCAACACTTTTAAGAAATGTTTTGCATGCATGTAACGTTTCTTTTATGATGACGGTATACATGTAAGTTTTAGTTCTTACTATGTTAAGAAAATAGTTACGTTTATCAAAATCCATTGTGGATATATAACTCCTCATGTCTTCGATTTATTTGGTTTCCCTTTCTAAATTTGTGGGTGAATAACCATTGTGGTAATTGATGCTACATTTCACATATGACAGAAAACCCTTCTCCACACACAAAGAAACCTGGTTTGAATTACTACAAAATGATAAGAACTTGAACAATGTAATGGCTAAATGTATCAAGCACATGTATCAATCATTAAGAATCCCGATGCAAGGGAAACGATATCGTAGTAACGTGAATTCTGGTATAAGATAAATGTTCACATTCTACTGCATCAACCACAGGCAATGCATGAAACGCCTTCAACCGAACTTGAAAACCCTCTGAAATTGAAATCAGTCACAATATGCACGAATGAATCGGTTTAATAATTCTAAAGATATGTTGAGATGTTTCCAAATATTGGTCTTAAGATTCTACTATGGTTTCTGTCCTGTCAGTGTCTAAGTCTGGAACTAAAACGTTCAACCAAATCATTCGCTTTGGAAAGCTAAAGTTGGATCAACTGCAAAAATGGTATTAAATTTGTACTCACTTGTACTACTTGTATTCATAATATATAGTAATCTTCGAACTGCATTCAAAATTACAAACCAGCAAAGTGGGTATGCATTTTCTAAAACCCATAATAGTCATATAATTAAAAGGTACGTGGTTCTAGGTAAGCAGACCTTAATATTTTCATGTTCATCAAATACACACCCTACATTAGAAATCGACTTCAGACCATCAACAAAACTGAACTTTGCTTTACATTTAAATTTCTTATAATTTTATAGTTACATGTTATTAAACAGAGATTGGTGAATATACCGTTACCTTTTTCATATGAAATGTTACTGTTTAAACGTTTGGAGTCACAAGGCATGTGCTAGAAAAGGACGGCTGTATTTATTCTACAAGAATAGCATGCCATAAAGATTATACATGAAGTGCATGCGTATATTTTTGTTTCTCCTTTCAACTCCAAGAATAATTTTTCTACCTTCAAGTTCAAAACATAGAGTTTCTTTAAGAAACCTTATGTTCACCAAACCAAATGAATCGTATTTGGTTGATGATAGACAGCTATTAGTGGCATTGTCGTCAGTACTGCTCCCAGACGACGTCTCGCTTATAATGGTAATTATAATCTAAACATGGAACGAAGATCCTTTGCATTAAATGAGTTCATTGTCCATAACTTTATTCCACAGGATATATCACTTTAATTGTTTTACAGCAACAAGCAATGGCATCAGAACTATGGATTTTATAACAAGACAATTTCACATTTCAGGATATTCAGACATGTTCATGTCTTCATTCGGTGCCGCTATCGCTGAATGCGAGTCATTTCATTGGCTTGCTATATTTAGCGATACGACCGTTTTAGGCGGAAGGATATCAGGGTAATGGTGGATTTAGGCGGAGACAAATACGCTGATGTAGCAGGATTATTGAAGTCAAACTGAATATCCTTCATAACAATTTTTGATATGTCAAAGAACAAATGCAAATTAACTTGGACACTTGACTCTCAAGTTTGATAACATGACAAAATTGTGGCCTCTTAAAAAGAACGATCTAACACACTCATAAGACTCGAAAATAAAAGCTTAATGCAGTCCGAAGATTACAGCTCGTCTTCAAAATCAATGTACATGTACATGTACAAGTTTCGAACGAGGGATGTTAAAACACATGACGTAGTTTTACTATTTGATTATTTCTATGGGTTGATGAATATTACTAGTTTCAGTACATTGTGTATTAAACAAAAATGTTAGATGTTATGTAAATACACAGTACAAAATACAAATTTGCCAACCTTTATCTTCTTTTCTTATTGGCCTGATTTCAAGATCATCGATGTCCATTTGGAACTTTTTAAAGGGATGTGTTAGGGTATCACATATAAAAATTAATGATACATTCAAGGACTTTGTTAACAGAGGCGAGACAATTTGTCTGGCTTGATTGAGCTTTACTTGACATTCAAACAAATAAATGATTGACGTTAAGGGTAAACAGATGACAGCCCTGCCTTGTAAGAAATGTTTGGTCTGCCTACCAATATCCTCAGAAGGATGTTGTCTACTAGGAGAGGATTGTAAGTAGTGCTTGGCGATGTTAGTTATTCAGGTGGAGTTGTGAGTCATTGATGACATTTTTATTTTGGTGAACTTACATACACACATAAGGAAGCCAAGTTAAAACATATCTTCCTCTAGCGTTAATGAATTCATGATCAAAATGAGGAAACAATGTTTTGAAAGACAAATCAAATTGGATATCATTGCTCCTGACTGATACAGAAATCAAGTGGTACATAATATAAGCGATGTTCAAATACGCCTTGTGGCTTGTTGACCGATACTTATTTAATTCTACGAAATAGAAATATGTCCACAATACAAAGAACTCCAATATCTTGACGATTATGCATAGATACTAGATATGAAAAGATTCCAACAACTTCCCTTAAATTCTTTGTTGCCGTACAATAAAGGTTTTCAACATGTTGCCATTGATAATGAGTGATACAAGATCCCAATATGTTGGCAATAATGCATTGATTCTTAGTGATATAAAATTCTAAGATTTTGACGATAGCATATTGTTTGCACCAACATACAAATATGAGTACATTACAGACTGTTCATATATAATGTTCTATAGTATTTTTAATATTCAGATACGTGCAAAACAAGCTTAAGTCACTTCCTGTTCCCTTGAAGTCTCATTTCAGTTATTCTCCTTAAACCATCGACACTGTTTCTCCTAATATGGACCACCGGTCCATCTCCAATGGTTGACAGCTTAGTAGAGTGTAAGGACATACAGTTTCTGATTGGATTTATACGATAATGACAATATTCTCCTGTGTCACTTCTGACTTCGACATCATACTATCTTAATATTGAAAAATGGTAACTGAAATCATCAGTATCTAAATTCATACCCCTGAACACAATATTGTCATTTCTCTATAGCAATATAACTTAATTATTCCAAGAGTATTAAGGCACTACTTGATTTTATAGAAAACTGTAACTATAAACATATACAATGGCTCATCGTTAATGTGTTATAATTAAAAAACTGTTCTATATGATAAGAGCGACGTTAAAACTGAAGGCAATCATCAGATGTATGTATCTAGTTTTGTTTATAGAGTGCTTATTGTGGCAATCCCTCCAGTTGTAAGCACGTAATCAGAGACGTTCGGTGTAGAAATAAATAAAAATAATTTATTGATTGAATTCAATAATGCATTATTATGAACACCTGATCAATATAACATTTGAATTATGACTGTAAGAAGGGTAACATTTCACTTAATATGAATGTGTATATGTGGTGCCAAATTTTATAATTGATCATTGATCACAGAGCCATAATAAATGGTCAAACATGCATATTTTTATGTGGGGCATATTATCTTATCCACAGCCTTAATTATTTATCAAATAAAAAAACCGAAAAGGGGTACCTTCACCTAAGAAAAAACATACACTATATGAACTTAATGTACAGATGGTTTTAGAAATTGACATATTGAAAAAGGTGAAGGCCACTCTTAGAACTCAACTAGTAATAATAGTTGTTTTTATGTAAAGGAAAGTGTATTTAATTATCAATGCTGCAAAAGGTAGCATGTTAAGAATTATAACTATATTTATATTATAAAGACAATATAGATAATTGGCCCTGGTTGTTAATATTGAACTTGTTGGTCATAATAAAGCTGACTTAAAGAAAACAGTTTTGCTCCCTTTATTCACCTGACGGCATTTCATGACAAAAGGACATTAATTGGCCAGACAGCAATATGGTCTTCGCTAATGAAAGTTTCTGTTTGTAATAATAATAAACTGTACCTTGTCAACTGTTAATTTCAGAACGCATGTTCTATCAATGTCATTGGAATAAAATTATCCCTAACTTACTGAGGAAAGTTATTCCATGTTGAGCTAAGGACTACCATCGAAGGTGGGGCATCTACTCCAGTTAAGCCATGCACCATGATACCACTAATGGGTTTATCTCCGGCTGAAGACAAATTTGCCTTGCAGAATGTCAAAGTTCTTTGAATAAAGTTTGTGTTTTGCACTTGAAGGTATCAAAATTATAATTGGATTGGAAATGACGGTCAATAAAACATTCGCATGTGCTTCATGTATAACTCGGATAAAGTAAATCATTCTTTATGGCATTGTAAATGGAAGATATTGCTTCTTTGCGTCATGGTTTGAAGTGCAGTGCATCAATCGTGCATATAAATGGCATCGTGGATCTGATAAAACTGTTGATAGCAAGGCCATCATTTCGATGATCCATACACATAGCAGGAACAAGGATACATGATCTATGTAATGATTATAGGCCTTGTCATTCAAGGTCTTGTCAAGCTGCATTCAATTATCAATCTGAAGTAAATTATTTAAGAACAATCTAATGTTTAGACATTTACTACAAACTTCTGCCTGACATATTTATAGTGTTTAGACAATAGATATTGGGTAAGAAATAGGTTAATACATGCTTTCAGTTAATTCAACCCATAATAGATTTATGTGTTCATTGAAATACAACTTATAAGGTTATGCCAACAAAAGCCTTCCATGATCTTAGGACAATTGATTATCTTAATGACACAAGATTCATACCTGTTACTAATTGCCAAAAACACTAGCATATACCTCCCTTATTATTGTGAGAGTTAAGGGATACAGTTGATAAAAGGACATTTTGTGAAAATTGTACAAAAGCTTACACATTTTGTTGGACAATTATTAAAATAGAAAACTCTTATCAAAGTTTATGTCTTATATATATATTTGTAAATGAGCAACCTCATTTGGCTTGTCACTCCTCGTGAAGAGCTGCCTCCAGATCCCTCAGGTTTGTTGGAGTATTCCGTCTTTGTACCTGACAGCCTATCATGTTCCAAACATGTTCAAATGGGTTTCAATCAGGAGACATTGCTGGGCATGGAATTCGTGTAACAGCATTATTTACCAGGTGTTACTTGACAGTACATGATAGATGAGGCTTTCATTGTCGTCCATGAACAGGGGCCTTATGGCAAGGTTGTGGTCATCTAAATGATCAATAATTACAGGATCCAGCACCTTCTGAATGTAGCGAGCGCTGTGAGTGAACCTTGTATAGTAACTAAATCCAGTCTACAGTCTGGGAGATGGCTCCCTAGACCATTACGGACTCCCAGCCAAATGTTTCTGGGGTAAGACGTGTTTTCATAGTCCTCCATACGCAAGCTTTTCCATCAACCGCATGCAGGAAGAAACGACTTTCGTCGGTCCAATGTACTCTCCTAAATGATCTTAGGTTCCACCGGTTTCTCAAAGTCTGGTTACTCGTGCAGCAATGAGGTAACCAGGCCTGTTTCAGAAGGGTGTTTGAAGCAAAAGGCTGGCGTCTAACATGCCGTAACAGAGCTCTATCCTCCTGGGGCGTGGTAGCTTTTGGTCTTCCAGAACTGCGAAGGTGCTTAACATCATTTGTTTTCACATGTTTCCTCACCAGGTTTCTTTCTAGATGACTGTCAGTTTATATTCCTGACGGAAATATAATATCATTTATTTCTGGAGTTGTCCTACAGTGCCTTAATCATTTAATACATTTTAATAACTGAATATTGGCATGGTAAGTGTTTTGTTGGAAACAACTAAATGTTTCAAAACATGACATTAAAGGTGAATGTATTTCAATACAGTCTATTTAGTTTTCAAGCAACGTAATAATCTTGAAAAAAAATTTCTGACAATGTTAGTTATAGCTATAGTTATAACCAGGGATTACAAGGGTTATGGTTTTTATCACAATAACATCTTTCGTGGCAAATGTTACAATTTATTGTATATTACAAACAGGCGTTCCATACAAAATACGGTAAAAAGTAATGAGAATACCAATATTGCAAAGTTTATTTGAAAATTCTACTTAAACACTTTAATCTTATTAAAATACCAGATCTAAAAGGAAATTACTGAGGCTCGTCTCTATATTACAGAGAACATAGCCAGTCTTGCCTAATACACCATGAACTTCTGTCATCATCTATTGCAGACTAGTTTTACATGGTAATCTGATGAGTTTCCTTTGGTAAAGCAGTTTTCGCCGAAGGTAACCAATAGCTTGAAGAGAAATGTTTAAAGTTGTAAGCCTTTTGATTCATTAACTTTAAAGTCATTTCAAATACATTAAGTCCAGATTTCTTCATAGTCAATAATTCCATTACCTTAACTAGAGCGGTAATAAAAACAATATTTTCGTCCTTAGCCCCCTTCTCTAATTTGTGGTGTTTAATCTGTGAAAAGCAAATTGAAAATTTGAATAAGATTAAGCCTAAAACATAATTATTTTGTGTCATTTTTATAAGCTCAGACCTTATGGAGTTTATGGCATCTCATGGCGTCTAGCGTCCGTCCGTTCGTACATCTGTTAACCTTTTGCTTTTTTGACTCTGGAACGGCTGATTTTGGAGATTGAAATCTTCCTAACAGGTAATATGTTTTCTTATTTGGTGAATCTGTAATCCCTACCAAATAATAACCTTATCTACTGAGTTCTGTTTTCTCCGGTATCATAAGTATGCCTTTTTAAGTTACATGTAATTGTTAATCAAGCATCTTAAGAGAGTGTAATTTTTTCAAATAGGTTTATAATAATAGAAAAATCATATAAGGTGAGGCTTGTAAAAACGTCCTCACAAACAGCCGCCCATTCATCATTTAGGGACGGTAGTGATATTTATGCAATATTCAAATTACAAACCATATTATATTTCATTTACAGATTAAAGTTTATGGTATTGTTAAAAACTATCAAAACATCGTATTGAGGAATTTATTTACTTAAAGGTTTTAGTTAGATAAAAACGTTTGTTCAACAACTTATTTCCTTAAGAAAAGGCAGTAATGATTGTACTCCATTTGGCATTCATCAGTTGAAACAGAAGTCTTAGCCTAATGACTCCATTACAAGAAAACAATAACTTATTATCTTGTTCTAGTTTATTCATATCAGTTTACCGTTACCACATTTTGTTAAGCCGATCATGTGTATGTGTCGCAGTAATCCTTTTTCATGTTTATTACTAACGGTAACGTTTTTTGTGTTAAAATATTTAGCTGATTTACACACACCAGCTATCCATTTCACAAAAATCGGATACGCGTACTTTAAGCTGATTACAAGGCGCGCTTCCAGGTAATACCTTAAAAGGAGGTAGAGGACTATCAAGGTACATGTATGTGTGTGTACGAGATAAGTATCATACCTTGCGAAATGTTTTTTCTTTTATTGTCAATTTATGTTCTATAATCATGACATGTACATTCAGAATATCAGAACAGCTATTCTTTTGATTATGACAACAATATGTATTTTGACTGTAGACTATATTTCTGAATTATCATTTTAATTTCATTTTAAACGAAGTATGAAGTTTTGTGGCATTTGACCCTTTCATTTGAAAGTCTACATGGTCAAGACTCTGACGACTCTTGATACATATCTAAATCTTGCCTTCCAAATATGGAAAAATAAACATTGAAAAACAATAAACATCTTACAGAACTAGTCAGCGAATAAGCTAAACTATCAGATATCACGAAGCAACCTTTTAACATATTGATATCTATATTTTGTAAATGCATTGTTACCATTTAGTGTCAGTCATGTGCTCTTTGGCTTATTTTCATTACAGAGAGAAAGCTTTCTATATCTCATAGTGATTAATCAGACACGAATGTTACAGTGGTAAATTATTTACCATTTTTTCGATTTCTTTGCAAAGGGAGAAATTCACTTTCTTAAATCCTAACTGATAAATTAACAATTTCATCCTGCAACTTCTTTTTAAAAAAATTAATTCATTTGATTCTGACTCTATACACCATCAATGAATTTAATGTATTAATGCAAATTATTCATTATTGACTATCAATTATGACTAAGAAGTGTTCCCTGTAATATAGAGATGAGACTGGGTAATTTCCTATAGACCAAGTATTTCTATTAAAGTACAATTTTCAAATAAATTATTTGTAAGATCAATGCAATGCAACAGCTATGTTTTTATATAGTTACTTTGATTTGAAAATCGTAATGAACTGTATAAAATTCATTTACCTCTACTGTCATGTTTTGAAGCATTCAATGTTTCCAACAAAGCAGATTTCATTATATACACTGAATAAGGCACTGTAAAACAATTCTTTAAAAAATTGTGTTAATTTCCGTCAGGCATCTAGAAAGATACCACATAATATGTTATAAAGCAATAAGTAACACACTTTCGGCATGGTACCATTTGATGCAAATGTAGAAGAACTCGGCTCTAAATACAAATAACAAGTATATGTATATGTTATGTTTATAAACTACCTAGAAAACTTACACAGTTTTGAAATATGTTTCCTATTTTCACAAATAAATTCCATAACGCCTCAAACTTGTTACAGAACTTTTATCATCTTTGTAAAGTTGTAAAGCATATATCGATATTCTCTAATTGCTAAGAGATGAAGATGTTTGTATTTTTGTGAAGCAGTTACAAGTTTGTTCCATGTGTCATCAAGTTCATGAAGTTGTAACTTTATCTTAAACGGACAAATTGTCTTTAATATACGAATTGCTTCTGTTGTCATAATTTAGTAACATTTTTATCAAGATTAATATAAATTGAATGAAAGCTTGTCTAAATAGATTTTATCCAATATTCATTATGCAATCACCATAAATATGCCAGGAGCGAGTTTGAAGTAAATGTAACCTTAATACAAATACAAATTCTTTATCTAATTTCAGGTTGTCAATACCTGACAATTGATGAATTGCACTGCAAACTATTACCCAAAACAAGAATATTCCCCATTTCCCCAGAGAAAGCAATACAATAGGGAATGATTTACTTTATCCGAGTTATACGTGAAACACATGTAAATTTTTATTGACCCTAACTTCCAATCCAATTATAGTTTGGATACCTTCAAGTGCAAAACAAAAACTTTATTCAAAGAAACTTAAACATTTGCGAGGCAATTTAGTCTTCAGCCGGATATGATAGAACAGCTATTAGCGGTTTTATGATACATGGCTTGACTCGAGCAGGTGTCCCGCTATTGATTGCATTTCTTAGCTCAACTACGACTAAAGTTCATATATTTTGTATAACTTTTACGTAAATTCAAGAGAGTTTTATTCCAATGACAATGATAGGACATGCATGAAGATATTAACAGTCGACAGAGTGCAGCTGCAATATCATATGACAAACATAAACTTTCATTATCATAGACCATACTGATGTCTGGCCATTTAATATACTTTTGTCATGAGTTGTTGACAGGGGATCAGTGGGCGGGATACAGAGACAAAGAGAATTATTCCAAGTTTATTTTATTCTAAAGGTAAAATGTTTTCTAAAAATGAAAAGCAACAATTAAGCTTTTTAAAAGATATAACATATTTATATTTGTTAACATCATTCTTACTATTCGGTGTTAGTTATGTGCTCTCTGCCTTGTTTTCATTACAGAGAGAAAACTTTGTATGTCTTAAGGTGATTAAATAAAATCTTTCAGTGTTTAATTGGTGATAAATTATTTCATTGATATATACTATGATCAACAGTTTTTAATATACATTGAATTTTTAAGACAGAGTATGATGGGATGTATCCGTCAGTCGTTTTGGTTGCAATTTTCCCCTTTATTAGGAGATGTGTCCTGCTTTAATATATTAACAATTTCATTTTCCAAATCTTAAAGTACTTAAAAGTTTTTCTGACGTTATACCCCTTTTAAATATTTCTTTGTAAGGTATTCGTTATATCCGTCTAAAACTTCTTGACTAAAGGAGACTGATTAGGTGTCCATGTCAGACTCCAACCATTATAATTATAGTTTCCAATACACGATGACACAAGTTCATGGTATGTTAGGTATGACTGGCTATGTACCCTGTAATATATAGACGAGTATCAGTAGTTTCCTTTGAGCTCCGGTATTTCTATAAGATTAAAGTGTACAAGCAGAATTTTCAAAGACACTTTTCATTACCGGCATATTGGTTACTTCTTACTGTATTTATGTATGAAATTCATGTTTGTAAGATCCTTTATAATGTAACTACAACCCTTGTGATCTAAGGGTCTAACTATAGCTATAACTAACATTGTAAAAAACAGCTATTTTAAAATTTATTATGTTCCTTAGAAAAACTTAATGGACTGCATTGAAGTACATCCACCTTTAATGTCATGTTTGAAAACCTTCAAATGTTTTCAACAAAGGGCTGAACGCATTGAAAAAAAAGAATACAATGGAAAAGGCATTGTGACATAACTTTATTAAAAATAGAGTTTATTTCCACCAGGAATAGTAACTAAACGTATTAGGAAAACTACAATAAAATATATTTTAACAAGTACACTTAATGATATTAAAGAATCAAGATAGATAGAAACCTTGCTAACAAAACAAATGACAAGCTATGTGTAGTTGCTATTTTTTCCAAATTTCTTTTACAAGACATATAGCTTTTGATAAACGTTTTCTATTTACAACATTTTCCCCCACTATATATGTCTGTAAGCTTTTGTACAATATTCACAGTACATCTGGTCATCAACGATATCTCAAAATATTCACAGTACTGAGAGAGGTTTGTGTTAGTGTTTTTGTGAAGCACTAAAAAGTATGTATCGTGTGTGATCATCAAGTAACATATTTAACTTAAACGCACATATTGTGCACATGATTTAGTATTTCTAAACAATCAAAAACTGAAACCTGTAAAGGGTGTAATTAAACGAACGCTTGTATGAAAAGATTTTTTTATCCATCATCTTTTGTCCAATTACTTTAAATATACACGACTAATTCATTAAGCAATCTCTATTTTTGAAACTGAAACGTGGTGCTCTGGGAAGTTTATGATGAGGTAACTGAATTGAACACTCCAGATAAAAGAATGTCTTATTTATAGAAAATGCATTGAAATAGAAACTCACTATATACAATAATATGTTTGAAATATGAGGGAAAACGTGAAAGTACTGATCATTTATAATAATAATTACTGTTCTTGAGAACAAATGACACAATAAACTTCATTTGTTGTAAACATTATTTTTATGTTGTAAACATCATACCCTGTTGACATCCATAAACCAAAACATCACTCATCATGCATGATAAGCAGCTAGTCAGACATAAACTTTCCTTTTCTTTCAAAAATAACTGAGAAAAGACATATGAATTTAAACCTAAGAATGAACATGAGATTCTTTCAGTTCAATGTGTTAATCCAAATGTTCTCCTTGCTGTAGATAAGCCATAACCATTAATGGTGATCGGTTGTTTAAAGTGGTCGGTTGTGTCAATTTTTATTGTATATGACATATTTAGGGGTTTTTTAAGGTTGAACCTTCTTTAACGGATGACTTTAAATAAAATAGGCAGTAACTAAAGTGGTATTACTGACATTGAATAAATGAAGCAAATCACATCAGTACAACACACATCGATTTTGCTTTTTCATTATGAGTGAACAATGTATTGGATGAAGCATGGTAAGAGCTTGAATGTAGCATGGTAAGAGCTTGAATGTAGCATGGTAAGAGCGTGATTGTAGCATGGTAAGAGCGTGAATGTAACATGGTAAGAGCGTGAATGTAGCATGGTAAGAGCGTGAATGTAGCATGGTAAGAGCGTGAATGTACCATGGTATGAGCTTGAATGTAACATGGTCAGAGCTTGAATGTAACATGGTAAGAGCGTGAATGTAGCATGGTAAGAGCGTGAATGTAGCATGGTAAGAGCGTGAATGTAGCATGGTCAGAGCTTGAATGTAACATGGTAAGGACTTGAATGCAGCATGGTAAGAGCTTGGATGTAGAATGGTAATGACTTGAATGTAGCATGGTAAGAGCTTGGATGTAGCATGGTAATGACTTGGATGTAGCATGGTAATAGCTTGAATGTAGCATGGAAAGACCATAAATGTAGCTTGTTAAGACCTGTATAATCATCACGTACATAAAGTATATTCATTTCCTTTATGTGTATGTGACATCACCATGATTTCCTCGCTATCAACAATCTTATCATATGCACATTGTCATTTATATGCACGAATGATGCAATGCACTGAAAATCATGACGCAAAGCAGCAATATTACCCGTTTTCCACGAGAAGAATGATTTACTTTATCCGAGTTATACATGAAGCACATGTGAATGTTTTATTGACCCTCACTTCCAATCCAAATATAATTTGATACGTTAAAGTGCAATACACAAACTTTTTTCAAAGAAAGATCACCATTCTGCAAGGCAAATCGGACTTCAGCCGGAGATGATAGAAACCCATTTGTGGTTTTTAATGTAAGACTTGAGTCGAGCAGGTTTTTCTTTATTGATGGTAATTCCTAGCTGATCATGGAATAAAGCTCCCCTTTATAACGATTAAGTATTATCAATACAGTTATATTCCAATGCCAAGGATATGACATGCGTTAGGAAATTAACGGTGTTATAGTGCATTTCATATATATTATGGCAAACAGAAACTTTCATTAGCATTCTGGAGAACATCTTGATATTCATGTTTTGTAACGTGTTCATTGTATCATGTTCATTGTTACCAATCGGTGTCAGTTACGTGTTTCTTTTGCCTTGTTTTCGTTACAGAAAGGAAGCTTTGCCTAATAGTGAGTAATCACATACGAATTTACAGTGTTTGTGGGTAAATAAATCAATTTTTACATATTATACTAAAAAGTTGATATGTATATATATATATATATATATATATATATATATATATATATATGTTTATAGTTTAAGACACATTCCAAAGGCCATGTTCGATTGTTATGTGAAATGAATCATAAATTGTATCTGGTAACGTCTTTTTGTGACGAGACCTTGATAAGAACTGCAACCTCCAACTCAAGGATAGGCACTCTACCACTGTGCTTCAAAAGCCATTGAAATCCTTGCAACGAAAGATCAGCGTACCACTGCATTATCGCTAACTATTATCATACACTATTGGGATAGATACCACAGTCGTCCTACATCATCTCTTACATCGGTATATATTCTAAAGAGGATACTCAACCGAGATGAAGTGGGTAAATAATACCAAACTCATCCCATTGTCAATAAGCTTTTAACGGATTACAGTCTCTTCAAGTGTTAATCCCTGCCACACAATTTCCCCGTCAGTGATGACTTTCTGTCTTGTTAATCTGACATGATCCGATGAGACATGATACATGTGCCAAACAGAGACTGTCATCTGTTACTCAATTTGATCAATCTCTTTTTATGTCTCATATACTTCGTCAGCCAAAGAAGGTAATAGTGTCATTTTCCATAGTGTATCACTGCATTTCAGAAAACAGAACATTTTACTGACATTTTATGTCATGTTTATAAACTATACCTTATACTTATAGTAAAAGAAAGTAAGTTTAATAATAAATAACAAGAGAGGAATAATTTTAAATAGAAATAAATGATGAACTACGTGAATGATTTAGTTGGGACACGAGTGACAGCACTGGGTATGATTTTTGCGAAGTAATCACAGAACAGAAAAAAGGTACTGTTCTACATGTTATTTAGAATGAAACATTCTCTACACTCACTGATCTTTGATCTGAAATGTTGAATTAGCTAATCTTTTTCTGGAATATCAATCCTGAAATTTAGTGAGTGATCTTAAGTTGACATGATGATTCACACATCTATAAATAAATACGCCAGACAATGCGTGCCTCTTGGAATCGAGTTGCCAAGATTTTTTTCCTCCAGTCACGTCATGAAATCGACTAGCTATTTGTCCATCATCTACTCTAACATGACACTTGCTGAGAAGTGAAGGGTTAAATAACCGCAAGCTCTGATTTGGTTAATTAGAGATTCGACTTAAACCTCCATGACACGCTAATGATCTCAGGTATGTTCTAATGCTAACAACAATGCTTTTGTCCTTCAGTTTGTAACGTCTTTGCTCCCTAAACTTGTTCAACCTTTTGGTTATAAATCTATTTTTTTCATACATTTAAAAGGTATTTGATTAATCCTACTTAATGTTGTTTGAAATTCAAATATTTGTCTTACTCTTAGAATAAACCTTATCATATGTGCACATATTTTATTATATTTTCATATTCTTTAATTGATTTTACCGATTGATAACGTGTTTTTAAGTTAGCGGTTTCAGGAGCACATGTGAAACCCATGATCTTCACTTGTTAGGACAAAACAAGAAAACGTTTATGTACACATACACTTGTCAAAAAGCGTCATAGTTCAAAAACAACTTAATTCATGAGATGAAATATAGCGTGCATGTGAAACATTTTGGGGTTTTTTCAATTCAAAGAAAAACAACATCGTCATAAGAACATGTGCAACATTGAATCGGAACTTAAAAACCTATTTCGTGTATCGCGTGGTAGAGTACTGAAGGAAGCCTATTAAATTCTAAAGAACGTATTCATCTACGATTTCGACTATCTCATCTGTTCGGGGTGTTGAAATATTGTTTAACCTGTTTTATAAACGATGAATAGTAAAATATCTAAGTAAGTGACCATCAGACTTCGATGCTAAAAAGACATAGACAATTGATTAAATATTTATCTCTTTAGATTATCTCCATTTGTTAACTTAAACAACATCATTCCTGTCAAATTGCCATTCAAGACTTCCAATTTAACTTCGTTCCGTTGTGATTCTGTTTTTGTACTTTCTAATGACAACGTAACTGAAAATGCTTTCATCCATCATCATGTATTCTGTGCAACCAAATCGTGCCTAGACAGTAATTATACGTTTAGCAGCGGACCACGCTTGCAAGTATTTTGTTCTGGATACAATGACTTTCTGGATCACTTCTGAAATATGACATCAATTTCAGTTCATAAAGAGATAGCTTCTTCATATAAATAATTTTATATAGACAAGATAAAGGCTAGCATAGAATCATCCCATTTCATCATATAATTCCTCCCTTATGTTAATATATGGTTGGCTTCAAGCTCATTGCGTGGTCCAGAATATGGTATGAAGCCATGCAGCATACAGTGATTTACAACAATCAGTGACACGTGTTGTACTATTGAACGAATGTGACTGAAATTTAAAGTCTATTTTAAAACCGTTTTAAATGCATCACACCCACTATACATACTAATCTTAAATCCTACCAGTAAGATTCTTGCCATGCTTGTTTGCATACTTTGTTTGAACTAGAGGACAATTGAACTAGATTTGTTTGAACTAGAGGACAATGGAACTAGATTTCAATGTTGCAATTCACTCAAACATCTTTTGATTTAAAATCATTCGCGACAGCAAACATAGTTACCCTCGAAATATTGATTGAAGTATTTGTTTGCAAGATAAACAATCGGATATTAAAAGTTGTTGATGACGGAATTATATATGGTTAAAGATATAAATAATTGTGTGGCGCACAGTCCGTTAATTATACGTGTATTGGATAAGTTCATATTTTCTTGTGAATGGAAATACAAAATTCATATAGAACTGTTTTGTTCAACAAAGATATCTGATTACTGAGAGGCAAAATGAAATATATTGCAAACAAATTCCTACCTCGACAATATCCTGGTTCGACGTCAAATAAATTAACAATAGATTACATTGTAATGTCAAATATGTTATTCAGAAGTAAACGTACATTTGTAGCTGACCTATGACTCTATGGTTCTTATTAGGAAATGTATTGATTTGATGCTAAAGGAAACATATTCAAGCGATAATCTAGCGTCCGGTGACGTCATAAACAAAGGAAGTAGATCTGCTTCACAAGTGTACTTGAAACTAGATCCTGTTACACTTGACAAACACGCCAGTGTCTTCTTCCTTTGTATCTTCATCTAAATAAAATTAAATACGTATTGCTGAAAGATACATGTATCATAGTGCTCAAACAAGATTTTCTCACAGCATTCGAAATAGAACTTATCCAAGTTTGGCACAAACGAATAACAATGAGAGTAATGGAGACTAGTAAAAACATATATCTTTTTCTAGAGTGCGACAAAAAAATTGTAAAGTGCTTTGATCTAGCATGACATGTGAAATGAAATGTAGATCGACTCCTAGTGAAAATGATGAATGTTCAAACCGTCCGGTGGCACCACTACATTACTTTAACAAATAAGTATAGGAAAATAATCTTAAAAAAGGAAACATTTCAAAAACTGACCTCAGGCAAGTCTATTCAAAAATGCAAATACTTCTTGTATCTATAATGTAGAACCGAATAAGAAAAAATAATTCACTTCTTGTGATTCTTTTGTATGAAATAAAGTTCTTGAGATTTACTTATTGTCGTAGGAGGAGCATATTTGCTTATTGATGCGCAAATTGTATTAAAACAATTAAAGAGTGAGCATATTAGAGCACATCAAATAATTTTCTCATTTGAAAATGGCCTCAATGTAACACATTCAACATATATATGGTTATATTACATTCAATAACAGATCTAGACGAACCATAATAGTGGTTTATTGTCGTTTTCTTTTGGTATCTTATACATTTATACCCGCTTTATGGATCTATTCAATCCAATGATAATAACGATACTGCTCACAAGAAAATAAAATTGTCACCAATCTTTTATGAAGAAAGATGCTGAATCTGAGACTGAAATTTGAACAGTGGTTTAAGACGTAGGCGTCCATACGTTAACAAAAGTAACTGTTTTTGTAAAGTAATAAAAAGTAAATTCTTATTCTCAGTATGTACATTTATGTACAGATACAATTTGCTTCCTACTCCTGTCATGATAGCAAAACAGTCGTATGACTTCATGCTGTAAATAATAGCTATTTTAAAATTAAAGGTTGGTTCGCGATTTGCTGTAGGTAAACATATATAAGCGTAATAGGGACTAATCTTATTGACTAATACATAAGAAAAAGATATTTTTTTATTTCCCGTTTTTCGGATGTCGATTTCAACCCGTGAATAGTCAATTTGAAAGAACGTAATTTTCAGCTCCTTTGAAGGAATCAAGAAAATAAATGAATTGATGAGTTCGATAAATCTCTTTTCAATGGTGATTGACGATTCATCTTGTTCGACCTATTTCAGCGCTATCACTCACTCTAGAAGGTTGACTCCCATTTTTTTAACGAGTTTATAGAATTATTCGAAAAAGAGCATAAGTAAGAGTCTATTCTTAAATGAAAATTGCACACCAAAAATGAAGCGCTGAAAAGAACTGAATGAAAAGGTGAAATATGCCTTCCTCTTTCCTAACGATCATAATTTAACAGAAGGGATTTTCATTTACACTAAATGAGTTGTAAAATTGACCATTTAAGTCTTTCTGCCAAAATAATCTCCAATGACATGTCTTGTGCGAGGGTTGGGTGAAAATGTAAAAATAGCAACTGATGACGGAATCAAAAAGTACATTTACACTAACGCTTTGTAGAAAAACTAGAACAAGGTTTTATGTACGGAGAGCCCAAATAAAACACACTTTGTAATCTACTTGAACTATGTTCAACAAACTTTGGGTTGTAAATACTATTGTACCATTTGCTTGTTGATTGTTAAGGACTGGCCAAAAACGTCGTGTCTATATGATAGTGTGTCATATGACTTCTACGAAACAAGTGTGAATTTTTGTATTACCCGAGCGAGAGAGTTTCGTAATGGTCATATGACACACTTCCGAGGGTAATAATTTCTTTATTACCGATTCTATTCCTTTTAAAACGTATAGACATATTCAGAAAACGGTCTGCTTCCTATGCGACGGCCCACAACAGTGACGTCACGAACAATGGTTTTTTGACGTCACAGACGATGAAATACGGTAACTCGCGCTAAAATAATCGTTGCTAGGCAAAAGTGATATATGTGCACATGTCAAAATATGTCACCACTTATGATTAACCGTATGGGTGATAATGTTGCATATCATCAAACAAATTTGACACTACATAATACACAAGGAAGGAAACACATAACGATATAACATATAAACGTCTCTCTTCAATAAACCGTTTCAAACATGATGCTTATGTTAAAAGAAAACCACTATTAAGCAAAACAATAAAACAATTCTAAATGTCAACTACGTCTCACCAACTAACAAAGTAATGAATTTTCAAGAAAAGTACATACGAAAAAGGGTTAACAGTTCCTGCCAAAAAGAGATCTATGCCCAGCATCTGGAGATTGTGTCCTCAACATTGATCGATTAGGGGTGAAGCTGGTAATTATCCTCTTACTTACAGAAAGACAATGAAATACCATTAGTATTCTGATCAAGTTACAAAAGAAGTAATAAAAAAATAATTAGAATCGTGATGAAAAAAATCTGAAATTTTTCTTTTGAATTTTCGAGGAGACTGTCTGGCAGCCCGTTTTTTAAATTATTTTCTTCTGATCTGTCAGAGAAATGGAATATGTTCGAAAAAAAAACTTTCTTAGGTAGCTGATAAGAAGTGTACTTCTCTTTCAAAGCAAAGCGTTCAATGCCCTTAACAAGAACTTAATACTGGCATTTTCCTTCGACCATCAGTTGACTGTCGGTGAAAAGGAAGGACTTGACAATGGTGTTTGAAGCTGTAACTTCATCAGATTTATTAATCTGTGAAATAAGGGCACACAGGTGATTACCTTACTCATTTGAGGGCGAAATGATAACGCTTCTGCACTGAATCGTTGCTAAACCAGAATGATAATGTCAAGTAATGACACGCTTCTGAAAGTTCCTTTAATTTGACGTTCCCATACTGATTAATTCGCTCTCCTTGAACGGAATAATCCCTTTCAGAAAAAAATTATCAGTTGCAGGTCCGATATGGAAATGAAGAGTTTCTGATAAAAGATTCGTTCGAGCATTTCCTGGATCTCTGACCTCGAGATTACACTCTGTATCTTCGTATACACTCACTAGAGATTAATAAGTTTCAAATTTTCAATAATCGTTTGTTTCACAAATATATGCTTATCACTCGTACACCTGGAGATGAGACGTGATATGAAATCGCCTGAAGATACAATATTTTCAAACACACATTGTAAATAACAATGGCTGACACATATTTGTATAATTCAATGAAACCGAACAACGTCACCTAACCACACCTTTTATCATAGGTTTGATTGTTAAAGAAAGCGTTCCTTATGATTGACAATGGCAGCTGCAGTAGAAAAAATTTTACAGTATGGCGTCTGGTAGAGAAGTTGACATCACTTTCTGACGTATTGTCACTCCATGCTTGCCTCCCAGACAACATATAATACATGTCTCTAGGAAAACATCATCGTTTTTCGCATGGATGTCCTGTAAGTATATAGACCACTTCCCAAGCTAGACTATCCTCGGGGGAACAAATCGTTTATACTCTTAGATACATGCTAGACAAAAAGGTCTTTTGACACGTTGACGTTGATGTATTGCTTAGAAGAGTGTTAATATTTTATAAATAGATCCAGAGTGTCTTTAACAAGAAATATTTCTCCTATTTCGTAATTTTCGCGATTGATTAGTTGATACTCTCTCACGACCTGTTTTCCTGGCTTCCTAGGAATGAAAAGTACAAAAGGACGAAGTGCTATTTGTATGATGTCTTGGATATTAAAACAGTTTGGGACAGCATGGAGTCACCAAAAAACAGCTCCACAGTGAAAAGCACAACAAAACAGATTTAAGTTTTAATAGACGCTGGAGAATGTAAAGGTTAGATTTGGTTTAAAACAATTTCCGTGTTCTTCTCTTCTACGGAGACCAAATTTGTGCTTACTAGGTTATTTCGATTATTTAATGTAGATTTATTGACGTTTGTCTCCCTGAAAAATTATTTGCGTCATATTATCTAGAATTTAAAGTCACGCAGCTACCCAGCTAGCCAAAGTGAAATATAAACTGCAAATGTACTATATCTCTGATGATTTAGACAGTATTTCATCTCCCGACAAAAATGTACTACTTCATAGATTAACAACTCTGATTGTTCCTTTCGATAGATTTATCATTCATGTTTCATTAATTATATTAAGTCTCAAAAGCTAAAAAGCAGGCGGATATATCCTTCGACAAAACAGGAATGCCTTTTCGTTACATTATAAAATGTTTATTACATCTATCAGATTGTTAATAATGTTTAAAAAATATTCAATAAACTAAATAGGTTGATATCCGAATAAATCTCTTTTCCATGAAAGAAATGGAGCAGAGGCATGTACGACTAAAACACATATGTAAAGAAATAAAATTGTATAAGAATACTAAGTTAGGTATTTGAGTTAAACTTAAAATTCAACTATTACTTTATATTTAAAATCATATTTATCGTTTAATTATTGAAATAACACAGACTGACATCACAAATCACATCTAACATCGAAAAAAATTCGAAGGTATTTTCCGCTTAAAATTTTCAGTGTGCCAAAAAAGGTGGCAGGGGATTATTTCAATACACATTTTGGACTGTATTACGTCACTGTTTATAAAAAAAATAACGAAGAAATGAAGAATGTAAAATATCTGTTTTTATTAGCATATCCTGGAATCTTCATTATTATCATATCAAAGACGTGAATGTGGAGAACTGATTTTTTAAATACTTTTTGCTCAAATTGCAACATCTATATAATCCCTTGTGCAATTGAATGGCAGCTCCCAGAGTTGCAGTAATACAGATTCCGACAGGACAATCCTTCGTAATCTGATCCTCTCCTTTACAAATAGCTTTCTTGTGTGAGGTTTTATCCTTTATCTTCATTACTAACACGTGCCGTGCCACGTTGCGTTAAATACAGTGGGGATAGGACATTTTCTTCCTGACTTAGTCTTTATACCGGGATTCACTGGGCTGAAAGAGTCCGGAGAAGACACTGAAGGTATAAATCTTTCTTAGAAAAATTAAAGGACAGCGTAGCGTAAGAACTAATGGAATTTCTACAAAGGATTAATTCTTGAAAACGATGAAGAGTTGCTTGAATTATAAGAAGCATTGTATGTGACAAATTTATCACTCGGTCGGAAAATGCATAAAACATGACATGCATTTCGATACTTGGTTTGAAAATTCAACATTGGTGTAAAATTTTGTGTATCACGCACACTCTCGTTCGGGCGTACTGAAACCTTTTTATGGAGAAGAACCAACAAAACCACCAAATGTATTGCTATGTAAATGTGTTAAAGGGAAAACATATTAAAGGTTTAATTTTTGCAATTGTTTGAATATTGAATGAATTCGAAATAAATACAAAAAGAAGCTCATGGGTTAATGATGACGACGATGCTACCTCTGATATGCAAGATTATATGTTACTTATACGCTTCCAAATCATTCATTTAAAAAGATACATTTGAAATTAATAGTCCCTGTACCTCGATTAAGAATATTAATTAGTTTAGTTTTATTTTTTACATCCAAAGAAAAAATTCAAATTTTGAATTATGCTTTGTTAATTTATCCAAAATTGATTGTGATAGCTCTGAGGACGTTATTGTAGAGGCAAGGGGTATTTCGTGAAAAAACTGAAGAATATTTCTTTCATCATTTATACAATTGATCGATGTTTTCCGATCTCCTTTTATTCTCGATCCAGTCTCTTTAAAATGTCCCGAAGTAACATCTTGTTCGATTCTATAACCGAAGATTCCATCCATGAATATTGGATTTTCACCACCAAAATGTTTAAATTCTCAATTGTGCTATGATAAGAGCCTTTCGGAAATCTATGTGAATTAATAAGCTTTCTTCACCAGAAGACATATTGTCAACATTCAACTATCCCTCTTTTTGAAAAAGTTCTCTATTCACACGTCCACACTCATTCCGTGCTTAAAAAGAACGCTGAAGAGGTCCATTATGAAACAGAACTATTTATTTTCTGATTGAATGGTTCTTGGAATTGTAGAGTTCCGAAAGATAAGTCATCGGTCTATTCAAACTTTGACACTAAGCCATGAGATGTTTACAGAGAGACGCGAGAAAAGAGAACAAATTTGATAAGGTTTTCAATGGACTGAGAAATCAATATTAATATGGTGTCTCCACAGCCTACTCACAAGTCACATATAAAATGGGGAGAGGTGCGAATGTATAATGTGTTTTATACTCAGTAAGCCTACTTGGGTTAAATGAATCTTTATCGTGTCATTTAGCAAGTACTTAAGGTAACAAATGAGTAAGAAAGTGCTGCATGTGAATGACATTCTTTTATTCCCTTTTTTAGAGCACTAAAGTGACGATTTTATTTCCAAGTACACCCATGTGACTTAGTACCTTTTCACGATGAAATATTTTCCTATACATGACCTACTTTGCGCAAGCGCCAATAACTTGCTAAGATAGGCATAGTCAGTATTCCCTAACTTTTCTGTGCTTGCCGTCCAAGCTGCTGCGACGGATCACGATACATTTGTAGTCCGATGAGAAATCTTATGAGAATGAACTAATTCGCAGAAGAGGGCGCTGCACTCCACACACACATTTTGGAGGGTTGACATCAAGGTTTAAATTAAGTGATGGAGACTGACATAAGCTATGAGGGAGAAGATGGCAGTGTGGTGGTTTTGAGTCTCCATAGTCTTAAGAACTACATCAACGGGATCTCTGATGCTCGTTCTGCCTTTCGCTTTTAGTTCCCTTTCTTTACTGAAATGTCTACTCACCCTTGGATGGCAACATCCTGATTTGAAAAGCTGGAAAATTGCATGTTAAACCCTACTCACACATTTTTCATCATATTCGATCCATCACGTGATTCCTAAAACGTAGTTACATATAACTCAAACCAATAAAAATAAATTATACAGTCGGATGAGTATGGATTTTCTCTATCAAAGTTTACCTCCAGATCTTGCCTAGTTAATATATTTAAGGTATATCTAACAAAAATTAGCTTATAATCACCATCCTCTTTTCCAATATGATCAATGATCGTTGATAATCGTTGATTATCGTTCATTTTATGAATAAACAAAAAGATGTTATTCTGCAAAAATGGCGTACAGGAATGTCATAGTGTTAATTCATCGTCATATTTTACGACAAGAGAAGAGGATCATGGGTCACTGTGCCACAACGAACTTCGGGGTTGTAATTTGTAATGACAGTCTGACAGGATAGTGGAACATATAACACCAAATTTCATATGGTATGATCACGGGAATGTTTTAATTAAACAATCATGCGATATCCAAGTCAGAAGTTGAGCGAGTGGAAGGTATTACTCCTTATGTTAGACGACACTGTCTAATAACGGAGCTTATATGAACAGCTTATCCAATCATGCAAATATAACTCGATGTCATTATTGCAAATATTGAATGGGAGATAAATCATCCCTTAAATAACAAACTGTCTGAGTAAATACGCTTGTTATTGAAAACTATGTTATAAGACATACTGCTCGCCTTGGGCTGAATAAGAGGAAAATCGTCTTCCCTAACCCAGACAGTTTCCAATTGTCTGCCAAAGGAAACATTCATTCTTTCTGCGACAACGCACATTATCTTCAGGCTACCACAAGTTAGGTTTGAACAGCACGAGACACACTGTCAACTTATCTGTGTCTGCAGTCTTTTCGTGATTTGACTATTGTTTTATTTAAAAGGAACCATTGGTTAATGCCGACTAGGAATCAAAGTCACTTTGAGTGGTCTCGAAGCAACACAGGATATAGTTGATGAGATGTACGATAGTTATTGAATTCGAAATGTAAGATATCACCTTACTGAGATAATGATTATTATGTGCTAAAGCTATATTCTAAACTTTGTTCCCGCCTGTGTAATTGACACTCTGCCGATAAGGTTTAAAATATCAATTGAGGCCACATGCACATCTCAGTCGTCAGGTCACCAATATCTTCACAGTTAGAAAACATCAACACGTCGACTGTCTGCCATGAGTATAATATGTCTAGAGGTGGAACAAAATTGCTGCTATGAGTTATCACGTAGTAAAATCAGCAGCATTTCCAAAAAATATGAAATGGCTTTTTTCTACATGATTCAATCCTCAGCTGGTAGTCCCAGGACCACAAGAAGGCAAAGGGTTCAGTTGGTCATCAGGGTCAATATTTCGCATTGAAAAGTATTGAACATCTCAGGCATGCATTCGATTACTGGACATTTTGATTAAAGGTCACAAAAGTGACACCAAGGCAGTGATGACATCATTTAAAGATGAGTGGAAACTAGTTTTGACCACATGTTGCAATGGCGTGCTTTTCGCCAATAGGTTGTTAGTAGCCTTACACGAGGGATTGTCTTCTGTATTACTTGACTCCAGTGGGAATAATTAAAGAAGATTACTGAATTTAAAACTATAAGGACATAGAAGCGTAATTTCCCAAAAGGAATAATTACAGTCTTAGTGTCCATAAAAAATGGATATAGTACTTTCACAAACATAAACACACTGCAAGGCAATGAAATAATTCAATAAATTCAAAGGTTGATGTAATGATTTGATCACAATGTCTTGTAATTTGAATTGTTTCAAAGTTGGCTTGATTCGAAATTGTCGATTTGCATGGCACGTGCACAAGATCATGTTAGCGAATAAATAGCTACAGGTATTTATATATGAGTTGGATTTAAAAGGAACCTTAGTGACATTTGTGGGTGGATTGCTACACTATTTCTATTGGGACACCCAAACGTAATGTGCATGTTCACTGAAATGTACCTCTCTAAAACAAATATAAGATAAGCTTTCAATAAGTGATGATTAGGTACATATGATTATTGTGACGATGCTTTATCATGTACATGGGCTTGAATCATAATTGCCAAGACTCGGGGGTCCTCTGGCCTTTGCACACGATGGTGAATGAATGTTAAAAACAGAAAGTAGAACAGAAAGTAGAAAGGAGAACTGCTTATATCTCACCATTGATGATAAATTTGTTAAGATGCCTGTTGCATAACTTTTATGGCTGATTTATTTTAATTGTTTTGGATAACATATTTTGCCAAATTATATGAAAACATTTGTTCCTTTACTGTAAGTGTGCGATGCGTAATGGTCTAAGATATGCGCGATTCAAATGTATTAGATAATTCCTATTCATACGTTGTTATCATCAGATATATAAACATTTCAATCGTTTAATTTTGTAATCATCAAGTTGGAATTTCATTTGCGAATACTTTTAAAACTCTTATTACTCATAATTCATATGCACAAGTTGATCCCATGAGATGTGTCCCCCTCAAAGGAAACGAGTACCTCAACTCAGACATGCCCTGGTACATTGTGTATGTACCATCATTCTGTGTTGTCTGTATTTGATGTCTTTTGATCTAAAATCCCAGCTTTGCTCTGATCTAAGTAATGATTGATCTGTAGGCTGATCAAGAAAAATACCGTGACAGATTCGTCACTACTTACCCACACTAATGCTTGAGGGAGATTTACACGCGTTTGGCATTTCACAAAAGGCATTATTAAATATATAAGACGTATGCTGCAAGCGTTTAACCTTTTTAATTTCGTTTTCGTAGGTTTTGAAACTTGAACCGTAGTTCTGATGTGACTCACAGAAGGAATATTGTCCTCTGTTTAGGCATTTAAGAAAGGAATTGTACATAGAGTTTGTTCACTGATTTACAACTTGTTTGAAGAGAGCAAGCTCCAGCATTTGTACAACAGTTTCAATTGAACTTTCTAACTGTTTATAAGCCAGTCAATAAGAACATTTATGTTATCAAATATGTTTTTTATAAATTCTTACTCTACAATTAAAGGGACTTCTGAAATTTATTTTAACATTTTTTTTGACTTACTAGTATTCCTGAATTAAATATGAATTAGATAAAAAGACAAAATATATCAAAGCAACTCTCTGACTTCCATGTAACTGGCCCTAAGATCCGCCCGCTGTAGTTCCGTTTCAGTCACGTGAGATAAGGAGCAAAATGTAGTTCAGAGAAAACAATATGAAAAGTTCACAATTATTTTTTTGAGGAACTGTTTTGAGTAAAACATCACACTCAATTATGAAAATTTAGCCTTACCAAAGCACTTTCAAATATATTTCATCACTGCGCACTTCTTAATTTATAGCACTCCTGACTTACACATAACGTTGTAAGTTCCAATTAGCAGTCAGCATTTGCAAAAACGCCTCAATACGGCGATTATACTTTGTATAATTACTTCACCGCATTATGTAATGTGTCATATATGTGGAATATTTTTATATTACCACGACAATTTAGCTTAATTAGCATGGTAATAAGTGGAATGTATGAAATTACCACTTACCTCGTTGACCTTTTACAATGTGATATTTTTCACATCTGAGCTGAATAATGTCTATAGTTGTACACATCGTAAATAGTTAATTACCAACAATGAAAAATACCTGCATTTGGCCTTTAGATTTACCATGGGTAAGTAAAGCGAGCACTAAGGTTTTTGGTGAAGCGGAAACAGGTATATTGATTCTATACCACAAAATATGAGTTTAAGCATAAAACCATAGGCCAAGTATATATTGCATAAGGTAAGATACTCTCTAAGAGCTCTCGGAAAATACCTTATAGGTCGTGCGTTGTATGAGTTTACAGTGTATGTATAAAATTTCCCTGATGATGATTAGTCCATCAATGTCATTATATATATATATATATATATATATATATATATATATATATATATATATATATATATATATAAAGTAAACATCGGATGGTTCTGACTGGATCAATCTTCTTTAATACAATACGATGAATTCATTTCGACCAGTGTATCGGTCTTTTCAAGTATGTTTGACAAATGAAAGTATACACATATTTATAGAAGGAACAAAACAATAAATTCATACATTCATATATGTGAATGGGTAATTGGTTAATCAGTCATTCGTTGCCAATCACGTAATAATTGCCTCAAGCAACCAATATATATATATATATATATATATATATATATATATATATGCAATATTTGTCTTATAGACGCATATTTGCATAATGAACATCACATTCCATAATATGGCATATAAACTTCATGTTCACAGAAACACATTTGTTTTATCATCTTAATACAAAGTAGTGTAACAGTAGATTTATTTTTGCCCAAATCAAAATTCCATCGAACAGTAAATTCAAAGAAATCGGCGCGTTGTTTGACTCACGTGCCATTTTACCGACCGCTGACCGGGTCGATTTCATTATCAAGACTTCCTAATCATGAAGGACAAATCATTCGGCGGTGGGAGTGTGAAGGTCTTGACCTCTCAACGTATGTCAACAAGCCTCATTAGACAAGCGAAACTGGATTACGAGTGAACGCTACACAGAACTTGTTAATAAAGCAACTTGTAACGAACAATGAACAGCTGACAGAGCAGTCATTATATGGTAGCATATGACACACGCAAAATTCTTAATTGACAATCTCCACCTTTTCTGTGTTTCTCAGAATATTATTATGTATACTTTACAAAAATAAGAAGGGATATATGAAGAAAATATTAATAGTGACTTATCTTTAAATTCATCACCTGATGAAATATTGATCAAATTGACAATATTCCTAACTAATTTTGTCCAATATATGTTAAATGACTCATAAGTCTCTGAAGATCATCCTATCACTCTCAAATGTTACTTCACCTACATCCGTATTTATTAGTGTTGAATTACATCTCTTCACTTTCTCTATAACACAATTTCACTGTATAACACACATATTTGACGCAGCTAAGTGATGTCTAGCTAATGGCTTGTTGCACCTCTTTGAGTCAACACATACCAATTCATTTTTATGCAACCCGTTTTTCTCTCAACACGTCATCGCTCTGTCATATCGCGATGTCCTATTTAACCGAAACCTGATAAGACACCCCTTCATTTTAAAACTTATATGTTAAAACAAATCATTACATTTTCGAATACAACACTAGTCTTTGATGCACTAAATCAAAACTAACAATTGCCAATAGTCTTACTTGCGGAACACGATAAAACGCCCTTATATTTTAATAATATCTTCTGTACGTACATACGTTGATGTTTCAGAAAGCAACAGTGATCTTGATTCCATTCGATAAATCAAACCTTACTAATACCATTGTCAATAGGCTTTAAACAGATTACAGTTCCTCCATGTGACACTTCTTGCTACATAATTTCCCGCCATAGATGACTTTCCGTCCTCCCAAGCTGAGAGAGGTCCGATGAGACATGTACTCAATACTAACCAACGGCTGTCCAAGGTCATTACGCTTGATTAGTCCATTAATCAGGCGGATATGCGACATGTTATCGAAAGAAAAGATGGTCTTATTTAACGGCATATTTCCATGGGGTACTCAAATCTCCCAATATCAAGGCTGTTGTCACTTTCATACATCACGCGGGCAAGTTGATAAAAGATGGCTCTTTACTTCGATTACCTCATTAACAGAAGCTGTAAAACGGTAATTGCGATCGTTTGCTTCTGATAAAGTGATGGATCGACTAGTTTGACCGGTGTTTCGGACTAGGTGCATGAGAGATGTGATGCCGAGAACTTGTTAACTTCTAGTACATCTGACACACATCTCACTTTATTCAGGCATTATAGTCATTATTTTCATGCGAATCATTTTCATATAAATCACGGGCTACCCTGATATTAAATTGATGAGGTAAATAAGGCCACAGAACAAGCGACAGTAGGATTGAATGCATAATTATATGCAGAATCAGTATTCATCAAGTAAGAGATTATTCAAATGCACACGACGAATGAAGATGACAGATTAGAAATAGATAAATTTGATAGCTTTAGGGGACATTTATTCAAAAATGTTAATCTTATTGTTTCTTTAGTTTATACAGAGATATAACGTTCCTGACCTATATACAGCAAGCATAACGATGTTAAAACGTTTTACTTTTGTTACTGTTCTTAGATAATGGTCTAAAATGCATTTAAAGCAATTAAATTGAGCAGATAGATAATTCAACTAATAACGAAATCATCAAAGTTTTACTTTTGTTACTGTTCCAAGATAATGGTCGAAAATGCATTAATTGCATTTAGATTGAGCCCATAAGTCTTCAACTTATAAGAAATCAGTCAACAACATTCAGCCATAAATCTTACTATTTCTTTCTGCTACGACCATGCTTTCAAAATGCACTTCGTTTGTCATTGACGACGTTGTTGATTGATACGACAACCGACCAAAGCGGAAACAGTCTCTGTACGTGTCTGGTTCGTTAATAATGGTTATCAGGAGAAATAGTTCCATCTCTTGAAAGTTGCGGTACCAAAACACGTTTAGGTTTTTTAGGATGAAAGTTATTTTCATAAACTTGAACTTGGAAAGGCATAGATCATTGCAGTAATATGCATGTAATTTCTTTATGAATTAACCACATCATATCATAATTGTTATAAATCTGCTTTATTTACCAATGTCCTTTTCAGATTTCTTGGCAGTCTTTTGCATGAATAAATTTGGAGATAACGTAGTGTTTTTTATTTAAAAAATGTAAACATACAACCGCATATTTTAAGCACAATTCATCTCAGCTACCAATTTCTCAGAAACCAACATGTGTCTAAAAAGACTAGTTGCACTCTTTATAAATCGCAACCAAAAATGACCTAACTTCAAAAGCATTATAACTTTCTATCGCCTATCAAACTATAAGGCTGTATAGCCTTATGTCTGTACATATTTGGCATGTAATCAAGTGCTTTTAAGAATCAGAATGTTTTACTGTTATTCATTGTTCATTAGGAGTTTCTTTATGATAAAAAGGTAACTTTCTCAACCCATATGCCTGGTTTCTGTTCAAGTTTGTTATTACCGACACAAAGAGACTTGCGACCAAGTCAAAGGTTTGTTTGTCTTGGTAAAAGGACATCGGTCTTCATTGATTAAGAGCGAATTCGATCTAATGATGGTTTTCTCAGAATACACTCCAGAGGTTTAAGCACACCCTATCATTCCCATCAAGTTCTCTCTCAAGACATCCAATTTGAATTCCTTCATTACCGCTCCGTCCTTTGAATGAATAACCATGTTGTTTCCCAAAGATTTTTGATTCATCGTCTATCGAAGTACGCAACCTGCGTGATCGCAGCCAGTGCTATTTGGGTTTCAGTAGAAATGTCACGATACATCGATGCATCGATACCCCTCAGAGAATACCAGTTTTCCAGGTTCACAGACTTCGTTAAAACTTTCTAATATTTTCGTTTACTGAAACTTCTGTTTGATTTATGTAGGCTAAAGTTTTAAATACTGGTTTTTTTTACAATAATGTCAAATCAATTCACACCGAGATGTACAAGTGTAAACCTAATGTAAATTCTCAGAATTCAAATTCGAATTCATTTTCAATTGTCATGACTTTTGGGTACGAATTGTTCCGGTTTCAATCCTTATAACTTCTTAAAAGGTGTATCTAGTAAACACTTTGTCATAGTGACACCATAACTTTAATCTCACACAATTAATAAGCACGTATTTCGCCCTAGTACTCTAACTTAAAGGTTTGCTGTTTTCACTTGCTTTTTATTTTTGGTTATGTTCAGAATAAATAACGCTTCAATAAATGGTGTCAAAGGTCTGTAATATATCAATTGTGCTAAACGAAATCCTCAAACTGCAAATTACAAACGACCTGCCATATTACATCGATTAAGCAAATAACAAAAGATGTTTGACGTCAAAGATTGAAACACTCAACAGCGTTGTTAGAATAAAAAATTTCAATAGCGATAACAACATACTTATGGATAGATTTGTAATCTATGTGGCTTCACTGTTCGATATGTTATTTTCGGGCTATGTTAAACCCTTCAGGTAAAAGTCAGATTGAGAGCAAACAGCGAAACTGTCAGTTTAGTCTCGCCCGAGGCATCTATGGAAGGATTTTAGCAGCATTTTTAGCAAAGTGGATGACATCTCTAGTGATATGTGTTACGATGTACTATAAGGAAAACAGAGGGTGTTTCACGCCCGTGAAGAAGTGATCAAAGTAACTACATCAAAACTAAGGAATAGGGTTTTTGAAACTGAATACATCGGCGCACAGATCGATAAAGTGATATCACGAAAACGAAAAAAAAAATTCAAATTGATTATGTCTTTGAATAAAAAAAGCAGTTTTAGAATAAACGAGCGACGATCAGTTAAGCTATGCGAATCCATTTCCCTACCTCACATGATTTAAAGGTGTTCACACAAAAATGGCAGCCAGTAGTCTTTGCTTGATATAGTATTATTTTCTCTGACAAGGGATGATCTGGTTGAATAATGAGATATTTGACCATCTCAAGATAACACATCTGACATAAACTCACGTTTATTGGGGAAAATTTGGAGAAATAAATATTTATGTATATATATGTATATAAAAATTTCAACTGCCCCTTTTACGTTTGAAACAAAGATAAAAAGAATACCGTAGAGGCATTAAATATATTTATAGCTGAGTCGAATGGAAATACGTTGGACTGGTAACCTAACTTGAGCATCAAGAACATCTGTGCCAAAATCATCAATGAAACGAACAGTATTTACATGAACATTGAAACCTTTTGAAGACTTCCCTCTATCATTAAAGCTGTCTATTTTATCGGCTTTGACTATAAAAACAAAGACCATCACATTGACCTTTGAAGCCATAATTAAATAAAACAATCAATCCAGAGGTTAAAGAGACAGTCCTTTATTTTCTCATTTGAATGATGAGAATACGTTAAAACTTGCTTACAAAGCAGAATCAAAATGTTACTTAATTGGTGAACGTCCATGCGTCATTTTGGGACTGACACAAATACTTTCCGTTAGAGGTTAGTTCAATCTGGATTGTTAGTTATCATTACATAAAAGAACAGTTAAACTTTCTGTAATCTAAAAGCTCTTATGTTACCCGCCTTTGACGCGGTTTTATGCTGAGATGTCTTTGCTGTGTGATAAATATCTTTAATACCCACCAAGACGTATATCTATAATTTTTACAAAGAAAATAACTTTAATGGAACCGTATCACGATTTTTGGATTTTCTATTTGTTAAAAAATTCCATATTATTTTGATTTACGCCAAAAAATCAAAAATATTTTTTTAGTCAACCTGACTCCCCGTTGGCGTTTAAAAATGCGTTACGTAACAAGCTTAAACTGCATACGACCTTTCAAGGATTTGAGTCAGCGATTCCCGTGGCGATACCGAAATGGGTACGTTTATTAAGGAATCCTTGTATCGAATTAAAATGGATATCTTGCAATTGGTAACAGTACATTCCCGTTTCCATTTTCATGAGATATCATGATATATATCAGATATATTCGCTTAAGAAGATGTGCCACACTACCTCTTGGATAGCAAAACATAATCGTGCATCAAACCAAAAAGTATAACGTAAGCTGAATTTAAAGGATGCGAGCATATTTGGCAGTGAGTTTTTTAAAATCTCACATTTCTCAAGATCTTCACTTTTTGCAATATGGATGTGTTTTAATGAACGTCAAATAATTTCAGATAAGATATCTGAATAAGATCATTATTTTGATACCTCTTGAAAGGTTACATTGTATATACATGTATGAATGTCATTTACCAAAGAAGTCTTAAATGGACAGTAACAAGGTTTTTAAATTTTAAACATTAGTTTTACCAAATTTATTATCTTCTGAGGGTCAAACATTTCATTACTAAACCTGGTCATCCGTGGTTCAAGACGAAGTTATCAAGTATCAAGCGTAATACACTCGCGGCCATTTTTCTGTGAACATCTTTGAAGGAATTTGAGGAATGGATTCTTATATAGTATAATCATGGCACGTTTATTTTAAAACGTTTTTAAAGAATTAAAATCAATGTCTTGCAATTGGAAACAATTTTTTTTGTTTACGTGAGGTCACATTATTTGCATATTAACGTGATACTGCCCCTTTAAATGCCATGTTATCGCAATCCTTATATTATATGCATTTGTTGCTCCCGTGTATTATGCATACATGTATGTAGGTTTCTGTTTTTAATACATTGTCACTCAGAGCTTGAGAGTTAAAAGTTGGGATCCATTTTCTCCTCAAACAATGGAAGCCCTTAACTCTTTGGAATGGCGTCTGCTTGACAGGAAAATGATGACTACCTTCCGGAAATATTGTCACAGATCCTTTCCTTCCCAGACACTTCCATATCACTTAGTCCGCAAATTTGTCTCTTTCTTATATAAAGATTTTAGAGGTTAATACATGTTTTCCTCGTAGAAAGCATAGTCTATAACAGGTATGTGCGTGTCTTTTATGACTAAAAGAGTTTGAATAAAAGGGATTGACAAGGTACATGTTATGATCAATGTTTTAGTTGTTTCAATGAAAGTTAAAAGAATGAATTGTTCGTTTTCCTTATTCTTAATAATACCATGAACTACTGTATCACAAGAAAAGTTAAGTTAGTTTGATATTTGACTTTATATACACACTTATTTCAGAAATTAGAAAACTTATGATTGTCCTTCGTAATTATAACAATTGACAAACAAGGTATGTGAATGGTAATCGCGAATTAGTTGATGCTGTGATACACTGCTATGCATAATATCCCCCTATTTTATAACTAAGAGGATATTTCAACCATTGACATATATAGACATCAAACGAACTGATCTGTCTATGATCATGCAGAATCATCCCTGGACATATTTCGATCGTAACTGCGGCTGAGTGGCTCAAACAGATGTCAATTACTTTCATTATCATGGGGGCTCCTTGTCGATTTCATCTTTGATTTGCACTGCCAAAATGTCTTGTCTTGAAAAGGAGGCTAAGTAAAAGTGACTTCTTTTATCTCCGTATTTCTTTTTTCCAATACTCGTGATAGTCCAGCCTGGATGATGTTGTGATCAAGCGAGAAAGACGTGATATTCCGAACTTAATCCAAGATGATTATGTCACAATTCTGTTTTGAAACTGTAGTCTTTTTACAAATACGTTATACGCGGGGGGTGGGGTCGGAGGGGGAGCGTAATACTGTGACAGTTGATACATTTTGTGTATTCGTGTCTCGTAAGCCATACATGTATGGCTGGATGCTATATTTTACCAGTTTTTTTATGTGGAAAATTGTATATACATGTATAGCATATAACACGCAAATAAAACATTTTCCTTCTCCTTTCTTCTTCTAAAACAATTGACTCATCTTGCGAAATGTTCGAAACATTTGTCGTCTCAACAACTTAACCTTATGGCGTGTAGGTATGAAATTGATCAATGGGCCAAAAAGTAAATGTGTGGTCAGACTCAAAATGGTTAGATAAACTTCAGTAGACGTTATAACTATTAATAATAATGTTATTGTTATAGTTTGTTATGAAATAATATTGAGTTAAATTGCTGCTGCCAAATACGTTTTGGACAATGACACGTTTTTACCTCTAAATTGTAACTTTAATTGAATTTTAACAAATCTCGAAAGGATTAGATTCTTTTGTCTTGTAAAAATCTTTTCAGTGGGGAAAAACAATAAAGAACGGGCTCTCGAAATAAATGGTTTGAAATCAATAGTCTGCCAAACGGCCTTTTAGGCGATGCTTCTAAACATAGCTCTGTACTTCTCAAACGAAGGGCCAGAAGACATTCGCTGATCAATTGCCCTCATCTATAAGACCATCCAAACAGTTAAACAAATCTTTGGCCATATTTCTTTCTGAGTCAATATCAAACAGACGGGGCTCCCACTAATTGAAGGGTGTTAAACAGAAAGGGTTTAGATTTTTCGCAGTCAATTGGCCCCGCTCCGTTTCAATACGCTGTCGACAAGCTCTTCGTTTGCTGTGTTTCGACAACATAATGTTTATGGTCAGATTGTGAGGCCTAGATTCGATTGCTGAAGCTTTCAGTCTTTTCGAATGTTTTGTAATCGATTAAACTTTCCGTGGTAATATAACGTAGGTTCAATCAAATTTTGTATGCTAGATATATGCATAAATAATAAATAATAAAAAATAATAGATGCTAGATAACTAAAAACGGATTTTCAAAGAAGGGTGTGAAATTTCAACTTCCCTGAGCGAGAGCAAGGGTTATACACAAAGTTGAGTTTTATAAAGGTTATATGACACTCTTTCGAGTGTAAAACATTGGAATCGCATAGATATATACAGAAATAATATTCTTTCATTGCGACAGCCTGTTAGAGTGACATCACGAACAATTGTTTCATGGCGAAACAGGCGAAGTAATACGGGAAACAACCGTTTCTAGGATAAAGTTATACGTGCACATATCAAACATTAACCACTACTTATGTTTCACCTACGATGTAAGTTTATTGGTATATATAGGAAAGTTAGCACGCGAGACGTTGATAAAGTGCATGTACTATACTGTGATTATTAGATATATAACTCTCACTTTAATAAATCATTATAAGCATATAAGCCTACAGTGATAGAGGACACAAAGATGTCTTTGAGGAAGCATTTTTATTTTGTCTCGTACCAAAGTCACTGTCCGGGTAGAGTGCCATGTTTATTATTAAGTTACTTAAAATATCATTTTAGATAATAATTAAGCTTTTAAAAATATTTCAAACTAAAACAGTTTATATATCCTTTTTTTTTCATTTTAAATCTGACATATCTTGTTTGCTGTATATGCAGTTTGAATGAGTACTGTTGAAAAATGATTGTTTGAGAAATCTGTTCTTTCTTTGTTGTAATTATCTACGCGTATACCACTTTGGCTTGATGTCTAGACATGTGAAACACTTCCACTTTTGTGGATTCTAATCAACTCTTTTTATGAAGTACTAGTATATATCTGTGTTTGTGAGGCTGTCGAACATAAGAAGGCATGGTGTCAGGTTGATAGGCTTTTTCATTACTTTTTATACCAAAGAAGATATTTAAAATGGATAATAAATTTAAAATGCCCCCTTTATGTCAGAATTTTATGCACATATAGTAATTTTGTTGTTGGCTAATATCTATAATAGCATTAATAATATCAAATAAATTAATGTTTTACATTCTAAATAGCTTGTGTGACAAACATAAAATATACGTCAGTGGAACAAAAATGCCACAATTTAGCTGCCCCTAGGCTATGTTGAACATAGACCTAGAAAATGATTCAGTCATCGGGGGAAACTATATATCCCACTTCATTCATATCATACGTGATATGTTTTATCAACATTCCCTGTTCAAAACGATCAATTCGTTATTTTTGGTTAATTGCTTATCTTGCCAGAATTTAGTTTGCCAGATTGCCAGTTATTGGTTTAGTTCGTGATCTGTCTACATAAACATATTGATGTCTGCATTTGGCGCAACGACTTAAAACGTAATATTGTAATTGTAATTATTTGCATAGATGAAAAAAAGGTTTACATTAAAAATCGTTTGAGTAGACATTTTATTCTGAAAGATTTAAAATATGTTCCCTTTGGGTAAATCAACATTAAAGCAAATAGTCATCATACCTTTTTGTGAGAAAGTTGGCGTTTTGAAACTAATGACAGTGGTTACTTTTAGTCAAATACAGAAATAAATATCCGGAAATCGAAAACTAATTATTATCGAAAAAACGTAAATGTTCCATAAATGTATCCTGTAGTATGAAACAGGAACATTGACTTGTAACTCCCAAGAGAAAATAAAACATATTTTGTCATAAATAATATTTTTGAATTCCATGTGGCCTACAGTTCCCAACTGTAAGGAAGGAAATCACATTGGAAAAAAAAGGAAAAATGTAGAATTTTTAAAAAGTATTTCCTTGTCACAGAATTTCACTATTCCTCTGATACATGCATTTAAAGAACAACATTTTCAAAAAAATATCTTATTAGAATATTCCATATTACGCATACATGTCGTATATTTAATGAATGCTAACTTGAGGTTAAATGCACGTACAAGAATAAAACAACAGGAAGCAAAACAAATAGTAACCTTGTCGTAATCCACATTAAGCTATAATACATGAACGAAACAAATATCGCTTCAGAATTATTTGTTATTTAAGATAAAGTTAGAAACGTGATTATAAAAAGCAGGTTGATCATGTTATATTCATATATTGCAAGGTACAAGATAATGCATTTGTAACTATTTGATTAAATCTATTTACATGTATAAACATTTTTGTAGACGATATGTATTGGTTCATAGCTAAAACTATAACAATATTTGCCGTCTTCTATGAAGTTGATTTTCAACAGAGATACTACGGTAGGTAAACGTCTGAATTATACATAAGAGAGTGTCTGAACAAATAATGTTTGTTTCCCATAGTTCAGTCTGATAATCAGCTGTTCGGACATCAGTCTGACTGCCTGTCATTCCGCAAAGATGGACTAATGTCTGCCAATGTACTCTAATTCGAATTTGTTTAATTAAGAACCCACAATTCGCATGTACATGGAGATGTATCTGTCTGATCTGCGATTAGAGACGGTACGTTGAGGTATATATGTCAATGGTTAAGCAAATAAATGCAATAGAAAAAATGTTTTGTAGTTTTATCCGAAACAATCTATAAGATGAAATCATGACTGAATATCATTTGCAAAAAGAGTTAAAGTCAATTTTAAAAATGGAACCTTAGGAGAAATAACGTTATTATTCCGTTGTATCGATTTTAAATTTAGGCCAGTGCCAACGCCATTTAAAACTTGGCTAAAGCAATACTGACCGAAGGTGATATCTAGCAATATCACACAAAACACAACAGTATAATGAATCTTT
Source organism: Phorcus lineatus (assembly GCA_921293015.1). NCBI lineage: Eukaryota > Metazoa > Mollusca > Gastropoda > Trochida > Trochidae > Phorcus > Phorcus lineatus. The sequence goes on along the minus strand of OV121086.1, from coordinate 38,374,164 downwards.
GCTAAAGAAAGGTAAACAGAAAATTGTAAATACATGTACATGTATTGACGAGTACCATGAATAAACCCCGTCAGTGTGTAATGGTAGGATCAGTTGTGATGATATAAAGATTATTCTGATGAAAACAATGTTAAAATATCAAGACAAGAGAAACAGGAGTAAGGTTGATAAGATATTTCATTACTTTTTATACCGAAGAAAATATTTAAAATGGATAATAAATTTGATATCCTAAATACTTCTCTACTCATACAGCCTGGCAAAATAATTGAAAATAACAAGTTCAATATGCCTTATCTATTTTGTCCAGTAAATATTCGATATATACGGTAAGCTCAGTACCCTCAATATGACTATGTTTTTCCAGTGGGGTTCAACAACACCAAAATGAGCACACAAAGAATATGACGAGTAAGTTGACCTGACTGACTAAGACGTGAACTATTTTCACTTAAATGACTTAAGCTTTCATTTCCCTTCTCCCGACCACTAGTAGCATCTACGTCTGATACCGATAGATACTGGTGACCCAAAGAAGAATTGTGACTTTTGAGACAGTCAAAGGACTATTTATTCTGTCAGAAGGATATAGGACTTCCTCGATTGTCAGGAAATTCGATTTAATGATGGTTTCTGGGAATGAACTCCGGGGTGTATACACATCCTATCATTTCCATCAACCTGACGTTCAAGACATTCAATTTCAATTCAATTGTGATTCCGTTCAGGAATGAGTTATCACTGTATTACTGGAATAACTTTTCATCCATCAACGGGTAATGTTCGTTATCCTGTTTCTCAAAAACGTGCAAATGTAGTAATTTCAAGTTTTACATTTAAAGGACTCCTGGTTGGGCGAGTTTGTGGAACCTCACTCAAGAAACCATGTTGCTATATGTGAGGATCTCAAAGAGGATTTTGAAATTCGTTAGTGAATTGGACATTATAGTAAATACAGGAGATATTTTGTTACTTGTTCACAGTGTTGCAATATCAATGTACATTAAATGCATATACTAACAGCACATATTGAAAAGCAAAAAGAAAAATTGAACACGAGTTCATATTGTTGCTGAATAAATCGACACGAAAGATAGCAAACAGAACAGGATTAATCTATGTAACTTATATTTCAAAGGTAACACGCTATATCTGAGTTCGTTATATCCGTGTTCTACTGTATATATATTACATACATTACCGGTTAAATAGTTAGATAAAGGTAGATTAAATAGCTAATGGGAACTTTGTAATCAGATTAACAAATAAACACAATCATTAAATGCAGGTTTACCGCATGGACGTAGATACTCTAACACGACGATCTCATCAATGTTTTTAATAATAATAATAATAATAATAATAATAATAATAATAATAATAATAATAATAATAATGACAAAGCTCCACACTTATTCTAACCCTGATGTAAGGACAAACAATATTCCCTTTTCCATTTTCAACCATTATGGAGTATGCAACCATGCAGCTTAATGATTATCTGTCACATTGCCAAAACTTCCAAACCAGGTACCCAATTGTAATGCTGAGTGAACAGGCACATTTCGGATACGGGACTTTGAGTCTCAGGGTGGGTCAGAGAATCACCCTTCATTTCTTACTTTAATTAGCATTGAATCGGGTAACCTAACCATCTGGCAAACTGAACACCGATAGCGGTCAATTGAGTAATACAAGGAACCACGTGCCACCATGATCTTGCATGTAAAATTTATTTAAACATCTAACATTAGATTATATTATTTGAAATCTATTAATGAGATTACCACATGCTCGTGGCCCACTATAAACCTGAAGAGCAAATGTTTTCATAGCAATTTATGTTGTGACGGGTCTCCAGAAGTATTAAAAGGCTAAATGTTTGTTATAGTGATTTAGAGCTAATGATTTCACCTGTTTAGTATCATTGCCAACTTAACAATGATAAATGTAACTCACAATGAATAATCAATGTGTGTTTTATGTACAAACAGCAAAAACCGAAACGTGTATCTTGAACATGATGTTTCTTATTTTTCACCAAAATAGCTTTTGAGATTTTCATTATTATCATTAGCAACTTTCATGATTATAATAAGACAACTATTTCGTTGGTAAAGATTTTCGCGTAAATTATATTCAAAAGAATAAAAATGCCTTTTGTAATAAAAAAAATACAACGATGATAAAGACAATGAGCGAAGTGATGTTCATCATAGTACTGAACATGATCATGTTTTTTAGAATTATACGTAGAATCAAGAGAAATGCATTTTCATAAGATGCCACAATTTTAACAAATTGGTGTATCAAGCAGCCGTGGGTAGAACGTATGAATATAGGTGTTGTTATCTATAATGATTGTTTCGAATTCGTCAAACTTGAAATACTGCGAAACGAAAATTCGTAATCCGTGTACCAGACGTCAGTCTCCTTGGGCGTATTTTCTCGATTACGATTTCTTCACGGATTAGTTTACTTTCATGTTCTGAAAATATTGGCTGTTTTCTTGAAAATCGTTGCGACTTTCTGCAAGATGAATCATGGCAGGATGAGATGGAGGTTATACCTTGATGTGTATACAAACATAGCAAAAAACAGATATAAACAAGAATATTATCTAATATCAGAACAATGTAATTGTTACTGTTTTCAGTGTGACATGTTGCGTGGAGGAATGACCACAGTAACAGCTGTTGTACATGCATCTATGTAGAACAATGATATAGTTAGCTTGAACAACCATGTATAACATCTTCACTAGGAAGACTTCAGAATTTCAACTGCATGCGCGAACACAACTTGACAGCAACGGCAAGACTGTATATTGGTAATTTCCTGTTTCCAACTGAGTGCTAATTCCCTGCATAATCACACGACCCAATTCTGACAACTCACATATAGCTAATCTAAAGAAGAAATATAGCAGAAAATTAGCTCATGAATGTGAGAGGATTGGTCGCTCCTATGTATGGACAGAAACATCGATGTCAGGTCATATTCTAGGGACTTTCACACTATATGACATGACATTGCTGTTTCTGTCTGAACACGCAAATGATGCTTTACGAAGTATCTTAGATGGTGTATCCATTTTTTTATTTATACAACTTATTGGTTCATAGAGTGGGATGAACAGTTTATTCATTAATTAAGGAAGTATATATCACATCTACACCTTGAGATGAGAAATAGGACCTCCCTTCACAAAGCAGCCTTACTAGGGTTGACATTTACTCCCATTCTTTAACATTGCACGAAGGTTACTTACTTACTTCAGATCACCTCGGGGCTTTAAGGAGGAGGCCATTGTTATCAAATAGGTTTCTTCAATTTCTCGTATGATGAAACGCATGAAAGTTAAAGTCATGACATGCGTTAAAGCTAAAATCTTCAATAAAATCGGAACATGCCAGATCTTTATTTCTGTGGGATCGTTATTTCAGGACGCCAAAATCATAATTGTGAACTTTTAAGAAGTGAGAATATACATGCATATGTTATATTCATGTATCTTGTACCTTCTTAGTGACAAAAATGCTCATACTACTGTTCAGTAGTAGCTTATCGAACAACTGTGATACAAGACGATTTTAACCCGCAGGCAAGCCGTTCCTAAACGTACTTGTATATCCGTCAAAGTAACGGAGCTTTACATAAGACTCATTAGCAGGGTCGCCTGCATAAGACGTAGATTAATTACATTAAAATACTTAAGATTATAAGATTCAATCATGATAGAGTAGGTTGGTAAGCTTTTAACTTCACATTTACAAACGAGCATATTTCATTAAGGAATACTTTAAAAAAATTAAACCGGTATTCTCCAAATCTTGATGTGCTTCGTTGATACATCTTTTTTAACAAAGCTTTGATGTAGAGACATAAATTTCAGCAAATGTTACCTTAGATTTCAATGTCCACAATATAAACGCAGTTCTCATTTGATCACACGTGACTTTGTCACGACGTAGTCCATGGATCCATGCCCAAGGTCCTGAGGTCCATGGACTAGTGAATGTCTTGAATATTAAAACGTCTATAATTGCATAACTCTAGGCAAATGAAGAAGGATGTGGGTGTTTTCTAACAGCAGACAGACACTCTGGATTGAAAGAGGACATCAATCATGATAATTGTTGACAGCGAAGCTTTGTTGAATATCCTCGTATAACGTGTTGGCGACACACACAGGACAGGGACTGACGAGAACGTTTAGCTGATTAGGCTGGAAGCAAATTTTGGTAAAGTGAAAGCGAAAGTTACAAATTACAAAAAATCGGTGACTGTCTTATCAATTTGGTGTTGAAGTTGATAACTTCATAGATAGGCCTAAATCACATTTCTCTTAAAGAGATCCTACTAAAGCGTGATTTTATGCGGATGTATCATTTGATTTATGATATAGTGACCCATGCAATCAAATACTTAATTTTACCAAAGAGATACCTTAAACGAAATTTTATATTATATTCGACATAGTCAATGGTCATCTTTCGTTATACAGAATTCACTCATAAAGACTTGGGTGTTTATATCATATCGTGTAAAACAGTTGTCAAATTCTCACTCTCACATTGGTGTCTTGGAAACAGGTAATTTTCGCCAAATTGACAACTTGAAAAGTCCTTCGTAAATTCTAAATAAATGGATGATACACAAAGTCCAATAGTAACCGCTTTAAAAATAATCTTCGTAAATCAGTCGTAAATAAAGTGTTTTCAGCGTTTTGTCGGTAATTTTGGGAATGTTTAAATACCACGTCTTTTGTTACCCATGTGTTAAATGTTTTCCTTCCGTTTATTGTAAATTTTATCTGAGTGTGTTTTTTCTTCACTTCAAATCAAGCTGTAATAATAGTTCTGTTGGGAATAGAGACTCTTATCCTGAAAATAGCCTTCAACTGTTGAGTTTCTGCCGTCTCCTACAACCAATGTTGAACTGAAAAATGTACAATTTACCAGCTTTTCTCTATACTTCCTGTTCAGATAGATATTTGTATCGACCACATATATCGAAAACTTAGTTATAAAGCCTCTAGCCTACTTGTCAGTGACAATCGGATCGAAGAAAAAACATCGTTCCTAAATAATATAAACATATACGTGTTGTGTAACACGATAAGCCGGAAGAAACTTATGCATCCTGCCACAGGCGTAGCTATTTAATTAAATTGGTGTTTCATGTACGCCCTTCGGACCTTATTGAAAAGAGAATTGAGGTCCTTTAAGTATAAAGATAAATTTGATAATATAGCAAGGAGATCAGTTTGAGTCTACGTCAACATAAAATCATGAACAGATACGTATTCTTTGATGATTCTTTTATGATTATTTTGCATATATCCTATCCTTGTATTCGAGAAAACCTTTTACTCTTTGGCTATCACACAAAAAAGGCGAGAAAGGAATAAGAGTTTATGGATATTTCATCTACATACGAATTTAAAGCTTTCATCCTTATAAAAACCTGATATTTTATCTATAACAACAACACAGGGGCAATCATAGCACACGTGCCATGTTACAGTTATTTATCGGGAATCATTTGAACAAAAGTAACTCTGGAGGAAAACTGGATATTTTGGAAAATTGGATAACCTGTGCCAACACTTCTAATGAATAAATATGTTTTCAAGTAATCAACAAATATAACTAATACTAATAATGAATCCGAGATATAGTGATAACTATATCAACTATTACAATCAAATCACTATGGAAATCAAATATCCATCCCGATCCAGAAGGTAAGATACAACGCTGCGAAATGCATGCAAAACATCCGAAGCTCATTTAGGGTGGAGTTTGCGTTAAAGGTATAGCACGGTCATAATTTAGTGTATGCATCCTTCAAATCTCCAAATGTGCCAGAGATATATAAACTGAGCAAAAAAAGAAAGGTCATCATACAAAACACGAGACAATTCAACCCACGACTAATAAACGCGGCACAGTTACATGTTGTCTTCAGAGGCCAACTAAACTAAGTTTTAGATAATAACACAATATCTCTTTATGTCTCTGAAATATGCGCCTTTAACGAAATCGTCGATCTTAATTACCTTAACTAGACAAGAAAGAACAATCAAAATTAAAAAGGGCTATTTTGGCTTGTAAAATGGCGTGCTAGAGTAAAGATGCGTTAATAAAGTAATGTCGAAGAAGCTCATATATTTCGATAACCTTTTTCGTAAATCAAATTTCTTCGTTTCACAATTTTACAAAGTATATTACAAACAAATTGGCGAAAGTTCATTTGAAAAAACGATCTCAGGAGCAATTATGTATTTGAACAGATAATTAACAGAACGTATTATTCTCTGATGTATCAAGTCAAATCTGGGATCAGTACTTTGTTTTCCACCCTGTTAAAAATGTGGTGAGTTTATTTTGTTACTCGATTTATCACTAAAGAACAGAACAAACGGAAGAGCAAAAGGTGTAGGTGTGTATTTAGCTATCAAACATAAGATCCAACAGAAAATAGAAACAAACGAACACTCTTAGAAGCTGACGTATGACAGTCACCAGCATGATTCAATTGTACCAAGCTAGAAAACTGTCCATTATCAAATCGATGCTGGAAACCATTTGAGCGCCGCCTCAGCAGAAAATTGGACCTAAATGGTGTTTATTATTACTTGGACTTTCATTTCCAGACATCTTCAATAATACAGAAATCCCGAAATATCAGAACGGTTTGTCAAGCGGGTTGTACGTATCATGTGATTGAAGGTTCCTATGCCCGCACATGCAAAGAGGATTGATTTTATGTTTACATTCAACAATCACATTATGAATTGTAAACAATACATTCTTAAAATGTCATACACTTTTCGATGAAAAACGTTGCACAAGTGTTCATCAACATCTTATATGAACAATACATTTTAAACAAATGTCAGAATGATATTCCAAGCTGTTGAATAACAGAGCCAAATTCATATTATCACATACTGACATACAAATCAGTTAATACCTTGACAGTTGCTAGTACCTAAAGCAATACCTACCGTAGTCAGATTGCAATATGATTGGTCTCATATTGCAGTGTGATTAGCCTCACCGAGTTTATTAAGCAACCCAATTGCAGTAAATACGTTAGGATTGCATTATGTCTGCATTGAACCGCGTTAGAATGCGGTTTTAGGTATTCATTTCTGTCAGGACCTCCATATCTTATTTAGTTCTAAGAGCTTCTGAGAAACATAATGCTATAATGTGACCGCACATGTTCACAAACAAAGGAATAAAACCCAAAGAACGTATGTTTATGGTACTAATCAACGATACATCAGAAAATACATTTCTTTGTCATGAAATGTTTATGTCTTTACGTGAACATTAATCACTCATATCAGTATGTTCAAAACTACAACAAATACATAAAGTAAATATATATAAAGTAATATTGTAAAATAACATTGGCTAATTGTCAGTTTCAGCGCTACTTTCAAATATATATTTAATGCATGCTGAAAATATGATAAAGACAATGTCATGCATTATAGAATATATACATTCAATCTTCAAAGGTTTCTATGCAAACTGTATTGATTAATGTGAAAAAGTAAATCTTCAACTTATAGAGAAGGCTTTGTTAAAGTTTTACAAAAGGGCATTCAGGCTGTATGTAGTACGAGGCTCCTACTTTCCTCAAAGACTGAGCGATGCGTGAAATCGCTTTGATCATTCTTTTAATATGCCTTGTCTTCAAATAAGAAAGACTCACGTTCAAAGACCACTTTTAACATAAAGACATATGTTTCCGTATCTTATCATTTCAGTCTAGATGAATAACCCCGTAGAGTATATATTCAAAACCTTTCCTGTTGTTGACAATGTCTGGATTTGATACAGGTTAGGTTTTTGCTCCACTAATGAGCATAATGCTTTTATATTATAACGAAAGCAAATGATAGAGTTACTTTTATTGTTGGGATGCAGATGGAAGGTATTGTGCGTATATGGCGTCTACAATAAAACGATATCATGGATTGCATCGTGACCCAATCAATCTATGCCATATGGAAGAACAGAAAACCCCTCATGGTATACATTTTTGTACATGTCCACTGACCTTAAAAAATCATTTGTTCAATAATGTGTATTTTATATAGAAGTGTGTCATCCGCAAATATAGTCCTGCGAACCTATTAATATACAAATGAAATTAATCTAATGTTGCCGAACTTTTTAAAATCTAAAAAGACATTTATGTTTATAGAACAAATCATGAAATATCTCAAGAAATATTCGATACGATTTCCTCATTGAATCCTTATAGATATGATAAGTTACAGAGGTTTAGAGTATCAATATTTAGTAAGTAAACATAAATTATATTCCTGGCGATCTTGTTAGTTTCAATGTCGTTATGTGACCTACGAAAGAAAAATTTTCAATTCCAACCCTATCCATACATAAAACTTAAGTGACTAAGGCTTACAAGTTAAACACGATAACGTCATCGTTTTTGTTACTATTAGGTCATGTTAAATCACAATTTATCCATATATTTGATTAACTGTAAATGATTATTTTCCTTTTAATTTGTAGGTTCTGCAATCTAGGAATATAAGAATATTTTACGGACGATCAACTTAACAAACGGTGTTGATCATCAATACAATATCATTGTCGTCTAGCGTGGTTATTTCTTGAATGTCAAAGTGTCCTGATACTAACAAACAGATTTTGACAGGTAACGAAAATAAACAAGAAAGATACACAAGCGAATGCGGTGAAATTTAATGTGATACCATGTTCTTAATGATCCAGTATGACTTAAAACTTTTAAAAAATCCAAATCCAAATTTAGGACCTCGGTGGAAATTCTCTAGGCTATTACATGTTTAGTCTTAACTGAACGGCGCTGGCATAAGTTTTGGTCTCCTGTCACTATCGCCCCAATACAAATTGATTTTCCAATGTAAGCGAGCTATTCCTCAACACTATTTGAGCATTACGATGCGTTAAATAACAAAACACTTCACAGCGGCATGTAATTGAAGCTGCACTGTGCAGCCAAGAAAGCTATGTATGTGACAGGAAGCGCTTTGGAGACGCTACGGAGTTGGAACCAGGAAAGATAGCGTCACGCAACTGAAATTCTAACAGCATGTTTCAATCTCAAATGTCAAACATAGGTTATAGGAAAGATTGGAACATACGGAAAGCACATTAAATCGTAGATTCCCGACGTTAATGGTAACACATGTACGTTAGTATCTTTTTCAGTGACATAAAATTCCTCAAAGCGTTCATGCACTCACAACATATCTCTCACCTTGGATATGTAACAGACGTATGACATCGATCTCGCATATAAGAGGCTTTTCAGGGTTGTTTAGTAAAAAAGAGACACTGTTTACCAACAACATTAAGCAAGATTCTTCTGCTTATAACAGATTGTTCTCAGTAACCCTGCACATCATATTTGATATCTAATAGTATCGACGTAATGTTAGACATTTGTAATCTTTTTAAAAAAGACATTATGAAATGTCATAATCTGATAATTCCATTGTTTATTTTTCTGGAATAGATGTCATACATTATGTTATCCATAAGAATGAAGTTGCATTTTAAGAATGTGCCACCATTTCAAAGTTATATATATTCAAAAAACCCAGTTCGCTTTAAAGAACAATAAATGACTTAACATGTAACAGATAAAATTTAAGTTTACAATGGCTTTACAAACCTGCAATGATATTTTCGGGAAAAACTTACCTCTCAAAATCTAAAACTAAACCTAACTAATGTTATGACACGTTACCAGTTTGGTATTACCCGAAAGGCATTATTGTATGGTAAAGCCATTACCTTCAGAAGGAAACGGCATATCTACAATTAATAATGACAATATCTATAGACGTTACATGTCATTTGTTTCTAAAAAGTTGCATTCTTTAATTTTTACTTTAACCGTAATAATTTTAAAAAAGTTCGATGTCGGTCAATTGAATTTCATAGACAATGCTTTGACTGGAAACGTCAGCTCCTGTGATAAATGGTAGAGCATGTTCTCGCTTTTCTTTTTATACAGAATATTCCTTATTCTAGAAATATTTTGATGAAGACCGTTTCAGCTCTAGTCCTTTCAATAATAGCTTATCCGTTTTAAGCAAATTGTGATTTAACATTTTGCGCATAGTTTAATCTTTAGTTTGTGACAAGTCTCAGCGAACTGGGTAGCCTCCATTTTTTAGAAATAGACTACAAGCTTGTCGTAACAAATAAAAATCTTTAATTGCATCATTATATCTGTGTTGTATGTCCGGAATATCTATATTTGTATCAAAATAGTTCAACTGAGCCTTTAAATGAGAAATTTCCAGTAAAGTTGGGAATTACTAGTCTTCTAAGGAATCATTTAGATAACTTTTAAAGCCTCAAATAAGAAAATGGGTTATAATTGTAAACAAAGCGCAACTTAGTTAGCACGTGTGAAATTTAAAGTTAAAAGTTGACAATAAAATGCCAATTTTCATGTATTCTAATTCCAATGGTCCGTTGAGAAATTTCTTTTTGTGAACATTTATTGATTTTGTGTCAGTTTTTATTAAAATATCACAACCTTCCCGAACTAAAAAGCAGTCTTTCTATATCTGTCCATTAATCGCAAGAAGGCGTTCATAAAAAGGTAGTTGCGCCAGTTCCCTCTAGATCAAGTGCGTGTGTCACTTTGTCAAATTTTACAGGCAAGAAGAAAATACGGAAGTTCTGTTTTGATGCGGCTTATTAAAATCCTTCTGTCAAGTATGATATGACTTGCAGCCCAGAAGACATCAGTTTAAAGATTGGATATTCATGTCAGTTCAACCCTGGCGAATCAGAACTTTGCCAAAACTTTCATCTCTAAAAAAACTCGGGACTTCAAAATAATTCGCGCTCCAATTTGGTTACAAACTAGAGATCAATCAAATGAGATTGTTTGCCAAATATAACCTTTAATTGTTAAGCCAGGTTTAAAAGTCAATTTCCAGTGCCGATATATAACTGATATTCTTATTCGTCTAATGCACTAACACATTTGTTCTTTGACTGAATTTGTAAATTGTACATTTAGCTTTGAAATGATATGAATAGAACTCATACTTACTACATTCGAATGATTTAGAGAAAACTGTAGTACAGAGAGACTTGCACAGACATGTTAACATAAGATTAACGACATGGTCTTAGAATAGTTTGTGTAAAGGAAATAAAAAGATAATCGCTGATTTTTAAGAAAGCTATTGCTGTCTTTCATAAACCCTCTACAAGATGCGATAACATAGCGGAAGAGTTGGATATGGCCGGCAAGAATCTATATTGATCCCGCTAAAAGGGGTTATCTTATTTTCAATATGGGTGTCTGTATTGCCAATTACAAGGCTTAAGTGTTGTTTTAAATAAACCCTATAATACAGTTCGCTCCAAACTTTGGCCTTTCCATTTCAAAGCCGCGGCAGATGCTTTTGAGAAATCTATTGGATTACATGAAGGGGTTTGGCGGTCTGAGAACGTTGTAAACCAGTCGTCAATACAAGTGAATAAACTCTGCCTTCTGTTACATATACCCCGACGGCCCAACGTTTGTGTATGTCTCAACACATAGAGAACGATAACACCGACTTGGAAGAGGATTAGAAGGTTGTTTTTTGTAATGTAGAGAAATTTGTTACCCTGGCAATGGGCATATTTATAAAGCTGAGAGTGCGTAATAAGTAAATATATCACAATGCACATATAGAATGATGTATTTGAAAACCAAATTGATATATATACTGTTACGATTAGCGAGCTCACCTCCTGCCTGTAAGTAACTGTTGTAACAGTATCTACATGCAGCTGCATACCGAAAGTTTGTTCACTTACCACTGAATCGTAGTGCAAATATCATGTAATTTGGGTTTCGTTTCAACGTCAATAGAATAACTTCTGCAAAACTGACAATGGACAGCCCACTGTCCACGTGTTAAACAACCATTCTTGAACTCTCTTTGGGATCGTCCGGTCTCTCGTGCAAACATTCGAATTTTGGCACACTGATATAGACAGAGTGGGTCACATTTTCGAAATTTTGATTTTGTTGAATGTCAAATAAAATGTTCCATATCGACTCTCTGCGATTAAAACCGACATAATGCCATTGACTTTGTGCTAAGGAACATACGTGACGTATTTTTAAGAAGATGATAACTTGTAAAGGATTTTATGGAGAAAAATAAAAATTAATGTTATCGGAATTTTGACCCCTGGTCACTTCAATGACCTGCCAAAACTGTTACGGGTATTTGTTGGGGACGATAAACATTTTCCTTTAAGAGGAGGATGAGTGGATCTGCATATGTGTATTAAAAATTCAATATAATACGTTTGTTTTTCGCAACGCTATGATACCTCAAAGGCATCTAAAATTATATGATATTTGCACTAGTATAGACAGGTATGTGAACAAACTTTTGGCATGCAGCTGTACATACATTTAGCTTTCTTAGAGGGGTATAGTGGCACATTAAGGCAAAAACGAATCCCACTTCCATGTTAAGAGTTTCTTGGTCCAAACTCAGTACAACAAAGTCGTAATACAATTTTTTCATGCAAAAATCATGGATCTTAAAGCCACTTGAGCACACCAAAATTTCATAAATATAAAAAATGCACAGATGATGCGTATCTATCGATATTGCCCCCCCCCCCCCCCCCCCCCCCCCCCCCCCCCCCCTCCTTTCAGGTAATTTTATAAACCGGAAGTATTCAATGCAGCTTACAAATACGCATGAGCTACGATATCACCAGTATTAGTGGTATGCACATTCGGTTTGAATCCCGCCTTGGGCTCGGCAATTTTGTCTGAAGTAGGGAACTGTTCTACCGCAATAAGGTTTTGGTGCAAAGCTACAGTGCATTTCAGCGCAATACCAACCATGTTTCGCTAGTGTCGACGAAACGCATAGCTACATTGGTTTTGCGGGCTTTCTCCCTGCAATATTACTAGCAGACGTGATATAAGTGAAATACTCTTGAAAGCGGCGTTAAACCCTAAATTACCTCACCTTATTTATTATTTGACCAGCTTTGTGCAAAAACGTGTTCTTCATGTAATGTACCTGATGTAAAAATAGCTACATGACATTCATGTCAGTATAACCCGAACAAATGATAATAGCACAGACTTCAAAGAATTTGATATCCCGTGGTTTCTCAAGCATAATAGGAACATGGGAATTAACGCAAGCTCTTGTTGTCATATCAACGGAGAAATCGAAAGACCCAAAATCTCGACAAATATCCAAAGGTTTCAGGAGATCTAGTGAAAAGATATCTCGGGTAGTTCATGTCAGAAACTATTATTAATGGCTTTACAACAATCTGGTTCGATAATACCATGGTCACCCAAGGTTGAATGTTCCGTTGCACTTTACCAAAGAGTATCGGAATGGATGTCTCTGTCCAACGATCGGGTGTTACGTTTATCAAAATAACGTATTTTCGACATATTGCAATAGAATGTGATATTCTAAATATTGAAGTGTACGTGTGTGTGCTTGAATGACGCACCTGTATTGTAACGAGGGTTGATGCTACTTGAATGTGCAGGCGTATCTGTGTGGACTTCAGATAACTACTCACCAACAAAGACCTTAAGTATGTAGTAAATTTGACATATAGTATTACCCAAACACTATTATCAAAACTATAATGTAAGGTATATAATAGAGATAAAGCGTGGATAGAAAATTAGGATTGCAAAATGAGAAGTTATCATCGTATAAAAGTACTATAGAGGCAAGCCCTTTTCATGCTTAATTCGTGGCATAAAGACACGAAAATGGTTTCTCTATTAAACCTTCCAAGGACTGGTTCGTGCCTTCACTTTCCATTGGAACTCCCACAGTCTGCATTAAGGCACAGATGTTAATTCTTTGAAAACATCCTTTGTATCTTCTCCTAAGAACTCCTACATCAAATACTGAACATTCGTCTCTGTTGCTATTGTTTGGTTATAATTAATGCACCAACAGCTCTATGTGATCTTGGGATTTAACGGCATAAGCAGGTTCCTTTATTGTTGGACATTTTTCTAAAAATCCTCAGGCTTAAAACTCTCTTGTCAACGATCCTAGACCATTCTGTCATATTTGAAGAGGATAAGTAAACAGAACTATTAATTTTCTGTTTGGTTGGTCCTGAAAATTGCTGCCATCTCCCGGATAAGCTATTTTTAAATTGAAAGTTTTGACACTAATCTCTTTGACGTTTGAAGAGTGAAGCAAGCATGAGTGAACAAATTTGATTTGAATTCTACTTCAGTTATAAAAGTTTCCAGAAATGTCGACAACCACTTAAACTCGAAAATCAACAGCACTTGATTTACAGGCAAATATCTTGTAACATGACTCTTGGATATCAAAGACCACGGATATATTTCAGTCATTTGCATTATAAAAATATTCTACGTGTAATATGATAAAACTGTTGTCCGTTTGTAACCCTGATAAAATAGAGCCATTGGCTCTGTAGCTCACCAGAGCTCTGGTATGGTCTTAAGTAGAATCATCATCTGGTGTGGAAATCAAAGGATTAATATATGAAATGGATCGTCGGCATAACGCAATCATGTTCTGCTTGTCACCTTATATCGTAACAAAAGTTATTTTTGGTTTATTTGAGAAAAGGACAATTATAATCTTGGAGTGATTGCTGAGATGCACATTTGCCATCACATATTTAGTCTTAATCTTAATACCAAAACTATCGTTCACCAACCGTTAGCTAGTGAACTTTTGATACCGACAGATTTTTTAATTTGAAAAACAATCTCACGGACTTTATAACATCAGCGACTGACAATATGTTCACCTGTCCTTGTTATGTTGCCATTTTACACATGAATGAATCTTTGAATATAGCTTGGTAGTAAAATTAGATAATGATATATACTGACATATGATCATGGAAAGAGAAAACAGGTTGACTTATTCAAATTGAAAAGTTAAAAACGTGAGACGCCACTCCAAGGGAAGATACTCAGGTTGACATACTGATGATAAGTGTGTAAATGTTGATATTACCAACAGCTATAATGTAAAATATATTGACGAGAGCGTTTGAAATTGGGGTAGTAGGTGGGTTATTCTTACATCTTATGGCCCCATAGATGTCTAGTCGGATTCATATCGTTACTTACATAGCCACAGAGAAGGTGCATTATCATCTTGCAGTAAGAACTTGTTTCAGAACACCATCTGAGCATGTGATAACATCGTTGTTTCGATATCTTTGCAGTATTTTGCGCCATTAATGTTCCCATTTATCACTGCAAGGTCAGGTTTACCGTTATAGTAAATCACACACAATACATGAACATGAATCAACTTACAACCCCAACAACATCCCCTGTAATTGGAAGCTCTTCTTTGTAAACAATCGTCATCAGCTTTCCACCTCTCAACCCTCACACACATTCTTCTATCTATACGATGAAGCTAAAGATCTATCAATGAATACTACGTGACGTCCAATGTTGTAGTCGAATGTTGCAGATGGGCAGACCCAGGCAGAACGAGCACGATGATGTTTCTTAAAGTTAATTTGCAGACTTTATAGCAATGTATCCATTTTGCATTTATCTGTTAGTCCTAGTGTGTTTCTAAATCGGAATGTTGATAACAGCACCCCGCCTCCCTCCCTCCCCCGTTTCTCTCGTCATGATGAATAAACGTGGATGGCATTACCTAAACGTAACACATACCGTCTTGAAGGCATGTAGTTTTCGAGGTTGACCTGTTGATTTAAACTTTCATGACAATACATTGGCTTGAGTTCTTCACAAGTTTTGCATTGTTCTTTCACAAGTAACATTACACTTAGCAGCAATTAGTAACATCTGTACGACTCATGAACTTCATATAATTACGTGATTCAGTTGGTGATGGGGCAATCACCGTCAGTAGTAATCACGATTTAAAAAGTAACGTAAGGAATCCTTAAAATAAGGTTCGAAAAGATTAAGAGATAATGAAAATGTTTTATTAACATTTTAATTATCAAGGAAGTTAACTGCAATCATTTTTCTTGCTGACCAGTAATCAGAGGTGACACTCTTTATTGGCAATCGTGTACGTGTTTGGAGTCGAATTGGTGAAGCTTTTAAAACATAAATCGGAATGGCCCTGTTTTACCCAGCGTTAACCTGGACGATACATCATGAATTGGTTAAATTGCATAACAATGCCATTCATGTGAACAACACAAGGGCTTACTTAATTACCTACAACTGCAGACTGAGTATGTTTTACTGTATAACTATAGGATTACCAGAATTTGTAATTTCATTTATGTATTCTCAAAGGAAGGCGGATCTCTACCGTACTAACAATAATCTATTTAAATCTACAGATGATTTCACTTGAATTCATCAAATTATAGAGATCGTTTCTCAAGTTTAAACACTAAAAGTGTTACATGTTCAACGTTATTTCATATTCTTGTGATAGATTTTGAGTAAATATAAATAAAGGACATTGGTTTTGAATTATATGTCTAATTCGCAGTTAGTGTTTCATTCCAGGTTGCCTCATTGGGGTAGAAATAAATTGGCAGGTAAACGATTGTCGTGTACAAAAACAGAAGCAAGTCATTTAACGTATAAATTATAAAGTACTTAAACATGATGTTCTTCACTGTTCTGTCTGGAGGAAATTCAATTTCCATTTTTGACACAAAGCAAATAAAACACTTTCTTCAGGCTAAACATTTTCTGCCAGGAATTAGTTTATCACTGGAAGACGACAGAAGACAAATGTGGATTCCCATCTCATATCCCAAAGTGATTAGCTTTTTTGTGAAGCATTCCCAAGGCTAAAACAATCTACGTCGTTATTTGTGGTTTATCGTGAAGATCGCTAAAGGCAGAGCTTGTTATTGGTTTCTCACGTGCTCTGTCGACATATTACTTAGTTCATCACATTCTGGTTCCTTAGCAATAAATAATCGTAGAAAATAGACATAGCCTTTCATATTCAAGATATGTATTTCATAATATGTGTTATAACAGGAGACAGTTTCCAGGAATTTAACAAATTTCTTTTTTTTTTTACCTAATATTTGATATTTCCAATTTTCTTATGGCACGGAACATATGGAAGGGTAATCATGTACTAAATGTCATAAACATCACCCCATTTTAAGCATTGTAAAACTAGTGAACAATTGGACCAATTTAACATCAACATTCATCTCCTGGTGTAGAAAACAAAAACAGTTGTTTTATCTTGGCTATAGCTTATCACTAAATGAGAGTTAATTGAAAACACTCCAAAAGCAGAAAATATCGGTTTTTAAAGTATCAACAGTTGACAAATGACATCTAAATGTAAATTACATGTTCCTGCTGCAGTTCTCAAGGGTATAGGTTTTGTTTTGCGAAATCAATAAATTTCTTCAACAAAATATATATGTAAGGAGGGTGTTATAATTGTTCTTATGACACTGTGTTAGTTTTTAACCGGTCTGATATGAAAACTTTGGAAATAAATCAAACCTATAAATATAGGTTATTTAAATGAGTGATAGGTCATTAAATGAGTTGTTATTAAATTTTAATTTTTAAATTTTTAAATAAATAGCACGCAGTAGTCATATACGCATACATGTACGTAAATAACTGTCGAACCAATGTGTTGTGTTTACGTATTAAGAACCCAATAACGAACAATATACACCTGTCATGCATTTTTCTTCGATTCATATCTACTCAGTCTGTAATAAACAAATATTCTTTATTTCTCATCTTCCTTCATGAGAAAAACATATTTATAGTGTTGTTGATTTTTTTCCCTGGCAGTAAGGAGCTTAAACTAAAAATCACACAAATTATCATCATTCACTGAATGCATCTGCTGTTTTTGTCATCTCTAAGATGTTGCATAAACAATTTAAATCTATGGGTTGACAAATCTCAGCAACGTTTCGTAAAATGCAAACAGCTTTATATCAAGAAACTGGAGTGAGAAAACCCCCAAAATAAACTAGCCTGAATCCTAAAACGATCGTCAAATACTTGTTTCGTGCTTTGACTGGAGGAAACGTTATTTGGACTTTGATGGTGTTCATATGACACAAAGGAGCACCGTCTCTATTGACTGTGCGTATTTACTTAAGAAGAGATAGTTGAAAAGTCAGTGCATTTTAGAGACTGAATGAAGTGGGTGACAAAACATCACGTAGCGATCTTTAACCTAATAATGTCGTTGTTGCTTTCACGTCAACAAAACTTCTGATGTATCCGTGAGCATTTATATTGTTGTATTAGCTGTTCATGGAATGTTGAGATTATGTCTATAGGCAAGTCAAGTAAATATACGTACTGTTATTAACAGTCACATGAATCAAGGCAAACATTAACACAACACGAAGTCCATCGTTTTCACATGTTCTTCTTAATATTGATTTAAACAAAATTGATTCAATAAAAAAAGTTTAGCCACAAGTCAATCAACTTATGCAACCGTCTCACTTATCGTTTTCTTTGTACGTTTTTCTATTTTGCATATTATGATTACTGATACCAGAAATCAAATACTTATGATTTATGATTATTAGTGACTCTTTTTAAGTTTCATTATTCTCAACATCATGTAAGAATGATACTGTAATGATACAACATATGACAATTGCGGCTCATGTTTTTTTGTTTTTTTTAATTACAATAAATGTGGGTTTTTTTTTACCAACTTTATTTTCAATTTACGTAAAATAGCAGATATTATGTTTCATCAATGAAATACTTCTGTCTTTCCTTTCTTCTTCCAAAGTATATTGACTGTTGCATTAGAAGCGTGTGGTAAATTAAGCAAATTGATTTTGCCCCTCATCATCTCCGAACATCTAAATAACACCTCCAATCATATTACAGGTTAAGTCGATTTCAAAGGGTGTTGAAAGGTTGACGGCATGTCATTCAAAGATGCAGCCAAGCGTATGGAGCGCCACTTAGTTATTGATGAAGACACGTTCTCAGATAGAAGACACATTATTGTGTCTTGCCTAATGTGAGCCTATCTCATGGTTAATATTGAGAAAAACGTCTGGGTCCTTCTCCGTTGTTTCGAAATCCTTTTTCTTCAGCCAAAACATACTTAACCCAGTTGAAGGCGTGAAGCTTTTAACACACTGCCAAACACTCAAAACAACGCCGGTCTAAATTGAGCCCAGGACAATAGATTCCGGATAAATTCCTGTCACCAATAGTAGGCAATCATCCGTTAGATTACTGTGAAAGAAATATTAATTGAGGGATTGATTGACTGGTTATGCGTCTAAACATAGACCGCGGTCAGTTGTTGGTGTCGCGTGAAACCTGGCAGTAAGTCATTAGGATTGATTGAGCGAGAACCCAGTTCTTTGAAGCAGATCTCATAGAGCGTAAATGAAGAAGTTGTCGTTTTTAGCATCATGGTTTGGGCGTATATATACTAATGCTATATATATTTGAATTGACAACTAAAGAATTAAAAAATGTTTTGTTACACTTATTTCCGGCGATTATGGTGGACATGAGCAGATTGCTTTATCTGCTCCCAGATTGCTTTATCTGCTCCCTAAGCGATTGGACGGCTAATGCTAAAAATTGCATGTTCCGAATTTAGCACTTAGTACAAGCGTGACGTTATTACGCTGTTATTTGTGTTCCGTTTACATTGCAAAACGTTGGTAAAATCATAACCATACTGTGACATCACGATCATGATTTTGTTTCATATGAACCACAAATAATGATGTGCATATAAAAACTATATGTTCCTGCATATTTTAATAAGAGCTAGAATTTGTTGTTAATTTGGATCTGATTAATATATACATGTACAGACTCGTACATATGTCGTTTATATAAACTCTTCTCGCTGCGTTAAGTGAATTACTTGGTCCAATGTTTATATAAAATGAAACATTGATAATAACTTGTTCTTTTCCAAATAATCTTTTGAACAGAAACAGTATTTTCTTAAGGAAATTATATTTTACACACCATTTCTTACAGATACATTATCAGTTACAAACCCCATATTTTGAACATGTTTTTTTCTTGAAAATATAAGTCATGCTACTCAAACAGTATGTATATATTTTTAAAACAGATCATACAAAAATACCGCAATTCTCTTATTGGATCTTTATCCAATGGATAAACAGAGAGACACAATAAAATCACTCAGATGAACATTCTGAAGAATTGTAAGCTCCAACAGCGAGATTTTTCTAACCGCTCGTCGTTACGTGAGTGAGGTCGGAAATAAATGACAATGCTAGACTTCCATCATCGTTGGGTATAATTAAAAAACCATCTTATCAAAACAATGTATTGGTTAATTTGACATGTAGTGAATACATTGGTTTTGTCGTAACAAAAAAATTGGCTGTTTCCTATTTTCTTTTCGGTTTGCAATGCACACGAACAATGTTTTAGGATAACAGTAAATAACAGTAGTTTAGAGCTGAATTTCTGTTCTTAATAGCACATAATGCATATGTGAAGGTACAATAGACATAATTAAACGACATGCGATCATTTTAGCTTGAAAGACTTTTCCAATGTTTGCAACTCAACTCATTATCAATATTCGAATGAAGATTAAGAGCGAGACTGAGTAAATGGTTGTTCTAAAAGTTTTTTCTCCAAAACATGGAAATTAGTTGATGATATGATAACATGGTTGGTGCTTCATGGCTTCCTCGCTGGTACCACTGAAACATCAAGATTTTATAAATTCAAAATGGCGGAGAGTCTCGCTTTTATACTTTTGTCATACAGTAAACATAAATAACATAGTTTTGGCACATTCAGCCCTGGGTAAAAGAGGATGATCTCGATTATTTTTTAGTTCTATAAGAGAGGATGTACATGCTTATTACACTGTTTTATTTGGAATCACACGGTATTCATAACACATTTTAATTCTTTTGATGGTGAGGGTTGTGAATCTATTTTGAATGAACAAGCATCGTCATGTTGTTTCCCTAAACATCCTGTTTATATAATAAATCTATATGACAAATGCAGTATAGCTGTCGCCACAACAAGGGATAAAAGAATTTTTTTAATTCACTTTTTCTTTTGTCTGCGTCTTTTACAGATGCCTTTTTTCAATAGCATATTGTTTTTCTTTAAAACGGATTACTAATTAAATGTTGAATATTCAACATTAAATCATTTAAATCATAAATCACTACTTGCAATCTCACAATAATTGCAGCAATATTTTTTACGATTTGAAATAAATTTACCAATGATTCATATAATTCAAAAGATTGCACTTTCATCCAATTCAATTCAAGTGGTGAATTGACTTACATAACGTAATGCACGTTAAGTAGAGTCACATTTTCGAGACCTTTCGATCAATCAGTGCTTACCTTTCCTCAAAGCGTAGGCCTTACCTCATCATTTCAGACTTATCGATCTGTTCTATTTCTATTCAAGAGAACTGAAGGGGCCACTCACAACCGATACAATATATAATACCGGAATTAATCTAAAGCATATTCTTGACGTACAGATGATAGCAACGGTATCTAACTTCAGTACTACATGACAATTTCACTATTTGACGTATTCAAATCAGGCCTTTAAGATCGAGGAAATATATGTATTCATTTAATTGGCCGTGCATTCGGTCAAATCGATTTCTTACGACGTTGCATTGACATCGGTTATAATTTCAAAGGCAACAGAAAGGGCATCTTCCTGAAAATGGCGTATCTATCATGCAGCGAGTCGTTGAAGTACAGAGTTAAGTCGTCTTTATAAGAAGCATCTCACTTATACCATTATATGATTGACACTCAACGATAACAAATTTAACTTAAGCGTCACCGTCAAAATACACATGTAGCATATGTGAATACTTTTCTTTGCAGATTTCGAGATATAAACCGAACTCGACTCTAGAACCACAATTTTGAAAATAATTGAACAATGGTTTTTCCCTTTTAGAACGCGTTCATCATCCCAGTTGCGTGTATTGTGTATGAAATATAAGAAGTGGGTAACAAGTAACATACAAAAATCCTATCAATTGTGACCACGAAACAAATATATCGCATTATGGTGTTATATCGTAAGTCATCTTAATCAAATAATAACATATTTCTCTTGGGTCATATCTTTCATTGACCAAGCAAATTATGATGGACAATTGTTCACAACGTATTATCGACAATCATAAAAGACTCGTAACAATAGATCAAGGAGGTCAAAGGTCGGAACGACGATCATCAGGAAAGCAAACGGAGACATTTATTGCTAAATATGAACAATCAATCGATCGTTTATAAGGAGAAGGGTCGTTTATATGACCATCGGTGCTAATGTATACGATCTCTAAAAGTAATCTGATAGGCATTGGATGTACAAGAAGAATGGCGAATAAATCCATTGTTTGTCAATAGAGCAGTGTTTTCAGAACATACTATATTTTCATCATGGAGGTATTTGGTCAATAAATGGCTGAGAAAATGGCCTGGCTTTGATGTTTCAAAAACGGTCTGCTCTGAAGACAAACTGCGCTATCTATGACAATCTGGTGACCTATGGGCAATACATGACCTACTTACAATGATGATTTTTTATCGACAACTCTTCAAATATCACTTCAATCCGTCTCTCTAAAATCAGTGCTGAATACATGACGCTCAAGTTTTTATCCAATTAGTCATTGATGCAACGCCGAAATTGTATTTCAAAGCGAACGCTAAAAGCTTACAATTGGCTCTCTTGAAAGCCAATTATTACAGTGAATTGAAATGTAAAATCAATACGAAGCCATCAATTTGTATTGTTTTTCATCAAAAACTTCTATCGCCCTTTCAACCTAGTCATCCAAAATGCAACGCCTTCATTGATTTGCGTTTTCCTCTTCAAAAGATCCCCGAGACATATATCTTGTAACCATGCAATATAATAATCAGGAAAGGCTTATATCCGATGACGCAATATGTACATAATCACGTGTTTATCAATAATAAAGATATATGCAATTTCTTGCGACAAAGGCAGACTTCGCTGATGGGATGTGTTCGCTTTAGTTAATAATGGATTCTCACGCCGCCCAGGTAGTGTCAACAACTTAAAGGCTGCTAATAACTTGCACAGGTGAAAACGTTATGCAAACACCTCGCCTGTCAAAAGTCAAATACATGAACAATTCAGACCCTAGTTTGTTTGGAGAGTCTATTTTCAAGTACACGTAACAACGGACAGATTTCTGATCGATCAGAAGGCGTTAAGAGCAAATTTTTGCTTCGCATATTCAAAAGTTACTGTACTGTTAGTATACAAAAACAAGAATTCTCAGATGAGTTTTGTTATGTCAAATAGGCACTTCAAAATCTATCAACATTTATGGATTCATCGATTTCGAAAGACATGAATAAGAATACCTTTCACTTCAAAATATATTTTGTGACGACATTTGAAACTAAAGATACACAACTCTATATATTGAAAATATCCTTTTAGAATCTTGAAATTTCAGACTCAACTGTATTGACTCGACAGGGTAAAGGGGCAGAAACATGTTTTGGGTAAACAAAATGATCTAAAGAAAACGAAAATTCATATTTCCAAATGCAATTTTTTAAAGAAGAAGTTTGAAAACGAAAGAACCATGATCGGTTAAGTTATGTGAATCCATTTCTCTACCTTTGGATTCTGCTCACACAAAAAAGGCCGCTAGTGCTTTTTGCGTAATACTTAAATATTTTCTCTACGACTTCTAATCATCGGACTGAGCAATGAGACGTTCTGAAGATGATACATTTGGCATAAACAAATGTTTATTGGGAAAAATTTGAAGAAATACTATCTTTCAAAAAAAGTGCGACATCATCATTCACAAAAACATAATTAAGAAAAAGTAAGTATTTTCTAAACATTTCAAAGCTGCTAAAACAATCCAAGTACAGAAGGAACAAATATTCCTTCTGATGTATTTCTTCTATTGTTTTAATTCACACTAATAAAAGCGGCTAGGCTAGAAACAGCGATATACAGTTTAGTAGGTATAAGTTTTCCATTAGGCAATGTTCAATTATTAATACCTTAGCGAATTTTCGTAATTCCCTACAGGATAAATACGTTTTTACCGTAGCTGGAGAAAGACATTTTTACGTTTCAGTTTTATTTCGACACTGTTTTATACTCATTTCGTTTAAATGTGATGAATATATTTTATATATGACATATCTTTAATGAAAGCGAATACCTAAAACGTTAAAGCTTTACATATACGACGAAATCCTTCTAGAACAAATATAGATATATAAGAACAATAATCTATGGTCAAATAAAGTTACCATTGATGTGAAATTCATATATTAACCATAGATAACTATTTCCCAGCATCCAAATAAAGATCAAAATACTGATCATGAATGTAATTGATCACTTATCATACTATGTGATCATAGTATCATTCAATATAATCACCTTCAAAGCTTTTATTAACTGCTAATAAGCAACCAGATGATAATAAATAATAGAAAGCTACATTCCTCAATCCAGAATTCTTCTTCTGCGATATAGTCACCTTCCAGCGTTCTTCACATGTAAGAGAACCATGGACAGACAGACAGACAGACAGACAGACAAACAGATGTTTTATAAAAGTCTCACCTCATAAATTTACAATAAAATAGACAAATAAAAATATACATTTAAAACAATGAGCCACTCGTGCAGGGTTATGAGAGACTGATTGTAAAAATAAATACACACTATTAACTAAAACCATAAACAAAATTGGAGTATAAAGAAAATGGAACCTTTATCGCCAATACGACTCGTGCTTAGTAGGGACGGTTCGAATGAAGATCAAGCGTGAACATTTATAATTCATTCCTATATATACCGATCGATAAGGAACTTAATTACGCTGGTAATTTAGTGTATATTGATCATCAATTTGTGTAAGGAGCACCTAAATAATGACCCTCGCACAAAGGGTCTTTACAGTTTGTATCAGCCAGGGCGTACTAACAGCTTCGACTATTTGCATAGTCTACGAAGCGTACTGCATTATCTTAGAACTGCATTGATTTGTTGTGTGCAATCTCTGATGTTCGATTTCAAGTGAAGGTAAATATAATATGACTGGATTGGCGTAACGTGTGTTGGTAATTCAATGAAATGAATGCAAGCATGTGTCCAAAGATAAGGGTATTTCTTGCGCATCAATTCATCATATTTTCCGGTCGATGTTTTTGTTTAGATTCGGATGGGTACACAAAGATCATTCAATTATTAATGAAGGTCTGTTGGAGCAGAAATAATGTCCCCTTAAATGTAAAAGTTAAAGACATAAAAATATAATTTAGATAATCTTAAAGTCGCAAAGAATTTAATTGAAATTAAAATTCGAAATTAAAATAAAAGTTGCATAATCCGAATGGAGGTGATGTTGGGAAAAGTATTATTAAAGCGTGACATCCAATGACCGATGGAAAAAGAACGCTTTGTTAATGTTAATATGTATGTAAATGTTGGCTTGTGATTAACACTGGTGAACCAGGACAATTATCGAATGTCTTATAGATACAATGGCAGGGCATTGTGGACAGACATTTCAACGATAATGACATGACATATGTTTCTAAAACCTTTGTGAATTGGAATGAAGCTAATTTCTTTTCTGAACGTATCCAAACAGTTCCCCGACATCATAAATGATGAATAGATGATATGATAATGAAGAATGGTTTTAAAAGCAATAACTAAAAACCTTTTTTTGGTGAGATGTTTCTATATTTCTAGTCCTTAATATTAAAAATTACAACTTTCGAATAAACTTGAAATAACTTATAAATAAATCGATGAAATAAACTTTGTATATTAATAGACATATAGAAAATATAAAGATATATATAGTTATGTGAATGAAGGAAAACGTGGTTTTTGACAACTAGGTATTGAAAATTTAATGTAAGAACCAAAAGCTCGTATAGCAAAAGAAATGCATTCTGCACATCATTTGATATTGAACACTCTGTCTAAAAGTAAAACACCACTCGTACATACATCAATACAGATCCTTGGCCCTTTCTGAATTACATGTTTAAAAAAAAATATTTTGGATTTGATGAAATGAAGTTTGATACCAAATTATATCTTATGTTACTGGATTTTTTGATAAATTATTAATATGCATAGTTGCAATTTTCTTGTGGATACCTGTTATTAATGTTGTTGATAGGATTTTGCTTTACTTTGCTAAACTCTGATAATGTGAATAGGGCAATTTTAACACAAATCCATATATTTCTCTTCCATGAAAAAAATCTACTTATCTGGATCTATTAACAGGGTATTTAATCTATGAACTCAATAAATACATTATAAATTAACATTTACCTGTAACTAATGATCCAACAATATATCACATTAATGCTAAAACACATGAACGAAAATGAAGGAAAGATACTTAGAAAGTGACAGGTTTGATAGTAAAGTACAATCCAGCATGCCTTCTAATTACCAGTGTCATGACATACTCCCATTATCTTTTCCGAGATCGAATCTGGCTGAATTTGTAATCATCTATCCGTATTCAACGTCATTCATGACTTTCGTATGAACGAATGAGTCGCTCTGAAATTTCACCTTTCCATAAATAAGCATGATATTGAATATCGTATGCTCAACGCTGTGTAGGGTTTCTCTTGTTCGATGCATAATGGGCTTATCACGAAGGTCACTAGGTGGCTGTGACGTGCCTGTTAATTGAGATATTGATTACAAGATTTAATGAATATACAATCTCGTGTAATTAAATTCTTGGTGATTATTATCAGGACTAATGCTATCACTTACCAAGCAGACAACATAGTATGTAATCGCAAGGAAGTGCTGATACGGAAAGACAGCATTGATAGAGTGGGCACATCGTTGGAAAGATTAAGTGCAGAGTTTCATCCTCGTAATCAAACAATCACGACAATTGCAACTTACAGACTAAGAATTATATCGACCGGTCCCGATCCGATTTCAGAAAGGTTCGGTAAAATTCTTTTTTCAAACGTTATGAAAGGATAAACATTTATACACAAACTGAAATAGAATAACATAATATAAAATATAAATATACATTTAACTATATTTGAATTCTAAAATGTCTAAAATATTTCAATATTTAAAATTCATAATAACATTAATTTTTCTTAAGAGACAATAATGATGGATTCTGGTTTATGATGTTTTTATATATGTAATTTGCACACTGTATGTATGTACTGTACGTACATGTATGACTGTGGTTAAGACATCTTAACGAAATTAATGACAAACCTATCATGGATATACCGTCCCATATATTTGTAAAGAGATATGTAAGAAGGTGTCGAAGTACTCGGGTGAAAAGAACGAAAAATATGTCATACATAACCAATCTTCTAATTAATAATGGTTGTAAATTCAAGATTTTAATGTATATTTCAGAATGTTTATCGTTCTTATGTTGAATGAACATATGATTTCATAATTCAAAAATCCATTTATGCGATGTTGGATGGCACCATAAGTGCTATTTGTCATCTCATACCTTTAACACATTTTTAGGACTTGATATGCGTTTGGTAAGCTTCCGTTAGTAGAGTGGTACATGCGTCTTCGTCCTATATATCTAACTACAATCAAGACGTGTAATGCCACTTCGTCATCAGTTAGTAACATCAGGGTATTTTGTTATTACCGAAACACGACTGACAATTTATTACCGCCATGGAATATATGACATATCAACGCTATAAGTCATATTGCTGATGACGTCACAGAGATATGACCTCACCTGTTTACGAAGTCATAGAGTTTTACATTGTTTCATTCAAATACACACTAAAGATTTTAATAATAGATATGACTTGCTCTTATATTTTCGGATATTTTATACACGGTAAGAACACATGATTAAATTGAATATGTAATAGGCAACGCTCGGATAAATTTTTCGACTCAGAAACCACTTTGGTAATGTAATCTGCATAAAATGCCCTTTTCGTAATCAACATATACACGTTCTTACCTATGGTGCAAGAGATAGCTAACCTCGTACACGATATATGCTGTATTTGGAACCATTAGGTATTATACATTTTGCACGTGCTTCACTCTCATAAAATGTCACATCGGTGTTTGCAAATTACACCACAAGGCTACACACGCACTTGTTCAGAAACTCTCTAATCAACACATCTCATTAGTAATACCTTGAAGAGATTCTTTTCTGAAATATTGCAAATATGCATGTCTGATTTACATCTTTGTGTATTGTCATCTGTGAAGTATTCCATTAACTCCGTCATACTTTGAAATACCTTGAATTTCTCGACTGTGACAGATAAAATCTTTTCACCAAAAATATACGAATGCATCACACCCGTAACTTACCTTGAAGAGCCTGAGTATGTTGGCCACCATGATGGACACAGGACTCGAGGCAGCACCGATGACACCCGCCACCGGTCTAAGACGTCGGTAGTTTGGTGACTTCCCATCTGCACATTTATAATCCTCAAGGTCTATACTAGACAACTGAGCTTTAATAAAATCCATGCATTGTTCTAAAGCATAGGTGTCAAAACTGCAGGTGTCCAGAATATGTAGACCCAGTGTCAGTCCAGGTAAGAGTTCATCGTCGTTGTTGATTTTGTCTATGGCGTATAACATGGCTTCAAGCCTCTGGATTCCTTTCTCCTTCTTCAAGCGGCCACAACTTTTATCATGGTGACCTTTCTCATGCATTGGGAACAATCCTCCAAAAATAACATCTCCATCCGTAATTATTTTACCATTGTCTTCTTTCACAACTCTCGTCCCAATAGAGAAATCCAAGAAGACCAAGGAAAGAAGAGCAAGAATAAGTGCCAATTTCAACAGAAAAGGGGCCTGAAACAGCATCATATCTCGACGATTAGACTGATTCCCCTCTCACCTGAGCAAAACCTTCGTGTCCCTCACTAGTCAGGCGTGATGGTCGGAAAAGTGCCCATCGTGGTCTGAACGTGTGTCGGGAGCTGAAACGCGACTCGCTCTAGCAGTGAGTGTCCTTAGTTCCTGTACCAAGCTTGTGTTGATCAATAAACCAAACGCTGCCAGGCGAGAAAACTTTTCCTGAGCTTGTTGGAGCAGATGCTTCAAGCTTCATAGGACTCTCTAGTGGGATAAATGTGGGCGAATGCATTTATGACATCATAATCAGGAAGTGATGTTAATTAATAACTTTGTGAAATTTAGTCCTGTAATGTTATTGGGTATAGATATAAGATCCATACATATAACTTTTGTTCTTCCTCACAGCGTGATCTTAAGGGGCACTTTCCATATATACATAACGCCACTAATGTTAATTTGACACAAATGTTGATTTTGTAATAACACAAACCTTTTTTTCACAAATATCAAAAGAATGTTATAATGGCTATCTGTATATCTGTCATGTTACTACTTGAAGGAACATGTAACACCACTATTAGACTGTTAGTCAGTCACTTTATTCTGGAACTAATAGTATGTTTGGGTCTTATTTATATATTATCCACAGCTTTCTTTTACATTAAACATATAACATAACACACTGGTGTTTATAGCGTTACGGAACATTTTACTGTATATATAGTACTCGAGTTGCATTTCTAACGTACTTCCTGAAACGACCGCTGAGCTAATCGTTAGGCTTTATATAAGTTTGTTTTCTGTTATATCGTGAATTCTTTTGAATAATTGATAATTATATCAAAATTCGTTTGATATAAATAAATCTAAATATTTGTAGCGTTACGGAAAATTTACTGTATATATAGTACTCGAGTTGCACTTCTAACGTGCTTCCTGAAACGCCCGCTGCGCTAATCGTTAGGCTTTAGTTTGTTTTCTGTTATATCGTGAATTCTTTTGAATAATTGATAATTATATCCAAATTCGTTTGATATAAATAAATCTAAATATTTGTACATCCACCGATAAATCTGATCTGTAAACAAGGTTGATCAAGGGTCTAATGCCTGTCTTCAAAGGGTACAAAAGTCATATTAAGATTGTTTTTGTTTTTATATGAATACTGAAGGCGGGCACTGGCAACCTAGAGCAAAGCGTAAATTCTGTTAAAATAGGTCAAACTCGGTCGTCTATATTGATTATGGAACCAATAAACCAAGCTTAAATTATGGTCTAATTATAGCAAGACCTTAGCAAAGAAAAGACAATTTATCTAATGTGACACTGGATCTGATTATATTTTTTTTACATCTTTACACCTCCCCCCCCCCCCCCCCCCCCCGTCATAGTTCACGTTAGTCCGAAATTCAGAGCAAAGAGTAGGGTTCAGCTTTGAACGAAGTTGACAAATATCTGCAGGTATCCTGAAATAAGAAAAAAAACCATTAAAATCACATTTAGGTCATATCTCTTTTGGGATATAATTATACTGTGAAAGGATATAAAATTCACCATTTCAGACATTATCATTTCTCCATAATGTTTACATAGGGGAACACAGTATCCTGTTTTCTTACTTTGATCAGTTGTGAAATCCTTCCGATGCCGCTTTATAAATATTTGTCATACTAACATATTTCCTGTTTAGGCCTTTGCGTTTCTCTGTCTGCGGATGTAAAATATTTCAAAGACAAAAGCATCAGTGACTTGTATTAGTTCAATCAACTATACATCTAGTTCAAAAATTACTAGGGAAATCTCAGTAGTGATTGATGACTTTTAATGTGCCTTTACTAAAAGGATGTTTGCCTCTCTTGATAAACTACTTTTCCTTACGGTGTAAGATGTTTATCATTCAACAAAAAAAAGAAACTTTTCAAGAATGCATTTTCAAAGCTATTCATAAGCGTTAAGGTTTATTTCCTCAATATTCAACAACTGTAAGATGGGTCCAAGTGTGCATGATGATGATGGTGGTGGTGATCGTTATGTACACTGAATACATATTTCATTTTTGGTCTACAATAAATAGATTCACAAAAAGTATTAATTTCAAAGAAATCAGTTCGACGCTTTTTGGAAAAGGGGAGGGAAAATGATAAAGTCTACCTTTGATAAGAACTTTACATAATTGTTTTTTTCAAATTTGTGAAACATCTTTTGGAAGATTTTCACGGTTAAAACGTCAAAGTTAAATTATAGTGACTTCAAGCATCGACTCATTTCATCTTAACTTCTCAAGCATAAAAGGAACTAAATCTAATCTTTTTCAATGATTGTTGTTGAGCTACGTTTGAGAGAGAATACATTGATTAACATATTTAGGTTTATCAATTACGCATTTGACAAAAATCTGATCTAGAGGCATATGAAACTCAAAAGTTCAAAAGGGATAACTTACTTATAAAAGGTAGGCATAATATAATGCTTCGCCTTGTGCAATGTAATAAAAAAACTTTACGAATATAATCTAATGTAATAAGAGTGTTTCATGTTCTATACTTTATGATTAACCAATGAACACGTCAGTGTCTATGAACTTTTTTAAGAATTGCGACGTTATGACAATAATTTAGATTTCCGAGATGTGAGCTAATGCTTTAAGCATTTGACTCATTTTCGATGCCAAATATACATCAGAACAACGCCTTGGCAGTGATGAGGCACCAATGTAACCTTCCTATAACATGTTTCAAAATGAAGCATAATTGTCTGAGCTGTATTGTCAGGACAAATTGTAATGTCAATCAGAAAGGATTTTAATCAATCAAGCCGCTATTTAGGCGTCTAACGGTTGATATCGTTGGTGTACCGTCAGTTTGAGCGTACAAAAACAAGGGATGAGATAATGGAAACCATCATGTAACTGACTGTTGTAAATAAGTCATTAGTTCGTTAACGCAGCGCGCCGTGTCGGCTTGTTTTAAAGAACCATCCTCTCGCCGCTGATATGTTAGAAGTCTGTAGGTAAAAAATACGATAAAACCGATAAGATATCTTTAAGGATTTAATCTATTATGTGCCCGTTACATTGGGCCTCTGGGGTCATTGGATACAGTTACTTTTCGTGAGTTCTATATTGTTATACGGTGTGATAAGTCTATGATGTAACCACTTCTTTGCAATGGGGCGTTTATTAAAAAAACAATTAATGTTTTCATCTGTGAAGTCTCAAAGTCTCGAATATGCCGTAAATGTACCATTGCGCTAAGATGAGTCAACGAAACTTATGTTTAAATATTTGACGAGACGAAAATCTAGGAAAGTACAAACATATTTTCTTTTAGACGTGCCGCAGGTTGTAACCGCGTTCTAGGCAGTACGTGACAACAAACCGCTGCTCACCGCAGGAATTCTAAAAAACAGTGACTTAACGGAGCTTTAGCTTTGAGTAAACACAGAGTTTGGTGTAATGTACCTGCTGTTTGAAGCAGAAATTCTACACGCGGATTAACACAAGCACAGTATGTGTACCTACTGATTTCGTATAAACATGTACAAGTGAAGCACATTTGTGAGTTGTCTTGTGAATTTACACAAAGAAACAAATCTTCCGTCGGCGCTTGTGTTACTCCCTATCAATGTCTATCGTATTGGAGATTTTGCCGATAATGTTTCTTTTAATGGAGACTAGTCTCGAATCATCTAGTTCTATTTACCGGAAAGAAGAATGGAAGCAAATGCTTGTCGACTGTCGAGTTACCGCGTTGTTTCACGTCAGGTCACGGAGCCCCGTGGGACTGTGACGTTGGTTCACGTCAACCGTCTATACCAGGTTCAATGTGTTAAGGTCAACCTAATAATCAAGTAATTCTGGCTGTACAGCCCCAACAGTCTGCTTATATAAGAGATTAAAGCATCACCTTCAACGTTTATGACAGCAGCAAAAAAATAGACGTCCGGATTCAGTCCGCCATCACGCTTTCAAAACAAACAATACCCACAATTCTTTGTGGAATGTTAACCACGTGATAAGCCTTTTATGGGCAATGTGGCCCGCACTGCATGATCGCACGACACGAGTTTGTAAAAGTAAAGGTTTTTTTTTTTAAAAACAAGAGGTGTTAATTTGTTTGTTTAAGTTTTTCCAAAAAAAATAAGAAAAATTGATTCAAAATTGAATAAATGAAAAAGTTAAAGTGGAAAACTGCAGTAATCAAAGCTTTAACCAACTAAATGTCTTTTTAAACTAGGGGTTGGGTTCTATACTTGGAATAGCCAACAGTTAGCCCTGTTCATGGATTATTAATGTGAGCAGTGTAAACACTATATTTTAATTCGAGATTATTAAAATCAGAGCGGTCCCCGTGTAGATTATTTTAGCATCTTCGAAAAGAAATAAAGTTCTCTCTACCGTCCTCGTGCTTTAACTATAATAGTTCAGGGCAAAACTATACTTTATTAATAAACACATTGGGGTAGAGCGAACTTTATTTCTTAAATAACATCCCTAATAGTTGTCTCTAATGCCTAATTAGTGCTGTCATCATTCACCATCCTTTTTCAGTGATTGATTTAGTTGGAGTGCAAAAATACAATGCCAATCCCATTAAAACCCAATTTTATGAGCATTCGTTGTAATTTGATGATCAGATACCAAATCATTTATTTTAACTAGTTAACTACAAATGACATTACACCTTAAGTAGTATGTTCTCTTAATGTTTCAGGACAAGAAAAATTCGTTTATAAAAGATATAAGAGATTCACATTTAGTTCATTGACACACGCATACAAGAGATTCACATTTAGTTAATTGACACACGCATTCAAGAGAGTCACATTTAGTTCCTTGACACGCGCACATAGATATTCACATTTACTTCCTTGACACACGCACATCGATATTCACATTTAGTTCTTTGACACACGCACATAGATATTCACATTTAGTTCCTTGACACACGCACATCGATATTCACATTTAGTTCCTTGACACACGCACATAGATATTCACATTTAGTTCCTTGACACAAGCACATAGATATTCACATTTAGTTCCTTGACACACTCACATAAATATTCACATTTAGTTCCTTGACACACGCATATTGATATTCGCATTTAGTTCCTTGACACACGCACATAGATATTCACATTTAGTTCCTTGACACACGCACATAGATATTCACATTTAGTTCCTTGACACACGCACATAGATATTCATATTTAGTTCCTTGACACACGCACATCGATATTCACATTTAGTTCCTTGACACACGCACATAGATATTCACATTTAGTTCCTTGACACATGCATATAAGAGAATCGCGTTTAGTTCCTGTTTTTTCCACATAGAAAGAGAATCACGTTTAGTTCCTGGTTTAGTCTTTATTGGGTGTTTCAAACTACCAGTTGCCATTCCATCATTAAGCTTCAACTGCAAAACTCCATGTAATGAACAATATTTAGTAACTGTCGTGGTAAATGATAAACTACTACATGATGAAATTGAATACCTACAGTATACCATCTTCGGAAAAGAATTCTTACTGCACTGAAGATAACGAATAGTTTTGCTTTATAGATTTAAACCTAAAACTACTGTAATAGTTGCTCATTGAAAAATATATCTAAAACCTATATTTTGAAGGCAGTCTGTGTTTGTATAGTAATGGTAAGTAATGATAATGAAGTTTTGTTAAATTCGCGTCAAATTTGCAGCTCAAGACTATACTACTATGTAGAATGTGTAACTTCAGTCATCAACTATGCCAACTGATAACAATGTCGAACGCAACAGGCGTCAGTGAGACCTTTTAGATGTCCACGCATGACCCAGACTGTCTCCAGCATCAAAGTTATCCAGCACTTGAACATCGCTTCACTTGCTTTTTACAGGAACCTTTGATCTTTTCCCTAACGAACTTACATAGTGCTCAAATGATTCTCTTATTAGCTTAGTGTAAGACTTTGAACAACGACTCGATGGAATAGAAGATGCACTCGTGTGGCAAGAGTAACAGGTCATTCAATGACAACATATGATTTGTGTTCTCGAAAGGTTTACAGTAATAATTGCAAAAGATAACTGTCCTCTGCAATATCTAAAATTCCGTTAATGTGCCCTGTGGGGCTTCTTTTCTTGTGAACCTGTTGTTTTGTACGTTGTTTGTGTTTGCTTTGTCTACGGTCGTTACAAGCTTAAGTGCTTTCAGATGAAACAGGGGGTAGGTATATTCTGTTACATCTATTTTATATACACACACATGTACATTTTATTAAGGTCTCCTTTTTTGCCCCGGAATCGAAGATGTGTTTCATCTGTCGGTCTGCATGTCTGAAACCTATGTTTAAATTTTTCACCAGTTGCTTTTACTCTTTTCAAATCAGATATCGTTTTCCATAACTGACCGACATCTCTTTTAATAAAATTAATGTGTCCATCGCAGAAACCCTAATTCGAGTCAAAGACAATTGAAAACGAGTGTATGCTAAGTTTGAACAACGTCCGTGATTGCTCAAGTTATTTCGAGTACGACCAATGAATAGTCTGTTTATCGAGGTCCAAAACGGAACAGAAATTTGACCCGAATAATCTTTATGTGGAGAACGGTTAATAACAGAATTTACTTCACATATCTTTAGCGATATGCGGTGACGCTACATTCATGCTGCCACCTCCACTATCAAAAAATTTAAACTATATGAAGAGTCTTATAGTATTTCATCGCAGTTTATATTATCGACGGAAGATATAAACGATTAAAATTTTCATGAATCGCTTTTGAATCTGATCTGATCGTTACATTTCAGTAAGAAATTAACTGTTACTCTATCAGGAAGTATCATATACAATTATGTCTAACTTACAAAAATTTATTAGGATTGTGCATGTCTTTAACAAAGAAACTGAGCTCATTCGTAAAATAAAAATCCTAATAAATGACAATTTTGATACACGTAGTTTTAGTCTTTTGAATGAGGCTGTTCACCTGACAGACGCAAACATAATTTTATGTGCGCTTCTGAAATGCCTCAATCTAACGAACTGGTTGTCAGGTGTTAATTAACCATCACATTTGTTCCTCAAGTTTAATATCCGTGATAACAATATTTGTAGTAAGGCTTAATATCGCCTTAACAGAATTAAAGTATTTCATATCCTTTAGAAATTGTTACATTTCCCTGAAAAAAATTCAAAACATTATCCAATTTAGTTATTGCAAGTTGATTTCTGAAACCTTAACTGAGACTTTTGCAATATGTTTATTTTAAACTGTCAAAATACGTTTATTTTATCATCAAACTGGATTTACCATTATTGGGGTACTGCATACATTTGAACCCAGTCAACAATTTTATTTTACTGAGGTTTAAAGGGGCAGTGCCACATATGTTTCAATATGTTGGGTGATCTCACGAAAACGAAAATAGATGTTACAGGTTTTCAAAAGAATGTACCGTACTTAGGTAAGCTTTGAGAATCTATCCCCTTCCTAAAACTTGCTTGAAACTTGATACTTTATGTTACGGATGACGAAGTTGAGCAATGAGGGTTTTTGTTTACTGAAGATAGTACTTTTGGCATAAATAAATGTTTATTGGTGAAATTTTAAAGATTGTTTTTCCAAAAATGTGCTATTGCTCCTTTTATGACTTGAATGTCAAAATATTTCAAAGTGTAGTGAATGAATCCCGGAGATATATATTAATTAACAGGTATCCATGAACATACAGTTTAATAAATAAATAATCTATGATAACAATAAAGGGATTTACATTCCTTAAACTTATTACAGGTCCTCGAGGGGCAGTAGCACATTTGTTTTTAAATTTTGTTTCTTAAAATGATCCCCAATAAATATTAGATTTTATTACTCGCCAGGGTAAGAAACTGTAGTGTAATATCTATGCAGCAGTATTAAACTAGTGTAATACAGCTGCACATATGACGTCACAATACTGTGTAGTTAGAACATCACAATATAAGCGATGGCAGCCAAGTCGCGGAAATGTTGAGTTCGGCGGCCTGTCGGCAAGTATGGTTGAATGTGGCCGAGTAATAAACAGTGTACTAAATTAATACCATTAAATACTAGTTTCATTAAAATTGTGAATGATTTTGATATCAAAGTCGCTTTCGCTCGTTTTGTACTAAACCATTAACTCACGTGATAATAATAGTATTAAATGGAAGGTCGTTTAGTATCCTCTATAAGCCAAAGGTATTATTTTCAGAGGGTCAAACATCTCAAAACTCAACTCGACTATCTGTAGTCATAGAAATGATTCTTAAGTGTGAAGCAAAAACTGCTGAGGGTCATTTTAGTGTGAACACCTTTAAGTCATTGTAGTTAGGGAACTGGATCTACATAGTTTAACTGAGTGTATTACGCTCCTTTGAGAACTTTTAATTATAAATCCTTGTCTTGCAACTGGTAATATCTATTTTTGAAATCCTTGTTTAAAAACGTGCTTCTGCTTTCCTTAAGTGCCATGTATCTTGGTGCACGTGGCTACGCACAGGTACGCGTGTGTATGGAAAGGGGCTTGTTCGTTTAAGCGGGATAAATGAATACTTTGCTTAGGTGATGTTTTAGTTTTCCCCTTATTCCCTAATGTAAGTATATGCATATATATTTGTGTGTTTCATGTCTCTGTGTTATATCAAATGTTGATAGATAGATAGATAGATAGATAGATAGATAGATAGATAGATAGATAGATAGATAGATAGATAGACATTGTATGTCATATTAACTTATAAAATCTCAATTGATCTCCCTTATTTATAATGATGTAATCTAAAATCAATTCTTTAAAAAAAATCATCGAGGGGACTGGCACGTTTTCTTTATCTAAAAGGCCGTGATATTTAAGAAAAACTTCGTGTGGGGTAAAACTCACTCTGTCTGCTCGCGCAGATTAAAAAAGGTCACATGTCAAATTTAAAATTCATGAGAGAAAAATGGGAGTTCAGATTATATGGGACTAAAACATCGTAAGTCATACGTTATTAACGTCATTGTCAATCTTTAATTGTAAACTTCGAATTTTTAATTTTCCTGTTTTTGAATAAAGTAGGACAACCGTGTTGCCTCAATTTAAAGTTTTAACCAGAGTCGTGCACTTGCATGTTGTGTACTTTGCAACAATGACTTTTAATATTTTGAAATTTCGATAATTAATGTTTTTACTTGTTTTTAAAGCTAAACATAATAATTATTACAGTGAGGAAATTTGGTTACATTGACCCAAGGGAAATCCAACTAATGTTTTATTTTTCTATTTCACTCTTTAAAACTAACAGATAATGAAATAAAAGTGCTCAACTGAAATGACATTCATTCTTTCAAATCCTTTAACTATTACACTTTATAGGCACTTGGAAAATAATAAAGCGATCATTTCAATAATTATGTTGTTCTTTAATAATCTGCTTTTCAATATCAAACTACACATTATAATTTCAAAGCGACTAAAGGCGCCACAATTCTCTTCAAGATCAATCACCGTCTATTCTTGAAAGGTTATACAATGTTTATTTTGCAAAACTATATTGCATTTTCACGTGTTCTAGTCAAGTTTATATTCAAATGCAATATCTCAACTTTTGAACTTTTTATTATCGGCTTTTAAGCAGCCAGTATATAAAAAATATCGTTTGATTGTTGAAATGAAAGCAATATATTTCACATGTTAACCATGCTTGAATCGTTTTCATACTCAAATGCCGTACGACAATTTTAACATTACACTTATTATCCCCTGGTATGGATTAAACGAAACAAAAGAACTGATAAATTTTATATTTGTTAGATTCGCCGTATTCTATCCGAGGAGTACCTAACTGATTCGCGATCGTACGACAATTTTAACATTACACTAATTATTCCCTGGTATGTATTCAACGAAACAAAAGAACTGATAAATTATATATTTGTTAGATTCGCCGTATTCTATCCGAGGAGTACCTAACTGATGCGTAGTCTGTAATTCCTAAACTGTCAGAAAAGTGTGGAAATGTGTTTTGGTCACCAACTAGAAATTAAATATGCCGTTGTTGCATTTTAAATGAATCGTGTAATAATCATTAGACATTCAGAGGTACATGTAGATGTATTCTGCACTCATTAGGGGATTCATTCGGATTGTATACAAATTTGGATCCTACAATACAATACGAAAGAGGTAAAGGGAGGACGACACATATTTTATTTTTGTATTTTTGTTTTGAAGTTAAAACCATACACACTATTGTTTGTTTTTAATTTGATTGTCTTTCTCATTCAACTCTTCAATTACCTGTTGCTAAAACATTTCTGCCTCTAAATATTGTTTTTTAAACACGCCAGAAATGTGTGTGAACTCATCGGCAAAGAAAGCTATCACAGTTTGAAATTACTCTTATGAAACATTGAACTGTTTAAAACTTTTAAACAGTTTAGATAATAAAGAAATTGAAAACCTGTCCATGTATATATTTTACGCATCTGTATACAGAAACCGAATTGTTTTATAAATGTGAAATATGTATCAACAAATGTAAATGTAATGTACTATAGGCCTGAGGCCTTCTGAGTACTGAATAAAAGATTGATTGATTGATTGAAACATTTAACACTGCTAAAAGGCAGAGATAAACTAAGTCTAAGATATCAACTAATATACTAAAAACATCTGAAAATTTACATTGACATAACCAGTTTTGCGCTCTAGTAATTCAAAGTCAGTAGATGTCAAAACAAATATTTCAGACTCTAATTTTCATTTATGTTCACTCTAAGATCGTCTATATATTGTTAATTTTTAGAATAAGAATCGGATATTTACTGAGGTTTAAAGGGGCAGTGACACATATGTTTCAATATGTTGGGTGATCTCACGAAAACGAAAATAGATGTTACAGGTTTTCAAAAGAATGTACCGTACTTAGGTAAGCTTTGAGAATCTATCCCCTTCCTAAAACTTGCTTGAAACTTGATACTTTATGTTACGGATGACGAAGTTGAGCAATGAGGGTTTTTGTTTACTGAAGATAGTACTTTTGGCATAAATAAATGTTTATTGGTGAAATTTTAAAGATTGTTTTTCCAAAAATGTGCTATTGCTCCTTTTATGACTTGAATGTCAAAATATTTCAAAGTGTAGTGAATGAATCCCGGAGATATATATTAATTAACAGGTATCCATGAACATACAGTTTAATAAATAAATAATCTATGATAACAATAAAGGGATTTACATTCCTTAAACTTATTACAGGTCCTCGAGGGGCGGTAGCACATTTGTTTTTAAATTTTGTTTCTTAAAATGATCCCCAATAAATATTAGATTTTATTACTCGCCAGGGTAGTGTAATATCTATGCAGCAGTATTAAACTAGTATAATATACCGCTGCACGTATGACGTCACAATACTGTGTAGTTAGAACATCACAATATAAGCGATGGCAGCCAAGTCGCGGAAATGTTGAGTTCGGCGGCCTGTCGGCAAGTATGGTTGAATGTGGCCGAGTAATAAACAGTGTACTAAATTAATACCATTAAATACTAGTTTCATTAACATTGTGAATGATTTTGATATCAAAGTCGCTTTCGCTCGTTTTGTACTAAACCATTAACTCACGTGATAATAATAGTATTAAATGGAAGGTCGTTTAGTATCCTCTATAAGCCAAAGGTATTATTTTTAGAGGGTCAAACATCTCAAAACTCAATTCGACTATCTGTAGTCATAGAAATAATTCTTAAGTGTGAAGCAAAAACTGCCGAGGGTCATTTTAGTGTGAACACCTTTAAGTCATTGTAGTTAGGGAACTGGATCTGCATAGTTTAACTGAGTGTATTACGCTCCTTTGAGAACTTTTAATTATAAATCATTGTCTTACAACTGGAAATATCTATTTTTGAAATCCTTGTTTAAAAACGTGCTTCTGCTTTCCTTAAGTGCCATGTATCTTGGTGCACGTGGCTACGCACAGGCACGCGTGTGTATGGAAAGGGGCTTGTTCGTTTAAGCGGGATAAATGAATACTTTGCTTAGGTGATGTTTTAGTTTTCCCCTTATTCCCTAATGTAAGTATATGCATATATATTTGTGTGTTTCCTGTCTCTGTGTTTTATATCAAATGTTGATAGATAGATAGATAGATAGGAAGAGAGAAAGATAGATAGATAGATAGATAGATAGACATTGTATGTCATATTAACTTATAAAATCTCAATTGATCTCCCTTATTTATAATGATGTAATCTAAAATCAATTCTTTTAAAAAAATCATTGATGGGACTGGCACGTTTTCTTTATCTAAAAGGCCGTGATATTTAAGAAAAACTTCGTGTGGGGTAAAACTCACTCTGTCTGCTCGCGCGGATTAAAAAAGGTCACATGTCAAATTTAAAATTCATGAGAGAAAAATGGGAGTTCAGATTATATGGGACTAAAACATCGTAAGTCATACGTTATTAACGTCATTGTCAATTTTTAATTGTAAACTTCGAATTTTTAATTTTCCTGTTTTTGAATAAAGTAGGACAACCGTGTTGCCTCAATTTAAAGTTTTAACCAGAGTCGTGCACTTGCATGTTGTGTACTTTGCAACAATGACTTTTAATATTTTGAAATTTCGATAATTAATGTTTTTACTTGTTTTTAAAGCTAAACATAATAATTATTACAGTGAGGAAATTTAGTTACATTGACCCAAGGGAAATCCAACTAATGTTTTATTTTTCTATTTCACTCTTTAAAACTAACAGATAATGAAATAAAAGTGCTCA
This sequence comes from Phorcus lineatus, assembly GCA_921293015.1. NCBI lineage: Eukaryota > Metazoa > Mollusca > Gastropoda > Trochida > Trochidae > Phorcus > Phorcus lineatus. The sequence goes on along the minus strand of OV121086.1, from coordinate 38,332,457 downwards.
ACTGAAATGACATTCATTCTTTCAAATCCTTTAACTATTACACTTTATAGGCACTTGGAAAATAATAAAGCGATCATTTCAATAATTATGTTGTTCTTTAATAATCTGCTTTTCAATATCAAACTACACATTATAATTTCAAAGCGACTAAAGGCGCCACAATTCTCTTCAAGATCAATCACCGTCTATTCTTGAAAGGTTATACAATGTTTATTTTGCAAAACTATATTGCATTTTCACGTGTTCTAGTCAAGTTTATATTCAAATGCAATATCTCAACTTTTGAACTTTTTATTATCGGCTTTTAAGCAGCCAGTATATAAAAAATATCGTTTGATTGTTGAAATGAAAGCAATATATTTCACATGTTAACCATGCTTGAATCGTTTTCATACTCAAATGCCGTACGACAATTTTAACATTACACTTATTATCCCCTGGTATGGATTAAACGAAACAAAAGAACTGATACATTTTATATTTGTTAGATTCGCCGTATTCTATCTGAGGAGTACCTAACTGATTCGCGATCGTACGACAATTTTAACATTACATTTATTATCCCCTGGTATGGATTCAACGAAACAAAAGAACTGATAAATTTTACATTTGTTAGACTCGCCGTATTCTATCCGAGGAGTACCTAACTGATTCGCGATCGTACGACAATTTTAACATTACACTAATTATTCCCTGGTATGTATTCAACGAAACAAAAGAACTGATAAATTATATATTTGTTAGATTCGCCGTATTCTATCCGAGGAGTACCTAACTGATGCGTAGTCTGTAATTCCTAAACTGTCAGAAAAGTGTGGAAATGTGTTTTGGTCACCAACTTGAAATTAAATATGCCGTTGTTGCATTTTAAATGAATCATGTAATAATCATTAGACATTCAGAGGTACATGTAGATGTATTCTGCACTCATTAGGGGATTCATTCGGATTGTATACAAATTTGGATCCTACAATACAATACGAAAGAGGTAAAGGGAGGACGACACATATTTTATTTTTGTATTTTTGTTTTGAAGTTAAAACCATACACACTATTGTTTGTTTTTAATTTGATTGTCTTTCTCATTCAACTCTTCAATTACCTGTTGCTAAAACATTTCTGCCTCTAAATATTGTTTTTTAAACACCCCAGAAATGTGTGTGAACTCATCGGCAAAGAAAGCTATCACAGTTTGAAATTACTCTTATGAAACATTGAACTGTTTAAAACTTTTAAACAGTTTAGATAATAAAGAAATTGAAAACCTGTCCATGTATATATTTTACGCATCTGTATACAGAAACTGAATTGTTTTATAAATGTGATATGTGTATCAACAAATGTAAATGTAATGTACTATAGGCCTGAGGCCTTCTGAGTACTGAATAAAAGATTGATTGATTGAAACATTGAACACTGCTAAAAGGCAGAGATAAACTAAGTCTAAGATATCAACTAATATCCTAAAAACATCTGAAAATTTACATTGACATAACCAGTTTTGCGCTCTAGTAATTCAAAGTCAGTAGATGTCAAAGCAAATATTTCAGACACTAATTTTCATTTATTTTCACTCTACGATCGTCTATATATTGTTAATTTTTAAAATAAGAATCGGATATGCCCAAGTTGGGTGACAACACTTTATCAAAGACTATCTTAGCGAAAATTAGAAACGTTTTATATCGTCATCATAGACAACAGACAGACAGACATATTCATTATTGGACCAATAAATAAAAAGTACATTTATCAAACAACATGCAAGTTTGCAGCACGCTGGAGAACAGTATAATATTATACAATGCTTTTGTAAATATACAATAGAAATTGACCTATTAACTAAAGGACTTTAGTACAATATATCTATAAATCGCAAAATTGATATTTAGTTTTTTTGCATTCACTATTTAGACATTCTCGAAATGCAAGAAAACTTGGATGTATATAGTAGTAACTCACTGTGTAAATGTTCCTAATATTATTGAACGTAGGGCATATCAGTACTACATGAAACTCGAACATGAACGTTGAGCAAGTTCTAATCTATTTTGGGCCTATCTTCCTTTTTCTATCATTGAAGAGCCGCTCCGTGAGTTGTTGGAGTCATATATGCCAAACTTAATCAATGTTGTCATTTGATCGCAAAGTATGGACTGTTACCAAAAAGACACATTCTAAAGCTTATTGGTTTTTTTACAGTGACAACATGAAGGTAGAAAACCGGACAGTGGCGCGCGTCAAATAGTCAAACGTCATATTGGAGACTTATCTAAGACAGCCAGGAGGGCAGTTAGGAGTTGGTAGTGTTTGTAAGGTTATATAACTAGCATCCATGTATATTGGACGTGATATCTACACATTTGTGCATTTACAAGATTGTTTTTCGATTTTCATGGAAAACCAGTATTTGTCATATATATGTCTTTTGCACATGCAAAGTTTAGATGTTTTGATTTTATATCACCACATATGACATTTAGGTTCGTATCAAAGGTAAATAATATGTTATGAAAATGACGGAGTGGCTCTTTAACGAATGGGAACTCAACCTAAACCTTGTAAGAGCAATTCTTATTAGTAATATCATCTAAATACCTTTCAAACTTGATACAATCTGTAATATTGAAATAGCAACGAATATCATTTAAGCTGCTTAGCTGGTGGTGCAACTGTTGTAAGTGTATATCATAACTTCACTTAAGAACCATTTACAATCCTTACAAACTGGTAAAACCAAACAAGTCCAAACCCATAATTAAATAGAAGGTTCTTGATACGTGTTACCAATGTCTCTATATGGGGGATGTCTTCTGCAAGGTCCAAAAGATACCTTTATGTTAAGATACCATTATGTTGGTTTACATAACATGATCATATGATCTGACTGTTTCACTATTCATCTTTCACCTGCATCGGTGTTTGTTCATAAATTGGAGGTGTTCATAAATTTGACCCCAACATGAGGTTTTTGAAGGATTAATAGTTTGTCAATCAGTGGTAAGGCATTTGCACTTTATATTCACTTGTAATCTTAAACGTTGAAGGCTTTTCCTGCCTAGTCATTTGCCAAAGTTTAGTTGTCTGTTTATGTCCATTTAGCAAAGAAATAGCTCCGATTCCACCTGCCCATGGTCTCCTGCCACTTATAAGCATAACGCAATAAGGACCTATAGCTTTTGGCGTCCAATACCTAACTTAAGACGGTTTTGAAGATGGTCTGATGCTGGCGGAATCAATCTTCAGGAGAAACAAATACCATTGGTTTTGCTGGTTCGGCTTGTCTATTACCTCTCCATCCTGTCTGCATTGTGAAAACACAGTCCAAATTGAATTTCAGGAAGTATTGAGATTATTTTAAGGCTGCCATCAGTGGGAATTTTCAGAGGTTTCTCACGGTTTTTTACGCACGTTTTGATGTTGGTTTATTAGTTTAGTAAAAAATTTTGTCAATATTTTCTACATCAAACATCGGGAAAAGTATAATTTCCAGTTTCCACCATAACAAATTGTTGAACATCTGTTAGTATTATTACACCACGGTAATGAAGTACATGTAGGAATGATAGTGGGGTTTTTTTTCAAATTAAGACGATAATTATATGTAAGCCTTTGACATTTGAATCTTAAACATGTTTTTAATCTATGTCTAGGAATGGCGACAAAATTCTTTTGAAATCTGAAACTCTATATTTCAAATAAAATATATAGGGTAATATGCTTAGATATAGGGAATTTATTCACTGAGCTATGTGAACATTTTCCATAATTGTATTTGTCTTTAGATACGTGAAAACGTTTGTCACAAAGTGACTGTGATACTCAAGAATAATGATATGAATAGTTTATCATTAGGAAAAAAAAAAATTAAAACTGGGAAAAAGATGCGGGGTTTGGATTAAGGAACTGAAAAAAACTTGGAAAATATAATATTAGATATGTTTGCTAGCGTGGATGCTCTCGTGCCATGCGATCTGAAAAACATAGGTGAAATTAGTTTCAGATAATATAAAATTTTAAATTGTACCTATGGTATCATATCGAAAGGCGACAACCTATCATCTGAAACAAACAGTTCACATTTTCAAAAAGGTGTTCAATAATAGATGATTAACACTGAAATTATCACTGAAACAGAGTACTTTTTAAAAGTTTATAGCCTTAATGCGGACACAAGTTCTTAATCCAAGTAAATTAGCGAAACTTTAGATATATTTCAATTAAGGATAACTATCTTTAGGAAATCTCACATAAACATATATTCAAACAAAAACAGTTCGCATCTACCACATCAGAGTAGGCAACATCAACCGCAACACAATCGGCCATATATACCGCAACACACGCGGCGCATCTTCCGCAAGACAGGCGACCACATCCGCAACACAGGCGGCCAAATATATAGCAACATATGTAGGCGTCGTATATACCGCAACGCGAGCGGCCACATCTATAGCAACACAGGCGTCGCATCTACCGCAACACAGGTGGCGCATATACTGTAACACAGACGGCGCATATACTGTAACACAGACGGCGCATATACTGTAACACAGGTAGCGCATCTACTGCAAAACAGGTGGCAACATCTATCGCAACACAGGCGGCGCATCTATCTACTCTCGGTTCAAGTTCTCTTGGGTTCACAGCTTGTCTCCCACTTTACTTGTTTACAGCGTAGAAAGACTACCCAATCACCCAACAGCAGTGCATCACCCTGTACAAACTATGTTGTCAGCAAGTACAACATTTCAAACTGAAGACATTGATATCAATTACGCATTTAGAATTCAATCTTACGTCACAGCAAACGACCCGTAAAACTGACTTCCAATGTCTGTAGGCCGACACTGGATTTTGGTGCACAGGTGATCATGAGGTTTTCTGCTACTCAGAACTCTAGCTTCCACCGACAACAAGGATGGTTACAATGTCAATATGCTTTCAAATGAAATGTAGAACTCTTCTTTCAGGATTAATATAGATGGATTCGATTGATAATTAAAATGTTGACGAGTCCGCTACTTTCAATGTTATTTCATGAAGAAGGCAAATAAAGCATCTCTACTGGTATCATCAAAATCCAGTTAACAAACCATTGCATGCGGAGATAGTTGATATAAACAAAATTATTTAAAAGCATTCTGATTGAGGTGAGGTGCTGAATTTACTCACGTGACTATAGATTGCAGTACTAATCTACCCTTTTCCTCATTTCAAATATTTAGTTTTCCTTTAATCTTCTTATTGTCTCTAAACGGTGTACAGCTGTGTGTTAAGTATCACTCATTATGTATGAGTGATTTAACGAATGAATATACACGATGAAAAATGTTTACTTCTTCAAGATTTCAGTTAAATAATCATCCTAGATATATAGATTTACATCAAATACATGTAATAACAACATGCATGTTTACCAGCAAGATCTTGTACAGAGCAAAAGAAAACAACGATGTACACATGAGCGATGAGAGCAAGATATGCAGGCATTAATTGAAAAGGACTAACATAAATCTCACTAACGTTTCATCCACATGTATCTTAGTATCCCAACTCTAGAAAATTGAGAAGGCGTTTCATCTTATGATTACTGTTGTACATGTAACATCAGAGTTTAAAACTGGATAATGATAATATGGATATTTATATGGCGCCTTTTCCACGTACAAACGCTTGCTCAAAGCGCTACCTACATCATTACCCTGACGGAAGTGTACTTTCTTAGCAGCTACTGAGGTCCGTACATGCCCGTTTTCAGGTACCCATTTAACACTTGGGTGGACTGAGTGCAATGTGGATGGCACGTCTTGCCCAAGGACACAACGCATTCTTGGACCAACATAGGTATTTGATGTCACGACCGGGATTCGAACCTGGGCTTTTGGCGTAACAGCCATGCTACCAACTACACCTCAGGAACATTGATAATCGTAACGGTGTCTATTATAAAGTTCACATTATTTTGAAAAGGTTTACTCGTGAGCACGAAAGGATGAAACATTCGTATAGTGTGAGCAAACATCGTATTATGTAGTCATCACACATATTATGTTCCTGTTATGATCACGTAATATATGTAGTTGGTCCGTAAAAATTTATATATACCACAAAACTTCAAGGCATTTGCAATCACTCTTCAATGTAGGTGTAGGCTATAAGTTGAAATGTGTCTGGACCAAATCTGAAAGCAAAGGTACATAATCGCAATGTTAAAAAAACAATGGATATTAATACATTGGTGTCTGCTGAATAATTGATTGCATTACTCTGCTGATAAAGATACCATATGTCATCATTCCGACAAATCTGTATCAATATGCCATATCAATGATGTAGTGCACATTTACTTTCTTGGGCACAGACGGAGCACCATAATAATGTAATAACAAATGATTTGAATCATAGGAATTTATCGTTTCAATCTGATCGATCATTCTCCAATTCTTAGAAATATTACGAAATTGAATTATCCCAACATGTTTTATCGCAAAAACATAGAACCTTCAACCGTCAAGCAATATGGACAATACAATAGATTCAAACAAAGATCTTAAATGTTTTATAATGATGAAACAAGAAAATAACACTTTTTGTCTCTTTCAAATATGCATCTGTTGGCCAGATAGACTATTACTTCTCCCTTAAACGGTCAAGACTAAAGATGAAAAGGTGTGACTTCGCGTAATGCCTTTAGTTTAACTGTCTAATGTATGTATCCAATAATCTCGTACTGGAGACAATAAACATTATAATGATAATGAAATGATTGATTTATTCAATCATTTAAAGATGTATATTTCAAATATTTATCTTGGCTATTTCACAGTTAGATTTTCGTTTGAATCTCAACAGCTATAAGATTTGAACGAGATCATATATTCAATACCCTGCACAAACATGTTTACATGAAGACACAGTCTGATTAAAATCGACCCTGTTCCGAGGAATAAAAGTTTCAAATTATTGACTCTATCGCGATTCGAACTCTATCTGTCTAGGCCATCCTCTCCACTAGGTCTGATCCCACCCTACTGTAGCGCACGTTCTTGCTTAAACTCATTTAACCAATCACAATGCGTGCGGCAAAAGCATTCGGTATCAGTAGCTAGGGGCAAGTAACTCCCATTTACCATTCGTTAACCTTGATCGCCGCTATCTTTATTTTAAACGCCATGATGTGATTGGTTCGCTATTGACTAGGTTTTGTCTGCGCTAAACTGGTGTCGGCACGTGCGAGCAGTGAGGCTGCCTTCAGACCTAGTGGAGAGGATGGCCTAGACAAATAGAGTTCGAATCGCGATAGAGTCAATATTTTGAAACTTTTATTCCTCGGAACAGGGTCTATTTTAATCAGACTGCATGAAGACATAGCCTGGCATCGCTTTCTTCGTTCATTAGATGCATGCATAAACACTGCATGCTTTCGATAAATAATCATCATTGATCTTAAAAATATTTCACTCATCCAACTAGGTTTGCGATTGAATATTTGGTTTTGAAACACCTATGTATGGAATCATTTCCACTGCAAGCTGTTGCAGAAAGAAAAATGCTCTTTGCACAGATTTATTTTAAACTTAAACTTATCTTTTATAAACAGGTTTTTTGAAGAGTATAACATGCATTAGCATTAAAAAGATTTCAACACCTGAATGAATACTTTAATTTTGCAGCACTTGCATATGATAACGCTTTATCATAAAAATATGAAATCAATCTGAAGGTAATAATTTACATAGTGCCAAATATAAACTAAACTAACTGAAAAACGATACATACCAAAGAACCAACCATTCCCGTACAGCTCTTAACGGTAGCATAAGATAAAAACATAGTGTTAATTGTGCACTTGATATACAATGACGTTTGTGAGAAAGTATTATTGTGACTTTCAATAGATAGCAGTACAATCTAGTACAAAAATGATAAAACATCATTATCAATTACATTTAGGAATCTTATATCTATTTCATACATTATCTAGTCTCTTTAGTATTGATATATGAGTTTCGTTATTATGTAAGTTAAACTTGACAATCCATTTACTTTGATTAGCTTACTAAACAGGGAAACAGAGTGATCCATCCACCACTGATAAATATTTGGAACCACTCTTGCGCAAAATCTTCCAAAACATAGGCCACATCATTCGAGACCAAAAAAACCCATTCTCCTTTGCTCATATGAAATTAAATTTAACATGAAATTTTAATGAATAAATGTTTAACAATGGTGATAATATCTTCATAACTTCATACAAGTTTAGATTTAATCACACAAAAAAGGCTTATCAGGCCAAACCGTAGAGGGGTAGTGAGAGTCCGTGGAGATTACCAGCGTTTTTCGTCAAATACAGTTTTGATACACCGTTTCAATTAAACTGTGAGATTAGTCTTAAACGCAAAATATAGAATCAAGGAGGTTCATGTATATGAAATTTTTTTATTCACTTGGTTATAAGGTGTTGATAAAGTTACGTGAAAGTTTCTGAAGTTTTAAAGTTGGAGATTTTGATTTAGTTTTATGATTTCATGGTGAAATGTTTCCAAAAGCAGGAACACAGTGTTGCGTTTATATGTAAAAATCAACGAATTGCATTTGAAGCAAAACAGAAATTACTGATATTATATAAATGCAATTATTGCTTGCAACATTAATATTACTAAAGTTGATCCTGGACTCTTTGAGATTTGCCCACATGCACATATGTATATCTCTTCTGTTTTGAACAAAATAACTTCAGTCTTCTCAGATAAAAAGTTTCCTTGAAACTCCCAATAGCAATACTGTGAAAATATCTTAGGGATTAAGTTATTTTATGTGACACATAACGTCTAAGGAAAATTTCTACTCAATTCAGCATCAACGACTCTGAATATGGATGAAACACTTAACTTGATTTTGAGAGTATTTGCCTGAGACCATTATTCAGTTCAAACCTACCATCCACTGAATACCAAATAAATGAAACTTACTTGGTGAACCTTGATGCATCACTTAAATCAAGGAAATATTCCATGAAAATAACAAAAACCGACTTCTTTATGGATTTGAAAAGTTTCATATTTGTTATTTTCATTTATGTGATTTGATGTAGCATATTTCATGCAAAACAATCAAAATGTAAGATCCTAACAAATCCTTAGTGCACTTTTCCTTTTACATGTGTGTGTGTGTGTGTGTGTGTGCGGGGGGGGGGGGTGTGTGCGTGTGTGTGTGTTTATTGATAGCAGTAATCGTGATGAGTCGAAACCTTTTAATTCATTGAATGTTGCGAATGATCACAAATTCTTGTTTAAAGTATTGACAATTATCAAACAATTATCAGACAATAATACAATCTTTATTTTCTTACAGATTCGTGTTCAGTTTTAAAAATTTACGCAAATAAAGTTAGATGGGTGGCGTCACTATTATTGGAATTTAGATAACTTTTTCATTTGAGATAATCAATGAATCTACAATAACATGATATCCATATAGGGATAAAACACTATTTTCAAGAAATAAAGGTCCAAGTGTCACTGCTTTTCTCTTCTCGGGTTCTAGCATTAAAAAATGTCCTTTCTACGGTTACTTTTAAATTCTCACTTAACTGATTAAACTGATAAAGTTGATTTAAATATCTACAAGTGCGTTTTTTTGTGCACGGTATTCATTGTACGTATTTTGGAAAGCAAATTCCATAAGAATACGAACTGCTTGCAAAATAAACGAACATGAAAAGAAATGACAAAATAAACATCCTCCCCTAAAAAGGAAAAAAAGAACTTGTAAATCTGTTAATCATGTATGTTCTTTTTGTATATATACGATTATTATCACTGGTTTTGCGCACTTATTGCCAAATCATTCTTTTATATAAGTATTTTGAATGTAAAAAATTGATAAATTGTCTTCAAAGCGCTAACATACACTGAAATTCTCTGATAATTATATGAACAAAATCTAAAAACACCAACACGTGTTTTTGCTCATCCATTTATGCTTGCGCGAACTCTCTTATGCCTCCGTTCAAGAAGCCGTGTTTCATCACATCGTTGATTACCCCATCGTATTACCGGCTTATTCATCGAAATACAATTTACATTTTTACAGAATCTGATGTCGAAATTCAATTTCCAATTTCAATTATGAAGTGTAACTGCTGTTGGCAATCATTACTTTGGAACTTAATTTTTGAATTTATTTAACATTCAAATTTTTTAGTAAATGATGAACAAATTTAGCTTGTGTAAATTAAGTATCTGGGCATAGTCCCAACACATTATTGAAAATAGAAGTTATGGTTTAATCTATGCTGCACTATAGTTATTCATCCATAATTCAAAATTCACGGATCACTTCGATTCAGAACCAACAACATTGACTTTTTTGCACGGAAATTGCTCAGTCAGAAGATCCAGTTCACACAAAAAATATAAAAAGGATTTGAAACATTAATCAATTGATATATGAGATATACGAGTCACAAAATAGAGATAAAAAATTCGTTTGTAAAAGTATATCTGATATTAAAATTTTCCGGAAAAGCGTATCATTTAACAAATATATGAAAGTTAAAATATAAGTATGAACATTTTCCGTATTGTTGTTACACAGTTCATGACACTTGTGGATACCTATGATAGAATGCGCTGTAGCTTGAATGAGCTTTGTCTTTGAACCAGTGTTTTATATCCAAGAATATTTTACATATAAACCATGAAAAATACTTTATATCTATCTATCTCTCTCTATCAATATATATGCGACCGAAATCCTCTCGGAAATAATGGCTTTGAAATTTTTGGTGGTGTTGTGCTGTTTATTGGCCAAAATTCGGACGCCAAACTTTTTGGTAATTTCATGAAAAACGGCAATATTTCACGAGTTTCTGTCGTCACTCAAAAACTGTATGACTTGGAATTTTCAATTTGGTATGGTTAATACCTTTTTTGGTGTAGTTATACCTTTGAAGAGTAAAATATTCAAGAGTTTGATGACTTTTGAACTTTTAACCAATCAAAACCACATTACTTTTTCGACTTGTATAACTTTGAAAATCACTTTTATCTCCGTTATTCTGTTATTCTTTTTTAATCCTACTACCGTTTGAAACGACAATAAAGTGTCCACATAGTTCATATGATAAGCTTAATTGCCTTGAAGATCTTGTTTTGCAATAGTTCAGTATAGCACTGTAATGCCTCAACAGAAAAGCATGGAATAAATAACGATAATAAAATGTTACAAACTAAAGAGATTTTAATTTGTATTGATATGATGTTTACATCATTCATGAGACTAGATTAAAAAGTTTGTAGAAGTTACAATATATTTATATGGCATAATTAGGTCTGTGATATGTATATCACACAAAAAATACCAAATTTGGTTTCTATTGATACTCTGTTAACTTGTATCCTTGTTCCTAATAAGAAACAATTATAACAATGATAACATTATAAAGGAAACATGAATATGTCAACACTTTTGTAGTGCTTGTATACGCTTCAAGATTTCAAGACATTCGCAATAGAAATTGGAATTGAATTTGGTGACATTGTGTGTTCATGTCTTGTGCTTTATTTCTTATTCACTACTGTATATCTGAATTGCTTTATATAAATAAGTTTAGATAATGACCTTGTACAATGTATGATTTACAACAACATCATCTTCTATTATGAAACTGCCTGTGTCAGCTGCCCATCATTATTTGATTAATGAGTGAGCATCTAAAGTATGTTGTAACGCTGTAATATAGGTGCACCTGGAAGAAGGTATATTGAAATACAAACGTTTCCGTTACTTCTTCCTATGATCTTCAAGCGACCTGTATAAAGTATTGGTTCCCAAATAAATGGATCCAACGGCCTCAAACAAAGCCGAACGTCTTGTACGGTAAAAAGGGTGCGTTTTGCGGAAGCCACTTCGACTCATTGGGGTTGGACCTTAATTTCTTTCTCTATGTCTTCAGTAATCAGTTGATGTCAGCAAATGTCGACATCCACCTCTACTTACTGAACAATCTAGTTAAAACTATTTAAGGTTAACAACGATATATGGATAAACAACTTCTTTATTACACAGTGGCGACTTTTCGGTATAGATCCTTTTACCGTTATCAAGCATAGTTTAGACTAGCTGTAATTTGATACGCCCCAAATTCGTCATTACATATACAAAAATGTACATCTAGAGAAGTTTACCTATTCCGTGTCGCGCAGGCGCAAACATCAGCCAATCAAAATGATATTTAAAAAATGATAATTTAGAACTACATTATTTTGCAATATAAGGCACAATAAAATGTTTTCACTAAATTTACGAATTGCCAAACGAGACTTGTCGATCCCAAATCATATTTGCTCATCTTTGATCATTTGTTATAAAGTTGCTTTTGGAAAGCTATACAAATAAGTGATACTTTTTCGTTGACATTAGACGTTGCGGTTGTCAACTGATGGAACATTTAGATGAACAACATCAAACAAACCACTTTTAATTCATCATTTAGACCTTTCTGAATATGGATGAAGCAGTTTCCTAGATTTTAGAGAGCTTTGCCAGAGCTAATTATTCAGCTGAGATATAAGAGCCTTTGCATATAAAAAAAATGAAACGAAGTCTTGAATGCGAATGGGTTGATAGTGCATGTGTTATGACGTGATGCCAGTAAAAGTTACTCTGAATCTCAATCCTAAACTGTGTTCGCCGTAGTCAAAAGTTTTATAAGGAATTCAACTTACCATTGTTACTCTTATGTATACTGCGTGTTTATTCTATTAAGATAGACATTCGAGAGTCTTGCAATATACATGTAGATGTATACCGATTTTGTAATGTAATATAACCCTGTTAACTACAAGTTCGAAGGTCGATCTAAAATGGGTCGGCGTAATGATTGATTTGGGAACCGATAAACCGCCAGTTAGACTAACTGTCATAATCTGAGACTTTAACATCAAACTACATCTTATTTTGATAAAAACGTATAAGCATATTCCTTTTACATATCAATTTGATGTAAATCTTTAGTACAGTTGTAATAACGATAGGTAAAAAGAGTTGTGTTGACCATGAAAATGTCTGCTTTCGCAAAATTGCAAAAAAAGGCAAGCTGCTTTGTGATATACATGTAGTAAACAACAGTGTTAAAACAGATGTCAGTTTCTGCATTAGACGCAATGTAGACTATTACATGTACGTGTAGTTTTTCTTGGGAGACTAAACCTTTAAGTGTTTTGATAAGTCGTGTATATTCAAATTGAATATATCTTAATAATAGTTCTACATTAATTTCAATTCATTATATACGTACATGTATGGATGACCATGGGGTCAACAGTACAATATGTGAAAAATATGATACATACAATCACTGCGCCATTGACAAGATTCTTTTAGATTCCAAGCGTGACTCGAGTGCTTTCATATTGTTTCTCAGTTTAAATCCTTCTCTAAGAATAAACGCAGTTTGAAAATCTTATCATAATCAACTATTGAAAACTAGTTAATCAATTTGTTCATATGTGGGTGATGATGGCCGAACGTTCTTGCAACTTGCCCTGTCGTAGCGCCGATTGTCAACATTCCAACTGCTCTCTCTAGCTCTGCTGTCGTTAAACTCGGCATTCTTTAGTGTCTTTCTGTTACCTCAAGGGTCCAAGGTTTGTATACCCTTCCCGCACGTGTATCCTTCGACAGTGTACATGTAAATGCACGAGCTTTTCGCAAAATTCGCCATGGAGAGTAAGGGATATTGCGTTCTGTCGCAAGTGCACACCCGATATGATGCTCTGTACTGAACTGAACTGATTGATACATTGATCCCGTGTTAATCCATCTCTTGTAAACGTTAGCGGCAAAGATAATTCAACATTCATAAGTCAAGTAAATTTTCATGGATATAATTTAAACCTTACTCAAACTAAGTCAGGGAACCTTGAAAGAAAGACTTAAAAGGAGTCCAATCTCTCATATAAACAGAGTGAATAGTTTAAAAGTGTTTTAACTATTGTGTTTTAATCAGCGACAATCTGCAATAGTACCCCATAAATTATATGGATTCAATCGGCATTCCTTTCATCAAAGAAAGTGCCTTAAAATGCATAGCAATGAATGAATCAAATGCAGATTGGAATAGACAAATAATCCAATAGAATTGTTGATCATTATAGTTCACTTACAGATGCCAAATATTTGTCCAAAAACGATTATTTTATGTTGTTTTCAAGCTTTTCTGGATTTAAGTGTTGAATAGAGTGTCTTTTGAAAGAACTGAAAATGTCCCCTGTGGCATGCAATGAATATTTACATCGTCTGGAAAGAAAAATGACAATAAAATTGCTTTGATGTTTCTTATTATTCACTCTTTAGCCTTGAAAGCTCTTATGAAGATTTAATCAATTTCGCTGAAAAGTTGTGTTTCCTTTACTTCAAAAACGAAACTGTTATTAAGAAATTAATCACTCAGTGATGAAGGGTACAAAATATTGTAATACAAAGAAACGTATCTGTACCAGATCGGAAACGTCAAATATTGAAAAAATTAGTTCGGCTCCACAAATTAATATATTGCAGTAAAATATCATAAAAGTGATGCTTAAAGTTAATATACACGTCGCGCTTTATATTTGTCGGGAAATAACATCTCGAAATCCATGATTACAATTCAACTTGTAGAAAGACATTTATTTGATCTGACACCGTATTTTCATTGTATCTCAGGTACTTTAATCAAAACATTCATATTTTAAAACAGTACAATATGAAATGAAGGTTGATACTTTAGTTAACCTTCTCCAGCCCTCAACTTTCAAAGAGCGGGGTGACCATTGTAAAGTGGATTGGTGACGTAACGTAGTTGATGGAAAGCATTGGGTAAGATATGGTTATGTTATGGAAATGTTGATATGCCACATGTAGACTCGTGGTTCTGTCATATAACAACACGCCGTTGACAGTTTAAAAGGTTTCATATTTTGCTAAACGCTCAAAGTATGTTCATATATATTGATTAAGAAATAATAAATTGTTGAAAAAGTCAGGAACGGCTGTTGAATAATGACACGTAACGTCAAGCGCACTACTTATATCATGGATTAATTGTTTTGCTGTATGGAAGCTGAAGTTGTTTCCCATGAACCAATTACCTAGCTTGTTAGAAAGTTGGTTTTCTTCTTGAAACATCAAATAATCAGACTATTTTCACATTAAATTGAGTTTATGTAATATCCGTAATGATGAGGAACCTGAAATGCAGTCCACTATGGCGTCATTGATTATCGATGAGTATTTAATCAATCATCATTAAGACAGCGACATGTTGTCACAAGCTTTGAAAAACGATAAATTAGAAAATATTTATACCGTATCTGTTTTCAGCCCATGGAAAAACCTGACACATATAATTCATTTCGTTCTTTGGTTTTAACATGTGACGTATATAAATTTAAAGGCCAATTGTCAAGAACAAATGTCACGTTCGCGTGTACGTTACCATTGTTCAATTGTCTTGTAGATGTGTGGTTTATGAATTAAAATCTTTATACACATGATGCATGTATTAACTACCTTTTTTTAAAAGGAGCTCAAAAGTACGTGCAGGTATTGTTTTTATAACCCAAATGGTTTATCATAAGTGTTGACATAATTTCGATATGAGCACATGTGATGATATCACATTTGCCAATTTCAAGCAACGATTGTTTCCATATTTGTTACCATATTTTGTCGTCTTTGACGTCATAAAAACGTCACTGTAGCGAACTATCGCAAAACACATCTCCATGTGTTATAGATTTTACAGAATCGTAAAAAGAGATTATAAGGGTGTCCTATGACTTTTGCAAACTCACATGTGTGTATAATCCTCGGTCTAGTTAAGGTTATATAAAAATAACACTCGTTTCCTCAGGTAATTATCTCTATCTATGACTTACCTGATTCTTGCTAGCTATATCCTTTCATTTTTTTTTATTCAAAATGGTGCATGCTCGGAATTTCTCACTAGCTCATCAGCAATGCAAGTTTCGCATCAACGATCCTTCAGGGTACATGGTCTTATAGAAAATCTCCACTATATACCCTTGATCCATTCGCGGTCTCCCTACAGTGGCGGTCATAAGTCTCTTCCCTTGTCTTGCAGTCTGGATGCAGAATTATCGCAAAATTATCGCGAACGAAATCCGGTCGTATCGCGGTCAAGTCACGCCAATATCGCGTGTCGGTTGCGGGGATTTTGCGAGTCTATCGCAAAAAGCCACGCGCACGGTTCAGTGCATTTACCGAGTAGGCGGAGCTAAGGTCACGTGATTAATTAGCCCCGATGAGGCAATTGCATGAAGGTGTCGTAAATGTATTCGGAAAGGAAAGCTTTCAAGGGTTATCGTATCATCTTCCCTTACCTCTCAACCCGTGGGCTCTGTTGGGTGACTCACATACACCCTCCCCCCCCCCCCCCCCGCCCCCACCCCCTTTGTCTGCGACATCTGCAAACTCGGCTGTGTTGATTCCTTATATATCTACTTAATTTTAGTTTACTTATTCTTTCCAAGTTTAATTATGTATCATTAAATGTATTTATAACTTTTAAAATTTTACTTTTTTATTCCCTCTAACTGTTTTTTATATTCACCATTTAGTTCTGTAAATACACATCTAAATTTTATTTCTCTATTTTACCGAGATACATAACAACAACGGACTTTTTTAAAGGGACACGTATGTACCATGTACACTCAAAAAATGAACGAATATTGGAAAGTTTTATAGACATTTAGTAGTGATATGCATAAGGAAGGCAATATTTTCTGAATAAAAACTCACAATAAAGAAGGTGTTATCAACAAAATATGGTGGTCCTTAAGGATAAAAGTAGTTATGTTTCGCAAGTTGTATTTCAGTGTTTTGTTGGTAGAAATGTTGGTAAATGAATGAGAAGAAAAAGAAAAAAGGACATAGAGAGATGTCACCAAATAGAATATTTATGTTAGTATTACTAAAACAATATGTTATTGAAATATATGAAATAAATCTCTTTTTGGATTGGCTACCAAAAAGGGCAACTTAAAACATCAGTTTCGCTAAGATATATTAATATCAAACAATACTTAAACAAACGTCATGTTTTTCTTACAAATAAAAATAATTTACAATCCTTCCAAAATCAAGGACAATATCCCCCTCTATAAACAATATGATCCTATTGTCAATTGATCAAAACGCTCATGCGGTGTTCTTTTTACAAAACAAGTCTACCCTAAAGTCAGTGAATCTCCGCACACATATTATACTGTGCCTCTTCTAACACAATTTAACACTCATCTATTGATATCCTTTGTACTTTAAAAAACAAATTAACAAGCGAATTCAGGAATGACGAGAGCAAGAACTGAGCGGAAGGGCGGGGGAGCGGCTAGCTCTAGTAAGGCAGCGGGAGTAGGGGATTGCATTACTTAGTTATGTAATGTTAATTGTCGTGTGAGATGCATATCGTTAACGTAAACCAGACTCTCCAATGACATATAACTGTAATTTGCCAAATACCTGCCGAATATCTTGCAAAGAACCTACACCACAAACTAATAGTTGATGTGTAAATGGTCATATATTTATACTAGTCTATCATGGTTGTAAAAGAGCTTATGAATCCATACGTAAAAGTTAGGATGATGCGATACCTCTGATATTTCACAGACACGCTGTATTAACCTGCACAAATATTGTAAAAACAATTTTAACTCTAATTTTACTTTTAACTTTAATATTCTGATCAACAAACTTTCCTTAATCAAAATGACAGGTGTACAGTTGAAAATTCTCTTATCTGAGGTGATATATAATGTCTCAATGTACACACGTATTTCTTCATGTTCATGCCGGATCAAATGATTTTGAATATGAATATCAAAAGGAATGAACCAATTATGTGTTGCATATTTTACTTATCTCATATATAACATATATAGATGTATCGAAACACGAGGCGATAGGCGTTTTGGTGAACTCCTTCATTTCAATTCAAGTTTTGGTTTTGAAAATAGCATAGCGTTACTGTATCTGGAAATCGTGAGTTATTTAAATGTAAATTATGATAGTATCAAATTAGTAACGTGACACGTTTTCCTATTGCATGCGCGTTATATGTATAGATTGCCATTTCATTGATAATAATGGTTCTAACGTTAAAGTCGGTAGCCATTCTCAATTATTTTTTGAGATGGAAAAGCATTATGCACATTGGTCGCTCGATACCTAATACTAGTTAACATATGGTAGGGACTTAACATCTTCGTCAGATTATTTTTTACTAAAAAAATTGTTATTATCACAATATGTCAGTCTTATTTCAAACTCGTAATATTTACAATTAACTGAAAATGTCTCGTATTTATCATGTTATGAAAAACAACTCAAATAATTGTTTGCATGTATTTGGTAATATATCACGTTTCAACCTTCTGACAAACTCATTAAAAACACCCTCAGAACCTTTGAGACAACAAGAAGAAAATGATACTACGTTATTATCCTTAACATGATAGAGGTTAAGATCTGAAAACTTACAAATTACAAACTCTAAAATTCAAATTCGTTGACACCGTATTGCTTAAGGATGACTCCACCTAACAATTTTACCGCTTACACTATCAATATTTTGCATGACAAAGATGTCTGATTACCGCATTATTGTTCCGACAAAAGAAGTCCTAAGTAAACATGACTGTCAACAACGTCTTATTTCATACCACCTCAGAAATATGACATATTAGTTTTAACAACCACAGCTCCTTTAGAATGCATAACCTTAGACTAAGCGCAATTAACCGTCATTTTGACACATCGTCATTCAAATGTATACACAAAGATAAGATAATTACCCAAACGAACATTTAATTCACTATATTAACAATGTTAACTGTTCAGAGTGGGCAATGCAGGTAACCGATGCTGGTAATTTCATATTATCAACTTTTAATATATCTGTGATTCTATTCTTTTTTTAACCATGCCTTATATCTTAACGATGTGAAGTCGTTTTGTACAGAAAGGGATAGTTTACAAACAGTTGACTTTCTGTGCGTAAGGATAGCGCATGAGAGTTCTCGGATTTCAGTTTTTTTCTCTTCACTTAGATCCTCAATAAACAATGAGTGCCGCACAAGCTGTTGAATACACACTTTAATTAGCAAGAGATGGACGCGGGATAGGTTAGTAGGCGAGTAGTCATAAAAAGGCTTGGCACACAATAATCGAGGTTATGTAAGTACTGGCGTACCTTTGATAATGAGAGAAAGATTACTTGATTAAATAAAAAGAAATAAGCTGACATCCACCATATTGTTGTCTGACACGATGTGAACCTGCTGTCCATATTCACTGAACATTCTCTTTAAAATAAAATTAACAAGAAATGATATATTTATATTTGTTTCATTAAGATGCATCCCCAGACAACGTTGTTGAATAACAGCTTGCATTGTCTTTCTCTCTGATCAGTTCAGTGCCAAAACAATTTCTGTAGGTTTATTTGGTACGATCTATTTATTTACACTCTGGTGCAATTGATTAGGTAATTGTTTTTAAAATTATAAGATTTGGACTGAGCTTAACTTTACATAACATATTTTCATAAATAGCAGTGATCACGATATAAGAGAACTAAAGGTCGTGACATTAATTTGTTAGACATCACGGGCCCAACATCCTTCCGCTAAGCGCAAAATGTGTTATTAAACTATAAACATTAAAATCACACAAAACCAAAATTAGTGATTTTTTTCATGAAGATCTTCACTCCAATAAATTTCGCAGTGTCATGGGTTGTTTTTCGTTAGTGTAGTAAATACCCGCTAAATAATTCTATTTTATCTCTAAGTCAACAATGCAAAATATACAAGAGTGCGACCAGTGATAAAAGGCGTATTAAGTAGCAGTAGGTTTAGATATAAATATGTAATAATCTCAAAATAACAAATGTCGCCAAATGTCGCCAAAGATAAACCTTTGAACGAGAGAAATACCTTTTTTTTATTTCCAAAATCGGTTCGACCTAATGTCCCGAATAGTAACTCATAGTTATTGAGTCAAGTACCTCAGACAACAAGCTGTAAATTACATCAAAGATACAAATGCTTCCTTGTATCGATTCCGATTAAAGTTATAAGGAACAAAATTATCGATATTCAGAGAACGTCAACATACTATACCACTTATTACTACACCATATTGTACAGGTATTGGTTTACCAATAATCATGTTCAATTTACAGTCGTTTTGAAAACAGAAATATACTGTAATAAGGCGTTGCTAGAACATTTTTTACAACTGCTGTTTAGGCAGTAAACCCCAAATTACCTTGGTATAAAGTTCTACCTCACAAGACAACTATATATATTACGTCACAAGGTACAAGTAGTCGCAGGCAAGGTCATGCTTCATTGGTTTTCACCGGGCTAGTTGAATGCCTATCTTAAAAATGTCATAAATAAGGAGTTGCCCCGATTAGAGTTGAGATTGAACAATGTGATTGCATAATTTAAAATATTCTGTGAAAATGATTAATGAAAACCCTGTACATGACCGCGAGAGGTCGAGTTTATTGAAAAAGTTTTACGTACGTTGAATGTGACGATTATTCCAATTTTACTGATAATCTAACATATCATTTATATTAATTTTCATTCGTATCAAGTAAAGTTACTAACATTGATTTTTAAAATATATCTCTATGTACATATATTCTTAATCATACAATGTTGTATCTCTTTTTCTACATGTCTTTGTGTTTAGTCTCTTTCATCCCTTACAGGGATGACTCAAGTTTTATTGTTTTGTATATATATAAATTTTTTATGTTTGAGATGATACCTTGATACAGGATATAGCTCTCTGTATGGTATTCTTATATTGGTAAATTTTGTCGCGCGTAACATTATCTTTTTACAGAAATACACAACACGAGTTATTCAAAGTTTTAATCACGATGTTAAATAAACGAACGCTATGTCGGTTTTTAGACAAAGTATCCTTATTGACTCATTAACGCCGAGTCAGCTTCACGGCTCAACGCCGTGGCCGCTGACCACAGACGCTGGTCACTGTACAATAGCGAGATCAATTAGCTCAAAGCACCGCTGTTCAACGGAAACTGTCTAGCCTTGTGTCATAAAGTCTTGATTGTTTTATTGTTTCATGAAGATAGATGCAGGTGCTGAATATTGATACTTTGATACTTTACAGAAATATAACATGTGATATTTCACCATTGAATTTTTATTTATTTATTTATTTATTTATTTATTTATTTATTTATTTATTTATTTATTTATTTATTTATTTATTTATTTATTTATTTATTTATTTATTTATTTATTTATTTATTTATTTATTTATTTATTGAGAGAGAGAGAGAGAGAGAGAGAGAGAGAGAGAGAAAGAGAGAGAGAGAGAGAGAATTTCAACTTTCTAAATAGTAAATAAGAATATATGGAAATGATATTACGTATTACGTATCATAATATTGTGTGGTTGTGACGTCACAATGTTAGCAGTGCCGTCGCAATGGCGGCCAATTCGCGGAAATGTTTTATTCAATACGCTTTCGGCAATCATGCTTGATTAATGATTTGCTCGTGAATGCTCGTTAATGAGTTGGTATCAAACTCGCCTTTTCTCGGTTATTACTCAATCATTAACTCGTTTAATGAAAATAGTATTAAATGGAATGTCGTTTAGTATCCTCTATATATTGACCAAGTGATATATTCTGTTGGGACGCTGTCAACTCTAAATATGACTTAACATGTGTATAAATCGATTCAATGGCAGACAGGATCGTGGATCTATGAAGCATATTTTAGAATTAAAAAAACCCAATGTATATGCTAAAACTATTATTGTTACAGGACCGCTACTGACCGTGCTTGATATAGGATGCGCTCAGCCAGTTCAATAAAGTAATATACGAACAAACTGTTATAATAATGATAGTATTCAAATTAGGACAACACTGGAGTTCAAAATATTAATTACATGCAATTATCATATTGATAGTTCATGACATGACATTCCCAAAGTGATGCATTCAAGAAGTAAAGGTAAAATCAAAGTGTCACTTACACTAGCCTCAAATTCCTCACAAATGATTTATGAATACATGTACATAAATTTCAAATTTTCCAAATTTGTAACTTAACAAAGACTCCAATCGTTTCATCTGATTTAAAAACCTTCTTTTTAAAGTAATTATTTTCCCCTTCCAAAACCAACATATGCAGAATGTTTTCATCTATCAAACTAAGTATATTTTTGAACAAAGAGCAACGATTTCCTGAGGATAGCATCTTATTTACTTATTTACATCTCATTATACTGACGCATATACGCGGCTCTCGGTGCTAATGTGTTAACGGGACTGATCGTTAGAGTCTTTGCATACCGTACATGTATTCTTCTTGTAAGTTGATGTAACCTTCGTGTTCGGATAAGCAGCCGTATTGTGCAATTTTTCGGAGAGCCCCTCCAAACAGTATGTACATTTTTGTATGTCATACGTCCACATAATATCCCTAACGTACATGTAGTCGTGGCACAAGCCCAAACAATGATCAATACATGAACACTTCTACGTAAGTATGTATAACAAGTGTAGTTTTATCAGGGATCGTATCCCTGGTTCTATGAAACGCGATGACCACACTGTTGGTAATTTGTATTTACTTTATCATGGTCAGTAAGGCCGTATAATAAGAAATAATGATGAAAACTTGGGAAATACACGTTCCTAATTTTCCCGGTAGTCATTTGAAGTACTAACAAACGCCGACAGATTATATTTTACAAGTTTACACTACATGAACATTTAACAGCTTCGTTAGACCAGCCCACTTTAAAGTTACCCAATTAGCTTGTAGCGGGTCAAATAACGGGTAGATCGGCCCGTATAAGCCCCTCCCACTTTACCACAATACAGCCCAGGTGTATCGCAGTAGAGACGCAAAATCATCGCGTTGGCGGTGCATTAAATTTGCAGCAATGCTGAGAGCAGCTCCCAACCGTGTTGCGATAGCGTCACAGGAATAATGCAAAATTACTCCCATGACTTATGTGTTTAAGCTTTATATACTCATACCGATCATTTTGTAACAGTGCGCCTGGGCACCAACTGCACATAGGCTATAAAATTGGTTATATGGACCCGTCTGATTGGCTGTCAGCAAAAGTTCTACTTGGAATGTATTTGCAGCAAAACCCATGGATGGATCTACATGAGGGTATTGAGCCCTATGGTGATCGCACTACCTTAAGAAAGCATTAGGGCAATTTTAAAGAAATGGAGTGAAGTTAAACCTCTGTAAAGAATGGTTCTTGAAAATGGATAATCGAGAATGCAAGTTCTAATTGTAGACCCTAGGGTGCTGTATGGGCAGATAGATAAACAAGACTTGGAAGCGTTTCCAGTGAGATAGCGACACCGACACAGTGTATGATACAATCATAAAAAACAGTTATCGAATGATCTTTATAACAATGCTTTCTGCTTGGTTAACGCTTTACTGAAACAGTCAAAAGATGGTTTAAGATATATATCCAATCTAACAAATACGTGCGTTCATGTAAAATACAAGGCAAGAGTAGGGCACTGGGTTAAACTGAATTGATTACTTTCATCCTTCTGAAGTTAGGTTTATGCCAATAATGATAACGGATTTATTTATTTTTTAGAAATCATTTAAAATCTTTCGTCCTGTGTTACTTTCAGCAACCGGTGAAAGACGTCGATCAACGTTTTAACCGATATATCAAATCAAATTTTAAATACAAATTCTGAAAAAAAAATTCGGGTGATATGTATCTTTTGTTTTGAAGGAAATCACATTTGATCAAATTGCTGGGTTCAATGCTTATCTTTAGTGACGATAAATCATCATTCATTATTCACATACGCATTCCAGTATATGGAGATCAGGTAGAGTTGTAGAAGACAAGAATATAACCAGATTCATAATTCATATGTATAACTTCTCCCTTTTGTCGTGTATCAAACAAGGCCATGGGCTTAATTGCATGTGCAGTAATCGTTCTTCAATTTACCATTGCTGCCAGAGGTAGTAATAAAGTGCTTCGTCCGACAGGCATGATGATGTGTGAGAGAATTTGTCAGCAAACAGCTGGTTGTTTCAAATTCGGCTTCAGCTACAGACAGCTTTCTTGTCACGTGTTAGCTGGACAGAGATCATTGGAGACCAAAGATGATACTATCGGATTATACAATCTGACAAAGGTTGATACAAATGAGCTATCTCAGTAATTTAACCCTTATTATACATATGTTTAATTATTATTTACTAAGATTCTTACAACATGTTTGCAGAATTATTATTATTATTATTATTATTATTATTATTATTATTATTATTATTATTATTTTTATTATTATTATTATGTGGATTCCTTCATGTCAAACCCTTACTGCTGAGCAGATACAAAAATGTCGTTGTTTTCTACAGGATCGAGTATATATGTATTTCCTTCACAGTATTTTAGTCTTATTGCTCGTTATTGTTGCAACAATAACTTTGAGAATTTCTTTAAAGTTTTTAAAGTTCTAAGTCACCATTCGTATGGCATATTTATGTACCCGCAAATTTGTTTTCACGAAACTTGGTACATGGTTAGACTAGTGGTGCCTTTTGTTACCTTGGTTACTCTGAAGATTTATATACTTTTTTCTGGTTTCGATGGAAACACTTTGAACTTAGATCATATTGGAGTTTGCACCACTTTACGGCATTAATATAAATAGTACTATATCGAGAAACTTAACAATAACACGATCCTTGAAGAAAGTATAAAGAAAAGATACATATCTGTAAAATTTAAGTAATACATCGAATATAGAGGATGTGTGGCCGAGGGGTATAACAACTCGCCTCGGCCATGGCGTGACATGAAGTGGCGAATTTGGAGATGCCTACGTCACGGAACAGGTAAAGCACGGGATCTACTTGTGTTATGAGCAGTAACAGTGGGAGAAAGAGCTTGTAACCAACATAGAGAAAAGCAATCTAAACGAAATGTATTATGAAATACATCCGGCGACATACGTATGTATTTTTCTAAACTTTTGACTTTCAAATTGTCAAATGTTGAATTTTCTAAAACCTTGGACTTTAACTTTGTTTATTACCTGATTTGCTTTAGATTCTCGAAATATGTGTCCCTTTTCGCTAGACAATTCATAAGTCATAATTGTGTGAAGGGATCATTCTTCAAAAATATTTCAAAATTAATGATGACCTTATCGAGTACTCGATGAATGGTTTATTCATTCAGCGCTAGGTTAATAGAAACATCAGTTATTGCGACTATATACATCCATGTCCAGTGCGGCTGTCTGCAACGTAATGATCAATGCAGTTCTTATTCTTTGTCTTAACCCACAGCCTTTCGAAAAAGGATATTTGAAGTAATTAGCAAAGTAGATACCAGTTATAACTTTGAATATGTTATAAATATACAAAACTTGAGTACACTGTGTGTACATTATTACGGCGGGTAGGGTCGAAAATGAAGAATCTTGAAAAATTCAAGATATATTTAATGTTGGTGATGACGAAATATTTTCCTATGGTTTTATATGCAAATGACATACTTAGTGTTAATAGATAAATGGCGTACGCATAGGGGACGAAGCTAATTTGATAAAAAGAAATCTATCGAAAGAGATTAAGTTTTTCGATTATTCTTGCTCGGAAGATCATAAATCAATAATTAACCCAAGTCATGTTACAGTTTACCATCATGGTGACCTTTTCTTGTAGGTGACTCACGAGAGTGAAGAAGCCTGTCCTTCCTCGTCACGAAAATTTTACAGCAAACGAAAATTTAAAATTTGCCGTAAGTATTCTTAAAATAACTCAGTAGGTAAGAGGAAGTCATTGGTAAACTGAACTGTTTGTAAATGGAATTTTGGGAAATGTTGACCAAGAAATGTAGGTTTTGAAGACATTCATCCCCTGATAGCTTAAGACAATTTTGTCCTTCTTTTCCCACAAGTAAAGTCATTTTCAAATCTTCCTTGGTCTTAGATAACAGTTTATTTGTTGACCGTCCCTGATAAACAAACACATATCCAAAAGAGCTTAAGAGCAATTTTTTGGATAATTTTTATGATAATAAATGCGATGTATTGCTTGAATCCAAGAGAGATTTAGTTCAATCTCATACCAAATATCACAATCATATATTTGTGAACACGTCAATTATAACGTAACTTGTAAAATGTTACTGTAAACAACGAAAAGTCATCAAAATAATTGAAATTATTTTTCCCTCTAGGACCACCTGAATGTCAGCCGCGAAAAAATATTATGACGAAGCTTTTAATTGCAAGAAGTAGACCAGGTGAAATGAAACAGATCTCCCTCATCAACAATGCTTTAACAACTTACCTGGATTCGTTTCAAGGAGTTTCATGGATTGCCTACGTTCCTACTTCTAAACAAATCGTATATTACATCATAGACACCATGAGCCTTATGATGTCATCAACAAACGGAAGTGACGCATTTAAGATAAAGGACGACTGCCATTACCTTACTGGTGTTGCTGAGGACAGAATATTCTTCATATCCTCACCAAATACTTTCAGTGTACTTATGCAAGCAACACCATATGGACAGGACATTGAATCAGTTCGAAAACTCAAAGGTCGACCCCAAAGTATGGCAGTCGACTTAAAGAGACGGTTCATTTATGTAGAAGTATGGCATGTAACATGCGTGTATAATTACAAGGGAGAAAAACAATCTAAGTTAGAAGCAAGCAACGTGTTCATTGAACCATATGGCGATTATTTATTCCTGTCTGACAAAGGTAGGTCACGATATTTCCGCATGTTGTTGGACGGTACCAATAACAACAGGACAGTGGTTTCCTCCCTTGATCCCAAGAATGGTATGATATGTGT
This sequence comes from Phorcus lineatus, assembly GCA_921293015.1. NCBI lineage: Eukaryota > Metazoa > Mollusca > Gastropoda > Trochida > Trochidae > Phorcus > Phorcus lineatus. The sequence goes on along the minus strand of OV121086.1, from coordinate 38,305,492 downwards.
ACACAAGAGTACACTGTACATCTTGTCCCCTGATACGTGCGATGTAAAGGTAGTTTCTACAAGTCAAAGTAACTTAATCAAAGTATTTAAACCTGAAAGGTTTTTGTCCTGTTACTGTTGTCTATTGCCCTGATACTCAAATATTAATTAGATATAAACAGAGACTTAGTAAATGTCCCAGTGTAGGTTCTCAGACATTTGCAAAGGGAAACAGTTATGTCATTATAAATCAGATACAGTTTCAGGCATGATCTATTCTTTTGTGATATACCTCTTCATAGTATGTATTTTTGTTGAAATGAAATCTGTGATATCATTTGCCTGCAAACACATTTGGGATTACAAGCTTTGTCTTCTCAGTTTTCTCTCCAAATATTTGAAATCCCAAGCATACTCGTATAATCTCTGCCGTGTGTTTTATCAATTAAAATAACTACAAGGACTAACTCTCCATCTTGGTGATCACTCTCTCAACAGAGGTAGCCTAAGTAGTAAACTCCTACATAGACCTGTCCCAGCAGGCACATAGACGTCTATTAGACGTCTAGCCTAGACGTCTACAAGACGTCTAAATATAGTCTAATCTGTGGGACTAGAAAGACGTCTAAGCCTAGACGTCTATTAGACGTCTAAAGGTAGACGTCTTTTAGACGTCTATTAGACGTATATTAGACGTATATTAGTCTTTTAGACGTATATTAGACGTCTTTTAGACATTTATTAGACGTCTTTTAGACATTTATTAGACGTCTAGTAGACGTCTTTTAGACGTTTAATAGTCGTCTTTTAGACGTCTTTTAAACGTTTGTTAGACATACATTAAACTTCTATTAGAAGTGTAAATACCTCCCAAAATATTTAACAGAAGTCTGAAAAAAGTTTAACACATGTCTTTTAGTGGTTGTGTTATACCCCAGTATAATAATGTTATGCAGTGGGAACTTCATCAGGTTTCAGAGCTTCAAACAAAAACCTGTATTTTGTAAGGCACAATTGCATATTTTAGATGAAAATGGATACAATTAAGTCCAATTATTTCACATTTAAAACAATATAATGACTAATGATTGATACCATTTTAGAATTTGATATGGTAACGTAATTTCATGTTTAGGTTTACATTTTCTTATGAATAGATTCAAAATTTTCAAACTAAGTGATGAGCAATTGTGCCTTGAAAATAAGCAAGAAAAAAGCTCAAATAAGAATAATTAAAGACGAAATATTTATTCAATATAAAAATCTATTTAATGCAATCAACGTATATATTGTAATAATACAAAAATATTTGCTTTTATATGTTTTGAAAAATTAACTTTACTTAGAATCAGATTTGTCAAATCTTCATATCACTGTCCAAAGCTGAAGATCAATTCTTAAAGTATGAATGTCCTGATTCAAGGCCATTTTCTTCCTGCACCCTCGAAGAGCATCTTAAAAGAATTCCGCTGTTCTTGAGAATTGTATCCTTGATTGCGTCCTTGTAACAGATTTGTCAAAGTATCTGAAAATATATTGAAACCTTAATTTTTATCTCAACTCATGATCATGGTCAACATTTGTACCTATATATTCAGATTCAAATCAAAATATATGTTAACACTGTTAAATATTTGGTAAGCTACGTGTCCTGAACAATTCAATATAAATGTATACACAGACACCAAATGAAACCATATTACTAACAAGAAACTAATAATAGTTTAATCTACTTCATAAGTCAACTGTTATAAAAAGGTTTCCATCGCAGTGAATTAAAATGACAGTTATCTGAAAATTAAAATGTTCCACACTGAATCAGGTTCTCTGCATTTAATAAGGATGTCTTAATAATTAATATTCCACTATGAAAGTTCGGGTAACAAAATACCAATTAATTGTTATCTCAATTTATGATTTTGTACATTTGTACCTATATGTTCAGATGCAAATCAAAATATATGTCAACACTGTTAATTATTTGGTAAGCTACGTGTCCAGAAAAAATTGATTTAATAAAAACATGAATGTATACACAGACACCAAATGAAACTTATATATTACTAACTAGAAACTAATAATAGTTGAATCTAAAAAGGTTTCTTTTGCAGTGAATTAAAATGACAGTTATCTGAAAATGAAAATGTTCCACACTGAATCAGGTTCTCTGCATTTAATAAGGGTGTATTAATCATTAATATTCCACTATGAAAGTTCGGGTAACAAAAAACCTAGGGAAAGAATTTGGTCATGAATTATTTGGTTTCATTAAAAAATTAGAGAAAGCTATATTTTCCTTCAAATATGTATACTAACACACTACACACATATTTTGAAGTAGCATCACAAAATTACGAGCTGAAAGTTATTAATGGAAGAGGCTGTACCATCAGATGCACGACCATTGAAAACAAAGGAAAGATACCGACGAATGAGAATCTTGATTACTGACAAGGTTAAACTAATTAGCGTATCCTATATACAGTAAACATAGTCTTACCTAAACTGTAGAGGAAAAAATCCGTAAGGAACACCACTTCAGATGCGTTGATATCGAGAAATCCCATCTCTTTTGAGAAAAAAGGATTGAAAATGGCGTCTAATTAAAGCTGATGTAAGGGTCGCAACTCTGCATGGAAGAGCACTGCATTGACTACAATTTCGATCTGGACTGAAGTTCGAATCTCTTCACCCAGAACATTTCATAATTTTTCTTCTTATAAATTTGTACTTTTGATAAATATTAATTACATTTGAGTGTTATATATTATTTGATGCAAATATTTTCTTTACCTACAAAATATATTGTAATATTCATGTAAAGTGACAGAAATCTTTCAATGTTTAATATCTAATTTTGGAAAGGTTTGTTTATATTCAATAAGCAAAGGAAACATCTTTCAAACTGAAACATTAGAGCATTGTAATAAAATTGTATGAAATTGCAGGTCTATCTTAAGACGTTTTTAGACGTCTACTCAACGTCTAGGCTTAGACGTCTAAATGAAGACGTTGAATAGACGTCTATTAGACGTCTAAGCCAATTTAGACCTAATTTAGACGTCTAAAAGACGTCTTGTGCCTGCTGGGGTATTCCTACACGAGCTAGAACGGGAGAAGCCATAATTGGATGCAATAAATGAGTTGTGCAATCAGCGACACCGAAACAAAAAGTTGTCATTTACACAGATTTGGTCAGTTCCGTATGTTTCGGGAAAATAAGAATGCATTCGACTGTAAAATGCATGAGCAAAACCTCTTGACAGGACATGCACACATTCTACAAGGGGACAGAATGATAGCATTTGTCTCGGTGACAGCCAGCCTTCCATTCAAGATGTCTTCATTAGCTGAAATGTTGTATCTAATTTGTGTCGCAATGTTGGAATCTCCCGGAATCCCGATAACTGCTCGTATTAGAACAGAGGTAAATGTAGGGTTTTATTACTTGAGCTAACGATGTCGGGAAATAATTTTTGGTTGCAGGTGATAAGATTTTTCACAGCCATCTACCAGTAAATCTCATTGAATTGTTACGTGACGACTGTAGCACACTTTTTTTTCTCTTAATGGATCAACATTTCAATTGATTTCTTTGAAGTTTGTAGCTCTCACATTTTTTTCTAATAAGTTTCGTCTTTCTTTCTTTCTGACGTCTCGCCCCCTCTCAGCTGTTGTTGTATCCATTTTCAGAATGCTACAAATACAAATAAATGTGTTACCTGTATACCATATGAAATGTAAATCTTAACACGAGTATTGTCCCCTTTGTTACACTTTGCAGATTTAAAAAATTTAAGTGGGTTTTAATAGACTTAAGATACATAAGTAGAGTTTCATTGTTTTAAGTAGGTTATATAACTTACAAGTAGAGTTTAAGATACACACGTAGAGGTTCATTGTATTCACTACACAACCGATGTATTTTTCGTTTCGAAAAAATGTAGTTATATCACTCTGCCGTTCATTGCGATACGGGAGAACGGGGTACGTACGTCTAGTTTTGATTTGAAACCTTGTAGTTTTGAAAAAAATTGTATGATGTGTCCAGGCCCCGAGGTTATAAAACTTTCTTAAGTTTAATTTCATGCTCAACTCAGATTTCGTGCTCAACTCAAAACTCAGACTCAGGGTATGAAGGTTATAAAATTCCTTGAGTTTAATTTCGAACTCAGCTTGAGCCTGAAATCGTACTCAACTCAAGTAAGGTCCGAAGCTTACTTAACACCGTACTCAGTTAAAACAAATGCATGTGTTGATAGATATTTCCCTAGATTTAGACTTCGTATGCGTGTGGTAAGGTATTTCATGGACTGAAACGGTCAGAGATTTGTTAAGATACATGTAGTACTAGTTTTGATATATAAAAAATTCAAGAAAGTTTTAGTGATCTTTTTAAAAAAGTATTAATTTTTTAACAGTATTTCTTATTAATCACAAATTTATGTAAAATAAACACGAAAATGATATTTATGTACATGAATGTTATATATGATTTTATATATTTTGAAATGTTTTTATATTTCTTTGAAGAATTATCTCAATATTTTGTATCATTATTTGACAAACACCATAACTGTTGCCTTTGGTTATTTGTTTAATGAATTATGAACCTAGTTTTCTAATGTTTCAGTGTTATTGTTTTTCAAAACCAAATGTATTTTATGTTCATGTAATTTCTGAAAGTTCAATTACTCAAGAAAGAAATTTCTTTTAAACCTCAGTTTTTGTTTACCAAATAAATAATGTGAATAAATACAATAACTGATTTTTATAAATGTAAAAACAAATTCAATGATGACTTGAAAATACTAATAACACTTAACATAGAGAAATTTGTCCATGGAATTAAACAAGAGTCACTTCCCTTATCAAGTTGGCCTTGACATTGACTATTAACAGAGAAGAGCAACGTTTGGAGTAAAAGGGGGCATAAATCAACGAGTAGGTAAGAATTGAACACATTATTCTGGTATGTAAAATGTAAAGAAATTATGTTTATTGCAACACTTCTATATCTATCTTAAACCCAGGAATAAGCATTAATTACTCGAAAAAAAGAGTTCAAATTTGTCACTAACAACAGAAAGAACATACTCAGCTGAGTTTGGTTTTGAACTCAGTTGACAACGGACTCAAGACGGTTTATAACCTCAAAATTGGAGTTGATCTCAGCTGAACACAGACTCAGTGAGTTGAGCACAAGGTTGAGTTGAGTACGTAGATTGTTTTATAACCTCGGGGCCAGATATCGGTTAGGTTATCAAATTAATATTCTTCTTTGTGGTTACATGAATGATGTAGTAAGGTGCACATTCATGAGGTAGTATACCAATATCCCGTGGGGGTGTTCCGAACTAAAGCTCTGCTCAATGCTAAATATACGAGATGAGATGTGTTACTAGTTTGTTACCTTTGTTTATGACTGTGTTATCCTTCAACGTGACAAACTATTTACTGATGTGCCACTGCATGGTAAATTTGACAAAACTTCGTACCCTAATTCTTGTAATAATCTCGATCCCCGATTGTACATGTACATCAACCTCTTTTGTTGTATGAACAACGCACACTCAATATACTGTTGTGTGGATATATGAATTACTCCTTTTCACGTATCACATGCTTGAAAAAGACATAAGTAATTTATATCCAATGTCGCCTTCCCAGAAGAAAGAAGTTGTATATCCATAACAATTGCCTTTATCATTCTTCATCAACTCAACTTCACCAAAGAAGCTAAAGGAACCTATCAAATAAAGACACATTCATTGACAAATGCAGTATAGAGTGTTACTTAGATCTTAGAAGGTGTTTAATAGGCCGAAAACCTTATCAAACTAATCAGAAAGGAAGTATATTGCGTTAAAGTAACCCTTTCATTAGTACTCTAATACTTTGAAGAACGATACACTCAAATTTGACTACGGTTTTGCACTTAAACAAACTAAGCTTTGAAGGGTTAAAGCTTAATGTTTCAAAGCAAAGCGGATATTGAAAATGCTAAACTTTCCAGATTTTGTGAAACGGTTTTTTACGACGTAAATTGCATGAATTAATCGGAACAAATGTTTTTATCTTTGATATTTCAATACGTTCTATGGCGTTATGGATTTCAAATCGTTTTGTATAAACAAATAACCTTTACCTAGAGCAAATAACAAAGCTCTCTTTGTCATGTGGAACGAAAATATACTTCTCCCTTGAGGTGATGAGAAGTACACCTACTTAGAGGTTCAACGAGAAATGTCAGACCATCACAAATGTCTGTTTATAAAATGGATCTTCACGCCATTGTCCTCGGAGACAGAGAAAGGAATTAAACAAATGAAGTCAGATTGATAGTGCCCTTTGAGGATCCTTTATGTTGAGTGTTAGGTTTTATGACATCTATTCCAAATTTACAATTCTGTTGTAGTTTGGATGTTATGTGTCTAACCCAACCTAAGATAACTGTGTAGCATTACATTGATGCATACTCGTCTATAACTGGAGCACTTAGCCCGTCCACTTAAACAGGTCATAGGCGATGCACATTTTTTCATGACAAATGGTTTATAAATACTTCGTTTTGGAGTTAAGATGGGCAAACCAGCATAAATTTGCTAAGAAATATAAACCACAGTAATTCATTTATGTATACTTGAGCGGAAACAAAATACGACAAATCTAAGAATTAACAAGTTTTCATGATACATAGTGCCTTCTCTGCTCATGGGTTTTCAAAGTTTCATTGATTTTACACATTTAAAACATCTGGAATGAGTCATTGAAACAGAAGTTACAGATCAATAGATGACGAGACCGGAACCGATTGGTTACTTGAGGTGTTCCATAAACATAAGTTTGATGATGTTATCTACATCCGAAAGAGATAATTGAAAAGCTGACAGCATATTCAAATAGAATTTAAAGTCTTCATTAAGCCGGCGATTATTTATTTGAAATTATGTTTTAACCATTGATAAAAGAAATGTGAATGCATTGTTCCGAAATTGAAACAAAAACGTAATCATCGTTAATTTACTATATTGAACTTTCTATCGAAAATTCGCAACACTCCGCACCAAGGTAAATCTAGATTAAACATGCCTGCCTGTCGGAAATCATTGAAAATAAGATGATTTAACATTTTCGTTTTATTTACGCTACTAATCTTCAATAGAAGATTATTCAAAGATTTCGGTACCATCGCCTTTATAATATTTCATATTGAAATAGTGGTGGATAGTTGTGTGTTTTAATGTTTATGATTTTAGGGAAGTTAGTACAAATATGATACATGCCATTTTGAATAAAAAGACATGTCGGTTGACTGTAAGGCAATCCAAATCATCGAATTTATTTATGAGTTTGAACTTAGTTAAATGTTTGTTATGGCTATTTTTAAGTCCTGATTTAAAAAAACTGATAATCAAGCAGAAAAATGTGTGCGATGGGTTATTGCAAAACGATAACCATTTGATATTACCGATACGTTTTGGACACAAGTGGGTGTATACGTAATATCAGCTGGCTATTACATACTCGGGAGCTTTACCACGTCGTGAGATGAAAGCTCGCTGTTATTTCGTATATACTCTATGTGTCATAATGTAACTGACAACCCAACATATTCGTCGACTTGAAGCACGTTGATGCATGTTCTACACTATGTCTAACGTTTGTCGCTATTGATAGGTGGGTATTATTGGATACGTTTAATCACGAATGGATATTTCTATTGCACTGAAGCAAAACATTTTATATATTTTAAGCAATACGTGGCTAAAATCATTAAAATGATGATTTGGAAAACGAATGTTTTGATCAATATCTTGATTTAGTTAGATAAACACCCCATGTAAGTGATCTGGTGTTTTCTGCTTTGACTCAGAGTTCATGTGAAATATTAATTTCATAGAAATATATATCAGTAAGACATATATATAGTTCATGTGAATTATCAATTTCAAAGAAATACATTTCAGTAAGACATATATATATTTATATATTTCTATGAAATTGACACTTCACATGAACTTTTCTTAATTTGTGACCTAAATAGCACTTTGTCGCCTGCCAGCAATGCAGAACGTTGAATGGTTTCGATTGAAATATTAACTATGCAGTGAAACCATAACGATAACGACAACGTTCACCTTGATTAATCCGCTTTATCCGTTTGGTTTTTTTAAGATTATAGGCACTACTCGTTGTCATTCGAGATACAAACGTCTCTGTTTATAGTACTGAAAGAAAGTGAGATTAAAAGGTTGTCGTCTTTTTGCAAATACATATGTTATCAACGTACAGGTTGTAGTCAATCTGAAGATGATACGAATAAATGCCATATGTCGTAACAGGTATAACATCATATGTATCATTTATATATTATGTTATACCATAGTCAGTTTGAAATCAACTATATAGATTTGAAACTATTTCTTTATAATAAGTAATTACGTATGGGAAATAGTAATAATCTTTGTATATTTCAAGTTTCAGTCTGCATGCTGAACGGAATGTAGCAAATATCATAAATAACATTCATTATTAAAAGAAACAAACAGTTTCTGGTTTTACCCCTCCTTCATCCTTAGCATCCGAAATTATAAACTATTTCCGTACCTGGACATTTACCATTAAATATGAATATGCTAACAACATTAAATCCAGCATTATCTTTGCAAATACACAGTTTGAGGTGTAAATAATTTATGAAATCTGAACCTCAAATTTTAAGATACGTGCATCCAATTTAGGTTGAAAGTTGATCTGCATAGGCTTATGGAAATGATTAAAACAAAGACATAGTCAAGACGTTGCTGTGGTAGCTCTTACGTGTACGATGTTGGTAAAACTTTCTTTCTCCATATTAATCTCACATGTGATAGGATAAAAACACCTCTTTCTCTATATAGGTCTCAAATGTGATAATTTATTCTTTTTTTCATCATTGTCATTATAACTCAATACTTTAGGAGAGTTGAAAGACTTGACTGACACATATCAATGTTTGGAAAGCTGATTGGCAACTTAAATGTTTAATGTTTGAAAAAAAACACTCACGTATCTTTTAGTCTTGCGAAAATAAATCAGATAGTTTTACACTATATCCCTCTGATAGACTTTTGTGAAATGCAGACTTTACTTTAATGGGTTCCGGTTACAAGCTAATGTCCAAACGAGACCATTCTGAAATCTATATGAAAGATCCATCGAGATAGATAGTGCAGATCGATAGCCGTTGTAACATGATGTATATTCAGAGGGTACAAACAACGCCATCACATTTGTGTGGCTTCATTGTGATGTATTCAGTATTGTAGGTTTATATCTTGGAGCAATTGTGTTCTGCAACAAATACATAATAAGTCTGGAAATAATAATATACCTTGAATGCCAATATTTACTTTTGACACATATTACGTTCCACAATTCATAAAGTATCTGAACAATAAGCAACATCGAGATAAAAACCAATATCCTCTGCTTCAAGATTTAATCTTTTAAAATTTGTTTTCACTTAATAAATCGAAATGTCTGTTCTTATCATGTGTAATTTTGTATTCACCGTTTTATGGAAATATATGGTATTTCTCGTATAGGATGTTACGATAACAGTGATGTTTGCCAATAATGATTAAGGTTTTCAATCAGGATATTTAGACTAAGGCATAAACAGTTTAGTCGTCGATATAAGGGTGTGTATATAATGTGAAAAGCAGTTTAGTTTTTGATAGGAACTGAGCCATGCATCAAATGTAAGTTCATTTATTTACATTTCATTTCATTGCAAAGCTATGTCTTATTGCTAGTCTATGAAGTTTTCGTTCAGTAAAATCAATTCAAAACGTAAATTCAAAACTCCGAATTGAATATAATTAATGTCACTATTTTCTATAGCTTAATAACAAAGAGAAGACATTTTAAGCTCCACATATACCTTTGGAACATTTGAGAAAACCTATTTGTCAAGCTATAAGTTTATAACGTATATATTATACCCTGTTTTCACGTTTGGGTATTATATAAGACATTTAAGAAATCATTTTACCTTGAAATGTTTAATAAATTATCATATCTGGCATTTAATGTAATACATTTTGTCACACTTACTTAAAGTCCAGATATATGACGTATTCCAAACGGTTTTGACGACATGACATTCCTTAAAAATGAAAAAAATTAAGAATTATAGAAACTGAACAAAGGATTCTCTACCTTGTTGGCGTTATATTAATGTATATTTTATTCAATTATTCCCTGCAATAGTCAACATTGGAACCATATTGTGTCTTGCGTAGGACCGGCTAACTCTGCCACTTTGAAGATAGCAATATAACATAATTATTTTTTTTACACTTTTAAATGGATGCAAGTTCTTTTCAAAATGATTTTTCACTCTCTCTCTTTCACAATCTCCCTATCTAAATCTAATTTCGTTTGTTTTGCTATGTCTCCATGAAACATATGATATCATGATATTCTAAAGAATTTACATTCACAACATAACTTTCTTTAAAATCATTGAAGGACATAAACATATTGCCATTATTCATAAAATAAAAGAAAATTGATATATTCATTTATCAAGCCTCTATTTTCCGTTGAGCTGAAATCGCTAGCCATTAAAATGGATTGTTCTTACTTCTAACTTCATTTTTTCCAAATATATATATAAAGTGAAACTGATGCAGGTAAACATGTTATCGATAGCGTTTATACTATAAAATTTAAGAAAATACTAAAATAAATAAATATATGATTGCAAATGTATACAGGATTTTCAAACAATAAAGAGGGTTAAGATTACTTAAGTGCGACAAAACATAGAAGTCTACATATTTTACATATCTTGGTGAAAATTAACAGAAGCAGAAAGAGATTTTCTAATAATATCTCTGTTGCAGATTCGATGTTTCCTCGGCTGTTGTGCTGATATGTTTGCTTATCATATCATTCAAAGGCGCAAACCTTCACGTTTTGGTAATGTCATTGTTACATCAATTAAGATTCTGAGTAATAAGCATTAAAAAACGTAAACAATCCTCTAAGGTTTTTTGGTATGCCAAGGCGGAAGTGGAACGAGGTCTGGGTGTTGTATCTGACTTTCTATCAATATCATTACTTTCTTGATTTCTTTGAAAATGATGATTGTTGTTTATTCAAGTCAGGGATATTAAAACGTTGATGTACCAGTACTAAAAATAGTATTCTAGGAATATGAGTTAAGGGTATGTCGCACTAGCGGATTTTGATGTTTTACGCAAACGTTGCATATTCTAAAAGGCATTCAACATCATAATGGTAAAACATAACCATTGGTGTTACGATCTGTGTTTAAAAAAGCGGAGGAGGTTTTATATAGTTTTGTTTAACAATTTATCTGGTCAATATTCTATGCATGGAAATGGAAAGTGAAATTAAATTTCATCCTGTTATCATAATTAATGAGTCTTGCTAATATCATTATTGAACGGGTTTTTTTGCGATTGTTTTCTGTTATATAAATTACATAAGCCATTCTATTATTTTCCCAAAATCATAATGACGAAAACTTATTGTGCTTTATTCATGTGTTCGATAAGTTTCTTTTAAAGATACGTTTTCAATATAAAACTATATTTCTTAAGGACCCCGGGAGCGAAGAAATCGAAGAGGACGGGATTGATGGGGCGGTTGTGGTGACTCACAATGGAGTTCCGCACGTCGTTTATTCACATGTAGGGAGCTTTCTGTTACCTCTTCACTATATGTATATGCTCCTTATTTGCCATAAAGATATCAACGAGGGATGAATACGAAGTGTATGAAATCCAAAACAAAACTAAAAGTGTTTTGCCACGAAGACGTTTAATATACAAAGCATTGTTAAGTCTATAATCTTTCTAACGCTTTGTTTGTTAAATGGAACGCTTAAAGCAATAACCGAAACTTGAGGAACGATTCAACTATATTCATGACCAGGTACTACAGCCAAATGATATATTTTTACTTGCAGGGTGAGTTTTTTAAAAGATTTTCTCGGTTGTTACTTTGGTTTGTTTGACGTCATTTTGAAGAGTTGTTCGAATCCCAATGTTCATAACACATGAATTCTCTTTTCTGAAATTTTAAGCACTTGTTTCACCGACGTATTCGGTTTGTTGTATAAATATATTGCATATTGTATAAATTATTTGTTGTGCTAACTTGTCTAAGCTTCGTTTTCGGTTTGGTAGTATACATGTATCTCGTGTTTCATTTAAAGCACGTTTCGATTACATTTTTATAGGTAAAGACTCATTTTGCTATTGGATAGATCAATACCTTGAACATTTAAAGCCGTAGAATAAACGGTACTTTGAAAAAATCAGTGAATAAATCCTAAACATCAGTGACTAGATATCGAACGTATTCAATATTCATAGATATTGTGTTATTGTTGTCAGGGTAACAGTAACTCTGGATCAAATTTTGAAGACCATCACCAAGAGGTAAGTACATATAGAGATATTTTCGTTTGAAGTTATCAGGCCTCAAGCCTATAGATCATGTTTCTTTAATATATAGATAAATCGAAAATATGTGTATGACGTTTTGAATTACTCAGCAATAACACATCTACTAGTTGTAGGCGTAGGTTTACCATATAGAAAATTTCAATATAAATTATAATAGCTCAGATTAAGCACTTCAGTTTGATATCTTTTTGGTACATTTCGTATTCATAATAGTTACATCATACACTGAACATGAACAAACAGAGAATAACACAATAAAACATGAACAGAGAGTAACACAATAAAACTGTTACTGTTTCCTGGGTTCCTGAAACCATAAGAGATTATTTCCCGGGGACTAGAAACTTAGTTACAGATGTTCATACGCTGCTTAGTGCTGTATAGAATAAAATATAAATAAATATTAAGATGTTATTTACATTTCCACTCAAATGTATAAATTATATGCTTATACCTTTGGTGTCCCACATTTATGGGTTTGGTTGTGTGACATTACCTTATCTGCTCAATTTCTTTAAATTTTTTTTTTTATTTTTTATTTTTTATTTATAGTTTTATTTCCAAGAATATATACATGTATCAATCACACAAGATAATTACATAAACAAAAAATGACATGATGACCAAAACTTAAAGAACACATCATTTCTATTTGAAATTTCGGCAGCACATTTAGTTATATAATAATAATCTCTGACTTTTGTTATTAAAGTTTGGAAGTCTGGCAGTCTCTTCTGTTTATAATCAAAAATAGTTTTTTTGAAAATCAGGATAATTATGTTTAATGGATCATTGTTTCTCTCCGGATAACCAATTAATATATTTGCTTTAGTGAAATGAATTTTAATTTGAGCTTTGTCTGAGAGCCAATCTTCCAGTTTTTCCCATAATGGTTTCACAAAAACACAATCCCAGAATAAATGTTGAACTGTATCTATTTTGTCTGAACAATAGTCGCATAGATTTGATTTTGTATATCCCATTTTGTATAAGCGAGCATTTGTTGGCAAGATATGGTGCAGGATTTTGTATTGGAACCATTGAATATTTGTATGGGAAGTGCATCTGAAAGGTATCATGTTGTATTTGGACCATGTTTCGACAGGAATGTTGCACTGTAATTCGAAATTCCACTTGTTAGTATGTTTGTTTTTGATGCATTGTTTCTCTGTGAGAATTGAATAATAATATCTGGATCCTTTGTTTTCTTTGCAGAGATGTTTTATAAAAAGAGGGAAAATTGGGGAATTTAACCTTTCCTTTACTGTGTATCCAGTTGATTTTATATATGTTTTTGTTGCTTGTATCAAGCCATAATATAGAATGAAGTTTGTGTTAATATCGTGTTGTTTGTTTAGGTCTTTCAGTTCTAGAAAGGAGCCATTTTTGTCAAAGAGATCATTTATAAAGTGAATTCCTTTCGAGTTCCAATCTGAGTAATGAATGGATTTATTTCCGATCATAATGTTGCGGTTATGCCAGATTGTTTGATTTAGAATGTCTGTTTCCGATTGAGGTGTAATATGTTTTATAAAGTCAAACCAGGATGAGACTAGGTCTATATAGAACGGGTTTCTGATGTTTGAGATGATTTCATTCTTCAAATGATAACAGTTTAATTCTAAAATGCTTAAGGAGTTTATTTTTGGTAAGTTTTGATCGATTAAGTTCGCCCAAAGTGTTGGCTTTTTATAGTAACGTCTCAGAACGGACAGTTTTTGGGCTTGGATTATCTCTTTTATCTTAGGAACTTTGAAACCTCCGTCTTTTGAACATGGCCTGGCCTCTCTTTATTTTATCGGGTTTATTTTTCCATATGAATTTGAAGCATTTACTTTGAAAATCATTAATGATTTTTTCCGGTGGGTCTGGGATTGTTGAAAAGAGGTGGTTTAGTTTTGGAAGAATAAGTGATTTTAGTACTGTGTTTCTGCCGAAAGGAGTGAGATTTCTGGCCGACCATAAGTTCATTATTGTTTGACATTTTAGGAGCTTTTCATCATAATTCATTTTGGTCATATCGTCAAGATCTAAACTAAAATGGATTCCCAGTAATGTAAATGAATCTTGGTCCCAATTTAATTTCCACTGAGGGCACAGCTTCATTCTAGAACGTTTCTTTGATCCCAACCACAAAATCCTAGTCTTGTCAACATTAACTTTCAATCCTGAGAAACGTGCAAATTGTTCTAGTGTTTGCATAACAGCATACAGACAACGCTCAGTGCCATCAAGCATACAGGTAGTGTCATCGGCAAATTGTGCCAATAGATACTCAATATTATCAATTTGTATGCCTTTTATATTTGGGTCATTTCTAATCATATTAGCTAATATTTCAACACATAATATAAACAAGTAAGGGGATAGGGGATCTCCCTGACGACATCCCCTTGAAATTTTGAAGAAATCAGAGCCAAATCCGTTAACCAATATGCAGGTTTCAATATCATTATAAAAAGTTTTCACCCACTTTCTTATTGAGTTTCCGAAATTAAAGAATTGAAGGGTTTTATCTAGAAAAATCCAGTCCACAGTGTCAAAAGCCTTTTCAAAATCTATAAGAAGTAATAATCCAGGTATCTGATAGCTCTCTGTATATTCTATCAAGTCATATACAAGTCTTGTGATTTCACCAATATGTCTTCCTGCCATAAATCCTTTTTGTTCTTCGTTTATAATGTTGTCAAGAACGCTTTTAATTCTTTTAGATATTGCAAAGGATTCTTTAAATTTCCCTGTTAAAAGCGTATACCGTCATGGTGAAAATTCCTGGATCCTGTTCATTTTTATATCTATAGGAGAATAATTCAAACGAGACTCAGTTATCACGAAGGAAGCGTTACATATCAGCAGATGAAAAAAGACGTTGGACTGGTGGAGTGGTACCATACAAATACGCGGACTCAATGGGTGAGACTTCTTTTATCATCACTGATCTTACTGATCTTAGAAACTTTGTCTCGAAGTTGCTATCAGAAAATTAAGAAGTTGATCATCCGAAACATTTTTCATACCAATACCCGAACTCAATGGGTAAGAATTTGCTGATTATCAATTTGCTTGACAACAACCTTAGAATATGTGTCGTGACATCGTTGCGACAGAGCTACAAAGTTGCTAATCCCTTCAACTGTCCCTATTTGCCAATGGCTAAGAGCATTTTACCTTACATCTCATATTACAGTATTTGCTGTTAATAGGAATTGAAATTATCATCTAAACATGATGTTCAAAAGATAAGTTGTGACCTTGTCATCGAATCGGTCAGTAATACGAATGTATCTTGTTCATTAACTATTGAAACCATTTCCCTTCCTCAAATGATTATAAGGCGTTAACACGAAAATGGCCACCAGTGGTTTTACGTGATACTTGAAAATTTATTTTATGATCGAGTTGAGTAAAGAGATGTTTGACCCTCAAAACATCATGAATTCACTCATTTATAATGGGAGAAATTTAAAGAAATAACACTTTCAAAAAACCTTGCTGTGCCTCTTTAACTGTTATCTATTTATGTTTTCTCATCAATGCATTAAGTCACTGAAATAATTTGACAATCGTTAAGGTTTTCTTTGTATCAAAGGAAAAGAGCGGAGAATGCTTAAAACATGTTGTTGACTGTTCAAACAATATGGAAAATGGGTGTATACTAAAGGGCCAACACATGATGACCATCAAAATGTCAATACTGGCCAAATTATTTCTCGTTCGTAAATGTATTACCACACAGCCCTTCAATAGTGTATATTGTGCTGTACCTTAATCGTTTGTAGGTATAAAGTAACACGATTTTGTTGACATACCAAATGTAATATACATGCACATGTAGTGATAGTGAATGTATTCATTCATATATACATATATTAAGCTACTGCTTTGTACCTAGTCCATTGGATTTTCCTCGATCATTTGTAACAAGCAGATGTTTACTAAAGTACTTTAAATGATTGATGAATTTCTTAACATAATGTCTAGAACCAGATGAAATTCATGAAATCGAAGTTGCAATGTGGAGAATAGAGATGTACACGTGTATTAGATTCGAGCCATGGATTGAGGGCGTCACCCGAGAGGAACACAATCTGAACCACGACGGCTATCTTATATTCGTCAATGACAGAAGTGGGTAAGAACATGTACAATTTAAAACAATGTAATCAAAACCAAAATACCTGACCCTATTTTTTAAAACGTAACTGAAAATAAATAATTTGAACCTGATTAAATGAGCAAAGGTTTTGAGGAGAATGTCAAGCGATACATCTTTATAATGTGTTTTCAAAACCAATTCAATAGTTCGTAATTGAGGTAGTTATCAAAGCGTTCCCGGTAAAGGTAAAACGTCAAGACGTCGACTTCAGGTGATGTGACAGAATATAAAGATGAAGAAATCGTACGATTGAAATTTTGATATAAATGGCAGGTAATTTAAACGCATAAATACTGCATTACATTTAAAAAAGTATTAAACAACGACATCTTAACTTATTTGATACAAAATATTGTTGTTATATCTTAGCCAAATCGAAATGGTCGTTGCATTATGAATTTGCGTGACGAACAATTACACGCACATGTAATGCTGAGTAAAGGGTAATACGTTATGATGGGATGTAGATCACATAAGAAACTTATAAATTGTTACTGACAAGTACGCGAAGTTCTCGTTATTTTGAGGTTTAGTTCTAATGGAAATAGAGCACAAGTTGATACTAAAACTACCATTAAGACACAACGTCGACCCATCATTGCTGATGATGTTTCCTTAAAATGTAACTAGAATCGTTTATTTCACAATTCAACGCTGTAATCTTCTGGGTTTGACACATGTTCATATAGATCTTAAAACTTAAAAAGACACAGAAGTAGTCACATACATTCATACGTACTTGTACATACATGTATACATGAAATATCAAACTCCGCTTCTCTTTAAGCTGTTCAAGTGCTGTTGGTAACCGTCGTTCATCCACTGGACAAACGCTCAAGTGTTGTGGACGGGTAAGCCATATGCTTTTTATGTATGTTAAGAAATAATGCCATTTGATGGAATATCATATCCAAATCATCTCAAAATCGATTCTTGATCTGTATTGATCTGCATTATTTATCAAATGAATATCATGGTATTTGTTATGAGTAGTCAATACTAAGATTTATTGGTACAAATTTCATAATGGTTCTCAAACAAATATCGCACAGAAGCTGTTATTGGTTTCCTGGAACCGGATTTTCGAAACTTCCTTATCGCTAAGAAAGTAGCAGGTATCATGCATTACTATTGGCCTTTGACTATTGTTGCCCTAACAGAGCTTCGCAAAAATGCCCTGTAGTTAATGATTCGTGGTGTTTCACAATGCAAAGTTGTTAATGATGCCAACGTTTGTTAAGTTATAACATATATGTACAACTTGAAGGGGTATAACGTGCACTATGCATAAGATGAAAACACTGTTGAAAGGAAACTGTTCATGGATGTTTCATTCAGAAATAAAACTCTGCACAGGGAACGTGTGTCCATGAACTCGGCCATGCATTGGGATTATCCCACGAACACCAAAATCCTATGAGTTACGGATGGATGCGGTTCAATTGGGAAAACATCAAAAAAGGTTAGTTTACTCCACCTGTTTAACCAAAAAACGTTAAATTAGTAAACAAAAATTCCAATCTATTTTTTTAAATTTCCATTTAAAGTAATGCTGAATATCTCTTATTCTTTCAGATTATTGGCGATGGTACCGACGATCAAACCCAGAGGGAAAGAAGTTTTACAAGTACGACATTTCATCGTACATGAGTTACGGTAAAAAGGTTTGTACCGTGTTCATTACCTACCTCACCAATAGCTAAAATGTTTTCTTAGTGCGAACAATTAACAAATGCGAAGGAGAAAAAGGATATCTTCGTTGATAGACTACACTTATTTGATGTATGGAAATGGAAAGATCTTGCATTATATTGAAATGCATTACACTGAACTGCATTATTATGTCGTTATAACATAATTTTGATGTGTTGCTTTGCTAATGTGCTAGATTTATCAAATATTTAAATCCCGGCGTTTATGTAACTGTTTTCACTCGCCTTTCTAAAAGATTAAAATGATTTTACACTTTCTGCAGACTTTCCATTCGAATAACCGCCATACAATTACAACGTTGTTTCCTGAATTGTTCGTCGGAGGTGGTGTTTTCTACCCATTCTATGAGATTACTGACTCTCACCAGTGTGCAGGTAGATCAATTTTAGTAAATATCGCCGATAGGAGATTAAGAAGTTAATTTCGAATTTGATTTAAGTGTTTCGAATGTTATTGTCGTAATCAAATCCTTGAAGGGAAGATACATTCATTTATGGCACCATTTATAACTTCATTGATGTTCATATATGAAAATATCAAGGTATCAAATCACCACTGTTCACATTGCAGCTTTAGAGTGCCCGACATTCTCTATAACCTGCCAGAACGATGGTTACATAACTCTAATCAATGACGAATGTGCCTGTAATTGTCCTGCTGGGTTAGACAGAAGTTCTGGCTGCAGCAAAACCTTAACTAAAGGTAATGTGTGAGATTGTTATGTTTAGATTATGAGCATTCTTTTTCTTGAGATAAAGAATTTCATCTGCTGCGTAACTGTCAGTTTACAAAACGATTCGTACCTTCAAACAGTAGTACCTGCAAAACCATGAGCATAACAATTCCGAAAACTTACGAAAGTTCTATTATTTAATAATTTAATAACTGATCATA
Source organism: Phorcus lineatus (assembly GCA_921293015.1). NCBI lineage: Eukaryota > Metazoa > Mollusca > Gastropoda > Trochida > Trochidae > Phorcus > Phorcus lineatus. The sequence continues at coordinate 38,286,262 of OV121086.1, read as the reverse complement.
TTTGACCACATTTTCAAGTACAGATATCTTTTCATAGCAATTCTATTTAACAAAAGTGTATTTTTAGATACATACTTTTTAACATACTTAGATCCTCACCTTATTGCCAAAGAAGTTTTTTTACCGATATTTGTGCACTTAGTAGGCTCTTAGTATTTACAATTCAGATTAAATTCAAGTCATCTAAAATTGAAACCGTGGTAAAGTTTTATTATTTCAACAAAATGTCAAGCACGCAGTCATCTCAAAGCATATGCTAAATCATACTTTTACTGTCACGAAACAGGGGAACCGCTCAGGTATATTCTAGGCACAACTAATTATATTTAGCTATGTAAAACACCGCATGGGCTAAACTTTTTAACAAAATATTTTAAAGTTAAACAAAACATCTATACAAACCCTCCATATTTCAGCCGTTGCAAGTGCATCCGGATTTCCTGGTGGAAGTTATGCATTGTTGGCCTCTATCGAAGGTTGTCCTGGCGGTGGCATATTCAGTGAAGGGGAGTTAACTCATTGGAGTAATGGCAAAGGATATACGTCCAAAAGCTTCCATCTGAAAGGAAATTATCAACGCGACAGCACACAACACAGTTTTTGTCTCATAGAAAACTACGAGAGCACTGTTCCATGGCCACAGGGCGCTTACTGTATCCATCGGGTTGGTGACGCTTGCCCGTCAGGTGGGAAGGATTTTGCGTTTGATTACACTATTTAAATGTTGTGTTGATATAAATACGTATGTTTCTCGTTCCACAAGATGCACACAGTCATAGGTGTTCAAACAAAACTAATTCATGAGGCAGGATGTAGTTAATCTAATATTGTACGTTAATTACTCGGACGGCATAACGGACAAATGTACCTGTATGTCCTAATACAACCCAGAAACTATGCTTGCGCCTACGGATATACATTCTTACCATTATATACTCAGTTGTCAAACACGAGACACAATAAGACTCGTACACTATATGTAGCCCATGATAATCTGGATAAGTTGAATTAAAAAAATTCCATTTTTTTTTATCGTTTCCAATTTTGAAGGATTTTTACGTTTTATTTGTGTTGTACAGCGATAGTAGAATTTCGAATTGATTTCCAAAATTGATTTTCCGGATTATGATTAAACTAAATATATTTATTTATAAACGAACATAATGTTGAGATATGTTGTTGTAAAATGTTTTGCCCTCAGAATTTCTTTTTGGTTGGTTTTCTTCCAAGAAAATTTTTGCTGCAATTTCAATAAGGTGTTTCAAATAAATTTTTTCTGAAAATTTCGTTAAATCAAGTACTAAAAGTCATTTTCTTTCGTCATAAACGAACATGAAGTCGAATTTTTATATAGTTAGGTTTGCTTTGTTTGATTTTTTGTGCAGTTTTTTTAAAAGGGACTTGTCCATATGTCAGATATCAGATCTCTTTTGATGAAAGGGTCCTGATGTTGCTGATGAACAGGTCAGTTTTATGAATGAATGCCAAGGACAACGAAGTCCAAGTGGTATAGAATGAACTATTTCTCAGATGTCTCGTTTTCTTTCACTTCATTTTTTCAAGTTTGAATTTTTTTAATTCCCTTAATTTTAGTAAGCTAAACAGAAACAATTATTTGGTGTTCTCAGGTTTCGATGAGGGTTATATCCAGTTCGATGACGTCATTCGATCTGAAGACCAGAGCAACAGTTTTTCAGGTTCAGTTCCTGACGGGATGTTCGGTGCAGACACTCTATTCTACTTCTGCTGTAGAGACGATGGCTTTAATACTGAACCTATTCTCATATCAGACACGTCAGAGCCATTTGTCCTGTACAAGTACACAAGCAATTGTCCATTGATATCTGGTAAGTATTCCATTGGTAACAGCGCTTCGAATTTACCTAAATCTAGATAAGTTTAGATCAACTGTTTTTTTAATCTAAGGTCATAATGTAATGGAGAGCTTCGATTTATTTATTTAGACTGGAGATACGTTACATCTATATATCAAGGGTTCGTGTACATATTTACGGATGGTGCCTGAATAAAAGTCTTTATGTTCATGGCAAACTGTTGATACTTCTCCAACATTTGCTTGATCCTCTTTTCTAATTTGACAGCGTGAAAGCAAAGACGTTTTGATGGCATTGACTTGATTTGACTTTGAAATTGACAACCAATATAACTGTCATCTCAACATTGCAGGCATGCTGGTTGTGCCTGAGTACTTCGCCTTTTACAACTCTATAGAGTCTGACAGCATAGCCACTGCAGTCGGTGCATATCCAAAACTTTCTACAGCAAGTTCTGGCAGATATAACATCCATTACTGCTACTACACGCCTTTAAATATGGGTAGGGTTTGAATTTCTTTATTCAATGCACTTTATTTTATAGCTATTAAATGTTGATTATTGTGAATTATGAAACCTCTCTTTTCAAAATCACATTCTTTGTATGCCATAACATCACATTGATTTTTATAGGAAGGTAACGAAGTAACTTTCATTTAAAATGCCAGCGTTACGAGCTCTTTTTTGACAGTCTAAGGATGTTGAAGTTTTATAGCATGGCAACATGGCTTTTGAATGGCTCAAAACGATCACAAATTTTTAATCTTTGATTCCGTTACGAAAAATACACCTATGTCCTGGTTCAGGAGGGAATTTTATTCGCAAGGCACTTAGAATCTCCTGATACCATTCAAGGCGTTTCTCACAAATCGCTTTTAAAACTCACCAATGAAATGAGTATTTCATTTCTGGCATCCTGAACTGATGATAAGGGGACGACTGTGTTCCAAATTTTTGGTACATCCTCCTTGTTTGCCTATATATCATTTATCGAAAATTTTATAAAGCGATGATGATCAGTAGCCAGCCGTCAGAGTTACAGCGATAAGTCTTGTCAAGGCATTTAGGAGCTTACCGTATATAAAACCTCGATGGAGCAGGTGGCGATTCCGATCAAAGTTTGACATATTCTTTAAATATCGACTATGTTGTTTTGTAATGTCTAATTGAATTGTACATGTATTTCATATAGATTGCGGCGGAGTTATCGAGCTCGATGCTTCAAACCCAACAACTACTATCACATCGCCAAACTACCCTGGTCTTTATGAGCCATCTCTGGAGTGTAATTGGCTTGTCAAGGTGCGAAATTTTTATTGTTTATTTATACATGTTTTCTTAATCATAATTTCAATATTATTTTAAATTTTGTTAACGCGCATTGAAAGGGTATTTCTGAGACCTTTTCAACCAATATTCAATTACATATGGACTCTGATACAAGTCATAAGGAATGTTGATCACCTGTTTCTGTTTTGGTTAAGTTTTAGCAATCTCTGATATATAATCGTCGGTTTTCTTAACAAGGTAAACATGTTTCAAAATCAAAATGAATTACGACCTCTTCCTCTCTCTGTTTGCACTGGGATAAAGACTATATTTGCACAAGTGAATAATCCAAAAGTATTACATTATATGAATATTTTTTATGAGTTTCTACAAATTTTGAAGGGCCCCGAAGGAAGCACATTACTTCTAAACTTTGATGACTTCGATATTGAAGAATCTGGATCTTCGTGTAAAGACGGTCTTCATATTCGCCATAGTCTAATAGGGCAACCTGCCATTGAGTAAGTGAGAATGATGCCAATAAATCTATAATGCAAGCATTTCCTTCGATTTTCTGATAAGTCAAGATATGTTTTTTCGATTAAAGTATTGACCTCACCTTAGTCCACAATAGTACAATAATACATTACATATCATTATATCATGATACCGTGCTCTCGTTGTATTTGGAAGTTTTCCATATTGTAATTTAATATGTACTAGTAAATTACTGATTATGGATACTCTTGATTTGATATCGGAGACGTGTAACAAGCTCATCAATGGATTATTTCAACATCCTCATGTATATTTTAATCGTCGGAACCTTGAACCTTGAAGGTACTGTGGAGACGGTATGAAAGGAAGTATTAGAAGTATCTTCAACACGATTGGTCTCACTTTAACAACTGATCTAGAATATAGCAGGAGAGGGTTTCATGCAACCGTGACACTCATACAGCGTTAGTATACGTGTTTCAAATTTTAATTATCACCTAAAAATATTATAAATGTAATATTAACATATTAATAGATTTGCACAATTGAGATTGGCATTTTCTCCTTTGACTCTGCAATATATTAAAAGTACTGTCAATTTTCTGTCCATCGTGGAAAGAATGCTTGGAAAACTGCATTGAACGTTTTAGTCCAGCTCTGGTATAATTTGTTTCTTAATGAATCCAAGTTTCTTCTTTTAACAGTTCTAAAGTAATTTTGCATTAGATCCTTTATTGATAAGATAGTGAATAGAAAATAAGAGATTGAAAAGATCGATAACCAAGTAGTCGTGTCTTTTAAGTTTGTTTGGTTTTTTTTGTTTTTTATCGGCTCTGTTTCAACACTTTAACGTTTCGTAAAAAAATTAATTGAATCAGTATCGAAAAGAGAAAAACAATACATTATAAACATATCAGTATTCTTAGTTTTGTGTGTTTTCTATTCTATCATATGATATGTTTTAGCTGAAGACAGCTGTTATGATCTGTCTGACAAGGGAAAAACGTATCGAGGCAATATCAACTTCACAAGAACAATGGAATCATGCTTGCCTTGGACCAGCACTGTTGACTGTCAATATCATGCTTTTGATCAGAGGTATGGTTTTGTGATTCTTAAATTTTATTTGCTAAAGCAGCGATTGGGATGCGCAGAGCTTCCTCAATAGCCTGATGTCTATTAGACCAAATGTCTGATGTCTGGTATTCATGGCTATAATTAGGGTGTAATGTTTCAGCCAATGAGAGGTAATTTCCAACAAAACTGTCTCCAACTAAACGGGGTTGTCTTCAGGCAGTGCAACTATTGCTAGATTTGAGTCATTTCGTTGACTCGTTATGCGAATGATGATTATACATATACAAATGTACAAAGCCTTTTGCCTGATATATATCAGGGTATTGAATTAGCTCTGCGGCTTTAATTACGCTGTTGCAGCAGATTGTCTATAATTGTATTGTATTTGCAGATGAATCCAGAGTATGCGTACAGATCTATACGTATATTCTTAGTTGATCAAGTCTGGAAAAATGTAGAATGTTGTATTATGCACCCAATGCTTGGAATCTATTTGTTGTTTCCACGAATCCCTTGCCTAAAGCTTCTAAAAACATACTTCACATTTTGTGAAAATCTCTGAATATTAGTGTGTCGACAATCAATCAAACGATAATCATTTAAGCGCAGTTAGACGCTCAATAACTGGACAAAAAAAGTCAGCAATGTTTGAATTTTGTAAATTTATATTCTATCAGTACATGTATGTCAAATTGAATACAGAAACATGATTCGAAGTTATAAAACTGCAAATTCTCAAGTATTGGTTTTGTTAAGTGTTAAAGCATAGAAATTCAAATACATAAAAATGAATCATATTTCCTCAGATATGTAAATGATGGCCTGGATGGGAACTACTGTCGTAACCCCGGCGATGGACTCCGTCCCTGGTGCTATACGGGCTACAATGAGTTGGATGGTTGTGTCAGGAACTACTGCGATGTCTGCCAATATGGTTGGTATAAACATTCATAATTTTAAAATGCAAACGTATAGAAGAAAGAATTTCAACAGCATTTCTTGTTGTACTACAAGGGAATGGAACCATTGGCCTCATAGAAATATTCAACCTCTTTTTAAACCCACGAGAAGACTTTCTGCATCATTAATTCGTGGTAATAGTTTTACACCAAATATCGACCTATATCTTGTCAGTGTCTTACCTAAACAGTAACTCTCGACATCAACCTATATACCTGTTCTAAGCGTATGCGTTTGTTACACTTACAGATTTTCGACTCTGAAAGCTTACTGTTTTACTAGGGTAACGTCGATGACAGTTTATTAATGATGAAATTGCTATTCACCGAAGAAGTTTATTTAGATTTACACCTTTTATGCTTTGTAAAACTTTGAACATACAATCTGAAAATTGTAGCGATGACAATGGAACGGCATTAGATTTCAATACAGATGTTGAACATAGCAGATTATAAAGGATACTAAGTGTGAACGGTAAACGAATGTCATACCATCGTTATTGCACACTAGGCTATATTATGGTTTATAATCGACGGATATGCCAATAATCTGGAGGGCGAGTCGATCATATACCAATCTAAGCATTAAGGATGTCGTAAATTTGAGGATTATAAACTGAATATCATTTCAAAAGGTGTCAAGCTATATATAATATTTTAGATAAGTTGTGAAATTAATTTCCAAAGCAACACTATATAATATGTTGTACATCACTATATACTTTGTTATAAATCATTAAATTATCTCTGGGTTCTGTACATAGATTTGAAGCATCTCCAGTTTTTGCCAATAACAAAACAAATATATCACAATATTTTCAACAACGGAATGGCATGTTTGTTATGCTTTTGATGAATATGTTGAAATATGAAAAAATGAAAACTGACTGCTTTTCTTTCTGTGACGTAGTAGGTGGTCTATAAAGATTTTAAATTCTTATATTCTATCGTCTCGAAACCATTTATGACTAATATTTCAGAAAACATATATGATGCTGGTGATTACTGTGATATGGTGGACGAATCCTTGTGTACAGAGAATCCCGATGTTTTCAGTCAGTGTGCAAAATCGTGCCTGGAACAAATGCCTACAGAACTTGACTCGCCAAAAGGTGAACCGTAAAATATATGCTCTTTATGTCAAGTAAAGCTATTCATATAAAGCATCTATTCATTTACACCGAATAACAAGTTGTTCTTTGGTAATCGAATGCTATAAAATGAAGGGCAAGTGTTAGTGAAATTAATTTTTCTGGAATCTTGCCACAAGTACCTAATCAAAGTTAGTAACTTACATTCATTTACTGGTATTAATTTCCTATTTTGTTTTAACAAATATGTGCTCAGTCAAAAATGCAGTAAATTCCTCGAGTAATTAATCTTATTAGTCAATTTGCAATGTTCAAAGGTGCACCTGACAATATCTTTCATTTCTATAACATAAAAATGCTAATATGGAAACTATACAAAATCCTTTGAAGCACATCGACAAATATACTCCGTTTTCATAATTCTTATTCCAGTACTCATGTAAAAATCCATAAATATCCCTTGCTTTTCTTTGCGAATGACCCAATTACAGTGACGGAGGTGTTCTGTGATAGTCCAGACATACCGGATGATGGAGTACTGGTATCTCGAGAAAGATGTAGCTATTCGGTTGGAGAAACTGTGGAGGTAGCGTGTAACAGTACCGGGACAGTTTTGACTTTCACTTGTATGACAGATGGTTCATGGGACTATAGCAACTACGTGTGTGGCGGTATGTTTGAATATCAATAAATAAATATGGTATTGCAACTTTTGTTGCTTTAATTCTATTCTAACCAACTATATGACTTCGTTGTTAAGGCTTTTTCGAAGGTTTTATTTAGGAACAGTAGAACTGGATTGGCTCATTATGAGCTACCCCTACCCCTTCTAAACGCAGGGAATACGTCAAATAATTTGCAACATGTGGCTGCTGTAGATGTTTGAAGTCAATCTGGCTAGGTGTATCATGTCTCTGTCTAATACAAATAGTATTGTCTTTGTTCATTTCACCATTTTACTAACCCTGATTTTACAGTTTGTCCGATTGGATGGTCTCCCCACAACGGATTCTGTTATAAATTCTTCGATGAATATAAAACCTATGAAGATGCACAATCCCAATGTGCTGAGTACGACGGTGGTATAATAGCCCCAACAGTGACTGAAGAGGAAACCAATTATGTTATATCATTTAGGTTTGTTATCTGAACAATGGCTCAAGAAAATTTATCAATGTTAGATTATTTAAACACTTTTGGAGGCTACTAGATAAATGTTTGAAAGCAACTAGATTTTATTGCAAAATCTATTTTTATGAATTTATTCTCTCTTTTTGTTATATGGACCAGTAAGTACATGTAAGTAAGATAAACCTCAAACATTCAAAGAGCAATAAAATCCATTAAGTGTCAATATCAATAGGGCAATAACATATAACTAATTAAAGGACAATTATCTCTCATAATAAAACTTAAAATATACATACCTATTCATTGATACCCAACAAAGGAATCGAATAAAGGAAAACAAAACGAGAGTATTAGGGAGAGGGTTGCATCGTATGTGGATTAATATTTTCGTACATTTCCTTTGTCAAGGAGGTTTTTCTTATTGTTCAGAGAGTTTATGAAGAAGATCTGGCTTGGCGGTGACGATGAAGATAACAATGAACAGTGGACCTGGCCAGACGGGTCAAACATTGTGTGGAACCAGTGGAAAGATGGTAAGTGTCATGGGTGCTGGATGCTACTTACAACTCAACATTAAAAAATACAAAACTCTTGATTAAAATTAAGCAATATCATGGCCCAACCAAAGGGGGCTTCATGTTGTTTAAAAATTAAAAAAACATAAAGGGATTGTTCTCGAAAGAACTTTTGAATATTTTTTTCAAAGAGTAGTTCCTTTTTACGGAAAACTCAGCTGAGGAGATATGACGATTTCTTTTGTCAACCATCATTTAAACTTTCTGATCATTGTTTCTACACCCCACTTCAACAACTTGTCAGGCACAGTGCAATGAGTTTAATCTATTTTGATTTTAGTTTAATCTATTTTATTTTAGTTCAATCTATTCAATTTCTTTCATGGGACTAGGCCCTATATTGAGCGTGTAGTGTAAGTCTACTTTTGCTAATATGGAATTATTTCTAATGTATTTGTCATTGTCTGTATTGAATTCATTTGTTTTACTTCATAATATATTATATCTATGTATATGATAACTGTGCATGGTTATCATTGGCTCTCTCTCTCTCTCTCTCTCTCTCTCTCTCTCTCTCTCTCTCTCTCTCTCTCTCTCTCTCTCTCTCTCTCTCTCTCTCTCTCTCGCTGTCTATCTGTCTCTCTGTATCAAACATTTGTACGAAAAGTATTGATTTGAGCATAAACCTAATTTATTATGCATAATATATAATGGAAATATATGTCAGGACATCCGAAGAGCTACCGAGAATGTGCGATCATAGAGTCTGAGGACGAGGACAATGTCTGGAATTCCGCCAGTTGTTCGAGCACATACAACTTCGTCTGCAGAATGGATCTGCATCTAGAAGGTAGATAACATTGATTTTCGTAAAACCTTGGTAAATTACACTATTGATAAATAAAATTTGATTGAAAAATATGTAGTAGAAATATTTTCGATATTGAACGTTTACGAGTTATGTGATCTATTTATTACATACTAAAAGTGGACATACATTTCTCAAACATCAATCCGTGAGTGACAATAATACTCTGCTGAGCCTAACTACGGAGGCCGTTAAGTCCCGTTCTTTTCTATCTATTTTTATATGCTTTGCTGGAAAAGTTCGACTTAAGAAAACTTCGTGGGCAGTGTTCTCAACGTCGACAATCATTCTCATGCTTTCATGCCTTGACGGACCGTTGTCACTCAGCCGTCACTGTTTATCTTATCTAGACGAATATTTTTATTGAGAAATTTGAACGATCATATCAAAGCAATTTTGATGATTAAATTTCGGTATAAACGCAATCGTTTCTAAACCATAATGCTTTTACTCCTTCGTATTACGGACTTCATGACTACATTCCAGAGTTAACTTCCGTTTGTTTACAACGGGATTTTGTCAACACGAAGTTCGTTATATGAAGGAGTAAATGTAGTTATGATTGTTTCGCACATTCATCTTTTCTTACTTGCAAGTATATTCACCGGAGAATTTGCAAAAATAAAAAAACCATGATCTTATGAAAATGTGAAGCGACGAGTGGTTTGATTGCACCCTGTCAGTTGATTGCAAAAGTAGTACAGTATTATGACGTCATTATCGTTGAATAATTTGTTTGGTAACACAAGACTCGTTAAATAACTTTCAATGGTTCCAAAAACACATGTTTCAGAGGTTCTTTCATAAAGATATTTAGAAAACTTAGCACAAGCGTGCTTTACTATTATCAAAATTCTTCACGAATCTCAATAAAAAAAATATCATAAAATTTTCTCTGGTATGTATATATTTTATCTAACTAGATACATCCTTTCATGATGATGAACAAAGCAATATTTTTAACGATACCTGTAGGAAAATTCAATTTTGAAATGATTATAAAGCTAAAGTTCAAGTGCATATAAATACTAAATATAAATACGTTTGTTCGTCTTCTAACAGTCTCTTGTTCAGTTTGTAATTGTAAAATTGACATGCATATGCTAGTTAAGTCAAAACAGGAATGTAAGTATTATAAATTCTTACCCGAGCGGGCACAAATATGTTTTCATAATGGTCACGGGAATTACAGTTTTTCTTAAAATAACTCGAGATCTAATTGCCTGACAGAACTATTTCTCTATCTATTCGTTCAGTGAGTCTAGCGTACCCGTGTCAAAGAGATTTCAAAACAAACATTGTTTTTAATTTCGTATGGAATAATATGAAACATAAAATGTTTTATATGTGGTTTGTTTTACTATTTCGTTCATTAAGAGTTGTCTTGTTTAATATATGATCCACAAACATGTAAAGAATTGCAGAGACTACATTTAACTGCGCCATGACATAATCGTTGTTCGTCGCGCATGAATACAATTAATTACCGTGTTTATTTGCAACTCGCCTTCACGAAGGTATTTTCCAAAAGTTCCGTAAATGTTCTTAGATTTGACTTGGGTAAGAAAAAGAATAACCAACTAAAAGCTCGGAATTACGGTTTATCTGTCCCTCGCGAATTATTGTGATAATTCCTCGCTAAAGCTCGGAATTTATAACAATAATCCACTCAGGACAGATAAACCGTAATTCCTCGCATCTCGTTGATTCTTATATTACTTTTCAGAGAGGTCACCTTGTATTGACAAACTGCAGAACTGCGTGGAACTCTTCACGATGGATCCCACTTTCTGTACGGAGTACCCAGACTTCGCTCAATACCAGTGTGGATGTACCTGTGGGGTTGAAACTGGTACGAAACTGTATATCTAACAAACTTGTTGAGCAGTGGTATAGTGATAATATGTACTTAAATGAACGTATTACCTGTGCACCGCATGTTTCTGCACGATTTGGTCGTTTAAGTCTTATGTAAATCGTTATTTTTTAGATATTTCTGTTTTTCAAAATAAGAGCTATACATTTTTGTTATGTTTTAATGGGGTTAATAGCAGTAGTCGTGATATATTATACTTTAAGAGCTATTTCAAGTGTTTACTGTTGGAGTGGCATTGTAGAGGTTGGTAGTATGGGACGATAAAGATATTTTATGGATGATCAACTTATTCATATTTCACAATGGCGTTGTATTGACTCGAGTTCGTAATCCTTATTGCACATATGTATTACCGTCATTAGTTTACAAAAGTATCTTAGGTACTGTGTTAATTATGTTATTGAATTATCAATCCATTTAACGACAGGTGGAAGCTGTACGGTCCCATCAATAATAGGAGCGAAGGTGAGGTTTGTGGGTTTCGGTGGCGGCAATGTGGATACAGGTGATTACGTAACTTACAGGTGCTCTAGTAGCAGTGTCTTCCAGGGCGGCAATCTTAAACGAGGTTGTCTGCCTAACGGCGAACTGACAGGGATAGAGCCAATTTGTGTAGGTAAGTACCTGGTTTTTTTTCGTTTTTTATGACATCAGATTAAATAACGCATAAGACCTTTATAGGTATTCTCCTTTTACTCTTAATCATTACGTTAATATATGTCAATAAATGGTGACAAAAAAGCCTTCTCAACGTTTATGAAACCAAATAGAGAATCGTGGCGGGAAATTGACTAAAATGTATAAACTATTTTATATAGCGCATGTTCGTAACTCCATATTGAGTAAATATTCATCTTTGATAAACCTGGCAATGTAATGATGTGCTGATTGTTTCTATTGAAAATAAATATTTCAGTTAGAATAACGTTGTTTTCAGCTTCGTGGATTGGATCATCACGTGATTTCTACACTGGGCTGACAGACGACTTTAACATCACACAAAAGGGAGAGATCAAGGAATGGCGTCTTCAAAGCAAATATGCAGGAGATGTTGGTCTTCAGGTGTGGAGGATGAGAAACCCAAACAGGTTTGACGTTGAAATATTATCAATTTATTGTTAAATACTTTTTTCAATATTTTACAAGTGTTATTCAACTGCAAGGTTCAAATCATAAACGAAACGTCGCTCTCGTATACATAGACATGTTGATCATCCATAAATCTTGTCAGTCTCGTATACATAGACATGTTGATCATCCATAAATCTTGTCAGTCTTGTGTTCTACAACTTTTAAATGCCACTCCAACAATTTAAACTCTCTTAGCTTTAATGATTACACTCTTGCATTTGCAGCTTTGAATTCATTGGACAAAATCTAGTTGAAACTATAGAAGAAGGACAACAGATTATCCCAATTCCAGCCGCTGAACGAATCCAGGTTGAGGTTGGAGATCTGATAGGAGTGTACTATGGACCATCTAAAGGAGGAGTCCATATGTCATATTGTTTAACTTCTGATGCAGTGGGAATAAGATCCACAGTAGACTATGGGATGTCTTTTGTGCCTGGTTGGTTGTACGAAACAAGAAATGTTGACTGCCACAAAGCCTATGTCACTGCTTTGGTTGGTCCGGTATGTATTAGAAGATTTTTAAAAAGCTTTTTCAGGATATAAGAGGATCTTTTTTTTAAAAAAACACTATTTTGTTACGACCTTTTACATCAAAATATGAAAAGAAAATTTGCAGTTCAGATCAAACAATATTTTCAAAATTTATCGCAAGACTATTGTTACTATTGTTTACTTAACATCGTAAGCAAGCAACGTAAGCAAGGTTTACAAATACGTTATGAAGGACTGGTTACTACGCTTAATGAGATGGACACATGTGCACACAAATAACTTGTGTTTAATCGTTAAATGGTAACTGTCGTATCGGTCTTATGTTTACATGAAGTTTGAAACAAAATCATTATCTTGTTTCAGCCTGATTATTCACTGAACAACAAAGTTGAGCTGATAGCACGGACTAACTCTGCAGATAGTGGCAAAATCTACTCAGGCTCGATGGCCGAGTTCCGAATCAGAGAAGAAGGGGAGATAACTGAATGGCACTTCTACGCGTCGTCCCAGGTGTCTGTGACGTTACAGATCTGGAGATCAATCTCGGTTTCAAGGTTCGTTCTGGGATTAAACATCAAAATTCAATAGTTTTTTGTTTACTGCATCATTTGTATCATATATTTTTCTTTCAAATGCAAAGGGAATTTCCTCCAAATTTTTCGTCTGACTATTGAAGGCGTATGAAAGCTATGCAAAGCTCTTTACTGAGCGAGAGTCAATCATCCTTTTCTATGCTGTTTTCTTATCGATATTATGCATAAATGTGACCATATTACTTTCTACACAGACTTTGATAAAGATGTACCTATATATTCAGAAACAAAGGAAGCAAAACCTATTTGATTACAAATGTATGAAGGCATTCAAACATGTGTCATATGGAGTTTTTACCTTTATTCTTTCATCGAGATAATAATTAATGCGATATTTCAAAACATCCGATTTAAGAATAGCTAACATGGTGCTTTGAAGCAGAAGTCATACTAATCTGTATTTATGTGTTATCAAAGTCTATACGTATCTTGGTCACGAAAGCCAGTATAGTCCATTATCATGTCCTTATGTAGGTCATGCTACATTCAATCGATTTATGCTACATTTCAGCTACAAATTTGTGGGCAAGAACACTGTTTTGACTGAAGGTAGTGGCGTGCAAGTTATAGTTGTTGAGGAGAAGGAGAGGATAAAGGTTGAGGAGGGCGATCTTATCGGTATCTTTCAGCAACAGGCTGGAGGTATCCCTTTTGATAGTTGCGATGTGTCAGAAGGGCGTACTGTCATATCAACTGAAACCTATGCATCATCTTCCGAGCTGACAGTTGGCCAGTCGTTCTCTTTCGATACAACATCACAGTGTCATCGCTTTTCTGTTGCAGCCATGGTTCGCCCGGTAAGTTGGTATATAAACATTATATGATATAGAGGATATTATATACATGTAAGTGTCCATGACATACTATGTTTACGACACGAGTGCCTAAATATTAGTTTTTCCCGAGCGAGGAGGGATATATTGGTATTTAGACACGAGTGTCGTGAATATAGTATGTCATGCGCAAAAATATGATATTCGGTTTATTACCGAAGTCGCAAAATAAAGGAAAATTTCAGAATCAACATCCAAGCATAGGAAGTATACCCACCGTCGTCACATTAGGAGCGCAGCGTCATAGGCGAAGTGTGGCGTAAAATAATTGTTTATGACGTTTAAAATATGAACCCCAATATGATTGCCCTGGTAGGTAATAAGACGATATATTACTATATGTTTATTATTCTAAGGGCCTAGGAGTAATTATTTAGGGGTCCGATTGTCGGGGTATCTAAAACGACTTAAATGCAACCTAGTCCTTCAAATTAGCTAAAGAGGGAATTTTCTTATGGATGAGATGATTTTCTATACAGTGATATCTATTATGAAAGCTTTTGAGTATGGTTGCAGACCGATTTATCGCTTTGAAAACGTATCATTTTCAAGTTAATCATAAAAATACACATTTTCATCGAACGCAATAGTATTGACTTAATTTGGTTGCAGCGAGAAGAAATACCTTGATATCGCAATTTTTTTAACCTTACCTGGCTGTTTATTTACATTTTCATGAACATCGGCAACTTGATGAAAGCTGCCGAGTCCGGTTTCGATCATGTCATGTCCCTTTTTGCTGTCGTTTCTGACATAATAGATGCGGAATATTTTATTAACCTCGTTTAATATAACGTGTTCTACCATAAAGCATGTATTGGGAATTATCTATTTCATTCTTTGATCAAAATATTTACACAATTCCATTTGTGTTGACAACATGGCCCCAAGACGATTTGAATTGCTGTCAAATCTAAACACTATTCTCATTGGATGAAACTGATGCCTCTGATTGCCAACTGGTTTTGAGAGAAAAAAACCATAAGTAATTTAGTTTAATGACTAGTATCTATCTGAAAACGGATCAAACTCAATCATGAAAAAATAAATTTAGCCAATTAAAAGACGGGTAACGTACCTCATGGCATTACGTCACACATAGTGTCAGATGGAACCTGTCAAAATGAAACTGGTTTTCTCCTCAGATTAGGTAAATTTGATATCTTCTGCAACCAAATTGACCTGATTAGCTTTTCAAAACATTTTTATTATTATTAGCCAAGGCATGAAAATTATTAAAATATTTGACAAATAATAATTGGTTGAAGTTGCCTTTAGGGACTGCAACTAAACTCGAAAATTACTCGATGTCATGATGATTTTTCTTTTTGCAACAATAACTCCAGGCTTCCTAGTAATGCAACATTTTACAGTCAATTATTTAATCTTTTATACATAATATCTTCATCTGAACCATTTTCAAGGACTAGGTTCCATTTAATAGACGTTTAGATACCCCTTCATTCAAACCCCTTTATTGCTGTTAGGCAATTGACTTAAATTAATAACGATTTGGAAAGAACAATCACGTGTAGCGCTGTGAAAGTAAAGCTGTTAATATGGTTGTAGACAGCCTTTTTGACTTGATTAATAATGTGGGTAAATATGCTTCTAAGTTAGCTGTAGTGTTCATTTCATATTACGATATTTGGGATGTAAAGGTCTAGTTGAAACCATAGATCACAAATAAAAAATTGTAAATTGACGTAAGAAGCTTACTATTTAGCACAGGATCTCTTCCTTCAACAACCACGTGGAAGTCAAATCCAGAAGCTATGACGGAAGTAATAGAACGGTGTACACGGGTGGCCTGCCAGACTTCTACATACGACAGGCTGGGAAAATTAGTGAATGGCATCTATACAGTAAAGGCACTCGGGACGTGGCGCTTCAGATATACAGGAGAATAAACGAAACGACGTAGGTTCTTCACATATTAAAGTTTTTGGCTTAACTAAGATAACGGTATATAAGGGAAAACATTTCTTTTATTTCATACATGTATGTAGAACATAATGCTCAACTTTTGTATATCTAATTATTAAACACGACATCGTGTATTTCTTTATTCGTCCCAAAATCATAACTTTAAATCAAATGCTTTCGAGGAAATCATTCTATTCGTCCATATAGCTTTCAATAGCTTTCGGGTTCAAGACATTAGAAATATACGAATCTTTACAATGGCAGATCCAGAGGGGTTAAAAGGGGAGGAGGTTTTTCCTTTCAATATTTTGGCATTTGCGATTGCTGTAATCAAATGAATCATGCCTTTATGGTCATGACCGGTAAGTTGTCTGTTTTGTTTCAGATTTAAGTTCATTGGTCAAAATGAATTTCAAACTATCAATGATGGGTTACAAATTGAGCCGATTTCCTCCAGCAAAAGAATAACAGTTGAAAAGGGTGATATTATCGGTGTCTATTACGGCGATGGCGATGATGGAGTCTGCTACAGCTACTGTAGTGATAAGGAAGGACTAGTTGTAAAGAAGAAATATCTTAACCCGGAAGACTTCATTCCTGAGGCCGAGTTCACCATTACATCTAGTCCCCGGTGCAGACGCTTCTCTGTCGCCGCTAAGGTTGAACCGGTGAGTCACGTGATAAGGTAGTTATATTCAGTGAATCAAAATATAGTCCATAGTGATTTTAAAGACACAATTTATGTAGTCATTTTGAATACTTTGTAAAATAGTTGTTAATTAATTTAGTCATTTTAAATACTTTTTTAAATAAATGTTAATCCATATAGTCATTCTCAAGACTATGTAAATAACGTTTTATTCATACGTCATTTCCTAGATAATTGAAATGTTAAGATAACTTTACTCAAAATGTATCTATGTTCCTCCTTCTCAAATATTCGTTAAAATCATTTCAAGGCATTATATAATTATGTTTGCAGGCCTAGTTGACAGAATCAAGACAAGAGTGATACAGAATTTATCTCACTCTACAATTGTTGATGATATCAAAGGAATAAAAGAAATTGTTACATTCGGAATTTCTTTTGATTGTTTTAACTCTTAAAAGCATTTACGGCATTCAACTAAAAGTGGGCAACGATGGAAGTATATTTAGGTCACTGCAAAATTTCAACGTTAGAATTGGTACATGTAAGGTAATAGACCATGACGCATACTGCATGTTTATAAACCTTGCACAACTCCCTCGATCGGTGAATGATCGACGTCACTTGACGTCCAGGACGTTGTTGATGTGCCTATTTCTTTTCAAAATGAAATCATGGAGGAAATACTATCGGGCTCATTTAAGCGGAGGTGGTCAGCAGAAACCGAGCAAAAGGGCAACAAAGGGTGCTTAAATGTACGTTCAAATGTCGGGCAAGTGCAAATTGTGTCTCACCGGTTTCAATTTGATCTGTGGCGACGTTCCATTTTCACCAATCAGTTGATGCAAAATGATAGTCTGTTTCCATGCAAAAACGAGTTGCAACCTCATCCAAATCACTTTTGCGCGGTTGTTTTTGAAGAGGGTAGTAGAAGCTATATCAACTTCCAAATCATATATTTATTTCAAATAAGACATCGGTCATGTTGATCATTTTGTCCCTGAAGTATTTACACGCTGCAATGAACATATATACTCTTTCAAGACCGACATGAAGATAAATCCTTTTTTATACCTCCGACGTCACCGTGATATGTATTATTCCTAATATTTAAGATTTAAAATATATCTGAAATAATCTGATCGCAATGATCAGATATCTTTTCGTCTCGAAAATACTTATAGTAAATACCTTCTCAACACCTAAATTTGTAAATTACGAATATCATTACATGATTTTAATGTAAATATTCTTAGAAAGAAAAGTGTGCAAGATAAAAAACAAAGTTTATGTCATAAATGTAATGAAGGCTATGTTGAAAATGAATTTCATGTACTTCTTATTTGTAAACATTACCAAACTCTGAGAGTTAGGTACCTTCCTATGGTTGCAACTGTGTATGAAAATGAGTAATTAATATGCTGAATTCAAGAAATATTAATACAATATTATCTATTTCAATGTTCCTAAAAAATATTTTTGAATTACGCCGTAAATAATTCTATTAATGTTTTTCCACGTGACTGTAATATTTCAATGTAATCCACTACTGTACTATAGATCATATGGGCTTACATTACTGAATAAAGTTTCTATCTATCTATCTATGTATTCAAACACATTTACTGTAAAATCATCTCGTGTTTTATCAACAATTCTTCCAAGCATTTATCCTAAATCATAAATCAAATCTTTTAAGTTATAACAGCAGATTTAGGTAGATTTGTGTAAAGGAATAAAACAATGTTTTTCTACCCGTTAATATGTTTTTGTATAGCCCAGTCTGATTAAAATCGACCTTGTTCCGAGGAATAAAAGTTTCAAAAGATTGACTTTATCGAGATTCGAGCTCTATCTGTGTAGGCTATCCTCTCCACAACGGTCTGAAGGCAGCCTTACTGCTTGCACGTGCACGTGCTGACACCAGTTTAGCTCAGACTAAACCTAGTCATTAGCGAACCAATCACATCATCGCGTTTAAAATAAGGATAGCGGCGATCAAGGTTAACGAATGGTAAATGGGAGTTACTTGCCCCTAGCTACTAATACCGAATGCTTTTGCCGCACGCATTGTGATTGGTAAGCTGAGTTTACGTAAGAACGTGCGCTACAGTAGGCTGCGGTCAAACCGTTGTGGAGAGGATAGCCTAGACAGATATAGTTCGAATCTCGGTAGAGTCAATCTTTTGAAACTTTTATTCCTCGGAACACGGTCGATTTTAATCAGACTGTTGTATAGCCATTCTGCATCATCAAGCACACACGAAGTTACATCACGTTAAAGGCACATATCACTTGAAAACTGCGTGTGACAAAGCGAGTTTGGAAAGTGGTTAACCCGAAGTTGGAACTTCCCTTAAATGTCCCTTGTATTGATTTAATGCGATGATCCTGTATTTTGTAACAGTTGATTTCATTTTCATGAGATCCCTGTATTTCATTAATAAAACGTTTTACAGTGCTTTTACACATGTTTAAAGAAACATTTTAAAGTCTAAACATTACGTTTCAAAGAAATCTATTAAAGATTGAAAGAGAATTTGACAGTATAAGCTCTCGACTCTTGCTAAATGAAAAATTTGTTTTCTTCATTTACAAGGCTTTTGGTGGTAAACATGTTTACGAGAAAGGTAATTTTCGATTATAAAACCAAGAGATGATAAAATATTATTCCTGGTTAGTATACCTATTAAAAAACTGACCTAGCTTTTTCACCAGATTTAGTTTTTTTAATCTTAATATCTTTTTTTATCAGATATTAATATATTGATTGAACATTTCCTGTCAAACATAGTTAGGCATACACATGTAGATAGATGTTTAAGTGTAAAACTTTATGGTATGTTGTATACGAATGAGAAAAACAAGCATTGTATGTACAATCATGTTAATATCTGCCAAACATTCAAATATTTCGAGACGTCTCCAGTGGCTTGATTAATACAAGCGTTGAGTCATCACAAACAACTGGTAAATGGACACAAGGAATTAAATGTTTAAGGATTATTTGTTTGTCTTTCAAAGAGTTTATTTCGAACAGTATGAGAATGTATGCCTCTTTCTGCCAATGGGGAAAATTTTAGTACTTTTGATCAGTCTATTATCTTTTCATTGATCACAATCGATCAAGTGTGCTGAATAATTTGTTTGAAATACTGTACATTAATATTTTTTTACATTTGACTGATGTTCCAATTCAATATGAACAATGTGGGTTTTCTGAATTGAAGAATCTGTAGGACTGACTGTACTAAAGACTAAAGAAAAATGTTTTACTCACATATAAACATATGTTTCAACTAAGCATATTTCTGACACAAAACATGGCCACCCTAGTTCTGTGTGTAGTGACAGATTGCGGCCTTTATTGAGTATTTACCTTAGATAGAATTTTAAATGACATGAATATGCTACTGAGATAGTATTTTGAACATTATTAAAACTGGTTTTCATTGGGGTTTTTTATAGACGAAACATAAACACAGCACGGAATTGATAAAACTGAAAAATACTGGAGCTTTATTGCTCACATTTATCACAGCTCATCCACATCAACGATAGTGGTCACGGACGCATCAAATACAAACAACAACATGCATAAGATCCTGATGTTCACATTCGCGTGAAACTGGTTGGTAATGAACTGGTATGCAAAGATTCATCTTCAGTCTTATATTTTTGAGAAAGTTTCAAACATTAACTATGAAAACTAATATAACATAACATAACATAACATAACATAACATAACATAACATAACATAACATAATATTAAGATCATGGTTGACAGTATGGTGAAAATATCATGTATAGTCCGGCTGATAGAATCGGGGATAATATTTTATATAATAGAAACTTTGCATAAATTATGCAAAGCATTTATAAAACGCACAAAAGTCACGTCTAAACATCATATTGATTAGAATTAGTTACGCTTTTTAAAATTCGAACAATAATCCTGTGAGTTATAAGCGGAACCAAATTTGATAAACTGCGATAAATTTGAATCATACAAATTAAGAACTGAAACATACAAAAGACACTGAATTGTCATAGCGATAAACTGTATAAAGTTTCCGTACATTCTAAATTAGCAACTGGTGTTTCAAAAAGCAAAGAACTCGCTAGAATTCATTTTGAATGAAGATGACTAATTCTAGCTGTTCAGTATGACCATAGTATTTTTGGATTTAAAGCTTCATCATGGAATGTGGCAAACCTGACAAAGACAAACCTGTGTAGTTTGAAGTAACATATAGAATCTGTAATGTTTTCCATTTCTAAATTTTATCATTTTCCGATTTGTATCACCCTGAAGTGTGTTCCGCTTTATTTATTACTATTGATTTATATCAATAATAATCAACCAGCTTATATTACGCACAAAAAGGCCTAGAAAAAACTGTAATTTTAGAAATTGCTTCGTGTAAAGTTGGTGTTGTTATTCATAGCAGTAGTTGTCTAAGCTAGAATTAGTCATCTTCATTCAAAATGAATTCTAGCGAGTTATTTGCTTTTTAATAAGCTTTTTCAAGAAAATCATGTGAAGTCGTGACAGCATGGTTTCCTCCTTATTTCTGTATAGCCAGCATATTCCATTGTCCGTGGTAAAAATATCTCTATGTTCATTCAGTCTTATGGTTTACACAGATTGGAGTCTCTGTTGTAAGACGTTCCTTAAACCACGTGTGATATACGGTGTCATTGATAACTTAAACTCATAAAAGCTACATGCTACATCCTTTTTAACATCTAAACTAGAATAGAATAAGAACTGAATTCGAATTCCATGTACGTAATTATCCTTGAATTGTTTTTCTGTCAATTAAATTATATTACAGGAAGGTAAACAATAATAAAATCCCCTGATTTCCCATTTTATAACTACAGTAATGTAAATATATTAAAGATTATTTTTAAGATGATAAATAGTTTTTCATGAACAAATTTCTTTGATGCGGATTTTAAGTTCATCTTATCAATCTTAGATTTCAAGTTCCTTTTATAAATCTGTTTTGACAAGTTTGACTAAAATTACTTACAACCTTGAAACTATACAAATAGATTGCCCTGCCAGCACTTCAAGGACATGTTCTATTTATCACCATGTGACATCATCACTGTCTTTAAGAGATTCACCAAAACATAATCCATTCATTAGCCAAGTTTCTGTTTTGAAAACTTCGATATCAGGCTAATTTGCTGGGATGCAGTTCTAGTGGGTGAGTTATTGTATAGCGCCGCTTGGGCAATATTTCAGCCATTAGCGGCGACGGGATGCAGTTCTATATTTCTGTAGAAATTCTATATATCTTATAAAGTTCATTTCTTTACTTCTGTTAAATGTACTTATTAAATATGTTATATGTGACTTTCAATTGTTTTGCAAATCCAAATCCAAATCTTTTCTTTAGGCTGTCGTTCCAAATAGTCATTACAAAATACGTAAAAAGTATTCTTTCGTGTTAAACCGACCCTTTTGATTCTTGAACCCCTTGAGTCATCACTCTTGGCGGTAACTCTTGCATATCTCCGTCTTTTTAATAATAAATAATAAAATGATAATAAAATGTAGATTTTGTTAATTTTTGGCCTCATATTCAGGATAAAGTAAGCGCCCTTTAAAACTTGTTCATTTAACTTAAAGGTATGATACCGCATTTCAGTAAAGCATGTTTGTTCCTTTAAGACAACTACTGTGCCATCATCCGTGCACTCCAGCTTGCAGGTGTTATTTGGCTTCTGGCTTCGTCTCTACGTTTGATAAAGCACACATATATTTAAATTGAACGTAAAGACTTCAGTTTCTGTTTTCACTAACCGTGTCTGTAGCCACGGGTACTGCTGTTGTGCTCTGCATCCTCTGTCATTTGGTGAGCAAGCCTGATTAGTAACTGTGATGTTATTTAGATATTGCTTAACAAACCTCAATAAATAAATAAATCACACGTAACAGCGCCCCAACAGATTTGAAATACTGTTAAAGCTTATTTTTTATAATGTCAAAAAGAACATCCTCTCTAATCTAGACATTGATATATAGGAAAGTCGAAACAAAGGTTGTCATTATGTACCTCTGAGGTTTTTTATTCAATAGCAGTTGACTTTTTTTTAGAATACCATAAGTACATAAACAGACGGGCAAAAGTTAGTATAATGTTTTCAAATCGTTGTGTAGAAATATTGTGTATCTATGTTTCACGGCAATTACGGAAACAAACATTGTGTGTCTTGTTGGAATACTACAAAATGCACTTGGTTTCACTGCATGAAGTCACGTGATCAATAGCACGAGAAAATGGTAAAACAGGACTTTTTCAAATTTCATTAAATGCGCGTGCCACAGAGGTGTATAAATCGGGTCGATTTACTCTGTTCGATATCAGTTAGTGAAAGCACATGAAAAAATGCCGAAGTTAACGCAAATACAGAGAGAGCGAGCCATGGGAATGAAAGATATGGGAGCTTCTCAAGCTGTTAATCCTATTGAACACATATGGGATCATCTAGACAGGCAAATTAGAAGACGACAACAAGTTCTACAGAAGATAACTTTTTCGAAATACTTGATTTGGTTTGTCACATTCCATAAAAATGTGTTACTGAATCAAATCATTATCTCTGCCAAAAAATATATCCATTTATGCAATATTAAAACTTCAATTCCCAAATTCACTAATTACAAAAAACAATTAAAAGAGATTTTCATGGAGAGATTTATTTCAAAAAGAAATAATGAATTTGACAATTTTTATTATAAATGGCGCCCACTCATCCCAATATTCAACAACTAATTTTCACCCTTTTTGTATGAAAAGACTCCGAATTTCTGTTCGTATATCGATCCAAGTCTCATATGATGTATATGCAATGTATATTCACTCAGTAACCATGGGGAGCTAATAGTTCCACAGGATAGACAACAACAAGAGCAAGCCCTGACGGAAGAATGGAACCGCATTGCCAATAACGTCATCCGCCGTTTGACAACGTCAATGAGGAGACGTTTGAGGGTATGCATCGACGCAGAGGGTGGTCACACTCGTTACTGACTCTTGTTAATGAATGATCCATCCAATGACTCATACACTTATATTATATTATAAATGCAAACATACATCGTAAGTATTGTATTTCTAAGAATATTTATACATAAACCATGACAAATTAATTTTACATATGTGAGTGTGTGTGTGTGTGTGTACCATTACCATCATTAAGTTAATCATTAGAAAGTTCACAACACTATATCCAACATAAAATCATACTGTGTTTCCAATACCGATACATAAAACCTTAATGTATTGCACCTGAGAGTTTGAGATATGTCCACACAACCATAAATGCAAAGACACATGTGCTGGAAGGTTATTTGTAGGTGCGATCAATATTTTGAGGTTACATATGTGTCTATTACATTTGTCTTTGTTAAGATAGTTGCAGACATGGTGTCCTTGAGCTGATTAATGGCGATCTTCTCTTAATGTACCTAACATCATGATTACAAACTTTCTTCAAAATTTTGACTTTGCAATTGTCAGTTTCATATTCAATCTTTTCACTGTTTTCTAGGGGTAACCAATTTCCAGATACAATGAGATAGTTCAATTTTGATTTGTTATCAATGTTTTGTGTTGAATTCATAATATACTTGCCGAACACTGTTATAACGCCAACTGTTATAGCAATCTTATTCATATGTAAAACAAAACGTTATATCATACCATATTGGACATTAGCAATGTTGGCTTCTTACTAATTTGTTTCTAGTCAGTTCAGTTTAATGTCCTCAGACAGAAATAAAGTAGCGGGATGTTGTTGTTTTTATAAAGGAATAAAGTTAAACTTTAATCATTGTTATTATTATCCCAACATGAGATTATTTTTTCACCCTGGACATACATATCAGTCGACGCACGATCATAATTAAGTAAACCAAATACGTTGTGGAATTCTATTTGTTGTAACAGGAATTATTTTCTTAAGTCAATATATTTTTCATAAATGTAAAAATTTGGCTGGAGATATGTGTTTTCAGATGGATATAGACAAGATAATAATTTGATATCATATCGACTAGTATTAATCAATTAACAATTATCTTGACCGTTTTCATTTAAACTTACACCTTATTATTTTCTTTAGGAAATTCTAGTTTTGCTAACGTGAATATTCATATTGATTTAAACATATTTTATTCGGTTAAGAAAGAGATAAGGCACAATTTATCCAACTTAGGCAACCTTCTTCCAATTATTTAAAAGGTGACGTAATTTGCATAGCACCATACATAGAACATGGAAAATAATATAATACAGAATTCGTAGTAGTATATATACACAATAGTCAAAACTCATAAACTGATCAAGAGAGATTTTTAGTACATAATTCAAGACTGGTTATATGTTGCCTTATGATAGGTTCATGCCAAACATTCAGCAGCATCATATATAGGTATTTTGATATTCTCCTGCTACATGTATTTTCATCACATATAAAACGAAAGTGAACAACATTTTCACATATATAACCTAATTCACATGTTTAATCTGACTTAATGTCAACATTGAATTGATTTTCAACTCGCTTTTGTGGTATCTTAAAGGGGTCGTGGCATGTTTTCTTACGGAACTACAGTCCTCTTGAAAAGAAATCAATAAAGACAGTTCTAAAACGAACTGACATGGTTTGCTTACCTGATAGTATTCAAAGGCGTTAACACTAAAATGACAAGATGTTTCCGCTTTAAACGTCACACAGTTTTCCACCATTAGTGTATAATCGAATGATTAACCCTCTTAAATAAAGATACATTGTGAACAATAGAATAAATATCAATTCATACAACGTGTCACAGTGAGCAGATGAATGTTTGCTTGGTGTATAGATGAAACAAAAATATAAGAACTGGGCCTACCCTTGGGTTTCTTCAAATATGAACGTTTCTGTTATGGGACATAATAAATTCCTTATTCTGCAAAAGCTATAATATTAATATCTTCAGGTTCAATCAACTTGTGGCTAAGAAGACATATATATGAGTTTCTCAGTTTCTTGAGAACTATAAAACAATAGGGTGACATGATAGAAAAGTTCCTTGGCATAGAGTCTTTCATAACGAAATTAAATTCGTTTACATGTACATGTAAACCTAATATCTGAATTTCCAAATTCTGTAAACTGTTATTTTTTTAAAATCAACATAACGTCAAATTTGAATGATGAAATACAAATAGTAGGATAAGAATCACCTGTTAACACTTTTTTTTAAAACTGACAGTTATTTGTAAATAACTAACTTCATGATGTACATATGAATTTGTTTTTCTTCCGTTTAATTGCAGAATGAATTCGAGCAGAGTCTTACTGTTAATTAACTTACTTGGAAGGTTCACTTGGTTGCATTAAACAAGAACAAATTATTGCATTCTATTATATCTAATTATAATTAAACACTTACTGCTGCAAATAACATTATTAATTATGCACGAAGCAATTTGTAAAGTTGCAGACGTGTCTAGTATATTTGGGCTGAACGCATATAATCATTTGTTTGTAGCAACCGACCAATACACATGGGGTGTATACTTTTAGGTTGCAGATTTACTTGTCAAGCGCAGTATTTTGAAATGAACAACAATTTAAATTTCATTTTGCGATACAAGTATGTGTTCATCAATAATTTGTGTACAGACTTAAAGCGACAGACATTCTATATCAGAAAGTAAAAACAAAATCAAAACTATATTAATCTGATTGAATGCAGTGGTATAACAAATATACATGTAGTGTTTTAAAGTCTGCTATAAATTAAGAATTATGGCATCAATTACAACCAATTAATCAAGTACAATTTATGCTAATTTCTCAACCCTCCAGGGAGACCTATCACACAAACCACATTTCTCATATGGTACCAGAAACGGCATATTGACCATTGTAATACATAGGCATTGATTTTTTCCAACTTTTAGCTATGTGATTGATAAGGTGATTGATAATAAGGATAATTAGTGACGAACTAATTGTCAGAACGGAGGCTATGCGGATGTTATTGGGACACATTCTTTAAAGAACCCACTGAGGAATCGACATAATGGAGAAGTGAAAACGTAAGAACTCTGAGATGAACTTGTTGATGTTAAAAACTATCTATATCAAAATATAACATTTGTGATTAAGAATAATGGCAGGTCTATATGTTTTATTTTTAATTCCTATCTGGGCGCCTATAAACATCAAGCAAGATTCAAATATCATTTAAACACTTTTGTTTATCAGATCATACCATGCACCTACCACGCTGTTCCTGATAAATGAGGCAATAATTTAAATTGGAAATAGGGCACGGATCAGCCATTCAGGCTACTCACTCCTGTAATACTTCATAGTCACTCTCGACTGAATCCTGATTGAAATTCTTATGTTTTGTAGTGTACAAGCTCAAATGATTACAAAAAATACCAAACAAAACAAATTCCATTCCATTCAAGTTATTATGACGGTACCACTATTCTTCATGAAATTTTCCTTTGCAGAAACCTATGATCGTGAGATTGTTTGCACTCTAAAATAGATTAATCGTGAGTGTTTGTCGGTAGACGTTTTAATTTTCCCAAAACCATATATGTTTCTATATATGCATCAAATTAACCTAATTAATCATGAGATTTAAAGATAAAAAAACTGAAAATAATATTCTCTTCTCAAATACTAGACTTAATAATGTAATATTAATTGGATTTATATCTACTCAAATAAACGATAACTCTCCTTTTCACATATATATTGACAAACACGATGTTAAATCAACAGGGACCATAATGAACACCGGATGTTGAGAAGACATGTCAATACAGTTGTCTTTCTTTGTTATCATTTAATACCTTTGCAGATCATCAGGGCGGATTTGTGTCTGTTCGATTTATCAATCGCCTTATGTTCTTACGAATGCCACTATTACAACAGTCGTTTTGTTTTTCAAACCACCCTTGCTATTTCTCTTTTTTTCAGGATTGATCCACAAATGAAGAATAGTCACTATAAGTTTTCGATTTATTGAAATGTTGATGAATTGCTGCATTTAAATGTTAAGGTACATTTATAGCAATTTATGAGACCCTTGTAGTATTTAGACCTAATGGATTTTGAATTACCTAATATAATAAATAGCAAATTATTTTATTTTAGAAATAGCAAATCATATTGTGATCGAGTACATTTCGGTCAGATAAAGAAATGGATAATCTATGACTTTAGAAGCACTGAATATATATATATATATATATATATATATATATAGAGTTTGAAATTTAATCCCCTATGAACAGAGATCAAGGGTAATACATACCATCATCTTACCATCATTTGATCAAGAGCAATCAACGCTAATACCTTTCAATCAGTAACTACATCATTGTCCATCTGGCTTCCTATCTATTGGAATAACATTTCTTTACATCAACCCGTTACTTGTATAACATGCATTAACATATGTACATAATCACAGTTTGGTAACATTCAGTATCACTTGCTTGATAACTGTGTAAGTACATGTGTAGCTACACCGAAACGTCGGTTCTCTTTGCAATAAAGAAGTTGTTAATCCTATTTCGTCGCCATACCAAATTCTAAAGTGCTTCTTAAAGAAGTTCGCTCTGGTTAATTGGGCTATATTGACGTTCGATCATTCATTCAAGCTTATATCCTTCTGATTTACCCATGAAAAGATTGAACTATACAACTGGCTATTTTGTGGAGTACGCATTTGACATTGGAATATACAGGATAGCACGGACAGGCGCCATTTTGTCAGGGTTACTCGAAATCTTGCCCATAATTGGCTTATATCTTATAACCTAATACCCAATGACATGTATACTTACTAACAGCCGTTGCTTTATTAAGTTTCACCCATATCGTATATCGTTGAGAACCAACCTTTGCCAAAATTTTCGCTGAAACATCGATTTGACCTAAACCTTCGATGATTACAATCGCCAGACAGCTACCCTAGACGTGATGATAGCAGACTTTAAAACTGTGGTTCTACTACAGATCTGTTTTTGAGTTCCTTTCCGGAAACGATATCAGAACGGACATTCCAATTGAGCCAAACTAATGAATTTTAAAAGGCAACCTTGCAGTACTGACAACTCTGGTCTATTAATATACGCACCATAGCCTCTACCCTTTTTATGATAAAAGAAATAACATATGCTCTCTTTCTTTCTATTATACCTTACATTGCGTTACCATCTCTCAAAACATAAAAGCTACTGATATCATCGGTTTAATAATACTGTCTTCGAATTTCATATTTATACATGTTTTATTTCTAATGACGGTGAAGTGAACACTAGTGCAATCAGTCATTTAATTCAACGTGCACATGTTGGCTTCTGGCTTCTTCTTGACGGTCTGTACAGCCAAGATATTTTCAAATGTAACATGAAAGAAATGACTCTTTCTTTACGCTTAGCTTGGCATATGAATTACATAGGGTTGATGCCAGGCTTTTTTCTTTCTCTGCCATTTCACAAGCACGCTTGAGTGGTAACTATAATGTTATTTAAATATTGCTTAACATACCTTCATGATTGTAGAAATCAGTTGAAACAATCTATAAACAGAGCTTTTTGAATTTTAAGATGCGGAGAAATAATACGTTTTAAAATTAAATGAATGTTTTCATTGATTCCATTGCTTGTTGACTGTCGCTATCTACAACATATGGTAGACAAAAACCATTTGTGATGTAATACAGTCAGCTTATAAGACCGGACAATGCACTGAGTCAGCCCTACTGCATGTACAGAACGACCATCTTCTGCAGTGAAATCTCAAGGTCCTGCAACCCTCGTGCTCTTTGATCTATCCGCAGTTTGACACTCTATACTACCATATGCCCCCAGAAACCCTGCAGCAGGTCTTGGTGTGAATGGTGATGCTTTGTCCTGGTTTCAGTCCTATCTTGATTGACGCAAGCAATCTGTCAATGACGGACATATGTCCCATTGCAGTGAACTAACATTTAGGGTTTCCAAGGGATCTGTCCTCGGCCCAATTCTATTTAGTGTCTATACATATCTAGTGGGGAAAGAGTAAGAATACAAAACCTCAGCTAAAATCTTCATGCAGATGATACACAACTGTTCCTAGCTTCTAGACGCTTTGTGCCTCGTCGTGGCTTGGATATGTTTTGCGCCTAAAATTATCATTATTTATTATCAATTACTTCTCTCTTTCTTAAAGACAGAGCAGTTGATTTGTGTCTTTAAATTTAACTTAGATATTATTGTTACTTTTTAAAAAACATCTACTTCAAAGTCTAGGTAAATTTTGCACTGCTAGCAATATGATATCATCAGACAGCAATAATGCATTTGTTTCATGTAAAACCTGTAGAAATGTAGAAGCCACAAAGGCCTTTCTATTCTTTCTCAATGCACAAAATGGACCAGCATTTACCAATATGTGACCCGAGAAACTAATTTATTTTAAGTGTAATCTTATTTTGAAAGATATGTCATTCTTCCATCAAAAAGCTTGGTGGTTTTCTAAATAAGAGCAAATGATGTTGAGAGTATGATTTAGTTTATATTAGTATAATTCTACCTTGTAAAGGTTAAACCACACCTGCAAATGTTTGGTAAGAAATGTAAGCACAAATCGTGAGGGTTTTATACGATGAGATCGATCTTTTCTCTACATATTTAATCTTGTAAATCAACTGTAGGCATCATATCTATACTGTATGCATCTGAATTGATTCAAATTAATGAGAAATGTGTTCAGAGGTGTAATCCCAACGGCTTTTTGAAAAGCATGGATTTACTACATTCTAACCAAAATGTGGTTTTATTAATTTCAATGCCGAAGGTTGCATGGATCTTATGTCTTGCTACAAACTACAAAGTATCTATAAAATATTAATCAACATTTATTTTCTGTATTTTCACAATAAACTGTTTTTATGTTGAACATATAACCAACTTGAAGTGAACAATAAAATCAAACAATCATTCACCAAAGTTTTCATCATTTAATCATTTAATCACAGTATGTCTTTTAAAACACAGACCTGAAAAGTGACTCATGCAATATAGAAAATGTGTTTAGATGGCTACAAAATTACATTTATGACGTACAAATAGCATGATCACAAAGAAGCAACTTTTAGTTTATCTTTTGAGATCAGATAAAATGTTTTGAAATGCAGAAATAAAGGACCTTCCTTTAATGTTTGATCGTTAATGTCTTAACCTTTTTGATTCCTTTTCTGTTGATGGGTGACTCTTCCATCAGATAGTCCAACCCTGCACTTTGTTATTCTCTTTTAAATAACTTTGGTCCTTTTCAACATTTTAATCAAGAGAAAACCTCTGAAAAAGGATGAATTAAATGAAACAATAATTTATGGCTATGGATTTCAAATAGTTCACTTTTACAAAATGAATTTTTTGTCTTTATTTTGACAATGTAATGAACTAAAGATACGTTTAGCCTGCTAGAGGCAGCATTCACGACACATAATCTTTGACATATTGACAAGTCAATGTCAGTTGCCCACAAAAATGTGTACCGAAGTTCTGTAAATCTTTTTTTCTGAATATCCATTCAATGGGCTTTCACATGATGAAATTTCACAACTTACTTTATAAAAAGGTGGTCAATTAGAAATAACGTTTTTGTAATCAGAAATGAATGCGCAGGTTATTCAAAATGAGCAAATGCGTTTTCTAGCGCCTGAACAGTTCATAAGTGTTGCATCATTATATTCAGAATATGCTATCCTAGCTTTCTGTCAAGTTATGAAAGCAAATATTTCTTCGTTGAAAAACTTTGCAGATAATATTACTTTGTCGACAATTGATAATCAAAAGATTGCTTTTCGAAAAATATGTGTAAAATAATTACTGAATTTTACTGAGTTTATTCAATGACAGCAATGTCGTAAATAGGTATGTATATTTTAAATGGTTTGTAGAAGAAAATAATGTCTGGAAGTCAATAACTTCACAAAAGTGAGTATCGATAAATTCCTAAAAACATTGTAGTTGATGTCCCGACCATTACTTGAGATTTTCAGCTTGTTGAACACAGGTACCCTCCTGTAATTTGTAAACCTATAAACCGTCCAAGGTGTCTGCAGAATGGTTGCCACTTAAATGCACAAGATCGACACCAGGGAGTTATATCCAGTCGTGAGGTCTTGAACATCTACAGCTGCTCATTTAACAGCTTTGATTCCAATTTGAATTACCCTACCCTTTTTTGACAAGAAGAAGAAGAAGAAGAAGTGGTGACATACTGGTGTTCATTTTTAACATTCTTGCCCTGTCTCTTTCCTTGTGTATTGAGGCAAATTTAATGCCGATATTTGGATGTTTTTTAAAGAGAACAATAAACAATGATTTCCTATCGTTAGAATTCTCATATCTGCGTTTGTTTTTATTTTATAGACTTGAAAAACCTTTCTTTTGCCTGGTAGTTAATAAATGATATTAAAAAACACTGTTCTTACACAACACAGAATTCAAAGTCCAGGAAGATAATAGTCCATCTCACAATTCGCGGTTTACATGTGCATTCTTGGCTTCAAAGGGCGTGCAGCCACTGCAATGGCTAGAGAATATGAACCCCCTTAAAGGCGATCTCGGGCATGATAGACAAACAAATCCAAAAAAGAATATGCCGACATATTCCAATGATGTCTAAAAGTCTGAGAAAAAACCCATTGGTGTTTGTTGTCAAAAGATATCCTTCAACGTTTATATGATGGCATACCAAGAAGAATATGGGCAGTATTGAAAGCTAAGGGTGGATGTCCTCAATATTTACTGCACTATCCAGTGGAATAAGAATTGTAAACTATATCTGTTCTAAAATATGAATAAATAGTGAAAAAAATTTAATTTTGTTTGAAATTCTTAAGTTAAACAATTTTTGCGTACGCAGCTGTACAATGCCGATCTCGATAACTTTCATGCCCGTCTGGTTACAGGGAATGAAACGTAGATCCTAACAACATGCAAGAATCCAATCAATGGCAGCATTAGCATTAGGAAGTTCAGAACTCAGCCTTCTGCTTGCAAGATCATGGCGACCATTTTCTGGGATTAAAGGGGCGTGATAATTTTAGACTATAAACCAACTAAAACTACATTATCCGGGGCCCAATATACTGACTTGTTGAAGCAATTGAGAGCGGCGATCAAGAAGAAGAAGCGCGGCATTTTACTGCTAGAGTTATGCTTCTCCATGGCAACGCTCCGGTGCACAACAGTCGTATTGTACAGGCTGAGCAATGTGGCTTTGAGCAACTTAACCACCATGTTTGAATTACGTAAGTTATTTGCCCTTGTTTGCTGGAACGAAATCCATGTCATGCACCTTAATGTTTTTTTGGCACAACATTAATGTCTGCACAAAATTGTGTAAACAATTAGCTTTAAAAATGATTATTGACCAATTATCCAATTATGAAAATTTAGTACAAAGTTTTTAATTATGTGTTTTTTCAAATTAATTCATCAACAAGTGAAATATAAATTACCTTAATAATCAAAAAGAGATAACGACGAAGGGGAAGAAAAATATAAAAATAAGAAAAAATAAATCATTCAGACGTGCAATTTTGATTTTAAAAAAATATTAATAAAGTAGAGAATAACTTTACAAAAGGGATACCCATGTGACATAATTGCTTGAATATGACAGTTTTTGTGTTCTCAGTCAAAATCTGGCAACAATCCAGCAGGCAGTAAGTTGAATAACCGTGTTCCTATCAAGCTTAAATCTGATATATATTAAATCAACAAAATCCTATGTCTTACAAAAATTAACAGTTCTTCATACGTGCACTGCAGTGAATATTTAGGACCGAAAGAAGCATAAACACATTGCTCTCATGAGCATTGACGGGAAACTGCAAATTCAATAAGTAAAACTTATCATCTAACATTATAAAGTTTCAATTGATCAAAACATTGCTTTGTATTTCATCTCATCCAAACGCATTAAGAGGAAAAAAAAATTTTTTTATATCGTATTATGGACCGCATACAATTTTGTACACTGTGAGTGCCTCTTCGGCCATAAACTGTCTTTTAAAATGTTTAAAACACTTGATAACACGTCTCATAATAAACTCAAGATGACATAGTGCCATCTACGACATCAAATAAATTAGATAATGTTCTGTAATTTGGTTAATCATGGTCAATATTTGAAGATTGAATTTCATGAATGTAACATCCACTTAGGGGAGATAAATGACTTCCTGATTGTGTCATAATTATCTTTAAGTTTTTCAAGAGATCGTGGTTTAGAGTATACTGTAGATAGCATGTATAGTAAGAGAGATATGTATTGGCTGATAGAGTCAGAGGTAATTTTTGATATCATGGAAACTATGTGTAAAATGCAAATCAGAGACAAAACACACAAGGCATATGTACACTTCATAGTGATTAAAATGAGTTACATTTCTTAGTATTTGAACAATGAGTCTGTGAGTTTGATGGATCAACAATAATAAAAAAGTAATCATATAAATTATTGACTGGCACAACCAAAAGCATCACACTTAAACATCCCAGCAATAAAATGTGGAAAGTTTCTATACATTCAAATACATAGAAACTGAATTATGAGCGAAAAAAAGTACCAAAAAACTAACAATATTTACATAAATAATAAAAAAATTGTGACTGAAAAATTAACACGGCACAACTACACATCAACGTGACGACATGTCACGTTTGTCGTCACGTTTAAAAAGTTATATGAGAAACATAACGTGTGACGTTTAGACTAATGGAAGGGCGCGCTGAATGCTATATATCTCTGTCTACTTCGTTAAAAAAAGTGACAGCCAAAAATCATTTTGCAGATTTGCAGACTGTCCATTTCCAGAACTGTAATAACACTAGATTTAACGGGACCACTCTTTCTGATCAATACCACCAACCATCACGATGGTTAATGAGTAGCTTGCAAATGCAATTTTATTTCTTCCTTGTAATAACATAACGAATTTTCAATGACAGGCTTGAAGCTTAACTTAATGATTTTAATGAAAGACTTATTGAAAAGCAAAGAGCGAGCTAGAACCTATTTCGAATCATGATGACTAATTATAGCTTAGACCATTAATGTTACAAATAACAACACCAACTATGCACAAAGCAATTTCTAAAATTACAGGTTTATCGAAGCCGTTTTGTGCTGAGCAAAAGATAATTATTTCTCTTTAGAAATCAATAGTAGTAAATATAGGGGGACACACCTCAGTATGATACAAATGGGCTTCTTTTCTTCGTAAATAACATTTACAAATAAATGTGCAGACAATGAAATTGCAGAGATACAGAATTTATCATTTAATGATCGAAATGCTATATATGTTTCTAAATGAATTATTACTTTTTAAAAATAAGTTACTGAAAATATCGCAAATATTGAATTCAAGTTGATATCTAAGAGTAGATGTTTGTCAGTTTACCATATTGCCAAGTCCTTAAATAACATATAACACCCATGTCCTTATCATTTAAATGTTACTTGATTTACTTACACATTACATGCTGAATTTTGCCGACCTAAAATACCATAATACTGAGTAAGAGCAGGATGTCGTGAAGACATGACAGCATGGTTTCCCACCAATTTCTGTATAACATATTCATTTGTCCTTGTTTTAGGAGTCTCTTGGTTCAATCAGTTCCTATGAACTACGCTGGTTGATATATGTATATATATAGTGACTGGTACTACGGGTTCAAATTAAAAGAAATTCACTTGTGATAACATCTCAATTATAACTTGAGTAAAAACTCTTATAATACAGATATCATTTTATAGCATCACTGATCCTAGACTTAAAGATGGATTGTATGTCTTCGATTTCTCATTCAAGTTACTTGAATTGTGCTTTATTTGTTCGTATATCTAGTCATGCAATGTTTACGGAAAGTAAAGTAATTTTAAATTTTACCGATTACCCATTTTCTGGCTGGAGTAACTTGAACCAAATGTCATTTAGTTTTGATTTTGAAGATGCTTAATGGTTTCTCTTGAACCAGTTTCTTTGATACGGATTAAAAGTTCATCTTATTCATCCTAATTGTTTAGTAACTGTGTTGCAAACTTTAACCAAACGTCTCCTATGCCTTTGAGCCTACACAAAGAGAGTGCACCGCCGACGCTTTTTTTCAAGGACAACTATATTAAACATGTTTGCAATAAGCCAGATGCCGTCATCCCTGATTTTCACTGAACTGTGATTTTACAAAGATTCATTTCAAAACTTCTATATAAATCAATCTGTGTAGATGCAATTTCATGTGAATTTTTTTATTTGAATTGGTTTGTACTTTGATATGTGTTTTTTATGTGCTTTGCATATCCAAATCAAAACAAATATTTAAAAGCCTTCCTTCTAATAGTTATAAAAAGTATTCTTTTGAACCAAACTGACCCTCTTTAACCCCTTGAGTCTATGATTCTTAAGGGTAGCTCATGCATATTTCTAATAATTTCTCTCGATATTACACTTTGATTTTCTTCAACCAATCATACTTAGCCTCTTTGTATCTTGGCAAAAACATATGACCAATGAACACATCTGTATGAAATTTAGAACCACGTGACCTTGAGTGTATTCCGAAATAATTGGCAACGATTGTTTCTGCAAATCTTAAATTGAATGGGGTTCAGTAGTGTTCAACAGTCAAAGCGGAAGTGCAATTCTTCATGACCTCACGTGACCTCATGACCTGTACTAGATTAGACATTAGTTACGGATGGAATGTTCGAAGAATCCATTTCATATTATAGAAAAAACCCTTCCTTTACAACGGAACGGGAAATAACCTTTAGATATTTCTTTAATATATCTTGTACTAGCAATCTTTGCAAGTCAATAAACAATTGATAAATCAGTGACAGTTGTTAAAAACAGAAATGTATATAAAAAAAGTAGCTTCGCAATATGAAGAAATATAATTGCGTGAAATTATCCATTGAGTACTAATGCTATTTTGCCTCGTTATTATGTTATTTTATATAACAAACAAATAATTGTTTAACTGTTTCTAAATAGAAGATTCCATGCAAGTCTTTTGTTCTTTTTATGAAGGCCTACATCTACTTACTCAGGCCACGAGAAACGACCTTAAAAGCAAGTTTCATCTCACTCGTAAAATTCGTGTGATGCCACATTTCAGGTGTTTGTTCGTTTTAGAAAACTACTGTTCAACCATTCGTGCATTCCAACTTGCAGATGTTTTGTTTGGCGTCTGTCTTCCTTTCTCCTGTTGATAAAGCACACATCTTCAAATGTAACGAAAAGGCTTCGTTTTTTTGTTTACGCTTTTCTTAACCTGTCAATTACTTACGGCTAGTGCTGATGTGCTCTGCATCTCTGTCTTTTTGTGAGCAAGCCTGATTAGTGACTGTGATGTAGATATTGCTTAACAAACCTCAACGATGGAAGAAATTAGATGTAACAGCGTGCTAACAGAGTTGAAACACCTTTATAAGCTTATAATGTCAGAAATGAACATCCTCACAAATCAAGACACTGAGAAAGAGAACTAAGGCGGAATGAACTAACTTTATCCTAATATTAAGGATGTCATAAAATAAACCGTTATTTAATAGTAATTGGATTTCCAAAATTGGCACTGTCATTCTGTACTTAAAAATTAGGTGTAAATTACTGATTAAATTCCCAGGACACCAAAACAGGGGACATTTTGGCATTCAGAGTGAGAATGCCATGTTAAATTATTCATATACAATCAATTGACATCCCATTTAATAAATAAAATTGTTGTTGGTTGGCTGATGCAGATAAAACCAAGAAGGATTTTAATGATTATACTGATGTTTGCATTATGAGAGTAACATTCACTCTCAAGGAGGAGTAGTTTTGTAAACACGAGGACTAACAATTACTTTCATATTATTGCTGATTTACCTGATTGATATCTTCTTCTTAAATAATTGATCCGCCACTTTCATGATTGTATTTGACTTGACCACCCGATATTGTAGCATTTGTTTCCTATATTCTATATCTTAACCATCATAAACGAAATCATTACGTGTTTACAGTTTATAATATATATTCAAGATAGAATTACACCATGTTTTCAACGCACGTACAGAAAATATGAACCTATTGTACCTGCGAGTGTGATATCTTTTTACACAACCTTATTTTTGAAGATATATGTTTTGGAAGGTTATGTGTAGGTGTGACTGATATTTTAAGACTACGTGTGTCTATCACAGTTGATTAATGGTAATCTTTTGTTAAGGTTCTTAAAATCATGATTTTTAAAAATTTCGCTTTACAATGTTCAATTTTATATTTAATGTTTTTATTGTTAACAAGTAATAACCAAATAATTGAATTTAGAATTTTGATCAACCTTTTTTGCACGTGTTAAGTCCATATTTTATCCCAAACACCTCTATAACGCCGACTGTAAAAGTAATCTTGTTCATATTTGTTATATGTTCTTGTGAAACAATTAAGTTAAACATGTAACAATCCTCATTGGTTTTATGTTTGTTTATTCCTATAGTCAGTTCAGTCTGAAAGAATGAAGGGGGTGTTGTTTTATATTAAGGGATAAAGATGATTTTGTATCACTCTTTATTAAACCAGTCAAACGTCCGGGTATTGCCTCATCATAGTTATTCCTTTAGATCCCAAAAAAGGAATAATGGTATGGTTTAACTTTCGTTGTGATCATCCATGTGTTAATACATTGCCCCA
Source organism: Phorcus lineatus (assembly GCA_921293015.1). Lineage (NCBI taxonomy): Eukaryota > Metazoa > Mollusca > Gastropoda > Trochida > Trochidae > Phorcus > Phorcus lineatus. The sequence goes on along the minus strand of OV121086.1, from coordinate 38,247,724 downwards.
TCAAAATTCTAAGGTAGTAGTGAAATTACAGAGTCGTATAAAGAGATTTTGGTAAATGGTTAAGAATGCTTTTTTATTCAGGTTATGAGCTTTTTTTGAGAGTTGTTTACAATAAATCACTGATACAACGTGGCATTAGATATAATGACATGATATGACTTTTCATTATTACAGTATGTTTCTTTCGTACCTCTTTAGGTCACATGGATTGAAACGTGCAAATTGGTGAACAGCTTGGCTTATCGTTTATTATCTCCGACCTATTTAATATTGTTTGCATCTCACATCTATGCCGCTTCGAATATTTTTTATTGTTATACTATTGCATATTGTTATCGTAAGCTCACGTTTTTCAATCATAAACAGTTCGTGCGTAAACACTGTTAGCTTATTAACTTCCTCAAGGTTATTAAGTTATCCCTCCATCCGAAGTGATTTACTTTTTTTCAAAGGAAATACAAGTAATAACTAAATAATAAAACTAAGAACTTTTAGATCAGGCCTTGCTATTTTAACAAAAGAAACATTAGTTATCGGCTAAAAGAAACATGCAGTAACAATAATTTTACTTCCGTACCATAAATGTAGACCCCTTTAACAATGAATGCTTGGTACACATGTTTAAACGGATATTTTATTGTCAATATGTTTGACTGTCAGTTTGAGCTATAGATAAGAGGGACACGTTTATCATTTCAGAGGTCAAGGTGTTAAAATCGATTGTGAAAGGACAGGGGATTTTTAACTTGCAGTAACGTATCACCAGTTAATCATAAAATTTGAATATTCACACGATTGGAAAACCCTTATGCATTGAACGTTAGTAGAATATTACACAAGCACTAAGTCATCAATATCCAAGCCATTTTGAAAACTGTGAAATTTATCGATATATGATTGAACCCTTGCGTCTTTCCTTAATTTATTATCTTTAAAAGTATCTACATGTTTACAAATCAGTGGTAATAATTCAACCATAATCATTATGTCAGTGGCTATTGCTTTACAATAGAGCCGCCAAAAAGACATTAAACTGAATAAAAGTTTTAAATAAGGCACATCCACCCATGCTGATTGATCCATATCTACTATTCAGCTAGGGTGTACGTACTTCTAGTTTTGCTCCGGAAATAAAATGTTTAGTTACTTTTCCTTGGAACCCAATCAAACAATCCAATGAAATTGAAAATACTGAAAGGTACATCAACACATGTCGATACACAAACCAAGTCTTACTGACTTACATATTACAGTTATTGAGTTCTGCTCCAGAAACGATATACCGAAAGGACCGATGAACGAACAGTCGGGCAGATGGGTGGAAAGAGCCCATTTTAATTTGGTCTCTAATGGATTGATAACTTATTTAAAGCTAGCCTGCATTACCGACAGTACGACTCTGGGCTAATAAAGAAACGTGCCCTAGCCTCTAGCCTTTTTACTATAAAAGAAATAACACACGCTCTCTTTTTATAAAACCTGAGATTCATACTAGAGCATTCTTATCTGTTAAGATTTTAAAAGCTAAAATTGATCATAAGTTTAATGTTTCCGTCTTTGAATGGAATTTAGAAACCGTGTTTTATTCCCAGTGTTGGTATAGTGAACTCCAGCGCAATCATGCAACCATTTAATCCAACGTGCACATGTTGGTTTGGCTTCTGGCTATTTCCTTACGGTCTGTGCAGCCAAGATATTTGTAAATGTAACGTGAATGAATTGACACTTTCTTAACGCATTTCTTAATATATGAATTAAATAGGGTTGATGCTTGGCTTATTTTTCATTTTCCACCATCACAACCACGCTTGAGTAGAAACTGTGATGTAAACTCCGTATTGCTTAAGATACCTTCATGATTGACGAAATCAGTTGAAACACTAAAAAAGCAGAGTCTTTTAGTTTGAAGATTCGGATAAATAAGACTGTTTGTTAAAACCTCACACATCTACGTTCAACGAAATGTGAGTAATGAAACAGTGGACTTAGTCTGAGATGATGAGGTCACTCTATTGTGTTAACAGTCGATTATTTTCACAGAATCCATTGTTGTGAACTGACTGGTGTCTTCTTGTTTTCCTTGCTTTGAGCAGTGAACAACAATATTTTGTTTTCTAAACCAACGTTTGTCTATATAATCAAAAAAAGAGAAAATTTATGGGTTTTTTCTGAATGTTATCCTCATATATTGATCTAAAATCAGAAAATCTTGATAATATTTATCAACAAATAAGTTGCATCACACTTTTTCTTCATATCCGTGACTGTAAAAGCAGAATTGGTTGTACAAAGCAAATCGATTGCTTTATAGATATTACGGACTTTTCTTTTGAACTCAATAAATTATCACTTGATGCCTTTGTTTTCCAAAGGTCATGAGTTTTCTGTATTCGGTCCTTGTTCTTTTTATATTTACAAAGAAACTTTTAACTTGGTTTTAATGTCTCTGTGTTCACAATGACACTTGCGTTGGTAGATAATCTTAGGTTATCACTCGATGCCTTTGTTTCCTCAAGATTATCAATTTTGCTGTCTTTGGTCCTTCTTCTTATTATATCAACAAAGAAACTTTTAACTATGTATCAATGTTTCAGTGGTTAATAATGACAATTGCGTTGGTAGATAATTTACAGTTCACAGACATCATGTGATCACGGGGGCGTATGAAGAGAATTGCTGCGGACAGTTAGACCTTGACTTTCTTCATCCAAGTTTGTTTTATAACGTTTAACTTCTTGACATCTTTTAGACACTTTAACCCGAAAAAAAATTAAATATCTAATCAAAAGGTTTATAATCACATGCCATGTTTAAAATCGATACTTATTTCTCGCAGCTTTGATATATGTTTATTCATTGTTTGATTTTTTGCAGGAAGATCGATTCAATGACATTTGTTTAAAAGTGTTTCCTCTCTTTGAAAAAACTTCTGTCTATATTAGTTTAAAATATTTATATGTTAAACGTGAGATTCATACAAAATATATTACTGATAATCTCCCCCCGCATGGCTTTAAATTTCACCAGTCTCTATCACTGGTTATTTAAACCTTGCTGCCAAAAAGTCAAAGTTCGCGTTTAGAGTGCAGCGCCCTCTTCGGCGTAAACTAACGCGATCCGTCGCAACAGCCTTGGTGACAAGTACATAAAGTTATTCAAATTCCATTGTAAGGAAGGAAAGCTGTTTATTAATATTTTTTATATTTTGATCACATTTATAAATTAATTAAATTATGCATTTCAAAACAATAATCTAGTTTTTTTCATACGTTTATTCGATACCTATCTTTGCACTAAGGAATGCTCAAAGTATTATATATACCTTATCCTTTTGTTGCAAATTGAAAGCCACTAAGAATTATAATTAGAAAATATAATGATTTCTGTAAGAGATACTTCAGAAGATCAAGTATATTTTGTAATGGGACACAGAAGGGCAAATTTTCTATGATCTCATTTTTTAGATGATTTCTTATCTTCTCAGGTTTTACAACCAAATCGGTCATTTACCCCGATGATATTTCTCAACATAAACCATATCGCCGTATCTTGAATTGCGTCAGTTATGTTTTAGAGTACATCAATACCCATGTGAGTCTTTATCATGTTTGGTTTGGTGAACTCCTGTATTGGAACACAGATAACAATTTGTTATGATGATCCTTATTTACCTCTAAAGGTTCCTAAAAATAAAGTCTAAATACATTGTACTTGTAATTCATATACGTTGAAAGAGATGCAAATAAGCTGTTTGAGTGGCATTCTAGAAGTTGTGGGTATAAGGACAACAAGGAATTGTTATGGATAATCAACTTCTTTATTGTACTGGTAGCGACGAATTAATCCACTTGACTTACTCTGGCTTCACTCATCACCCCTCCCACTGTGTTCCCTAATCCGCCTCAGCCTAATTAACTCCGCTCTCATTAATAGGTAATCCCACACATCTCATCATGTTTTCCTACCTGTATCCTTTCATGTTATTGTTACCTCATCCTGTTATCATTGTTACCTTGTTATTCCATCCATATGTAACTTGTGTATAAAAATGATGTATCTTACCATATCACCAATTGCTTGAAAACGGTATAAGAATCTATACCGAAACGTCGCTACCAGTACAATAAAGAAGTTGATTATCCATTAAAAATTCCTTGTTGTCCAGATGCAAATAAGATACAATTTCCTTCTCCTTGGTCAGTCACAGTCCATAATTTAGTTTTTAAGTTTCACATAAGTAGATTTGGTATGAATCATTATAGGGCGTTTTTTTGCGCAAACTTGGCACTTGTTAGACACCTAATTGAAGAAAAAAGATAATGGTTTGAAATATCTTACTTAAAAATAAAAAATACTGCATTTTTATCAGATAAAAACAGCTTCATATCCATGTATATAGTTTTAGTCTTGTTAAAAAGCATTCGGTCGGTTTAAGTAGTTATCATTGAAAAACATCAATGCTGCTTTGTCACCTTTTCCTTTTAACACCGAACATTTCAATTCGAATTTTTATACGATCGTGAATTCAGTATCATTTTTTTCCAAATTCAATGTGTAATTGAATTATTCTTTCATCTCATTTACATCCAGTTTTCAAGAAATCGTAAACAATTAAACCAAACACAACCTTAGTCAACATATTTATCAATGTAGAATTTATTAATGGAATGTTGTGTTAGTTTCTTAAGGCAATTCATAAATAACTGTAATGAACAAAACAAGGGGAGATTGCATGAAAACTAATTAATGAGATTTCAAATAATCAAATTTAACATGTTTTGAAACCGAATAGTTTCTTAGTGACATTTTAGATTAGCTTGAACATTTAACTATTCATTTAGCATTGAACAGACAATTGGAGTGATTAACCTGTCTGCTAGTCGGTCTCATTAGTTACTTTTCTTTGTCTAGACAAAATCTGATTCTTAAAAGAGACGTGCTAGACCAGTTGACTTGTTTCTTAAAATAGAAGTCGTAGATTTGATAGGATTGCATTTTTAAAAATTAATGAAAATGCAGGTAAATTTTGCGCTGCCAGCAAATCCGAAAGTAAAAAGCATGATGACATCAGCAAACAGAAATAAGGACAAAAATGCAATTGTTTACATGAAAACTTTCCACCATTATTTTGGTTTTCAGCGTGTAAACACGTCCCATGAAATACGTGAATGAAAATCTTTAAAATCACTTTAACATTGCCCGAAGTGAAGCGGCATTTTCCAAAATGTGAGACCTGAATTAGTAATACAGTTTAGTGGTCTTATTTTGAAAGTTGTGTCATTGTGCCATTCAAAGCTTAATGGACTTCTCAATAAAAGCACTTACAAATCCCTTGTACATGTTAACTTAAACGACGCCTACGGTTTTGGTACAAAATACAAGCATGGTGAGGGTTATGCTTCGGGTTGAATCCGATAAGAAATATATTTTTGCCTATCATACGTCATGTGAGGTAACTTTTCGATTCCAGCAATTTAAGTGACCATGAAGATGATAATAATGGTAATATTTGTTCTGTAACATCTGAGGATTTCAAATTCCTTCTGTATGACAACTGTGTTCTGTGCTCCAATATACACAAATCATTGCAACAGAGCATGAATTTTAACTTGCAGACATGTTTGGTTTTTTGCGTTTACTCAAGGGACACTGATGTAAATGTAACATGAATACGTTCAGTCCTAGCTTTCAGTTCTTTTCACATATTAATTGCACATGGTTTGGACGACTTTTTTTCTTAAAGTGGGCAACTCTTATGTAATAAAGATAATTTAAAGTAGGTTTACTATTAACGTAATCATATCCTATGACCTCAGATTATCATGTTTCAGAGCTGATAACTTTGAATAAATTTCATTGATCACAAAAACACAAATGTACCTTCTCTATTGAGATGAGATGACAAGTTCAAACTCCTTACGTAAATAACCTCATTTTCATGTTTTTGATCATGTCTTGGCGTCTCTGATTCCTCTGGCAGTTAAAGAGTGACCTTCCATCAGATAATCAAACCCTTTCTTCCTGTTTTCTGCACTAGGTCCTACTTTTTAAATTAAGAGTAACATTTGTCCTTTACAAGATTTTAATCAATAGAAAACTTCTGAAAAGTGGATGAATTTAACGAAGGAGAGAATCAATATCAATTGATTTGCAATGTGTCGATTCTCAAAAGGAGTTTAATTTCTCCTTAGTTTAGGAAAGTAATGAATTTTTCAAATATCCTTAAAACCAAATATAAATGGATTCATTTTATACAATATGCTTTATAGCTCTTATTAATGTTTACATGATATCTTGCTCTATATGCAAAGAATAAGCATAATTTGCATTCTGTACATCATGGTTTAATAATGATTACCAACCCTTATTATTTTACTAAAGCTCTTCCCCTTTTGAACAACTAACTTATTACATAAACAGCAGTCGTTCAAGCCCTTGCTGTAAAAGTCTTTTGACTGGCCCCATAACCACACCAGAGTAGCTGCGTTGAGTTCATCATCATCGCCAAGTCTCGTACCACGCGAGTGTGATTTCAAATTGCCTTTCTGGTCTGCAGTGGTTAAGTTGTTCAAAGCCACATTGTTGAAGTTCAGCCTGTGCAATATGCGACTCTGGCACTGGAGCGTTGTCATGAAAAAGCATAACTCAAGCAGTCGACATGCCGCGCCGCTTATTCTTGATCGCTGCTCTTAATTGATGTCAGCATAGTAGGCTCCTGTTACTGTAGTTTAAGATGGTTTATAGTCTAACAGTTTCACGCCCCTTAAATCCCAGAAAATTTTCGCCATGATATCTTGCAATTAGAAGGGCTTCTAGGGTTCAGGAAAGTGATTACGCTTTAATTGCATGAATTCTTGCTTGGTGTCTAGATCCCACTGATGATTCCACGTTTCATACCCTGTAAGCAGACGGGCATGAAAGTTATATCGGGATCAGCATTTTAGATGAGCTCAAAACTGGATTTAACTCTCTGGTGTCGATTTTCAGACACTTTGGACATGTACAAGTGTTCATGAACTATGATGCAAACACTTCCATGAGAAATGCCCCACTCTGAAGATATATTGACAACCTACGATCAGACCCGTGCAACCATATCATCTGTAATGGTATCAACAGGCCTTCCTGACCTATTGTCAAGTCTTCGATAAAGAAACTATAATTAAACATTGTAGGTAAGCGCTCATTTGTATTTGCAAAGGTTAGTAATTATCGTCTTTTTCAAAACTTTTGGAACAGATGTTTTTATCATACACGCTAGATATTTCACCATTAACACAACTTCACTTTACCTATTCATTGTACCTTGTTAGTGTTTTAGGTGTTTTAATTTGTATTGTTTTTCGTTGCCTGAGATGATAGATAATGAATTCCAAGAATTAGTAAGGATTGCATTTTCCTACATAACAACATAAATATTCAGTTTGTGATCATGGCAGAATCTAGGATAAGCTAAAACTGCACGATCAACATTTGAAACCTTTTTTTAGTTACTAAAAAAATACTAAAAACTAAAAAGAATTATAAATATCAGCTTACATTGTGCTGAGGTATTAACACGTTGTAAGCCTGTAATTATGTCTTGGAACAACTCCTAGACTATTTGGCTTGTTTTTGGATGTGATTAATCTTCATCAAAGGCTTTTAAAGGTGTCAATATTTACACAACTGTTTAAAGGGGTAACGGTACGATTTTTAAAAAAAATACTTTTTTTTCTCAATAATGATTATCTTATGAGAAATATATTATCTTTATACAGTCAAACATCTAAATACTCAACCCGGTCATCCGTAGTCGGAGAAGAAATTAACAAGTATCAAGCAAAGACTATCGGCGGCCATTCCTTAATCATTGGAGGGAGGGAAACGGTTTTCAAAAGCTTATCTGAACATAGTATGTTGGTTTAAGAACTGCTTCTTTTCATTAGAAATTTTTTTTGTTGCAACTAGTAATATTTAATAATTGTTATTAATATTTTCATTTTCATAAGATCACTTTCTTTATCTAAAGAACGTGCTACAAATCTTATTTTCATAAGATCACTTCATTCATCTAAACAACGTTCTACTGCCTCTTCCAAAACCAAATCCAAACAATGAAATGAAAAAACGTGAAAAGTAGTGTACAAACATTTCACAATTTTTGGTAAAATAGAAACATTCAAATATAAAGATAGAAATTTACCAAACCTTTCCTGTTACACTTCCTACTAAACACCTTTACTACAAGTTCATTTATCTGATTTAAATAAATCAAAATGACTGTTGTAATGAAATGAAAAGCTAATTTTAAGCACTGATATCTTTCTTTAAAAAAATTAGACTCTTCCTTTGAAGATTCCTTCTTGTTTGTTCATAGAATATTACAAATAAAAATTCAAAGAAGCATCTCTCCTTTCACTCCAGAGATTCATCAGGATTCCTATTAAATTGCTCATTTATCTCCCTTTTAAAAGGTTTTTACTCCGAAGCAGTTACAATGATTGACAAACAGAAGATGTTTTAAATCACTGAGAATCTCAATTGAAATTGTGTGTATTCAAAGAATGCTGAGTTATCTTGTTTATGCCACTAATCAATTTCCCTGGTTAAAACTGAAAGGACGAAAAACTAGATTGATTCCAATTATCAACATTTATTCTTCTAATGATAAATGTAATCTGTGGAACTAGAAGAGAACTTAACATAAAAAGGAATAGATAACTTCTTTATATAACAGATTAAAGCCCTGTTTTGAACCATTACATTCATGTATCAGTTCGTGATATGAATTATGTCATTTTCGGATTATATTTCTTTTAAGTTCTTTTTGTATGAAAACATTCTTCTTCTTATAAAAATGGCAATCCAAACAAAAGTGGGTTTCGTTTTAAAGATGATGTAAAATACAAAGCAGGCAAAGGTGATCCGATATATATCGTAATCTACCATAAAATTGTGATTAGAGCAGCGAAACCAGAAATATACGAAACTGTCTCACACTGACGCTACAATTATAAATATATAAACTATACGAATGTTTTTACACCACGATAAAAATTCAGTTTTGAGACCAGATTAAAATCCGATCGTTGTCGATACAGCTTCGCTTAAACAATTCTACAAAAGTGGAAATGTTTTCGATCCGTTGATATGCCGTTGATAACTAAACAAAAGTGCTTTCATCTTGTACTATGGTGTATGTAGTAATTGTCCTTATAAGGTTCTTTGTACTCACATCCAAAGTCTGAGCGGCTTATTTACTCAAGCACCGTGTACAAGTTATTATATACATCACAAGCATTCAATATTCATTTCAAAACATACCATGTCAACTTTTGACAGTCTTAGATAGTTTAAAAAATACGTTTCTGAATTGTTTGGTTGGTGGAATCTTTTGAATTCACAGCAGCTGAGAGTTGTTCACTTATCTTTGAACCCAGTGCAAATATCAAGTACCATCGTGTTTAACTTTAACTTTTAAACTATACCCTCAATTTTCTTTTCAGGAGATGAAGAGAATCTTTTTTTTCCATTCTGAAGGACGATACTTTTAGCATCAAAAGAAACACAATTGCCAATGATTTATGCAACTCTGTGGTCAAAGGTGCAAAAACGAATGTTTCTTTATAGAAAAGTAGATTAAAATAACTAAAGGAAGAGAAGATATAGGATCTATCATACCAGTTACCAACGTTAAGCATATTTATGTTGTTTGTTAGCTATTTTGGCCAAAAATATTTTCCATTCATATTTCATTTACCGAAATAAGTGTGAAAAGCCTTGTTACGGCAAAGCAAGACACTGTTTATAAATTTCATCAAAAATTGGTAAATATAAGGACATTCTTTCCATACATATATTCGATAGTTACAGGGTCGATTGGACAGGGTCTTTAAGAAATGGTGAACAGACTCAGCATTTGCAAAAATGCTGAATTTATTTGTGGAATTGTTCATTACATCTTAAATATATAATAAATTATAGGGTAAATCTTATGCTCAAACGGAAATAATCTCATCCATAGTTATATCACAAAACTATAAACAGAAGATAAAATTTGCACTTTCTGTTTCAATGTTCTCTGCTTCTATGATTTTCTCTGACAGTTGAGTTCTGAACTTACTTCACGTTGACTGACCAGACCACCTGATCGCACAACTCTGTCACCCTGCCTGCTGAACTTAGTACGTCTCTTCTTCCTGAAGAAAGCGCTTGGTATCTGCATTCGCATAAATAGACACACGTTTCAAACGATGACCATGTTGTATATATCCACAATGATAGAAATTCATTTCGTTTAGAACATTGAAAGGCATTGCCTTTCCAATAACAATTCAAAATGTTTAATGTGGAGAGCTACAGTGTATATCTTCCGTTATCTACTTGTTTAGATATTAAACGTTATTAGGCAATATGAATGACCAAACCGACTGATTATTCTATACGTACATTTGAGTTGATTGAGTTACGTGTTTCCCCTCATAGTCTATCAGCAGTTTAGGTGATATATACAATTTTGCATGTTCCCTTTTGCATCATGAAAACCCTCTTGATGAATTTGGTTAGTTAAGAGAGGTTTATGTGTACATTGTGCCTGTCCATAATCGTGATCAATGTCCAATGTCAAGAATCGATACATCAAACATTATAGACAATGAGATTTCTTGGATTGAATGGTCAGCCTTAATTTGTTTCTTCTATCTCTTACCTTTTGAAATAGATAATCACCCATTTTTAAAATATTTTAATGAGTTTGAGAAATTAATATGATTTTACTGTTTCCTGTTTTTCTTAACAACTATTTTCGTTTAGGATTGCAGGTTTTAAAGATATTATTATTCATATAAATAGCTTGTTCACTGAGGAGGAAAGATAATTGACATGCTTTGAATTCCTTGAATACATATTTCACTTTATTACTCTCTCGTTGAAGATACCGCCGTTTAATAAATCTACAAAGTTCTTACACATTGTGTAATAACATCGCGTGTTGATTGACATCACATGACGTCACAATAGTTAAGCATGGTTATCCCAAAGAGTTTCATTTTTTTTCTTTGATATAATTCAGCGAATAATAACTCAGTCCCGTATAATTACATTTTTATGAAACTCGTGAATGGTATCGGTATCTAACTCGCTTTCGCTCGTTAAATACCAAGACACACACTCGTTTCATAAATATGTTATTAAACGGGACGTCGTTTAGTATTCTCTATTTAATGTCATTTGTATTATCAACAGAAAGGATTGATACTCTGTTCGAGTTCACTGCGTGTTTGAACTATTAGTATAAAGGATATCCTCACTGTAATTTAACATTAAGATTAATTTTAACGAGAGAAGTCCATTTCGTTGAGAGTCACTATTGACAAACACATTTTTGTTGATGGGTAAACGTGACAATGTTTTAATTGTATGGAAACAAATCAGATGAATCTCCGTTTGATTATTTTTACTTTACCAACAAAGATAATTTCAGTTGTTGAATAATTAAGTTAACTGCCTTTGACTTGGTGAATCTGTTACAAGATTCATACCGTTTCTCCAAAGATTTGTTTGAAGGGATGATAATTTTAAGAGAAGCTATCTTATCATCTTAAAGACATTATTCAATATCATCAATTGAAAGAAAGTAGTATTGATATAGAAATAATATTTATCATGATGTTAATGGGCTAATTTCATAGTTGATGCAATCTGAAACCAATTCAACACCAAAAAGGGATCACAGTAATTGAATATCACGTGGGGTTTTTCATATTCATATTAAATTGTTAAAAATATTTTAGGAAGGACCTTCCATCGATAGCTTAACCCTATGTTCCCTTTTTGCTTCACTAAGAACTTCTATCTTGAAGTACAACCTTATCCTATTAAATTTTATGATCAAAGGAAACGTTTCTAAAAAAGGAATTAATATAATTAAGTATGTTGGTCCCCTTCCGAAATCTTGTTTAGATTTGCTCAATGCTGGCCAATGTAATGAATAAAGCTACCTATTACAATGAAAAGGTATACCTTAAAATACATTTCTATATGTTTCACAATAATATTGCCTAAACTAATTTGTAGATAAACGTTTTTCACCAACGATTTGTAAACAGATTTGTCCTTAACTAATCACCAAAAATCCTTCTTTTAAAGCACCAATTCTGATCCTAGAAGCACATCATAAAGAAAACATCCTCTGAACGTCTCTAAGGAATAAGGAATAAATGCCATTACACTGAAACTTTAAATATCCACTAATTTTCATAATATTCATGTTGCAATATATAGACAATAACTAACGAGTGACGGGGAATGACAGATTATCTTTACCGAGTTATATTAATTTCGTAATTCTCGAGCCTTGGCGAGAGAATTACACAATTAATATAACGAGGGAAAGATAATCTGTCATTCCCCGTCACTCGTTAGTTATTGTTTATATTACCTATATGTTTTTAAAAAATATTAAATTATTACACTAATTGTGCATTTTCAAAGACTGTAGCAAGCAGATTTGCAAAATAAAGACTTGTTAAGGTTTCGCTGGCTGACAAAGAAATGCATTTTTTTTAAATTGAATACTGCGTTGTGGCACAAATAAATGTTAAGATCAAGACATAAGTTTCCACCTCCAACCTTCAGTTAAGATAGAATCTGTTCTTAAACATGTTTATCATCAATATCATATACATATATTACTCATTATTACTCATTATTACTCATAATGAGTCATGAATTGAGACAAATATGATTCGAAGGATTGTATTGTATTTAACGTATGTTCCTGATAAGATATGTGATTTGTGATATAACAATGGAAGTCAAATATGGACAAATATACATTTCTGTCATGTTATCAAATCTTAAAATATCATACTTGAAGCTATCAAAAGGCATGTTGTTATAAAATTGTATAAATTAAGATAAAAGTCAATAAATTACAGCATCTCCTCAAGTGTATGGTTTGCATTAAAAAGCAATGGATGTTGTTTTCTGAATATATTTCTTGTATTTTAATGCTAGCATCATGATCTTTAAAAAAACCTCTTATATAACACCAATGAAGTGCAAAACATTGAAACAAACATGCAACTAGATGGCAAATAAGTCATAAATTACATAAATAATGAAAATTTATTAAAAATCACTCATGCCATTTATTTTCTTCACAAACTCCTAAAATCAAACTTAACTGAAATCGATATGCATGTTGCCTTGAGATGAGAACGATTTTTAACGTACTGTTATCCTTCACTGGCCAATTCTGTACATTTTCAATAATCTGCTATGAAAATGTCCTTACTGTTTGTTCGTAGAATGTCAAAATTTAGTCTTTACATTAGAAAACGTATTAAAAGAGCACTTCAATGCTTCATGACGGGCTCATTTATCTGCTTTTCAATAAGGTTTTTATTTCGGAAAAGTTACAATGTATGAAAACCAAAGATGCTATTCATCACTGAGGTACTCAGTTAAGTTAAAGAGATGTTGCGTTATCTCTTTACAGCCATAAATCAATTGCCCGGGTTAGAGATAGAAAGGATGAAAAATCTATATTGTTTGAAATAATCAACATTTTCTTATGATAAATGATAACTTAGAACATTCGAAAATACAACCTCGAGGAGAACCGTGGGAATTGATTAAGATTCATTGCACGTTTTAATCATTTAGTGATACGAATTCTTATTCGAATGCCAATTAAAGTTAAAACATACATGTATAGAACGTTCTGTTCTGGATGTTAACTTTCTTGTGGTGATAGACTTTTTCAATTTTCAAGGACCGAAGGTGATCTTAGCTGAAGAATTCATTTTGTGTTTTATAAGTACAATCATTTAAGATAGTGTCTATGCAAATACTTTGCAAAATAAATTATGGTGATTTTAATTGCTATCTTTTAAATAGAATTCAATAGAAGACATGATTTTGATATTGTTTTGTGTAAATTCCTAAAATCACGCCCATGTGTTCAAGATATAAAGTTTCTAAAACCTCTCAAACTATAATTAAAATCGCTTGCATATATCCATCAAAGGTGCACTAACAACTCATGTCCTCATGTAAACTTAACCACCGATGCATTCTTGTATCAATGTCTCAAAATAAAGAATTTTCGTTTTATAATTACGTATAGATTTACAAAATATTTCATGATATCTTAATTTCATTTATTTAGTGGATTTAGAAGAAATATTATATGCTCTAAATGAAATAATGTAATTAACAGGGACCTAAGTGAAATTGAGTGCTGTATTGCAGATCTTGTCATAGTTGCTGAAAAGAGTTGGCAGTTTGTAATAAATGTCGGATTTAATCCCCTCACATTAGCTTTTGAGTGCAAAACCCCAAAGTGAATAACATTTGGACCTTCTTTCTTCATATCCGCCGCGCCTGTGAATTTCTCTGACAGTTGAGGACTGAACTTTCTTCACTTTGAGTGACCGGACCACCTGAGAGTCCAACCCTGTCTTCCTGTCTGGTGCACTAAGTACTTCTCTCTTCCTGAAGAACAACCCTGGTCCTTTTTCATTCGACATCAATAGACAAGCTTTTGAAAAGACGACCGTACTGGATGGAGCCACAGATAGAACTAATCAATATCTGTTGAATTCAATAAAAGTATCAAAAGGCTTTGCCTTTTCAATAACAAGTTAATATGTCTGAAGTGGAGATACCAAGTGTATGTTTTTGGTTATCTTACTTGTCAAAGACAAACAGTTATTGGGTAATATGAAAGATCAAAGCGACTGTCGTGTCGTTTAAGTAAATTTGACTTGGATATTAAATGTGTTTCACCTCAAATTTTTCCTCCCCAATGTGCAGTCATAGCTTCAAAAGAGTGAATAAACGCTTAGATAATAGTTCCTGTTAATACCTCTAAGACGAATTTGTCGAATTTTGATTGGTTAATAGCCAGTGCATACTTGTACAATCTTTTCAGATAAACTTATTTAGTAAGATGAATTTTTTCAATATTAGAAGATCAGGTTTTGATTGCAATAGCTTTCCAGCGTACGATAAACGATATCAGTGAAAACGGGTTTACGTGGTATTCATCTGAATCAGACAGACAGACTAAAATAAAATAAAATGTCTGTCTCTCTGTCATCTGAATCTATGGAATCAAAACATGGTATTCTACCGCAAGCATGAAGTGAAGAAATCTTTTTCCCATTGGTAGGATTGCATTCTCAATTCGCACGTCAATTAGAAAAAAATGCTGACATGGCAAAACGAACGGCCAGGGCGCTGACAGTTGATGTAGAAGCGGGAGATGTCAATTCACAGCAAGTCATTGTAAGTCTCAATCATTTGGGGGAAAACAGTCTGACTTTTAGATTGTTCAATTGAAGTGCAACATCACACATATAAAATGTCATACACATATACTCATACATCATAATTTTGTTATGTTTAAATATAAATGTCTGCAGATGTCAAATATCAACTTGAAATACAAAGATATTATCCATATATATTTTTTAAATAAGAAAATAATGTCAAATCAGCTGTTTCCATATTAGTGTTTAATATCGAATGAAAAAATTAACAGATTTGAAGCGGCACATTTGTTACAAATATGGATATCCAAACGATTTATTGAAATCGAATGAAATAATTTCAGATCAGATAATATATATAATGTCACAGCAAAAAAAAAAGCATACGATTTTATTGGAGATGGAGTGTTAACGTCATTTTAAACATGTAATTATTGTGAATAAAGAAACACTCTCTTTAGAAAGAGATGCTGTATGCTTTCCTTAACGGGGAGAATGCCAATACTAGCAACCAATACAAATATGTACAAATTATTTCTTGTTTACCTAGTACCGAACATTGACAAATAAATTTAAGTGCAATGACAGGTACATATTAGCTACCGTTAACATCTGTTCAATTTCACTGGAGCTCAAAAGTTTGAATTATAATGTGTTGGCATTGATCAAAGTTTGAGCAATCCATCTTATTCAGCGGACACAGCAGAACAGCATCACCGAAGTTCACTAAGAGTTACCTCCCTTGGAATGGTTTGTTTATGAGGAGGAATTCTTTTTATTTTGAGGTTATATTAACAAGCACCGCAGTATATATATATTATTCATGTCGAGGGATAGAAAGTATAGTCTTTAAACACAATATATTCATAGCAAGTTTATCTGTTTTATTGTTTATGTGCCTCATTCGAATGCTTTACGAATGTCACAATATTAACTAAGCCTTTTAAAACCCATATGTACGTACGTGTAACATAATTCAAGGGTTATAATCTCAAGCATATTTGACTATTATTAAACAATATAATAGTAGATATATCGAATGTACACTACTGAGATAGAGGTCGGTGCTAGTTAATCGGTTCCAGTGTGATGAATTTGTATCCTTAATGAAACAAGTCTCTAGTTAAGGAAGATTAAATTATTTTGATTTGTACAAATAGTAACCGTAAACTTCTTCACAGATAGATATTATACAAATACGTCGTATTAAGGACAACCTTTTGTTGGTGGTATTTATATACAATAACATAAAATATGTAAACGAATCTACAATGTATAATGTTGAATTACATATGTACATGTACGTGTATATGGTATAATGTAGTATGTTTAAATCTCTGTTTATAAATTTGTTTTATTACATGGCACTCTCTCTAACCCTTTAGCTAACTGATACATGGAGTTCAATGTTCGTTATATTTCCATTGTCATGATTAAATACTCGACACCTCTTTGCCAAAAAGTCATTTCCGCAGAAGAAAAGTTTATTTTTATAAAGTCATCCACACTTCTAGCACAATTCCAAGTATCGACAATCGAGATTGTCGTTGATTACTTTGCAACCGGGTCGTCTTAAAGAGCACCGAGGGGGGTGGATAGCGGCATTCTGTTAAAGTGGCTTTCGTCATTTCCTAACCTGAGCATGGAAGCAAATAAATCCGTAATTCCGCTCACTACTCCTACTTTCCATACCACCCATCGGGATTAGCTGTCCATGATTAAAATGTCAATACGTAGGGTTTAAATGAAAGGGATTACAGGCAATCAGATAGGAAATTGCATCGAGGTAAAGGTTACAACAAAGGTAACAATTTGATAGTCGCAAACTTGTCTAAAATAATTAAGCTGACTTTAAAATAGACCACATGCATGCCCATCATTATCAGCTTCGTGGTTATTTCTTCTTAAACAAAAGTAAAATGATCAAAATTATTCACTTTTTATCTACCTGCTAAGAGATTAAATGAATAAAAGCCATGTCAAAAGACTACCTCATGATTTTGACCAGACGCATTTACTTACTATATCCATCTCCAATATGTTTTACCTATAGCCATACAGAGATTTAAAAAAAAGGTCAAACTTTTCGGATTTGAGGGGGCTGATTTGCTTCGTGTCACTATTGTTGATTTATCCTACATCAGGAGACACGAGGATGTGATTTTAATCATCACCAAATCTCCCGTGCGTTTTAATGAAAATAATCCATATTTGAATACCGACGTGCAGCTTAAGTTCCAATACTGAGATGTCTTTCCATTGTAACGTCATGATGTTTTTGACGACATGTCAGTGTTGCTTCATCAGCTGCAGGTTATTTGCATCAGTGAATTCGAGTCATTATTACTTAATAATGTAAACATAAAACAATAGCATTTCTTGCAGTTGACGATGACACGGCATTGTAAACAATCTGCAGTCAAACCGATACGTTCGATGAGCAATCGCTTGGTCTCCCACTTAGTCGAACGATATCTTCAGTTGAGCACTGTTAAGGATGCTAAATCGAGAAAAAAATAATTAACGTCATGACTTCGATATGTTCGTCACCCATTTTACTTCGTGTCTGTTGATAGCAGTGCAATAATAATAGAATTCAAGTTGTATTTTTGCATATCATTTCTTATAGTTTCAAACTGAATATAGCGTTCGTTCTTTTACACAAGCCGATGAGAACTGGCATTGAGGATAAACAGCTTTCAAATTCCAGAAGGAGCAATCCATCACACATGACCCGCACATAAAGTTCCAAGAATGTTTGGAACTAAAAATATCTCGTGACAATTTACCTAGAATACTTTATTTATGGAAATCAAGTGTTACTGAGGTCTGTTCCTTTAACATTAACTTCGTAAGATGCTCAAGATCTCTATGCAAATGCCACATTGAGCCGTCAATATGGATACCGTGGAGACCGATAAAGAACGAGATCCCTACAAGGCTCAATAAAAATTTGGCATCGAGAAGCTCCTAATCAAACTAAAAAATTGAAAAGTTCCCTCATGGCTACGTGATGAAGGAACGTTAACCCTGTTTCACTTCAATAACACAGAAATTCTAAGTTTTTATTCACAGTGTGTATGACATGCCCCATAAGGCACTGCAGCTTCAAATGAAAATACTTTTTAACTGACAGCTATCCTGATAACCTAAATGTACATGTGACCATTTTTTTATTGGAAAGCTATTTGACTCTGAAACTGTTTATTATTGCTGTTGATTGAAAATCATACGGAACAGACAGAAAGTTGTGAATGTTATGTGGTCCAGGGGAAGTAACTCTAGTCTGACGTGCAACTTATAGTGTTCATACATGGTTCTTAAATGTAACCTATATAAATATTATTGTTTTAAACTTATATAAAATATCATCAAATTATTTCTCAGATTACTCGTTCCCTGCTCTGGTTTATAGAGCAGGCTTATTCAATCAATAGATAATTAAATAAAAAATGAGCTATTAGACTAATCAATATTTACTCCTGTCGTGCATTCCGTTAATGAATCCGTGTAGGCATATTTTCAAACTGCGACAAATGCACATAATAAGAAATGCGATAAACCCAAATCTAAATTTAAGAGAAATGGGAAGTTTATCTACCTTTAAATTTAGAAATGGTCTATCAATTTTAGTGTTAAATGTGGAGACCTATATGCATTAAATGACTGTAAGTGTATCTACAAAGAAAATAACATTTACTTGTAAGAAGATGAATTCGATATCACTAAAACAACAACTCTCTTTTAAGAAAAAGAAGGATGGGTCTTTATTGTCCCGTCAACAGCAGTACCTTATACCTTCCCGTTTGATGTGACAAAAATAATATTAGTCCATCTATGTCATTGAGACCTAACAAGAAACATCAGTGTTTCAAAAACAAGACTTTGTGAACATATACGTAATTCATTATATGGCAGATAAGGATTTCCTGCAGTGCATGCCACATTAAGCGAGATCAAAGTTGGCACTCCCACATAGAATCTAGTTCAGCGAGCTATTTATTTGTTTTACAGGCTGTCGCTTTTCCAATATCCAGCAAATAATTAGCCCATGATGAGGATCTATCTACTTAGACCCTGCAGCAAATCGATAGTCCTATATTGCAAAGTAGCAGGATCTGACGTAACCCGGCATGGAGAAGTACAGACTGAAGACATAATGAACATTGTACATCCTCATAGATGTCTGAGCTGCAATCATTGGACGAGTAGAGACCCCACCTAATCCTCAGACTGATCATGCTGAAATCAACGACAGGCTAGATCACCACTATTAGCTCCACTACATAGATGATGTGTGTAGGTCTTCACTAATGGGGGACCGGCACATCGACTCGATGATGGAAAAAAGACGTTGAGGGCGTCACAGACGCTGATGACGTAGGACATTCAAGCATACGCTTTAATCTCATCATCATCATTAGAAACTTACTATATTTGGCCACAACGCAGCCAAAAGATACTTGAATGGATCCCTCAAGATAACCAATATCCGTAGGGTTTCTAGATGTAAAGCTCTGCACCTTGATTCCCGGATAACATATATCATGATATTGGTGTCTTTCGATTGTGCCTGAGTTTAAGATCAATTTTAAAGATTTCATTACATACTGAAAGGTCATGTCAGTAAAAGTCCTTGAATTGAAATGGATAACAAGTAGTTTGTGCAATTTACTTTAGGTCAGCACCAACATGGTATCTAAAGGCGCCAAAGAGTGTAAGTAATTTTTCTCGTTAAGTTGGCATTCAGAAGTTTAAAACGCTTTTCAATAAAATCAAATCACCTTACTGCTCGCTTTTACCGTGTTACTATTAAACCTTACAATCTTTAAAATAAAAGGGGCGCCTGAGGGGCGGGTTAACGCAGCAGTTAGCGCGTTCGTCTTCTGATCAAGAGGTCCGTGGTTCGAAACCCGCTAGGGATTCGGTAACTTTGTCTGTAGTAGAGAACTGTTCTATATGCAGTAAGATTAGGGTGCAATGCTTCTATGAAATTCAGTGCAGTACTACCCATGGTTCGCTTCTTCCAGCCGATTCTCGTAGGTTTCACAGCAATACCAAACCACAGTTGTGTTGCAGGCTTTCTCCCTGCAATAAAAGTAGCAGCCGTAATAGAAGTGAAATACTCTTCAAAGCGGCGTTAAACCACACCTCACCTCACCCTACCTATGCCCGCATCATCTCATCTATACACTCTCATAAATTCAAGGCCACATTAAATAATGAGTCATTTCTATCGCGATGTAATCCATGCATTGTGCCGTGATCTAAACGGCTAATATCATTAGGCCAAGGACGACCTTAACGCGAGTAACAATAACTATAAATATCGTTGTCTCATCTTTGACCAAAATGAAGCTATTCATGATCATGTAAGCCACAATGATGCTGTATCAAATTCGAAATTTGTGGTTATGAAATCATTCATATTGCTTTAGGCCAAGGTTTTCAAAGATCCCGTAACAATGTTACAGTCGGAAGAACCATATACATCATCATGACATATTTCAAGCCGCAAGTGCCGTATATTATGAAATAAATTAAACATAGAACTTTTTTTCCAAAAGGCAAATATCTTATGTTAATTAGTTTTTATGTAAATGAAAACCTAAAAAACATGCATATTAGTAATTTATGTGCAGAAGCACTTACGGGTTCCATAGATATAAGCTTTGTCACCTAACGGACACTATCAACTGCATTACAAAAGATTTAAAAATACGCTTGACTACATGACGTGCGTCATTGTCCTGTTTTCGATCATAACCACGATTTTATACCTTCACATTATCATTGTACAAAAACAAATAGATTTAAAGTGATACTTTTGAACACAGAAGGTACTTCTTGATCAAATGACAACATATTTTTTTAACTTGTGTTCGGTGAATTTTTGTATTTATCTACTTATATATATATATATGTATATTTGTAGTAAAATGACGTTATTGATATTTATTTGTGACTTCAGCCATTAACAAAGTATCTCTGAAATGCTATCGTCGCGCCAAGAACGCTTCGAAAACTAGGTCCTTGTAACGTTGACGTTTGTAACGATAACAAACAAATAGATCAATCTCGAAAACCTATCTATGGTGACAATACGCATTATCGATGAATGCTTTTAGTCTTAGAATCAATTACTTCATATTGATCAGATACATGAAGGTGATTCATGCACATGAGTCAGACCTTCTGACCTCCAACTACATGCGAGTATATAGTTACAATCACTATCAAACTATAAAATATATCTAGCAAATGTGAACGGATAATTATTATTGCATCAAACACTTTTGGAAAGAGTTTTGAATACACTTACATAAGTTTGATCCTTTCTAAGGTGTATTTTGTGAGAAAAGAAATCGACCGGGTAATGCTAGATAGTATGGTATCGGTGCGAAAGAGTTCCTTTTGGAACTATATAATTTCACATCAATCTAGTCTTTAAAGCTTTTCAATACATTTTAAGATTAAATATCACACATGATTCGAAGTATAAGCTGAGATATGAAAGGTATATTGACAGGTTGACAATAGTGTATACTGATCTGGTTGGCAACAGAAATAACTGTCTCGCAATAAATTTCTAATCAACAAATCAAAATCATCATCTAGATTAAGATAATCCAGAGAGGATCTTACTACCAATATCAAGAGCAACATACATGTAATTGCTTAAAATCGTTTTCATTTGAAGAATATTATTAAGAATTCGACAAATCAAGATATCATGATAATACAATCATCAAAACCGGTATACGGTTTTCGTAAAGAAATCATTTCGTATCGATCTGGTAGGTAACTAGGAATATTGTGTCACGTGCTACCCAGCTTCTATCTGAGATTACCGGAAACAGGTATGGATCTTCGTCGTAAAATCAATAAGTGTCTAAGTTGAAAGAAGAGATGCAATACATGTTCATTTGAAACCGATTTGTTGAGTCCTGGAAAAATCCAAAGACTTTTCCGAACTGCTGGAACTTTCTGCTTGAGAGGATATTGCTCTGCGACTCGTGCATAAATAGTTAGATCCAGTGCCAGCCTGTGACTTATAAAGGAACCTTTGAATTTTACAATAGAGGAAGAATGGTTTAAGCTAGCGTTTTGAAAATACCATGCATATATTAAATACTGAGGGACCCGTCAGCAATCGTTATTATTACATATTTGAGTGATCACATCAAGGTCATTTATTATAAAACTAACTTAATTTGTAGAATGGTTTACACAAACTTTATGCTCAATCAAACATAATACAAGTGACATTTGCCGTTGATAATTTTGCATTATGATCGCGTAATACCTTACATCGTATGGATTGCCATATTTCATTCCATTATGTTATTTTTACCATACTGCAAACCCATATTGCATCATGTATGACTGTATGTATTTTATATATGTATCGGTACCCACTGCCATATTTGCATATCTTGCGTATACGTGACAACATGTTAGGTAGGTTGGTGAATATAAGGGCGACGTTTAGGCCAAAAAGTGGCCTATATTGGCCCGCCACTTTAAATTAAAGGTCAAAATGTTATCATCATTATCAAAATTATAGGTCAAAATACAAAATTTAAAGCAACCTCTCATATGACATCATAGGGGATTTACCTCCCTTCGTCATTCATACAAAATAATATTTTAATCATATCTATTGACAAGAATATCAAATAAAAGCTATCATAAATGATTTATCATTAGATAAACAACACACAGTTAATATACGTGCCAACGGAGCAAGTGCTAACTTCTGAAGACGGACAAACTAACGAGGCCAGCTAATTCAACACAGACCCCAGCCAGACAACAATGCAAGGTTAAAACTGAATGTACATGACGGCCGCATGTTGAGACTCTCTCATTGTATGATGTAGAGGCTATTTTGTCCATGCGACTATACGTGGATTGATCGTCTAATGCTTTGCTCTGTGTGCGGAGACACAGGATATGAGTAACTTTTCAACAAGTTGGCAGGAACGAGAGTTCGGTAAGGACAATCGATGGACGTCTCTGGCAACGTGCTTCTGCCTCTTTCCTCTCCGCTTAATCGACGTCCGTTCGGTGTAACCCATTCGTGTTGAGGGCTAATCATAGGACAAATCCATACATAGAGAATCAACCATCTTACGTTCAGTCGTCTGCCTGCTGCCATATTGTTCACGCATGTTTTGAATTCCATCAAAGACCTTTGTTCTTGCTGAGTAAATATTTTCGCGCCTCAAGGACACTTGCATTGGTTCATGAGCAAACTTTCGAGGAGGTCTGCTAGTCTCACACCTCGTTCAGAGAAAGCAATACGTTTCAAAAGTAGAGATTCTTGAGCATAAAGGGACATGGCGTAGACTTGTGGTTATTTTTATTCAAACGCTGCTGGTTTCACATAAATCACTTCAATCGAAATGTCCCGTGTTTTCTGTGTCCTAAGACTCTCCCACAATAGAAATAGAAAGGAAATGTAACCTGTGTCTACCAATGATTCACACTTGCTTTACCGAATACACGAATCTGTGCACCCATTAGTGCAATCCTGGTGTAAGAAAGTATTAAAGATCGTAGGCGTTACAATAGGGTTGTCACGTTCTTATGTTTAGTTTTACTCTTGAGTTGTCGGTAAGCTTTCATGAACATGTTTGTGGCATCATGTTGGAAGTTTGGTAATGTTATTTTTGAAGGAAAGTGTTTTTATATATCATAGGTTTGAATGAAATAAAGTAGAAATATCCACAAAGCAAATCTTCATGAGTGACCATTTAGACGAAACAGTATTTCCGAAAATGTAAATATTCATTATAAACATATCAGTGACCGTTTTACAAAATTATGACAGAAAGATTAAAAACGATATTGATCTTCACGCTTACCATTCCAAGGAGTATAATTTAACACGCTTTGATGTCGGCGGCAGAAAATCTTTTGAAAAGGTCAAAATGTGTACAGGATCATTGGGGCTTTCTTAAACAGGGAATATGAAAATATTGAGAAATCAGATCATGGCATATGATCCGACAAAAGCCAACAAGTAGTAAGAAAGGAAATTATCCCTGATAGTCCACCATGGGATGTTACCTTTTTTCACACCCTCAATAACCAATGTTTGTTTCATTTCTTTTTAAATGTGAAGGAAGGTAAATATGAGTTTTGAGTATACTCACTGCTTTTTTGGGGGTTGATTTCGCATTTCAAACTGCTTGAAATAAGTTGAAGTTTAACTTAAAATGTTACAGTTATCTGGGAATCTGAAATGATTCGATGAATTTAAATCTAGAAACAATTACATTTGTATATGATTTTATGAATTATCATTTATTGTTATAAATTTTGACATTAACTTGAAAACTTGCTGAAAGACACTAGAAATAATTCTGAAGGAACCTTAAAGGGGCACCATACATTGTATGTTGTTGGAGTCAAATTTGTCAGCTCTATTATTAATAATGTTAATTAATCGATAAGCATTGGTCGTTTCGGAAAATCTCAATCTTTGATCTTATCAGTTCAGTATAGAGACAATAAGCAAGTTTGAGTTGTAATTTGTGATCGAAAACCTGACTCAAATGTAATTTTGGAAAGTTCTCTATAGCAGATTTAACTTTATTCAGGGTAGATGGTATTTTTGCTCTTTTTTAAGCCACAGGCATTCATGGAACATACGCTGTGTCACTTTAAATGGAATTACTCATTCACTGAATTAGTAAGTTAAAGGGGCTTGTTTAGCAAGAGAGGATGTGGTTCATCTAGCAGAACATATATCGTATGCATCAATTTTACCTTACCCCCTACCACTCTCTTTTTAGGTGATGTTCATACACGTGTTGATTGACTTAAATACTGTTGACGACATGTTAACCCAAATTTCAAGGAATGGAAAATACACTTGTTTTTCTAACGAATGTCAGGGAAAAAAACAACATTCATAAATTTCAATGAGCTATCTTTGATCCTTATGCAAAACCTGACAATTGTCTTATTTCTTTCTTTCTTATGAAAACTTGGATCATAAACAAAATCATAATTATAACGATAAATCATACTCCACGTGAAAACGATAATCGATTTCTATGTTTCCATACACAACTTCTACTTCGATTGCCAGCGAGTAAGCGAGATTTACAACTTTCCTCGTTTATGAAATTATCTTGTCAGCACTGTGGCTCATACCTAATCGCATAGGAACATCACTCCCTTTAGAAGCTTTGTAGATTCTTTAAGCGACAGCTAACAGGTCCCTGTGGTCAAACAGTTATGGTCAGATTGTATTCGATCATCAGATTACTGGCCGCATGAATTACTCGTGATTAGTCTTGACAGCCATATTGTTTCTCACAGAGATCGAAGCTCAATTAATTTGCATGCTTCTTACATGTTAATCTCCCAAATCGCATAAAGGGGATTGGAACATGTGGTGAAGGGAACGATTGGGTCATATAACATGCAAGCAGCAAATCTTTTGATGTCTTCTTTAGTGTAGAGAAACGGACTAGTAAAAAGACACGTGGTGATGATCAATTATCATGCCTAATTGAATGAACTTTTGTGTTTGATTATGAAGCATATGTCATACTCGAAATCCGTGAAAGTCAATATAATATTTGAAACCTGTGCGAAATCTGTGTTATATGTTATTATGTAATTTCACAAGGATTTCATTTCAAGATTTCTTGAATTCAACTTCACAAAGGTTAAGCATGTTCATCATTTATCTACAATTTTTATTCAAAAATATTTTTGAATACAAAAAAATTATAATACTGATTGCTTTACGGTCTTTTGAATGACATATTTCCTTGAATAGATCATAGAGTTTGCCATGAATTAGTCATTTTCTTCATGCAATTTCACCATCTTAAAACAACAATTTAAAGTTTTCAAAAAC
This sequence comes from Phorcus lineatus, assembly GCA_921293015.1. NCBI lineage: Eukaryota > Metazoa > Mollusca > Gastropoda > Trochida > Trochidae > Phorcus > Phorcus lineatus. The sequence goes on along the minus strand of OV121086.1, from coordinate 38,221,582 downwards.
CCTAAGCAAAACCTTTCCATGCTTTCTCTAGTGAAGCAATGAGCTTTATATTCGTACAAGTAGGTATAAAAACCTAACGTTTTGATCTATACAATTCTTTTTTTCCTCTTCTATTGCTTTCTTTCGTACATTAAGAAATTTCAATATGACAATACGGCGATTAGAACTTACTGAAGTCAAACAGGTATATATGTAAGGAAATTGTCAAAATTGAACACTTTGAAGTCTGATGAAGTAATGATTCTTTAATTAGGAAAATAGCTCTTCTTCCACGATGATTAGCATGACAATGAATCCTTATTTCCTAAATTCTGATGGTTAAGAATATTTGACCAGACACGTGTATTTATAAAGGATACTTGAATGTAGTGATAGGATATTGAAGACGATTAAACCAGATCCATCAGCCGTTGTTGCATCATTATTTGATCAAATCAAACCATGTTTTCTATATATCGAAAAGACATAATGTCATTGCCATTTTCCTTAATCAAGTGCGTTCCTGTAAAGAAAGTGTTGAAACTTTTAAAGATGATAAAAGTTCGGTTTAACAAATATGTGTCTTGCATTCCTAAATAGCAAATCTTGCAATAGATGGAGTATTTACACGGTTTCTGAAATACGTTAAACATGCGTTTGTTCTTTTGAAACTTTCAATACCTTCTCTCCAACACCATCACTCTCACGAGTAAATATTTCACTTCTCAAGCATCCCAAGCTAAGAAATCTTTACAACGTCTTAAGGGAATATGGTCGATTATTGAGAGTGATTACGGTTGATCCAATTTTGGCAAATGCTCACATCTTCTCACACCCCTTTCAGGATCCTGAAAAAGGAACACTCTGCTTGGTGAAAATATGGGCATGTAGATCGACCAAAATGCCGGATTATTTACCGACAGCCTTTTAGCTGTTGAAATTGATCTGAAATGGGGCTATTGCTGCCTAAAGGATGGACAAGACAGGCGCTGAAAGGCCTCGATAAACGAGCAGCATGGATTTTCCATTTACAAGCGATCAATGTAACTTGTGTCCGTTTATCAACCTTTTCTTGAACGGAGGAGATATATTAAGACAGCTAATTTCCTTTTGCGGGCTTTGGAAGCCTTTGTCCGGAGCGACACCGATTAGTAGAGGGTGTAAAATGCGTTGATGTTTAGATCCGCAGAAGCGTTGCATATGATATGCTCTGTTGATTTCCATTCAGCCGTGTCCAATGGAGCAGTTGACACAATTAGTAGGGTTATCAGAATCACTAACCTCAATTAGTCTCACAGAATTGATTTTTTGGAATCGCTATTTTCAGATACTAACTTTTTTGGAAAAAAACGTATGTTCCATTCAGAGTTCCAAAAAAAGTCAATCCAACACAGCTCCTGTATATTAGGAAAATGTTTTTTATTTTTGTTTTAAAATCGATAGCTCTAGCCATTTTTATCTTATAGCCTTCCTGTGGGATGTAGATACTGAAATTATGAAAAGCTTCGTCTTTCTTCACTCACAGTTGCCTGGAAATTGGGTGCGATTTATTTTAAGGAAATTTCAAAGAAACTCTACCATACCAAAATGGCTATGGACTGCAATGAAATCTGCAAGATTCGGCTTAAAAAGTCAATTTGCAACTTTTAATGTGAGTGAAAGTCACAAAAATGTTTCGTTCAGTACACTTTCGTTAATCATTCTCAATTAACAGAATACTATAATTCCTTCCCTTTTAATACTATCTTTATTAAACTCGTTAAAGATTTTGGTATCAAACTCGCTTTCGCTCGTGGATACATTGATTCGATTCTAATGTTTCTGGTCTTCACCTACTCTGTATATATTGGCAGTGTATATCGCATTTGGTTGTCAACTGTATGCAGTATGTACTAATCATTTACTTCATCATGTGATGCTTAACTAACATTGACACCTCATTTATTCAAAGGTGCAGTGAGTACCGATCCTTTAGCAACTAAGCGAGTATCATATTTACCAAATTTTTTCAACTTGATCACGTAGTGCAAGATTTGGTGTATTACACGATGAGCCTCCAATTCAAACCTTTCAATGCTATGTCAATTTAAAGTGGAACGTCAGTTTAACGATTTATACACGATCATTTACACATAAATAAGGTATATTCAATCAGACTTAACTTTTTATCCAGAGTTGAAAACCAAAGCATGCCGTGGGAAGACGTTATGTCAACCACCTTAAAAAATAGTTCCTCCAGCGGTAAGGTCATGACACACAGTGTGAATTCATGAATATTTGAAGAATTTTTCTACAATCTATGGCATATACTGTATTACGAAAATAAATTCCGCAACTGTTGCAAAAGATCAAATAGAAACGAGGGGTAGGCGTTGTATGGATGTGATGCTGAGTTGCAGGAAGTCCCCTACGCACTCTGTCCAGGTTGCAGCCAGGACGGCACAGGAGTCTGGGTTCAGGATTGCTCCCCATCATGTACATTGTCCAGATCCAGCGCCATAAAACTTCTTACAATTCTTTCGACTGAGAAAGAGCTAAATGACTATTAAGCTGACACAGGCAAAAATCTCCTCGCAGAGTAGGGTCAAATGAACACCCCCCCCCCCCCCCCCTCCCACCCCCCCCCCCCCCCTCCCCCACCCCTCCGACGAGTAAACATTTTTTAAATGGCATTTATAGCATATTAAGTAAAGAAATGGATTAGCCTATAACCAATGTTGCAAACATTCACCTGATAGCTACAAAACTTTATAATTCTAAAAGTTATTAAGACAATTTCCATGAGGTATATAATTAAATTCATCTAATAACGTTTGAACAAAATGAAGCAATGAATCATTAGTTAATTGACTATGAACATGGTCATTTATGAATCAGAAAAACATATATAATAATGACACAAAGTTATTGATTACATTCAGCATTGATTATTACTTATTAACCCCGCGATATGACGTAACACGTATCTTCCTTCTCTACGGAAGGCAAAAGATAAGGTTTTATTTTCATATAGTTAATGGCAAAATCAATTCATTCAACATTAAATTTTTAAGAGTGAATGTTAGTTATGAGCTGTATGCTCCTTAATTTGTAATGCACTGTATTGATCGCGCTGCTCTGTGTTTAGGAACATGCAGCCTGCTGATGCTCGTCCTGAATCTTCTTCATGTTTGATTAACTGCAGAAGAACAGGCGTACAAGAAGATAATGTCATCGAAAGGCATTCAATTTTGTTTGACAACTATACTGCACATACTTTTTGTTTTGCTTCATGTCCTGCATGTTTTCATTATTAAAAAGGGAGGTAATTGAATTAAATACTTCTTTAGACTGTTGACATTTCCAACTCCACGCTTCTTTGTTCGGGCAAAGCTATTCCCATGAGGACTCACGAAATTCAGGATTCACGATTATTGAATTAAAAACTTGAGAAGGGTTCGATAGAAGTTTGAAAACCTCTACAGGTTACAGGAACCTGTTTTCAAGATGCTGTAACGTCAAGTTATCGACCCTTGTCCCTCGACAATCTCTACAGGAGAATATTTTGACGATCTGTTGGGAAATTTTAATGTCTCTCTTATCACACCTCAAGAAGATTATTGGTAAAACGAATCGGTCTATACCATGATCATATTGGCAAGTTAAAGGCGATTCAAAGCTAATCAAACAAGATACCCCCAACCGACATGTCAAATGAAACATGAATTCAGTGTGCATTGATAAGCATTGATTTGCACTCATGTTATCGATATGTGTGCCCCAGTACTTAATAGAACCGTCCTGTTTCATGCGGGCCTCAGGCAATTTCTCTGAATGAGATGTCAATTAATTTTTCACATTCACCGAGTTATGAGTTTTCATGAGCTGCAGAGGCATTCATACAAACAAATTTATAGAATATTTGAAATTATGTAAAGATTGGATATGCTTCTCATGCTTCTTGAATTAATCGGATTTTCCTCACTTATATAAATGTAAAACTTTATTTTCGATTTCCCTGAGGTCTATATATTTCGAGCATAACTAGGGTATGGTTGAATAATGAGTTTACTTTGGCTGTTATACTGATTTAGCGTTACCGTAACGTTATACATGTACTTCGACCTACGTTTCGTTAAATTTAAGGATTTTCACATTCTTTATATACAAACTAAATACTTTTTTATACCTTTTAAACTCTTTATCTTGATATGCTAGGAGAGTAAAGAATATAGCACGCAATGAATACACTCACCTCTTTAAATACCTATCGTGTGTTCATTTTGCTTCGTTAAATACATTTTAAAACAAATTTTAAGGAACATGCAATCAAACTAAATTTTCTCCCCTGCTGCCCTATTGATCGATCAGTAATTCGTTTACATCAACAAATTCCAACAAAACCTTTTATCCGTGGTAACAAACAATTCGCATTGTGCGAGCCCTGAGTTATCAAGAGAATTTAACAAAACATATTACACTCGTCTCTGAAGCCAGTCTTATCTAGAGCAGTTGAGCCTGAGTTGAGCTGACACCTTACATTTATGTCTGATCTAATCTCATAAGTCAATATATCGTTGTTCCTACTCAGCGTTTGCGGCAGTTTTACAGCCGTATCATCGTCCATCACCGTTGCACATTGATCCGAGCCTCTCCTCCCAATCCGCTTTAAATAACATGTGTATGTCATCACTTTTGTAGTTATCGCCTGACATTATGGTCTTATATATCGGAGAGTATTCAAAGGGCCATAACTCTTCCTTACAGAAATAACTTAATGTGCCATTTGATCCACAGAGAGTGAGCACACACAAGTGATTGACGGAATTCAATTACTATCGAGCTCCTAAGATCGGTTTGTAGTAGTTTCAGCGGAGTTGGCGGTATTAAACCAGGCAGCCCATGCATTGGCGGCACTTTCTCCACTTGCATTGCCAATTCTGAAGGGCAGTTTTTGAGAGTACCAATATTCTTCAAGACCGTTCGAGACTCGACTTCGTTACCACTCATGTCATCACGTCCTATTAACTTCGTAAGACTAACGCACCGTAGACGCTGTTTGAAAGCTTTATACAGGATTAACGTTACAAGAAAAGAAGCTTTATTCCTTCAGGCAATATTGCGTCTGAAGGCCAAACAACAAGCAGTATTAAAACTATTTATAGAAAACTGTTCGTGGTTTTATTTCAACTCAGTGGTTAGATGAATAGTGTGTCTATTAAGTTTATATTCTCTGAGTAATTTGATTGATCTTACGGATATCGAATGATATTGTTATTTCAAATAAAATGGATGAATTATTGATAACACTGTTATTTTGATTTTCTAAGCAACAGAAATGACAAATGCCAAAGAAATAATCACAAACTTAAGAAGAGATGACGTTTAAGCAATCAAAATGTGTCGTGACATTACACACTAAGTTCACTTAATTAGCCTACGAGACGAAATCATTAATTATTATCGTAGTATAAAAATGACTTTACGTAAGTATAAGTTAGCTAGCATACATTTGGTTAGAAGTGGTAAAAGGTCTATAGAAGTAGAAGCAAAAATTGTAGTAGTAGTAGTAGTAGTAGTAGTAGTAGTAGTAGTAGTAGTAGTAGTAGTAGTAGTAGTAGTAGTAGTAGTAGTAGTAGTAGTAGTAGTAGTAGTAGTAGTAGTAGTAGTAGTAGTAGTAGTAGTAGTAGTAGTAGTTCTGATTTAATGAAACACCTTCCCGGCTTTAGTGAAACACCCAACGAAGTTTTATTTCATGTTCCTTAAAATTAGATAGGTATATCAAGGTGGTTACTTTATTCCACACGTAAGATATCATCGAGTCGAACGTTTCTTAGTATATCAAGATAAAGAGGGTAAAAGGTATCAAAATATGTCTTAGTTTGCATATAAAGAATAAAACAAAAACAAGTTTCTCTACCCTTTGCTTCAGTGCCAATGTCATATCTCTTTAAGCATTCCTGTAAGTTACATAGGGAATTCGAACATCACTGTTAAGAGGACAAACTCCTCTGAAAGTGCTGTATATAATATATTGGTACATGATAGCAGGCGAAGAAATAGGGTAAGAAATATACACGTGTACAAATGAAAATATTCATAATAAGCAAACAATGATATCAACATTGAAAATAGAAACGTGAGTTCAAACAACATTCAATAACGTTTAAATTGTATAATTATTGTTGACATTTTATGATTATACTTTGATTAAAATAGAGAAAAGAAAATCCCGTACTAGCAAGTAACACAGTAGAAGTTGTAGTAAAAGTTAAAGTAGTGGTAGAAGCAAGACTGGCAAAGTATTAGTTTTGATTGAAGTTTGATGATAGTTGTAGTGGTTGTAACAGTAGCGGTGATAGCTTGAAGCGCTGATAGTTGTTGAAGTGTTAGTCCTAGATGGTATGGCTTGGGAGTGGAGATATTTGTAAGAGTAATCGTTTATAAAGTAAGAATAATAAATCCACGGTCTAATGTGTAAATTGTACAATGAATTGCTTTAGTCTATGAATGTAAATGTACTATTCATTGTCTTGCATGTAATTCTGGGAATGCATTCGGAGGTGTCGCCATTTATGACGCTCTCATGTTTGTTGTCTATTCATTTGAAAGAACATATTCGAACACACACTCGCACGCACACACATTTGAATATTTAAAGGTATCAAATATATTATGTCACTTTAAAAGTACTTTCGATCATAAGGTCTCACCAGGTGGTTGACGCTAAATTGGTTATGCCGTCATGACAATAATAACCGACTCGACGCCATTCACCTGATGAAACCTTATGGTCGAATGTACTTGTAAAGAAAAATTATTTTATATATTTAGATATAAATAATTGTGTGTAAATAAATCATCTTGATTCTCTTGAACAAATATGTTTTTCTATACATGACCTGAGAGACGGAAGCTTTCTGAACTGTTATATATCTATATACATGTATACTCATCATTCACATGAATATATGTGTATTCATGTATATATACATGTACATTCATAAAGACTTCTCTGACATTTAACCAGCCCTGTCAAGTCAGACTAAATCTTATTAATCTCAAAGACAAGCGCATTGTTTTATGTGCATTGAGTTGTTGCTAAAATGTCCTCGCCAAAGTTGAAATGTGACTTAAGTATTAAGGTGAAGATAAAAGTAAGAATATTTGATAAGATGAAAAAGAACTTCATCGTAACTTTTAACTAAGTCACCTTGTTTAATTCCCTCGTACTTTCTATTATCAAGACCATTTCCTCGGTGGTTTCCGCTAATGTCGGGACATTATATCTACTTAGCAAAAAGATCTTTGATAAAGTAATCTGTTGCTTATTAATTTGTCGTGACTCTGTACCAGGAAATTAGATGCTTTGAAATGCGAAGGCGGCCATCGACATTTCAGCTTTGAAGTCCAAAGTTGTCATAAGATGTGTCCCATCATAGAAATAGCAAGAAAAGGTCGAAAGGTGATGTGAATTTAGCAAGGAATATGATAATTGTGGTTGATTACATGGATTTCACTTTGAGATTCGCCCTTCCGATAGAAGCAGGCAGCTGTAAGCGCCGTGACAATGTGCGTTAATTCTAAAAAGTAATTCCAGAGACGAAATGGGAAACGCTTTTATATGTCTATTATCAGAATCACTTTGAACTGACGAATTGCTATATAAATAGAAGCACCAGAATTTAGTTACATAAATGTAAGACAAGATTCGGTTCTTATCTCGTGTCAAATGTTGACAATGCAACAAAATACCTTTTTACGACAAAGAGTGTCGTTTTGAATCAGCTTGTCACGTACTCATTGTCAGTTTGTGTTAGATTCATAAGACGATTTTGCCGTTACGCAAGCGCAATTAAAAGTTGAATCAGTTTTGTGTTCTTATATCTTTTGTTGTCTGAATCTTTTGTTATTCAATGTCATATATCCATGCTCAGTGCGATGTGCATTTTTGCCCTGACTAATTGCGTTCCATTATAACAAACTTTAAGATTCGACTAGTAAAACTGTTGATTGGATACGTTAATTTTGTGTGTTAGCTCCCTCAAATATCTTACGTCCCGTGTTCATAAACAGTCTCTTGATAAAACAAAATTAATGCAAATGCTTTTTTATTAATCGTGTTCTTAAAATTTTCTGGATTTTTGATTACGATAACAATTCGTTTGACCTCAAAACTATTTATAATGTGAAATATAATATGAAACAATCAAGTTTCAACTCCAGAGTATTCAACGTCTACATGTATTGAGTTTTATGTTTATGATTTATACCTATTTGAAATATATCCAAAATATATAACTGATTATTTTTCTTTGACGAATCGCTGTGTTCTTAAATATGTTGTTATATATGAAAGTTTATTACGACGTATTGATCTAGGAACGAATTTCGACTGATTAAATATAGTGAAAGATTAACCTCGACGGATTGGCTATTATCCATATGGAGAAATCAAAACAACTATGGTTGAAATAATTTTTGCTGTAAGAATAGCTATGCAGTTACGATAAAGCATCGTGATGTCATCATTTTGAGTCTATCAACGTGTAGTCAGTTTGATATAATGTACTGTGTAGTCAGTTTGATATAATTTACACATCTAGTGCAAACTAATTACTTCCTGCAGACCTTTCCCAATATTCAGACGATAAAAATCTACTTTTGGGCATAATTTTGGACAATTATGGAAAATACACATTCTTATAACATATATCATGTGCACTATTCATAACGTGTATGGTTGCAAAATATATATATATATATATATATATATATATATATATATATATTCAAATGTTCTAGTTTTATACAATATAACGATAGTAAATGTAAATGTTTAAAGGATTTTGAACACAATCGATAGAATATGAGCTAAAACGGTTCCCTTCAACACAACATCCAATCTATTCTGCAGTTTTTCAATGCAAGATAAAAGACATTTTAGGTTCAAAGATTGATAATGTGCATGATCAATACCTCAGTGTCCATTTATTCTTATTTTCATACTGTGAATACTTAATCTATTTGTGAACTTTAAAGCAAAACTATGCACATTTATCATTCACCGTTTCAAGACTTCACAGAGACACAACAATACAACAAAATATAAATTCAAGAAAACTTTAAAAAGAGATAGATTTGAATTAGAAATTTTGAACTTCTAAATGTTTTGGATAAACAGACAACGTGAAGCTTACTTTTATCTTATAAGGAAATCTAACGAACACATGGCATAACATCATGTGGGTTTGACGAAATACCTTGCCACGATTCCCACAACCATCATATAAAACACAAGTATATATGTCAATGAGAGAAAATGGGGCAATTACTATTAATCCTTAATTTGTTCAATTCATTTATTTGGGTTTTTATCATTTAGAAATGAAATATTTTGCTTCTTCTTTGAGGCATTTAGAAGTTGGAATGACGATTAATGAAGTACAAGAAATATATTCATAACAAGTGTACGAGACTTTTCGACAGAGATTCTTGTGTCATTCTCAAGCTTTAGAACGACACAAGCATGTGTGGAATATGTTGTTATCAGTATATGTAATGAAATAATTTGAACCAATACTTAGTGGCACATTGTGATAATTCGGAGACACTTGATATAGGTTGTTATCATTTTCTGTAAGTAAGAATAATGTTATGTTTTATGGTGTATACATTGTGGATAGTTTGTCTTAAAACGGATTTTTCGTTTTGAATTATCACCCAACGCGAAGTACACAAGCAGAGTGGGCTATATAAGTGTGAAATACATAAGTTATAACAGTTATGAAATCAGATCAGATCTTTAGTAATGAATTTATTCTTCAGAAGCTGATTGAGTAAGACCCTTGGTTTCATTGTTTTAAGCGTTTGGGTTTTAAGCTCTCCTTTTCAAACAGTATTATAACTACCGAGTGTCTATGAGCTAGGTCTTCTGGTTCAGAAACAAAATTCGAAGTAATGTTTCAATGAAAGCAGCCACAGCTAAATATAGGAAGCAGTTGAAACCCCCTACACGTGATGATTCTTCCATATACCAAATGGCAATGAGCTAGGTCTCAAATTTATGAATTCTGGACCGGGAAGGAAGTCCAAGTTGTGTTTCCATGGAAACGGCCAAACATAGAGGTCTGAAGACGGACGGAAAACATTTCTATATCCCCTGAAATTTCGTCCAGCGATAACAAAAGTAAATAGAATGCATGTACCCGCATGCACCTCAAAAAGCATTTTCAATCACATACGCAAAAATGTATAAGATGAACAACAGCCTCAATGGTTTTCTCAGAACTTTGAATATATACACATATATACACAAGCCCATTTGCACAACGTCAGTGAAATTTAACTTCATGGAGTTCGCATGTGGACCATTCCTTTTGAAATTTACTAATGGGCGTCTGCCATATGAAGAGTATCCAAACAATTGTAAATGTTCAGGAAATAGCCTTCATTTCGTTTCGTTTATTTGGAAATCACTCATGGTCTAAGAAAACCTTTTCTATGATTTACATGTAGAGCTGCATCTTGCAATTGTCATGGTGCCAGGGGATTCCCAAAGGCTATAACAAAGTCTTGGACATCCGAGGCTGTCCTTGAACATGTACCCCATTTTGACATGCAAACATTTGCATTTCATCCTTTATTACGTGGTGTAGAATTCAAACACTGGAATCTCCATCTCTGAATATTGCTAGTGGTGAAGCTGGATTGCATCATGGGTTGCAGCAAATGCATTTGAAAGGATTCCGCGACTCTCAACACGAGAAGAAGGGTGGACGTCTTCCGCGGTCTTGGAAGGTACACTTGGTACTGACATTATGTTGGCGATTGTCATCTTGAGACCTCATTTATTTGAAAGGAAAGGAAAAGAACATAAGTAGATATATAACCGCACATATTTATGATGGATCAATTTTGATTACATTAGTTATTAAGACTCACAGAGAGAGATTCACGAAGACCTGGTTTGATTAAACACTAGAGGGATTTGTTCACTATTTTTATCTGAATTTGTCACTTAATTTTGTCTCCCTCATCTATTTGAAGATGTTTTGAATGTTCACTTACTGAGAAGCAGTGTTATATTGAATTGGGTACAGACTGGTCTGTTTATGTTCCATACTTCGACACTCCAGCCATCAAAACCAGCGTTAACATGTCTACAAGTTAGCTTTACACTCACCTTTATAGACACTATGTTCCTTACGAGCGCGAAAACGTCAGTAAAATCAAGGCAATGTATCGAGAGGTCATTTTAGTGTCTCGACTGTACAATTTGGTCATACACTGTCTTTATTACCCTTTGACGTTAACGTTCAGTTTCCCCATGAGAGGTCGGACCTTAAATTGTCGTGCCACTTGATATTGTAGAGAGAAAACTTCAACGCTTCGCCGGCTCATGGTTACTTCTATTTTATTTGTCTTTCACACAGTCGTCATTACTCCTTGCAAGAATTGTGTTACAGACACAAAACTTCAACATATATTAAATTATCGAAGAATGGATAGTCAGCATGTTTTTTTACATTACTCCTATGAATCTCGACTCAATACCATGTATGATAAGTGAGGTATTCATCACTTGCACCTTAATGACGTAAAGTTGTTTCTTTGAAATGAACTAGGAAATGTGTTATTATATATTGCAACCATTTCTAATAGTAAGCTGTTCATCCAAGTTATTCATCTCTACAGTGAACAATAAGGTCATTCACGCAATCAAATTGTTCATATCTAAAGTCATTAATGCTACAGATTCATTCACAAAAATACCATGTTTGAGATCAATAGGTTATCAAAACCTTCAAGTCAGTAAGGTTACATCATTTGACCAATTTGATAGCATGAGACTAGTCATTGACAAAGACATTCATATTATACCATATTCTATCACATTTAATGAACGTATTAACTACATAATAGTCTTTCAATTAAGTCATACTATACTTCCTTATTAATCGTTACCTCTATCTCTCATACCAAACCATCATTACATTTAATGATCTAGTTTATATCATTTTATAGTATACTTGTGACATAGAGAATGTCTACCATTGCTGAAACTATTGCGTTTATCCAAATATTTGTCACTCTATACATGCCATTAGTCATATTATTTAATCTATATGTACCTTGCCATTCACTAAAACGTTTTTTTATGATCACGTGCCTACCAGTACGTTCATCATTGTATAACATTGTTTTATTGTTGTCATACTTGTTTGATACTAAACTCCAAGGCAAAAGACAGGTTTCACTTTTATTGTTTTCATGAAAACATTAAGACGGCTTGTACATGTTTTATTCTAAGCAGGAAATAATATTATTTCCTCTACACGAACACATCGTTTCGAAAGCAGCCACTGGAATTGTGCATTCACAAACACGCGTGTTTTGGAGGGATGATTAGTGATGCTGGTGAAGCAATGTTGCATAAATACCCATGTATGAAAGAGCAGATATTCAGTAACATACAGAACACAAAAAGTATGCCAAGACTTATGCAAACGCAACGCCGTGACTAAGCAATTGTTATGTGCACAACGGGAGCTTCCCAACGTCAAATTGCAAGAACCTTTAACTGCAGCCTAACAGCCATCAGAAGGCTGTTAATATGCCACCAGCAGACAGGCCAAAGGACAGACCAAAATCGGGAAGACCGACTGTAACAACTACGGCCGAAGATCGCTACATCAGGCAGATTCACCTCTATAAACGATTCGTAACGACAACAACAACAGCGGCGACGCCACTCGACATGTCATTTGCACAAGAACAACCCTTCGTCGACTTCGTTTGGCTGGTATACGAGCCTACCGTCCCTCCCGTGGAATGTCTTTGACCCGTTTACACCGTCAACTCAGATTACGATGGCCACGTACTGTACGCCGGTTGCAGCGACTGGGAGAGGGTGCTATTTACAGACGAGAGCAGGTTTTGCCTATTCAGGAAAGATGGCAAGGTTCGAGTTTATCGACGAAGCGCCCGCGCCAAACTGTATGACAGAGGTTCACCCGTTTGGAGTCGGAGGCATCATGGTGTGGGGAGGAATTTGTGCCCAAATGACGACGCCGCTGGTTGTTCTGCGAAGCAATCTGACTGACCAGCGATACATTGATGAGGAATTGAGACCGATCGTCTTTCCTTTCATCCAACAACAGCCAAAAAGATTGATATTGCAACACGACCTCACACTGCCCGAATGGTTAGAGACTACCTCGAGAGCGCCAACGTCACCGTTTTGTCGTGACCAGCAAGCACAACAGAAACCCATTGAACACCTTTGGGATCACCTTTACCGCCTTTTAGACAGCTGGTGCCACCTTCAAACAGCCAGCAGGAACTGGAGCAAGCTCTGTTAAACATACTGAACATGATCCCAGCAGACGTCATCTGACGCCTGACGACTTCAATAAAGAGGCGTGTACTTGCTTCCATTGATGCCCAGGGTTGTCACGCTCGCTACTGATGACATACTCCGTGATTCCTGTGACTAATGGGAGTTTCTGTCTTTTAACTCAACATTTGTGGAAGTTTTAATATTGAACCCCTGTGCCTCTCCTGGTGTATTGGGGCAAATTTAACGCTTAAAAGTGAATGTTGTAAAATAATTTTCTTTTGCCTGGTAGATCATAACCTAATTGAGTCTAGAACATTCCATAGGCTTCTTGAATATGTGAGACAGGACTTTTCTGATTACAGTTTGCTGAAAATTTTGAGAAATATATTAACCTATATGAGAGCTGGCTGAGAAAACACTTGATCGGCCATATCCCTTGTACTCCACTCTCAGTTATCAGCTGTATTCATGACTTGATCGTTTGATTCAATATTAACTAACTTAACCAATTGAAATCAGTTAAAATAATTCATATGAACCCATGCATCAAGTGCATTTGTGATAGTGTTGCCACATCCATAATTATCACATTAATGAGAATTTAACATCCATATTCTTCTTTAGATCTAGGTATGAAAGTTTTAGATCAGTAGGTAAGTTGCGGTAGTTAAATGTAGGTAATAGTTGATAATAGCATCAACTTACATAAACAGCTCCGTTAAGCAGTCCTACGCTTTATAGTTATATCCTAAATTAAACTTAGTAACAGGTACGCGTTTTGGACTTACCGTTTAGAGACTGACTGATCGTACCAACGAACCCCCGAACAAAGTACTGGTAATTGAATTCAAGAGTATAGATTACTCAGCCCTCAAGACATTGCCAAACATCTTGCATCTCAGAGGAGTAATTACTTTTGTTTTTGTTCCTAACGAACAGAGTTTTGGGAAAGATTAGGAACACAAGAAGTCAGATTTAAATTTTTCATTGATAACCTTGGCGGAACTTCATCTGGAATAAAAAGTAATTTTATCTTTAAAGCACCTTTGCAAATGAAACACATAGTATTAAAATGGGAAACTATCGAAAGGCAACCCTTTAATTTCATGATTACTCGACATACAAAGAACTGGGTTTTTCTTCAAGAACAAACGCCACAATCGTGTTAGCATCAATGCACTGGGTAACGACCAAAATTCATTTTAGGGAAGAGACAGGGTTACAGTAAACGTGCAATCTTTTCTATGTCATGATTTGTCAACATTCAATAAAGGTAAGTCCTTGGTATCCGACCAAGCTTCCATTGTCTTTTAACTGTATAGTTAACCGAGTAGTTATGTGACTAAATTATGTAGATTTGATGCATCGTTCTTCACCATAATCGTTTCATTTAAAGTGACTCTCTCATAAAGGGATTTGATGTCAACTGAAAATCTGATTTTTTCCATAGGTTTTAGGCAGAGTTTTGGATACATAATGATAGATAAGCTATGAACTTTTCGAGAAAGAAGCAGCTTCAATAACAATCTATCACTTGTAATAGGAAATTCATGAGTCTTAATATCGGTAAATCAATATTCAGAAAAGATTGATCCATAAACAGGGTAGATATATGCGATTCTGTGATATCTTATATATTAGATACGATATCTATCAAACCATTACCAATAACTTAATATTACAATGCAAATCCGTTCCTGTCTTTCTCCCTTCTTTCTTTCGTTTTTCTGTTTCTTATCTGTTTCTGGGTACATTAAAATTCGGTTGACCCTAATTTGATTTGTTCTGAAAAGGACATCTGAAATTCCTTGTTCCATGATGAAGGGAAATGCACTAATGGCAATGGAAGTTCAATGTTATTGATGATACAGACGCTGTTGAGTATTTTTGAGATAATCAGTATGAATATTTTCACAATTATATTTTACATGTATGTCAACAGTATTCAGCAATAGTTGGCCACTATTGCTTTTATCTTTGCGTACATGAATTCTGAATTTCTGTGTTATACCAATTTATTTCAAATTCACTTATATATTATGTTATATTCATTCCGATTGATCTCCAGAAGCATTAAAATGTGTTCAAAGTATTTTTAAGGCAAGAAAGGAATACCACTAGGTGTGGCATGTAGAAAAATATGTTCATGTAAAAGTAAAGGTGGTACGTGTAATGTATTGGTTTTAAAGAGCAATTAAAAAAATATTTAAGTATTTTATTTCAGCAATTCGTCAAATAAGTTTAAATTATTAAAATGAGGAAAAAGTAGAAGAATATCTAGATGCCAAATAAAACTACAGTTATATGAATATTTATTGTCTAAAAAAATTTAAGCGTCTGCTTTTCATCACAAAAAGACAAACGAAAACGAGACAGGCAAACGAAAACGACACAGGCAAACGAAAACGAGACGCGTGAGAAGAATACAGGATATGACGAGTTATATGGCGGAAAGTCAGTCTGCTTCTATCGTAATATGTAGAAAGAAGTTGGCAAGACTGTGTTATATGTACGTTTTGAAAGTATGCCAAAACTACTACAACTACTTCTAAGGATGTCTCGTTCCGCAAATGGAGCAGTTTTGTTGGATTGAAAGGCAGTGATGTTCCAACCTTCAGCAGCATCAAGCAGCCCTTACCTAAAATTGAGGTTCATTTGTAAATGGCGTTACTTTCAAAACGTTAAACCAATTTATGTGAAATAATTTTTTTCTTAAACGAGAATTTTTTTTCTTATAAATGTATGTATGATGATGTACGAGTAGGACAGGCCACAGAAAAATGTCATAAATCGGTTATATCGTCATATTGTCAAGAAACGATGTCTCAATGAAAGAACTATATATCATAATCATTATTTAATTTAATAATACATTTCATAAACCTTTTATATTAATATAGTCACAGCACATTGGATATGCATTTCGAGGATGTAAAAAATATAGTTACAGAACATGGTATATGCATTCTAAGTATGTAAAAAAAATATAAACTGCCATAAATCAAAGTTTCTGAACACTTAATGGTTATAATTATTTTTAATGAATAATTATTAATCGACATGAAGTGTAACATGTCTCGAACACTAAAATGTAATGTGACTTCTTAAATGAACTTAGTTCTAACTTAAGTTACGATTACACATCTGTCCCCCCCCCCCCCCCCCCCCCCCAAATCATTGCGCTAACTAGACAGTGTTTGTAGAAAGCCGTATTTTAGTTTATCGGCCGATTTCAGAAATGTTAAGTATTAACCCCAAAAGTAATAATTGGGCATTTCACTCTCTCTTTAACGAAATCGATGGTGGTAGTTGGTCAAGTATTAGTGGTAGTAGTAGTAGTAGTAGTAGTACTAGTGGTAGTAGTAGTAGTAGTAGTAGTAGTACTAGTGGTAGTAGTAGTACTAGTGGTAGTAGTAGTAGTAGTAGTAGTATTAGTGGTAGTAGTAGTAGTAGTAGTAGTAGTTGGTGTAGTGGTAGTAGTAGTGGTGGTGGTGGTAGTAGTAGTAGTAGTAGTAGTAGTAGTACTAGTGGTAGTAGTAGTACTAGTGGTAGTAGTAGTAGTAGTAGTAGTAGTAGTAGTAGTAGTAGTAGTAGTAGTAGTAGTGGTGGTGGTGGTGGTGGTGGTTTGTGGTAGTAGTAGTAGTAGTAGTAGTAGTAGTAGTAGTAGTAGTAGTAGTAGTAGTAGTAGTAGTAGTAGTAGTAGTAGTAGTGGTGGTGGTTTGTGGTAGGAGTAGTGGTATGGCAACTGTATTAGATACAACAGCAAAGTACTCATAATGATAGTAACGACGAATGTAAGGATTTCACGAATTTCAAACAGAGAAAGTTAAAAATTCTTTTGTCATATTTTGCATAATCCATGTTCCTGTACGGTTCATGTTCGTGCATGCAGATATTTTGCTGTCGAATGGGTAAACAGAAAAAAAACTCAAATGGTTGTTTAATGATAATGAAGTTCTATTCCTAACATAAATATAGAATTATTTACGCTTTTATTTACCACTTAAATCTTGAAGTTTGGGGCAGTTGTTAATGTGCAGTGATCTGGCTTTAACTTTCTATCAAGTCACCTTGTTTTTATTCCACGAACCAACTAACAAAACAATTTACTAGGTGTTTTCTGCTAATAATACGACATCATATCTTCTTACCAAAAACAGTCTTTTATAATGTCATCTCTTTCTTATAAATTTTTGTGACACTTTTAAATCAGATGCCTTGAATTGTCATGGCGGCAACAGCCATTTCAGCTTTGAAGTTTCAGTTTCTGTTAGAATCGAAAACATTATTTTATCGTTAAGCAACAAGATGAATCAGCTTTGTTACCTTTTTATACACCAACCTGAGACCGTTTTATTTTTATTGTATCTCTCCTGTTTTCTAGGACGCACATCATATCATAAACGTGCAATCACTATTTCTATGTGCCTTTGAAGGATCCTATCAACATTGACATGATTAACATACTTTAATATAAGAAACATTCAAAATTCTTTCACGGTTTAATTCATACCTGTAATGCATACATGTACACTGTATTGTAGAATCGAAATTATCATCCTCACTTTCGTCTTGAAGAAATTTATTCGTCATCTACCACCTGATTTCATTCTTAGTGCAAACTTTGCGAATTAATATCTACATGGAATATTTCCAGACGTTTTTGTCAGACATTCTTGATATTCAACATATGCATTCACTAGAGAATGCTCTGACGACATTTATCATCTATGACTTAATTTGCATACTTGGTGCCTTTTTTCCAGATTTTTTTTTTGTAATCAAAGACCATTCCTATTCAGAGAATGTACAATTACTAGATTTTTATATGATAGCCCCTTTTCAAAACAATTTTCTTCAATGACTTTTAATGCTCATATTTCTAATCATTTAATTTTTGTCTTTCACTGAATATTTACTAGATGGTCTATTTATCTATTCAATAAAACTTTTAACAATGACGGGAGATGTTTGATATAATTTAAAAAATTCTTAAGAAATTATTTTTGTAGAAGTTATGCCCTCAATAGTCTTAAAAGTGGCCAACGGCCAATAACTATTTTCTTCCCAGATCGATACCCTAATGTTCCTTTGCTTCCACTTTTACCAGTATCTTTATTTGAATTTCTAAAAACAAATATATGAATACATTCTTTGTCATCGATTGACGATTGCACTTATATTTATAACCTTTATAACCTTATAACCTGAGGGTGCTCTCGGAGAAGTGAGACATGCCTAACATTTTTGTGAAACTAAAATATGAGAGTACCTCATTCACAATTTACAATAGAATTTGTCTCTTCCTGTGCGATTGCATCTGTTATCTACAGATACACTGGGTTTAAACTATTGACGTTGCATGCAACTTTGAGATTGGGCCGATGACACGTGACACATTTCTAGCATAAGCGCTATAACTAATGAGTCACAGCAGCAGAAATTTCGAATTGCAAAAATAACGAATTAAATATGGTTTTGTTTTTGTCTTCCTGCTAATTGAAAATGTATTGTAAATCAACTAACGTAGTATTATGTTTAGATGTGTGCAGAACTAAACACAACTAAGTATAATACTACGTTATAATTAGTTGAAAGGCATCAAAACCAGCGTTGACAAGTATACTGGTTATTTTTACACTCACCTTTAGTCACACTATGTGTCGTTCGAGCGTGAAAACGTCAGTAAACAAGGCAATATCTCAAGGGATCATTTTAGCGTCTCGACTGTACAAATTGGTCACACACTGTCTTTATTACCCTTTGCCTTTACACTTAGTTTCCTATTGAAGCGACATACGTTTTTATTGTTGTGGCATTTGTTAAAATGGGTTGGAAATTCTGACTTAGAATTTACTTCATTTAATTGCTTTTAGATAAAACAATCCTTACCAGGTTAGTGTTACAGACGCAAAGTGTTTGGTCCAATTCTGAACTTTATGAAAGAGCTATGCTACATGTTTTTTACAATATTGCAGTCAAATTATTTATTTTCAAAATATTTTTGTAAAAATTACTGTCGTATATACACGGTAACGTTGTTTAAACAGCGTAATTTCTTGTTGCATCCCCTTTTTATAGCATAAAGAGAAAAGTAAACATTTTATTTATGTCTCAGCCAATCAGAATATATATTTGGTAATATATGTCATAAATTATGCAATAGTTTCATACTTTAAAGAGTACTTATCCCCGAGTGTCAGTTCAAGAGTATGGCCATGCTATCTGATTTCAATTGGTTCATTCAGCATTAACCCTTCCAGAATCGTTCATAATTTTATGAACATGTTCTAGGCGTTTAAAGTCGAGTGAACATTCACTTAACTGTTTCTTTCTTTCCACATCAAATGAATTATCAAGTAATCAATTCTAGCAATATCACTTATCCAGTTATCAATTTTTTTTGTATATGATGATAAAAAAAAGAGGAACAACGAAATTTGGTTTTCCCAGAATTCCGAATTCGTTTTAACATATTTCATTCTACGATGTTTTTTTAAAGTGATATGTAATTTGAGTAATTGTATGATCAAATCGTTTCTGTTACAGTCGCACGTCATGTCTTTATCACTTGAGCAGAGGGTTCGTTGTACTCCGCTGTCCCCTTCCTCTGTATATGTATTTGCAATCTAATATAAATTATGTCAAAGCTACAATCATAGTTATTGAGAAACAAATAAGATCAAATAGAGCAATTCATACAATAGAATAGTCACACAAAAATGCATTCATTCTATACTTGAGGTCATTAACACTTCACAGTCATTCATGCATGAAATTAATTTTCTTAACCTTTGCGAAGTTGATACCATTATACTACCTTCACACATCATTATTTATCTCATAATTGAAGATCCATTTATAATTTTCTTATTAATTTGTAATCGCAATAGTGCTTTTACATACTCTGTGTTCATTCATTGACAGCATTTAGCAATTAAACTCCAAACAAAGTAATTGATAATTAAATTAAAGTGTATTGATCACTGTGGCCTCCAGTCGTTTACAAACAACTTGTGCCTCAGAAGGATAATTACTTCGGTCTTTGTTGCGAATGAACTCTTTTTGTAAGGTTAAGAACGCACTTGAAAACTATGAAAGAGATTAATGGTATTTGGAAGCTTGATATCGATGTGTCGGGAGTCGGGAATTAAACCCTTATTGAAATTTGAGGTACAGGTCTAAAACAGTATCATCTGATCACGTGGATACCATCAAATGTATCTGCTCTTTGTAATAGCTCTATATATCCCTTTGAAATTTCGCAGTCTTAATTCTTTATATGTGTCGTACCACCAATGATTATTTATACATGGCAAGAATTATCAAACGGAAATCTACATTTACGTACTTTCGGTTTGGATATCAAGTGCATGCATAAAGTACCCTAGGTAACTGCTAACCATGGCCTTTCGTCAAAGATGAACACATTTCTTCTAGGAATGTTAATAAATTCGGCTTTTTCCTTAACAACAGATGTGCTGGTAAAGTTGTGAACACAAAAAGCAAGATTAAAATTGTCGAGTTATACAATAGAGGCAAAGTGATCTCAACTTGAAGGTAGTTTGATCTTTAAAGCATCCAAGTAATTGAAATACAGACTAATAAAAGAGCAGATAATCAAAACGTTGCAAACCTTAATGTCATCGTTACTCAACATTCAAATGACTTGAAGAGAACGCCTATCTTATTTAAGGAGAAACGCCACAATCCTTTTAGGATCAAGGCATTTGTAATGACTAAAAGTCATTTAAGGAAAGAGACATCAGGATAAGAGAAAATGGACTCAGGGTTGCAATCTTTTTCATGCCATGATTGGTCAACATTCAATCTATAAAAACCCCAGGTCATAGCCTTTACTTCCTTTGTCGTTCTACTAGTTAGCTTAAGAGTTACGTGACTAAACTAATATCTGTAAATAGATCGTATCTACCTTAACCTTAATCTGTTTTATTCAAAGCGACGCTCTCCTCAACAAGATTTGAAGTTAAGCAGTTCTAAGCAAATAGCTGAGTAAATTCCATGTATTAGAGTTGGTTGACCTGGATTTAATAGATGGATATAGGAAAGCTGAAAATAAGATATATGAGTGTGTCCAGAGAGCAGCAATTTTGACATTAATTTTTTCTAATGTTTCTAAGGTTTTCTCGTAAGCTCTGTCCTCCTTTTTCTTGAAGGTGATATTAGTCACTCCCTTTACCTTTTGCAACGTAAATAGCTGTTTTTCTGTTTATGAAGCTACATCATAGCTATATCATCATTTGAACGCCTTCATAGTTGCACTGTATAGGTCTGATACAATTTATACTGCGTAACTATGAAGGCGTATACATCAGGCGGGCATCTAAATTTTTGGGAAATCGGGGTTGTTTGATGACCCGGTGCCCTGTTAAATCATTTCTCTCTTTGTCTTTGTATCTATCTTTGCAAACATAGTTGTCTCCTTTAGTGTATATAAAACAGAATAATCTATGGGACACTCGTTGGAATCGGGAGTTCTATGGCAGTCCTGCGATATAAATGAAGATAATTGGAATTTAGTTTGTTTTCGAAAGGACGTCGACATGTTTCCAACCAACATCTGAAATATGAAGAACAATGTTTGAATGTTTGATTGAACTTGGTATAGATATGCTTCAATGGCTTGAGTTTTTTAGGAAACTATTACGTCTATAATACATTATACAAAATGATGCTTTTGGCCGAGTTGCAAAGCTGATCTTGAAATAATATATCTTTACGGAATTATAACCCTTGAATGATTGATTACATTGATGTTCCAAATGGGACAAGTTTTCTTTAGATGAATGAAATGTTGGCTATACACCTAAACATGCTTTTGACCCAGTTCGACAGAGTGGCCCTTGAATAACTGACTACATTTTGCGAACAACTTCTTAATCAAGTTTGAAAGTCGATTCTGATTATCGATTTATTTGTACAGAGTTCTTTTCTTTGAAAATCAGTTTTTGCAATTACAAGATGTTTAAAGGGGATACGAATTGAAGGTGTTGATTGAACTGATTTTTGATCGAGATATTGCCCTTGAATCTGCGTATGAACTTGTTGCAAAGACAGTTTGATTGCTAAAAGTTAAAGTCATAGAATCACTTATGTAAGGTAACTAAAATGAAATTATTCTTCGCGAGCAAAATTCAGATCCCTTATATTAATCTTTCCTGTCATGTCTGCAAAGATTTTCATGTTTAAGCCCGTTTTACAGTTAGGGTTACGCTGCTTATTGGCGTACGCCGTTTCAGACCGAACGGCAACTAATCATAATAATGCACTCCATCGCGAATGCGATATACCGGAAATCTAGTAATTGCAGCGCCGATACTTACGACAGACGCATTCTTCGTTGAGTTTATCACCTTTTTTGTCTTTTTGTATTTGAAAAAGGTAAGCATTAGCTAAATTGCATTTTGACTTTACCGTTACTCTACCATAACTCAATGTTGAATCATCTTGTGTGTGTATATATATTGGT
Organism: Phorcus lineatus; assembly: GCA_921293015.1. NCBI lineage: Eukaryota > Metazoa > Mollusca > Gastropoda > Trochida > Trochidae > Phorcus > Phorcus lineatus. Next base: position 38,198,792 of record OV121086.1, on the reverse strand, counting down.
TCAAACGCAAGGTCTTATATAGATTAAATATAACTTCACATAGTTGTTTGCAGAAGTAAGTAGTAATGAGATATCGTTTCATCCCTGATGAGTCAATACTATTGACGAAACACTAGTATCGGGTTAAAATGATTCTACAAACGACTATGGGAAGTGTGTTATATTTAACCTATATATATAGATATATATGTTTGTGAGTGACTTGCATATTCATATAGCAATGTTTGTTAAATGTTTGTGAACAGTGTTTCGACAGTTTCACGTGAGAAACCTATTCTCCTTTTTTGATATATATATATATTTGAAAAAGAGTTCACAAAAGTATACAGTATTATATATTCAAAGACATTACTCCTATTGTTGGCTATGTGTCATGTGTCACCGTTATATATTCTTTATCTATTGGTTTTATTCTTCATAATATTGGATTTTGTTATTGCACTCATAATCAAGTTCAATGAGGGCGATGATATTACCATGTTCAGTATCATTCTTTTTCATCCTAAGCTCTCGAGGAAATATAAAACCAAAGCAAATTTTTAAAGTTCGTTCAATACATAATTTGATGCGCTTCTTCAATTGTTTGTGAGTGACTTGCATATCCATATAGCAATGTTTGTTAAATGTTTATGCACCGTGTCAAAAGTATACAGTATTATATATTCAAAGACATTACTCCTATTTTTGGCTATATGTCATGTGTCACCGTTGTATATTCTTTATCTATTGGTTTTATTCTTCATAATATTGGATTTTGTTATTGCACTCATAATCAAGTTCAATGAGAGCGATGATATTACCGTGTTCAGTATCATTCATTTTCATCCTAAGCTCTCGAGGAAGTATAAAACTAATGCAAATTTTCAAAGTTCGTTCAATACATAATTTGATGCGCTTCTTCAATTGTTTGTGAGTGACTTGCATATCCATATAGCAATGTTTGTTAAATGTTTATGCACCGTGTTTCGACAGGCACACTTATATTCAATTCTAAATGGAAAAATATATCCTTTTATAATTCTTTTTGTATGACTTAAACTGCAGTGAGGAAACCGGTTTTTGACGTCATCATCTTCATATGATTTTCTTTATACCATTGGATAGCCCACATCGATATCTTCTGTTAACCAATCACCCTCACAAGATATCACAAGAAATACTATGTTCTTTAAGACAAACTTATTTTGAAATCACTATTGAAACAGTCTAACACAACATGCCTCTCTGCTAAAATCATGTTGACTTTTTCTGCTAAAGGAGTTAAACAAATGCTTTTCAGATGAATGAGAAAATATTTTCACTCCGTGATTTTCACAACATATTAGTTACCTTTGATACGAACCTAAATGTAAATGTATTTTAACTTTTCATGTCCAAAACAATACATGTATATGTTACAGTCAATGTCTAAAATCAGTCAATCTGTAGATCGACTGAAATTTTTAGTCAATCTGTAGATTGCCTGATTCACTCAGGCAATGTATAGATTGACTGAAAAAAGCAGTCAATGTACAGATTGACTGAACATTTAGGCTGATTTTCAGACAGATTGACTGAACAACAGATTGGCAGCCAGTTCAAACGATAATTTGATAGTTTATTTAATCACGCAGGCAAGCAATGATCAAAAGAACAGAGAAAGATCATACTTATAGTCTATCGAAACATTATTGTCATAGATCTATAAAAGAAAGTCAATAGCAAGAATAATGCATTGCTCTTTCAACTCTTGCAATGGACAAGTCGATGGAAAATTCCTTTCGTGAGGAACTTTTAAAGAAGAGAGAAGCTAACAAACATGACAAGTCGAGGACATGTCAAGGGATGTTGACGTTGGCCTACGTCATGCAGTACAGAGTGAGTCCCGATGTGGTGGCCAGGGATATGCTAAATGCAACTGTGCAGCAAATGGCAAACAATGTCAGACCAGCAGATGTAAATGTTTCAAGTCCGGTGTAAAGTGCAAGAGCAGGTGTCACTCCAGCATCACATGTCCAAACAAACATTGAAATAATCCATGATATGTCAATAAAACTATGAGCATTTACGTTACTGTTTTTGGTTTTTTTACCAATTAATGAGCATAATTCTTTTCAGTCAATCTGTCTGAAAATCAGCCTAAATGTTCAGTCAATCTGTACATTGACTGCTTTTTTCAGTCAATCTATACATTGCCTGAGTGAATCAGGCAATCTACAGATTGACTAAAAATTTCAGTCGATCTACAGATTGACTGATTTTAGACATTGACTGCGGAATCCACTCTTGATCGCCAATATGCGTGTCCTGATGTTTTGATTGCAGTACGCTTGAGCTTCGATTCGGTGCGTATTGCGGTACAGGACCTTCGGTTCAAATATATTTTCGGTTCGATATGATATTTCTTTGAACGAGATCTCGAGGATTCACATCATTCAAACACTATTGTTGGGAGTTAAAGATCAAACAAAATCGTTCCGAATGTTTACTTCCGGGAAAGCTTGGCGACAGGTATCGTTACCACTTCAAAACTTGAAGACTTTTAATGACAATAAATAAAATTGTGATCGTTGACTTTTTGAATAAATATTATTGTTTTCATTGTAAATTACTACTAGTTTCTTTTCTGCACGGTGCATGTAGTTTTTCTCACTAAATTAATTATATTGCTTAGTCGATATGCGCGAAAATTAATCCCCGCGAATCAGTCATTTTTTATGTTTGCGCGAAAATAACACCCCTCGAAAATAAATGATTTTACAGTATATGATAAACAATGGTTTTCCATGAAAACCAAAAAACAGCTTTATAAATGCACAGAGGTGTAGACATTACGTCCAATATACATGGATACTAGTTATATAACAAACACTATCAACTCCTAACTGCCCTTCTGGCTGTTTTAGATAAGTCTCCAAAATTACGTTTGACTATTTGACGCGCACCACTGTCCGGTTTTCGATAATGATTGCGATGTTCTACCTTCAAATTGTAACTGTAAGAAAACAATAAGCTTTAAAATGTGTCTTTTTGGTAACAGTCGATATTTCGCGATCAAATGACGACATTGATTAAGTTTTATGACTCCAACAACTCAGGGAGTGGCTCTTTAAAGCGAATGGGGATACCTACCGGTTGGACGAAACCTTTGCTTCTCACCCTGGCTTTACTTTTTCATTAAACGTCTTTAGCATTATCCATGTTAGTCTTTTGTAGAATTTTGTTAAAGGCATGAAATGTAATTAACATTAAAATTGCTTGGACAAGAGGATGATACAGAAGTTCATTTTACTGAATATATAAACTTTGATATTCTATCACACATGACTCTAATAATAATTAAGAAATAATTAAGATATTTTTACATCGTAATCATACTTGTGATGTGTTAATTCCTTGTACGAAACCTTCCAGTTTGGAAAATACAGAATGGTATTTAGTGTAATTCATGCCCTGTCTAACCAAAAACGATAGATGGTTATTACAGTAATTCATTATAGAATAAACGATTGATACCGTCATCTGATTTATTTCAGTGAAAGTCATTAGTATTTTAACGAAAACTAAAAGTACTTTGAGGTCACTTGCAATATATTTGAAAGGAATATGTACAAATAATTTGCTTCGCACACCTGTTTTAATGCATATTTATTAATGTGAAATGTATCAACATTGAATGTATATGTATCAAATATTGTACTCTGGGCCATGCGCCCTTCAATACAGGAATACACTCACTCTCTCATATTTTAACGCAACTTATAAAATCAACATACTCGTAACAAAAAACGATTCCTAAATACCTCAAAATTTCTCTTTTTATGGCTTAGTTTCTTGTCATTATCATAGCATGGCCGCATAACATCTTATCATCTTTATCATTTATCGAGTTATCAAATATACAATGTTTATTTTCACCCAAATTCACACTGGTCAAAACAAATATCACCTTTAGCATTCATAGGTGTGTCAATATTGCAAAACATTTAATTTACATCTACAAAGTTATTCAATGAATTAAGACTTACAAGGATCAAATCGATGGCTTACGTAAGTAATGCTTTAAATTCGAAATCAAAGCAGCACTTTTATTTTAGGTGTAAGTTCAAGAGTCAGTGGTCATGTTGATTAAATGGAAACCATTCAATGTTGTCTGTTATGTGTCTTGGTATATAAGTAGTTACATTGCGTTGATTTGCAAATTTGTTGATTTCTTGCTTTGAAAATTTTCTTGGTTGCTACCAACGCTATTAAGTAACTGTTTGCCCGATGAAGTACTGTATCTGTTATTATACAATAGTTAAGAGATTTAATGTCATATGATTTCCCCATTACGTTGTAGAAGTTTAGTTGGGTATCACAATTAAATGAAATCGTATCAGCACCTTTAAACCGGCATATTTTTGGCAGTAAGCACTTGTTATACTTGCTTTTTATTTAAAAAATCATGCAGAAAATAGAGTAATTTCCAATGTTACAAATTAGCATGGCTCTTGGTGTATGCAGATGACAAAGGTATGTTCTTACCGTTAAGAGGTTGAATGCTTTCAGAAACAACCTTGCAAAAACAGGAATGTTAATCGAATTCAAGAATATTGCTTACCAAGGCCATAGGGTATTGACAAACAACTTGTCTCTCAGCAGGATAATTATTTTGGTCTTTGTTCCTCACGAACATATACTTTTGGAAAGTCTTGTAACACAAAAAGGGAGATTAAAATTTTCATTAATAACATTGGAGGAAATTAATATGGAATAAAAAGTAATATAATCTTCAAATCGCCCAAGTAATTGAAATAGAGGCTAATAAAAGAGTAGAGTATCAAAAGGTTGCAACCCCTTTAATGTCATCATTACTCAACATTCAAATGACTTGAAGAGATAGCTTTTTTACTTTTAGGAACAAACGCCACATTCTCTTTGGCATCGAGGCATTAATAATGACTACAAGTCTTTAAAGGAAAGGGATATCAGGATAACAGAACACTGACTCAGAGCTGCAATTTTTCCCATGCCATGATTGGTCAACATTCAATTTAAGCAAGCCCCGGGTCTACGACCTATTCATTGTCATTCAACGAGTTTGCATAGGAGTTACGTGACCAAATAGATGACCATAAATAGATTATATCTGTCTTAACCTTAATGTTTTTCATTCAAAGAGACACTCTCGTTAAACTGGTTTGAAGTGGAGCAGTTCTAATTGAATAGCTGAGAATCTTCTGTGGATAGGCTGGATTAAAAAGAAGTAGAAGAAAGACGAGGCTAAGAAGAAATCTGGTCATGTCCAGAAAGCACAACTTCAATATCAATTTGTCAACCAAGCAATGTCCCCTTAATGTCATGAATGAAGAAAAATCGTTTAATAAACACAACGGTTTTTAAATGCGGTTACGTAAATCAATTTTAAGGGGGAAATAATCAATTTGAGCTCTGTTTTTTTCTTGGAGATTAAATACAGTAACTACACTAACGGTCACTTCTTTAACAATCACACGTTTAAAAGAGTTTACGACACCATGTCGAATGAACAGTGTCCCCCGGGGGCGTGAAAGAATCACATATTGGACACTAGTTCGTTGCGGAGGTTCGTATCAAAGAATCACGAGGAGAACATCAAACAAACAACTGACAATCTGATATGTAAAGTTAAGTGAAGTGTGATCAAGGATTGGATATTGCAACATTGCAATCATGTTTTCAGACTAAGATGAAAAAAATACCCTGAAATTAACTTGTTTTTGGGGAGACAGGTCTCAAAAAACATCTGAAAATTGTTAAGATAACAGAGGACGAAGGCAAAACTATCTGAATAAGGGGTAAACTGATAAACTAACACCAGTTAAAACCAAATGTCACCAAATTAATATTGATAATGACACACTACCCACCTCGCAAATTGATGTTATTACATAGTGATGATTTGAACATTCTTTGATTTTTCTACATTGAAAACATCACTCGTACAGGTAAGACTTATTTTCAGTATAAATTAAGGTCTGAATATAAATGTATTTGCATATGCTTTTGAAGTAAAAATCCGTAATCGTAGTTATTGGTTGTTATTGTTTATTATTCAGTTGCTTTGATGAAACGGTGTTTCACGTTACCGTGCTGTGTTAGTCGATTTGAATTAGAATTAAAATGGTAACAATTAAAACTGAATGCGCCAAAAGTACACGTTTATTTGCCCCATAGTGTATACTTCATATCACAACACTGACAACCAACCTCGATGATCCGGGACTTACTGTTTCAGTGCTCTGCATGAAATTGCCCCTGGGAAATTTCATCAGGTTATCTAAACCATTTACCGCTTTTGAGTAGGCCACCAAGTCCATCGGTCTTGTGAGCTTATATTATAAAACCATTTCTTAAAACTCTTTGGTCTTACGTATAGAAAATTAGCATGTGGTTCCTTACTTATTTTTTTATTTCTCCGCTAACATTAATTGGCAAATTTGTCTTCGAGATGGAAAATAAATTCATGTCCAAAAGTATGAGCTTAATATGATGAGTAAAAGCCAGATGAAGTTCCATTATCTCACACCTAACGACTTGTTATTGTGCTTCTATATGTATACGTAGTTTTGTGAAGAAAAGTCTATGAGTGACCAAAGATAAACCATTCTCTCCTATCAGAGGTAGCTCCGTCATAAAATCCTATACAACCTCTGTCTTAATACGAAGGTTTCTCGAGCTTCAGGTAGTTCCCCTACCGGCGCAATATTGCAAATTAAACTACCTGGCATTATTTCAGCCAATGAAGACACCGTATGCATGAATAACATACTTGTTGTCACATAGGCCTTTACAATGATGCAGTCGCAAAATGAGGCATATGTGTTCTGTAAAGACGACTCACAGTGCAAGGTGCATATTCGAATTAAGTTTAACTTTTGGAGAGCTTACGGAAGTAACTTAGGCGATTTGAACGATGAATTTTGAAACGGCGTCGCTGATTGCACAACTAAGTTTGATTGCATCCAATCAGCGTTCTACATTTCGTGCCAGTTTGTGACTCGACGCATTGTTTTATAACATGTTTGTATGTTAATTGTAGTGGTATACTACTACTACCACTACTACTACCACTACTACTACTTCTGCTACTACTGATAATCTTATAAACTACCTTGTTCAGTTTTTAATAAAGACATGGCTTCGAAGGGTATTTGAGCGTACTAGTAAATAAGCTCCTATGATAATCACTTCCTTCGCTTCTGCAGGCCATTATTGCAGCCAAGAACTTTCAACGACGACAGGGGTTGAAAATACTTAGAGGTATCTGATTGGCTACAGCAAGAATGAGAATTCATAACGAACCAAGGTAATTCATAAGTCTTCAAACAGAAATCACAGCTATTAATGACTCTACAGACTTCGGGGAACATTTACCCTGGCAATTGTTTGTACAATCGCATCCTTGAGGCTTCCCATGTTGGTCGAAGAACTCGATATAACAAACAAGAAACAATGGAACTTATATATTTACTTCGTGTCAAATATGGAACAAAAATACAATTAAATGATTGTTCGCCCATTGATAGAGGTGATGCCCGTGCAGTTAGCACCAAGTGACCAGATGCTCCACTGCGGCGCCAGAATCTACACACGTGTATACAAACACAAAGCCGCTCCAGCCTGGATGACTTCTATTGCTTTATGTGCTAATCAGCGGGGAGACCTGAAATCATACGTACTATAGCCTTGCTAATACTGGGTTTTAACAGACAATGTGCTAAGGTAATAAAGGCCTTTGTTTAACAAACAAGCACACTTACAACACTGAAAGCACATGGTTGTACGATGGCTCAGCACTGCTTACAAACATTGTATAATGCGTTAAGTTTTAAGACTTCATAGTATCTTTGACATTGGCGTTGAGGGCATATGCTTTTATTCACATGATCTTATGAAGACAACCTATTGTGATAGAAATGATTTTATGTTTTTGATGGGGTACATGATTCTGATGAAGAAATGAAATGAAAAATAAATTAGGTTGTCTTGAAACAGAGGGCATATGATGAATAAGGTGATGTCTTTAAGCTGTCTTCGTTTCTTCAAGTCCTACGCATACCATGGTGCTGGATGTAAGTATAAAATCAAGATTGCCTATTCTATCATATTGCCCATTCTTAATGCTGTTACAGACAAAAGCGGAACAATGCAGCATGTAGCATCAAAGTAGAAACTTGTAAAATACAGAATTCACATGCTTGGTTGATTTGGAAAAGTGAAAGAAGTATTTTTTTCATGTATATATGATCTCTTCATATAAAACGATTTTTAAAAATTTAACATTAAAATGGTGAAACGTACATATCTCTAGTTTACTTATTTGTCTTCAGATATATTATGTACAAACAACGTAATGAAAGTTAGGCATCACATGTACAATTGCTAACAAAACAATGGTCATAATGTACAAATATCAACATCTCCATAAATATTTACATAATTAACAAATCAATCATTTGGGGAAATTAACAGATAGTAATGTGTATTGGTTCATATCAAAATATGCTTATATGTTTACAAACGAGTGAGACAATATGAAAATACTGTTATATCCTGTCGTGACTGGTTCCAAGAGGTCAAAGTTCTATAAGGGGTCACTTAGAAAACTGACCAATCGGAACGCCACAACCAACCAGCGCAAAGCGTCAGTACGGAAATAGAGTGGAAAGTGTTCTTTATCCACAGTGTGAACACAGGGAGAAGTACGTTGCCGTTTTCTTTAATTATTGCTTGTCTACACTACGTAAAATTATCTGTACGTGCTTGTTGTAAAATCATTCATTCAGTTGTAAAACAAAACGTTTCAACCTCGCTAGAATGTACACACAGCACGCATATTGGCACTTTGAAAAGAAATAATGTTTCATCTCCTCACTCTTTCACCAACCACGCTTGGCCAATCGTGATGAAGGAAAACATTTTGTCCGGGACATATTTTGATTCAAAGCGAGGCAAGACTATCTCTATCAGTTTCCGTTTCCGTCGTAGTGCCGGCGCCGAATCTCTGTTGCACGTTGAGACGAATATGCTCAGATGAAGGCGCTGAAATGAAAGTAAAACATAGAATATTAAGAGCAAATACCTGACCGTGTCATAATCACTGTTCCCTACGAGCGTAATAGGAAATATTTGAATATCTGTCATAACAACAAATACAGGATTATTTATTTCCATGTGACTAATTAAGAGGGCGATGTCATGAGGATTCGTATTTGAACCAGGGAATAAGAGAAACTATATCTCAGGGGATGTCAGACCTTCCAACGACCAATCAATAGTTTCAACAGACAGGCCCGTATTGTGACTCTATCATCGATCTGCTAAACAGGTCTTCTCCCCTAGAGAACAATATGGATTTCTTGACATGTACTTTCATTATTAAGTTAACTTTCAATGGCAATCAAATGAAAGATCGAGAAGATAGTTTGATCTTTCTGTTTGAGTTATGGAAATGCTATTTGCGAATACAGACTGATAAAATTAACAGAACGCATCAAGATTTGATAATCACAAAAAGAACAAGCGTATGTGCATTGGATGAAAATGAATGACATGGTTATTTCCATAATTATTCGTCTATATGAATTCGCATCGTTTATTCTATCGTATCTATTCCCGATATGCAGATAATACCAATCAAGCTATATCAAAATATTCATTAACCTCATAACCTGAAACTAAATCTTTAAATACTGAAAAATAAAACGTAACAAACTAAACACATGACAAATAAACCTCAATGGGAACGCTAATCTGCATCCTGAACACTGTCAACGATGTGTGCTTCTCGTCAGGAAACTAACTATTTTTTATCTTGCATGATAGATCCTCCAGAAGGAATAGTTTAATTAGGAAACTGGCTGTCTTGTTGAAGCGATCAATCAGATTGAGTAAGCCGTCTGTCTACAACCACGAGAAACCTCCTCACAATGTGAAGCACCCAGGGCGACGAAGACTTATTTGTTAATGTCATAGCGTCCCCTCAAAAGGGATTATAAAGGAAGAGAGTCTTGCTCAATCTGTCACAAACAAAAGAACTCGTCCTCCCTATTGCTACAAGTGACGTTGGAGTATATCTGGTTGTCAGTAAAGGACTACAAACATTGGTATGTTCGCAGACGCTGGAACATATTGTTTGTATGTATTGTTTGTTTGTATAGCTGGCTGACTGTAAATGAATACTAAGTTTGTCATACTCGTAAACTGCGTAACTGGTGTTCTGCAAATGACGTATTGACGTAACTGTTTTAATATAAACAATGGTACATGTATGTACGTATTCGTAGAAAGTGTAACTCGCTCTGTGCAAGTACATGAAAACATCTCTATGATCGTAGACTGTGTTCCTGATTTCAATACCAAACTGGCTGCCTTTTCAGCCTTTCAGTGCCCGCATTAAAACTATAGAACAAGGTCTCAGTGATCATCAAATGAGATCAGACTCATTATCTTCCTTCACGACCATGTTGAAGACCTATTTGTTGTTCGAGAATGAACTAAAGAACTACTGTGTGAAGCGCCAGTGAGCGGGACTCCTGGAAATCTATCATCATAATCATCATCGTTATCATACTAATAGGGTTTGTCCTTGAGTGTCCCTGCAGCCCATAAATAAAACCAAACAGAGAATGTTCTTTGAAGGGGTAACTGGCTTTCTGTAAGTAAATGAAAACAGATGTTCGTAAACGGTGTACTCAACTTTGTCCTTGTGTGAACGAAAATGTTATGTTCCCGGTTGTATGTAGGTGACTGCAAACTTTTCTCGGAGTAAATGCTTAGCTTTTTTGTGTGAATTCAAAGGTTTTTATTCGTAGATGTGTAACTCGTTCTTTACAAGCGCCGTATACGTATAGCTGGATGTCCGCTATATACAATCATTGTTTGTACATGATGGTGTAACTGGCTGTTTAAAGTATACACAGTACACTTGGCTCTGTTAGTGAAAGTAAAATTTCACCTGGTTTTATGCAAATAATCGTCAGATTTTATTTTGTTGCGTAGCAGTAAACGCAAATATTTATTTTTTTCGTAGAAATGTAGATACGCTTATTTTTTCTGTCAAATTTACGTGCGTTAAATCAATCATAGAATAACTTAGCAAAATCTCTTATTGGTAAAGCCACATTTTCGCATGACTGAAGGTGAGGCGTTCACTTGAAACTTTAAAATTTAGCAAAATCTTGAAACATAGACATAAACCTCATGAGTAAACGTAAAACAGACAATGTAAAAATTAAGTAGCTAAACTGCTGAGAATTACTGGAACACATTTTGGCAGCAATGACTAGAGAATATAATCGGCACAAAGTAAAATGGTGTATCAAGTACTGTCACCTTTATTTGAATTATTTCTACTAGAATAAACGCATTGTTTGGTGTATCAATGGTCCAAATTCACCTCAGTGATAGTATCTTGTAAACAAAAAAACTGTCACAAAAGACTGACATTATGACATTTTCATGAATAACTTACTAAAAGCCTACTGTTTCTATACAATTGGTAAAACACCACATGAATAATATATTGCAAACTAACTAGTTGTCGCCTTTTGACGAAAGTATGAAGACACCGTCAAATCATTTTCATGTTTGATGTCTGTCCTAGCAACGACAAATAACATACATATTGATATTTTCAAATAAATGTCAAATCTCACTACTTGTGAAACTAGCGGCTAAACACCCCGTTGTGTCTTTTCTTTCAGTGCCAAGAAAATCTAATTGAAGCGCTATTTGCCCAAGGCTGATAGACAGAACGCGTTGTGTCTTCCTGGAGGCATGCTGGAACATTGGTCTTACTGTCAATGCTACGGCAGAGTCTTTGACAACTCTGGAACTCAAATCGATTACCTAAAACAACGCTTGCTTCACATGTTGTTTTTGATCAAAAGAGACAATGTAATTTGAAAAGAGAATTGAGACAACTGGTAAAGGCAAATGGGCTCGCGATTGAGGAATGTTGTGTCGAGTGCCGTTTGCTTCATTCGTTTTTTTCAAAATCAACGAGAACAATCAACAAATTCATTTTAAGCTATTGTTTTGACGACTACTTCATGTAGATTAGTATTTGTAATTCAAACATGTTTTCTTTTAGTGGGAAATGAAAACTCGATGGAAACCCTCACATATTGTCCAATACTTGAAGATAATATGTTTGATACCAGGGTTTCTATTGAGAGTAAGAGAGTTGAATATATTAGGTCTACATATGATATATATATATATATATACATCTCAATAAACGTAGATGAAGTTCAGTTCATCAGTTTATCGATTATATTCGTTTCATATGCAAATGCATAACTTGAAATGAAATGAAAGGGTTTCACAGCCTGTACAAGCAGAATAATTCTATGTAATTAACGCTAATTCCATCAGAGAATCGCTGACAATGATTGTCTATGTCAAGTTAAAACACATTACGACAATAGTTCATTTTTGTTAATTTTCTAACGCAGCGTCAACCACTGCATTCACTTGCACATTATTCAACTGAAACAGATCACTACCACTGAAATACAATGAAGGGTTTCATTCGAATTATTATCGCCCTGATCCAAATAACAAGGCACAGGGGACAACTGCGATCAGAAACCTACTAGTAGTTGAAACGTGACTTGCTTTGGGGATTCCACTTATCTTTGAACTATTACTTAGTGTAAAATGTAAAGTTAATTTATCGCTGGAATCCCGACTCCATTTCCCCAAAGAGCAACTTCAAACGTGTGGTCATGATGACATGGAAGCATATCGGACTCTTGCCCTCTAGTGGCCACAGACGGGACTATACGAGACCAGTGATTCTCTACAGCTCATTAAGAGGGTAATTGATGTTAGGTCTAGTCTGGCCTAATGAGGTTACACTATTACGCCACCAAATGAATGACAGTCAGTAATTACGCCGTGATGAGCAGACTGAAACCCTATGGACATGGGACTTAGATCTGTAAATAGGGTAAGGCCTATGTTCAACACAGTAATAGGGCGATGAAGACTAGTTTTACTTTCGGGACAACAGCAATAAGCAACTTTGCAAAGAAAATACTAGGGTTAGACATAAGCTAGGATGACTGGTACGACTGAGGATATTTTAGCAGACATACATATTCAGGTATCCTTTTAGAATAAGGAGTTTAATTTTTAGAAGCGTGTTTGACATCTTAATGTAAGAGTAACCTTTGGGATTAAAACCAATTTCAAGAAGATGAAGTTACCAAGTTGCCTTATGATGTACCCTGGTATGTCACCGGAGGCAAGATACGATGGGCATGTCGTTGTAGTATTGTATTCAGAGCTTATTCCTCAAATTAACATGGACTTTTAACACAATCAATCTTGATCTTTCATTACACATTGATGGCGTTTTCCCTAATTGTTCGGATAGGAATGGTAAAATTGCTAGAGATATATAGCCAAACAAGGATCAGAGCCGGTATTTAAATGTGACAACACTATTCGCAACCCTCCACAGTTGAGATTGGAATCGTAAAGCCCGTTTCCGCACTGATGCAAAATTTAGAGACCCATTTGGTTAGGAATCAATAGGAGAAATCCTTGGTGATGGCTGATGCACAGAAGGCGGGAGTCGCATACCATTATTGAACTGGGCAAAGACTAGGGGTTTATTATCCTCAAGTCCAAATTATAGGGGGTAGCACACGTATCTTATGTGTGGTAATGCTACATAATTTTCCCTTATTATCCCCACAAAGACGGAACTAAATTCAATGGCTGTCGCTGGGCATGAAATCTTGTGAAACTAAAATCGAAGTTTTTATTGAATTGCAAAAATTCAGAAGCCTATTCATAGGAACGATTTTAAATTTTTTTGAAGTTTTAATTTTAGCTCAATTGATTTTTTTGGCAACTGAAAAAGTTTCGAAAACATGCAAATTATATGTTTCTGGTGGCAGATAGTTATATCTAATAATGTTGCATTCATAGATATTCTAGGTTGACTAATCTTTGTAATTTAATGCTTGTTACATCGACCTATTTCAGAAAATAAAACCTTTTAAACAGAATATCAGTGATCGCGAGTACATGTATATGAAAATATGAAGAAATAAAGGACAGCCAATTTCGTACTTCGCATCCCTAAGATCGCTCACTTCTTCACCTCTTCTCTGATGTTCATTTTTAACTAGGACTCGTATATGAGACAGTGAATGTATCCATCACAATGACAATTGGAATATCGCAAGTAACCAGCGCCAATGGCATTATTAAGACGCCAAGCGTTCATTTCAAACAATGAAGTTTGTGTCACAATGTCAGGTTCTTGTACTCAAGAAAATGGCGTATGATTTTGCTCAGTGGGCTAAAACAGAAATAATTGAGTATTGCCCCGTCAAGACTTCGATCTTAAATCTCAATTAGGTTCAAGCTTGATTTACAGTAAAGGTATCGAAGGGAATAATATTACCAAATTCATAATTCATTGCAAGTTATTCTCAAATATTAAATGTTGTCATAATTTCATATTAATAGAGCAAATTCTGCCATTACGTAAACGATTAGAAAGTTAACATCTATGGTGTGTACAAGTTGAAATAATCATTCAATAATGTTTTATTTTTTGCTTGCGTTAAGTTGAACAAGAGGAAATAATTCAACACCCTTTTCAGAACCCACATAAATTGTTTAACCCTAGATCGACACAACACATCAAGTAAGTGATGCGTATTACATGAACGAAAATTTGTAAAATATTTATATTTTTGGTTTTTCCAATCTGCGTTATAATCTTTTACTTTACAGTGATTGTAGGATTTCGAACCTACAGCTGCATACCGAAAGTTTGTTCACTTACTACTGAATCGTAGTGCAAATAGCATGTAATTTGGGTTTCATTTCAACGTCAATAACATATCTTCAGCAAAACTGACAATGGATCACCCACTGTCCATGTGTGAAATAGCCATTCATGAACGAATGTTTGGATAATCTGGTCTCTCGTGCAAAAATTCGAATTTTGGCATATTGATATAGACAGATGGGGTCATATTTTCGAAATTTCAGTTTCGTTTAATGTCAAATAAAATGTTCCATATCGACTCTCTGAGATTTAAACCAACATAATCACATTGACTTTGTGCTAAGGAACGAAGGTGACTTATTGTTAAAAAAGATTATATCTTATAAAGGATTTTATTGAGAAAAATAAAAATTAGTGTTTTCGGAAATTTGACCCCTGGTCACTTCAATGACCTGCCAAAACTGTTACGGGTAATTGTGGGGCACGATGAACATTTGCCTTAAAGAAGAATGGATCAGCATATGTGTATTGAAAATTCAACATTATACGTTTCTTTTTCGCAACTCTACGATACCTCAAAGGCATCTCAAATTACATGATATATGCACTAGTATACATGTACTGTAGTATGTGAGCAAACTTTTGGCATGCAGCTGTACATCCTCAGATCGGGAATCTATTGCCATCACTGAATATGGAAACATGTTCAACCTAGCTGTATATGAAGTATTCTTTGACGAATCGTGCGATCAAAAACATAATTATTACAAATTAACATATAATCATCTCATACAATGCACTATGTGGAACAATAGGAATGCACAAAAGTTGGTGAACCGTCGCTCACACCAGACTTACAGCGTTACATCTTCAATCCAATCTGATGTTCCAAAGATCTCGACGTAAAAAATGACGTCTCTGAAATGGAGCTTTATTGGACATTTTTGCCACTGCTGTATTGTAGGACGATTTCTGGACGATAGGTAGAAGGTTCCTCTAAATACCTTCGCATGTAAAAAAGTTTAAACTTTATTCTAATCTCTATGTTGTCATGATTATGTTGACATACCTACCATAATTATTTGACGTGCCGGTGGAACCCGTTGGCGCCATCTTATAACTGGCCGAGTTCATGGTAAGTTTACGGACATTCTTCTGTGGTTGGAAGACAATTATGTACACCTTTGGCAAAAACAGACATAGCAAGGCCACCGTCGCACTCAAAGAGATGGAAACACACAGCGTGGTAATCTGAATCTGCAAAAGAAATGAATCTTTATGAATATTTTATTTAATGATTGATATAAAGTGAATCTTAATTTTGATGAAGTTTGCTTCTTATCAATGATCTAAGAACATGCAAGAAGATTGCATTATCGTTTGAGATTTTGATGAATGATTATTTAAGTACAGTTTCTCTTGATGAATCTACAATAAAGAATGCAATTAATACAAAACAGACCAGTGTGATTTTTTTACCTTAATGTTTCATACATTCGCAGTGGGCATTGATTGTTACCGTGCACTGGGAGAGAATGAAAGCTTTGCGTTATTTTGTGCCTTTTTGCATTCTGTAAACTTTTCTAAACGAAGTAACCTCATGCTTAAAAGATCATGGTGAAGCAATAAGTAGAGATACGTAATCACTTTTTATTGTCAATATTGATAGTCAGTTAAAGTTATGCTTTGTCTTCACATATAAAAATCGTGCCATTACAACTTCTATGACACCTTCCCTCTTAAAAGTATAATTTATCGATATCCTTGATGTAAATGCAACGAAGCAATATACGAATTTAAAAATCGAAATGAGCGTTTTTCACGATTTCAACTTGAGAATCAGATGAAATCAAACGCATCCTCAAGATTTCAATCACCAGCACTAGATGCCCTTCAATATGAGTCAGGAACAGAGTTCACAACATGCACAAATCTCAGCGTGTTAGAAATTCCTCACGCAAGGTTCAACCTAACCATCACAATTACACATGTGAAAGGGCACACGGACAATAGATCCTATTTGGCACATTGGGTAGGGCACTCAGGGCAATTTCGTACCATCAGAAAATACCAATTACTCTTTGCTTAAGTGCCATTTGCATTAGTACCCGACGTTACACTTTCCGATAAATATGAGAAGGTGGCAAAATCCGGATGTTCAATAACAATTATTTACATCAAGGCCGCTTATTTTGCGCTCAGAGTTAGAGTATGGCTCCCTTTGAGAGTGCAATAACACTGCCATACGCCTGTGTGTTGGGTTTATTGAGAGCAGCGTCTTATATAAGATAATATGATCATGTCGCTTCTTCAAGAAGGACATCACTAAACAAAGACTTTGATAAAGTAGCCAATCTGATCGCTTGGTCAACTCTATGCATTATCAAAGGGACACGATGCAATATTGAATTATGATTTCACGATGTAAGGCAGACATTATTCAGTTTACAGAACCGTTGTTCGGTCGATATTAAAATATTATTGAATTACAGCATTGCATTAGTTATTACGTCACCAAAAAGCCATACTGCGTCACATTTCTTAAAGAAAAAGCTCATATGATTGATCAACCATCAATTTCAGAAAAAAGTTTTGAAAGTTTCTTAAAAACATATCGTGATAAAAACAATTGTGATATCCATATAAAGGCCTTATTGGTAGAATAATGACAAAGTAGCTCTGTTATTGACACACGGATCAATAACATATTTGTTTCTTCGGGGATAAGATATATCTCTCGTGTTTTCTGAATCAATGAATGTGACGTTTCAACCTTTACAAACTTCATTCGTTTTACTTTGTAACAATAGGAAATGTTGACAGAATTCTACTTAAATTATTCCTGTCATCGTTTCAACGGTTTAATCTCTCAAGCTGTCGACGGGAAGAAGAAGAGATGTTTACCCAAGCTTCAAGAACGGTCTATAATATTGCTGCAACCAACTTTACCAGTAGGAGCTTTGGGCCCTTCACGCTTCTTGAAATATGCTGGTCCCACACAAATCGAAGGAAGAAGAATCCTCATTGCTTAGTAGGACAGAGCTCACAAATCATCCTCCAGAATCTCTGGATCAATGCCATGCCCTGAAGCCACCTGGGATATTTCTTAATGATCGGCCAACTCGGACATGGTCAATGCAATTCCCGTCCGTCTCCTTCTCTAAAAGCGGATTATTAAATGCCAGTTTATCACACCCACTAATGAAGTCAAGCAGTACCCTCTCCCCCTAACAGGTTTGTGACGATTATGGGATTTTGACGGGTGTCTTGAAGGTTGAAGACATTAGATATGTGGTTTATACTGTTGCATTGGTTAACCGGTGACGGATCAAGATCATTTTGAATAAGGGGATGTCATTAAATATGAGGTTTACACTAATGCATCCAGTGACCGATCGAGATATTTTTAAAGGAGAGAGGGGAATGGGCACGAGATGCAGCACTTATGTAAAAGGCGGAGGAACCTGGCAGTTTCCTAAACTACATTGTCAGATCCAAGTTAAAATGTAGAATGTTCATTATATGACCTGTACATTTGATGCCACGCATGTTTTGGGTCATCACTTACATATACGTACGTGCTCATCAGTTTGGGGTTAACTCGGACTGTCATAAGCGCATTACAACCGAGTAGAAACCAATCATATTGTAATAATCATGATAATATTTGAATAAGCTGCATTTTACAATTATACATTTGCAACATGTCCAAATCGACTCCAAAGATGTCTTTATGAACAAATTCAGAACATTCTTATACTTCTACTAATAATTATTGCCCTGAACCCGTCACCACCACATGTTGCCAAGTTGTACTTAGAAACAAATAAGGACATAAATCTACAATTGAATGGTTAGCCTCGGACCTCCTACAAACCGTTTATAAAAGAGGATTAATGAAGGACCCTGATAAGCTTCGATCTATCAGTCAATGGTCCCGATAAATATCAAATAATCTTAAAGCTGAACGCAATAAACATTAGTAATTCAAATTAATGTGACTGCTGCACATGTGTCGATTGATCAAAAGAACGGATCAATCATTTCGGGAGACTAAAATCTTTGTCAATCTTACGACGGACGCTGTTGCATTAAAATAACCGTATCACAAGACAACTGCTATTTGCTTAGAAACAAAGGGGGTTCATTTATCATCGGTCGTTGGCTTCATTTCATATAACCTTTAGATTATCGGGAAAGGGTACGATAGCAAGACTCAACGGCATCAAAAATCTATCCAGGTGGCCTATTCATATTCAAAAGGTCCGTTATCGAGGAGACTTTTATTTGAATTGTGCATCTACATTTGAAAGTAAATATTTGAACTCGTTTTCAACATTTATTTCATTTGACCAAAAAGAACGTCCCCATTTCAGTCTCCTATTTGCAATCGCATAGGAACTTAGGTTACATTTTATTTTATACATAATGCTTCCCGCAGTTTTAGTCAAGAATGCAATGTCTTACCTCCTATACCGTTGCAAATTGCCCTGAATATAATGACTTATTTAGTGGTGGCTGTTCATGGGGGTCGCAGCACGTTTGAGTACACGGTTATTATACGCGTGGCTGGATATTGTTGAGCTAAATAGGGGTCACAGGCTTAACGAATAACAACTATTGCTTGAGGTCACTGCCAAGCGATGAACAGTGACTTTAAGTCTCTGGTGAAAGATGGAAATGAATGTTTAATGTTAATGTAAATTTGCATGAACATTTCTAAATAACTACACTAATGGTGTCCTATTTAAATTTTTCTCTTGTTATATTGTATTATATTAAGAGTTTCTGTATAAGAGAAGGGATTTCTAATGATATATTTGTACATTGGCATTGCTTTTAACCTATACAAGAAATGAATAACGATGAATGCAAGGGATGCCACCAAAATTTGGCCAAATGGTCTTTGAATGTCCAGCCTTACTGTTATAACGTTTCGGTTAAAACAATCATATCTTTACAGTTTGAGTTCTCATAGTTAACCGCGATGCAGTGACATTTAAGTTTTTGGTTACAGAAAACCGATGCAATTTGATCTTCATTTTTGAAGTTCAACGATTCCTCTTGTTGATGGCATTTCATTTTGTGATAAATCGCTGCAAGTTTAAATTCAATCATAAAACAGATACATATACTGATCATTGTGATTAGATGCGCATAAAAGCATCTGTTTAAGGTCTGTCTGATGTAGACTTTGTCTATTTTAAAATTTTCTCTGACGAATAACGTAAAATAAAAACGCATATTGCCATAGCTGTATGTGTTATTTTTTCCACATAATACCCTACATCTAAATAAATCACATTTCTACAACCATAAATCAATCACAACCAAACAACGATTGTTTACCATCCTTTAGATAAAAATCAATAAGTATTTTTAAGAAGCAGGTGCAATGAAAACGGAATTTGTAAGAAACAAATAGTGAACGTTGCATCTTCTTTGTATGGGATCTCTGCGATCTAGACATCCTCAATAAATAATGCACAACACTTTCGAATTCAATTACAATTGAAGTATTAAGTGTAAGGATTTAAGTGTAAACACGATTGCTGGTTATTATTAAGTGAAACAGATAGAAAACATAATGTAATCATCGATCTTATGTAAAGGAAAAATGTACTTAAACACCTAACAAAAACGAAATGAGTATTTTAATTATTTATCGGGATAGCATCTGCCCCATTTGTTCATGTTAAATCTCCAGAATCCCAAAAAGAATATTCGAAACCTAGTTTTCAAGCAAAGCATGTGATATAGGCGTGCAAAGCTCGTACACCATAAATGATTTCATAGAAATGAAGGAGGAGATAATACACTATCTGAGAGAAACGATATAACACGATTGTATACGTGATCAAATTTGCATACGAAATCATCTTTATACACCGATCGCCTTTTGGTGATATCCTTCTATGTCTAAAGTGTGCACATTTTTACTAGGAGAATGCATTTCATTTACAGGAGGAAGTACTGAATTATCATTATTGCATGCATGAATTTTTGCAACCCTATAAACATTGTCAAAAAACATAAACAGATGCATATTTGTTGCAATAAATAAAATTGTTTAGATTCTGTAGACGACTGGATATTATTTTTTGTTCAAATAGCAGCAGTAAAACATAGTCAACTCGATTAATCCTAAGATTTTAAATTGACATAAGATGAATACGTTTACAAATTATATTTATCGGCCATAATCGCATATAAATGATGAAAATCAAGGCAATTTATATGTTATCAACCAAATATCATTCCCAGCATTTAAACCAGTGAAACCCTAACATTATCCAAAATATTTGAATTGATATCATTTAGTGGGCAGTGTGAGTTTAGTAGGTCGATTGAGTAGATTTGAACCATTGCACATAGTAGTTTGGTACGTCACGGAGCCAAACAAACTTTCATGAAACATACTATGTCATTTCAAGACCAGAACGCTGCTCGAACATTAACTTTGACTATTCCAGCCTTTCAGATAGGCAAGGCTAAAACAAGTCCTGAAGGGCGAGGCGACCCAAGTCGAACAACCTGACGAAGAACCAGTGTGAAATTTTAGCAATAATTAGCCAAATTGCCCCTAGTAACAGGTTCATGAATATACAGTAAAAGCTACTGTGATTTTTTGACGAAATGATGAAAAACGTTAACTTCAGGACAAAAATAGATTATTTGAGTGCACCATTTATTTCAAGTGTCAATTTATTAATTCTTTTTCAAAAACATAAACTTCGATTACCAAAAAGATTAAAAAGAGTATACCATTTTCTTTATCTGACAGCGGTAAAGAATGAGCGATATGGAAGATTCTACTCTTACTATGCTAATATGCCTTATAGTGTCCTTCTGGTTGTTTTATTGATTACTTGCCAAACAAAGTTACGAGCGCGGTCTTTTTGTCAATAAAATCTGAATATTGATAGGGGGATAAAACAAGGAGAGGGTTGATGGGCCTAAGTGAAAACGATGTAACATTACATTCATTGTTTTGAGGGTATACAGTGATTTGATTCACGGCTCTTACATAAAGCCGACGATGAATGTCATTATTTACAGCCTTCTCGCCGTCAGCCTAACGCCGTTTAAGAGCCAGAGGAAGAGTTATAAATATTGTTCTGATATCATTCTAGCCAGCCTATGTTATATATGGGGAAGGTGCAGATCGCAGACCTTCAGATATGTGTAATAAATAACCGATCTTTTCTTGCGAAATGGTTGATAATTCAGGCTTTATTCCTTTTGAAAGCTTGGTATAAGTTGTGGTATTGTTGCTTTTTACTGTTATTAGAGATTGTGTAGGAGGACGTTTTGCCAAGAAACCAGTCCAAATATGCACTGATGCTGGCAACCAGCTTTTAAGAAAAAGAGATGATTACCCGAGGAACTTTGGCATATGACTTTTACGAAACGAGTGTGAAGTTTTGTATTACCCGAGCGAGAGCGAGTTTCGTAAAAGTCATATGACGCACTTCCGAGGGTAATAATTTCTTTATCACCGATTCTATTCATAAAAAATGCACCGAAATATTCAGAAAACGTCCTGCTTTCCTTGCGACGCCCTGCTACAGTGACGTCACGAACAATGGTTTTATGACGTCAGAGATGACAAAATGCGGTAACTCGCGCTGAAACAATCGTTGCTAGGCAAAAGTGATATGTGCACATGTGCTCGTATTGAAAATATGTCATCACTTATGATTAACCATATGGGTAATAAACGTTGATTAATGTATGAATCTGTTAAAGATGTCCTTTGTCCTTAACTAAAGAATAGAACATGACTGAAATTGGTTATGTAAGGGTTTTGAAAGGCTTGACAACATCTTTATCTTTGTGTTTCTAAATATTCAATAACATTAAACAAGAGTTCCGTAATATACATACTTAAATACTTTAATACGTTTCACCATTAATATATTGATTCAAATAATTCCAGCCTTCTATGACAAATCTGACTAATTTGATACGATAACGAAATCGATAATCTCCTTAAATTTACATGTAAATTTTACTTGCAAGTGATAAGGTATCATTTCTGATTATACGGATCAAAGAATCAATATCTTAAAAGGAATGTTTTACGACTAATTACGCTTAAATCAAAAGATTCTTTAAAGTCAAGGTTCACAAAGTTACATTTGACTGGTCTTGACAGAAAATATCATTATCTCAGACTGTTGATACCCTGTACATCCTTTCAAACCAATGACTGAAGTTGATTTGTTAAAGGTACTGCTTTTTAAAAATGTTATGAAAGCAGCTACATCGCTTAACAGATCTTAATAAACGTACTGAACTTTCAGTTATGAGAGAAAGCCTTTGAAAGTTGTAATGTCTTCAATTCAAAGTCACCCATAAAAGGGAGTCTGCGTAATACAACTCATCTTTCTAGAGATTTTGAAAAGGACGATGTTCATTATAGTGCTATACTTGTTCAACCATGAATCAAATGGCCTCCTAACCTTCATTTTTTTTAATTTCCCATTGGTCAAGGTACATGTACACAAAATATAGGCATTGCATGGTTTATAGTTATTTTTTTAACGCAAATGAAGTGAAAAGGGCTACAGCGTGACCTCAGTGTCCCAATTCATAAAGCCAGTTGGTCAAGGGGAATTCGATTCTGTATCTTTGCATTAGCACAAGACAGATAAATGTTAAAAATTCAAAGTCAGCATTCCTATTTCTAGACTTTATACAATTCATTGATTGTGGATTTGGGAGATAGACTCATGCACACGGAATCGTAAAGGGGCACAGAGTATGTTATTGGGGCCAAATATGTCAAACTTGGTGTTATTTGATCGAGAAGTAGTAGTTGTCGATAAAAATCAATATCTTAATGCTTATCAGTCAGCATTGAGATAATAAACAGGTTTAAGTTGTAATTTATGATCGAAAACGGGACAATGGCGAGCGCCAATTACGGAATCTTATTCCAAGTAGAAACAAAGGCAAATATTGCTTAGTAGTGATTAATAAACATGTAACTGATATTCATGGGAAATGAATATACAGTTTCGACTTATTAACATTTCTGTCCCTTTTTGTATTATCATTGAAAACAAGAAAATATCCTAATTTGGGCATTTATAGATAAAGATAAGTTTAGGAAGGATATTTGAACCATTCATAAAACAAATGATATTTTGGCTCTTATCCAAGACACATTAAAGTTTCTATACATACTCTGTGCAACATTAAGAATGTATGACCTCCATTTGCTTTCCAAAGACGTATCCCCTATACTAACCTGTGTCCTAATACGAGCGTTTCTCGCTCTAGAAAAGTAGAAGCCTAATTGGATACAATCAAAGTTATTTGTGCAATCAGCGAGGCCGTTTTAAATGTTATAATTAGAAAAGCCTTAATTGTTTATATGTGCACCCGACCTCGGTGATCTCACATTTAAACTCACGGGCAAAAGAAAGTATAGGTTAACTTCCAAGGCTCATAACATAAAAAAAGATGATATTTCAATGCCGTGAAGATGATTTCATAGCACAATCAAATGACAAATATGCACACAAACAGATTTCATTTGATCACTCCAGTATTTTTGCTGCAATCTCATTTAAATAAGCACGGAATCAAATTTCAATGATTTTTAGTGCCCCTAGTAATAACAGTGAGACCACAAACATTCTCTGTTGTCGTCAATCACGTATGTGACGTTTTTAAACGTCGGACGACGGCGTCAGGTATACGTTGCCACTATTCTCTATGGGCATGAACCAGCTCTTGTCTGTTTTGTGGGGCGGGTGTACGGGTCCAAGTGATTCTATAAGTGTTCAATGGGATTTAAGTCGTGAGAACGAGCAGGCCACTGGAGAACATGGACGTTGTTCTGTTGCAGGACGTTGACTTTTGCTAATGCCGTGAGGGGTCTTGCGTTATCATGGTTTACGATTCCCTGGGCCTTTGCTTGTATGAAAGGGAACACAACTGGTTGGAGAACTTAATGAATGTACTGATGTGCGTTCAAATTTCAATTTATAACAACCAGTTGTGTTTTAACGTCACCACAGATACCGCCCCACACCATGACACTACCAGCACCGTAATGATGGACATTTTGAACACATGTAGCAGCCAAACGCTCACCACGGCCCCTGTACACCCTCCGTCTTCCATCGTTGTGATACAGACAGAAGCGTCTCCAGTTCTGAGCTTGCCATCTGAAAACACGCCCCGCCCATTGAAGTCGACGACGCTTATGCTGAGGGGTCAAGGCTAAGCCTCGGAAGGGACGATAAGCCTGAATCCCTGCTACACGTAATCTCGTGGACACTCTACTAACACGATGACCAAGAGCCGTTCGCGCTGCCATTACAAATCTGTTTCTCAGATTAATGGTCCAGATGTAGTTATCTTCATGATGCGTAGTAACACCTGGTCTTCCATTTCGGGGTCTGTCCCGGGTCCGACCAGTCTGTCTGTGACGTTTCATAAGCAATGGAACGTTCGAGCAATATGGACGTGTGTGGCTCCCATTTCGGCCATCCTAAGAGCTCTCTCTCTCGTTGTTCCTGGGTCAACCTTGTCATTCCTTTTTATGAATTTTCAGCTGCTATGATATGTCAGTATCCAGCAAATCGATTTATACATATCTTAATTTTCAGGCAATGGGTCTTAAACGGAACTAACGATTTTTCCGGTTTCAAAAAAATTCCGGGATACAAATTGCGTTTTGCGATATGTATCATGTGTTTTAAGGCATGCCATCATTTTTCGTATCACTAATATTTGGTATAATCAGAAATTTATATCAATATGAAGGACCTATACTTTCTTTTGACCGAGAGTGTATTATCCGGTGTTTTCATTGGTTGAAAATATGCAAGCAGTTTAATTTGCCGCAAGTGGAACTCTCGGAAACTCGAGGATAGGTCGTATTACAACAGAGGTTAGTATAGGAATTTATGCCGGAGCTACCTCTTGAATCGACAGAACTGCTGACTGAATATTACGTCAATATTAGTTGAAATACTTTAAAGGGAACCAACCTGACCCGATGAAAACATGCGTAATTTGGAAACCGTAAAGGTCCCAAAAATAATCTTTCATCCATTGTTTTCCATTGGTTTTTAGCCTCTCCACCTTACGCCATACCTTTAAAAAGCTAAATGTCTTAATAATATCAACGATACTCATTAGGTTATTCTATTTTAGAGATTGGTCTCCTTGTTCCTATTAAATATTCAACGACGATTAGTAGGTCCAGTGTGCAGTAATTTGTTTAAAACCATCTGGGGTTTTCTAACTTCTACTGGAATCGTTATGAAGGAATGTAATGACCAATCTTCTACTCGCTGCGTGGTTCGCAGGTCAGGTATGATTGAAAGAAGTCAGTGTTACGTTTGATCGAGCGCGCTGAGAGTGGGAGGACAAGGCTCACAAATAGTGATTAGTTGAAGGTGGAAAACAAGAAATATTGGTTTATTTTTTCCTTCTGAAACTTTCAAATCTCTTAACAGAAAGACAATGAAGCGTTTAAGTATTACAGTGTTTAAAGCATATCAATGTTTCAATATGTAAAAATATAATTATGAAATAAATAACAAAATATTAGTATTTATAAACATATACAATTATTTAAGATAAAAGATTTCATTATTATGATTTCGAAAAGTTGATGAAGATTTCAGTTTTAACTTTTTAGACTTTAGACTTTATCTGACTTTTGGATATGTTTGTGAAAGTTAAACATGGCATTTTCAGTCTTTGTATTTACTTATTATTCAATTTTAGAAAAATAACTTTTTTCGAGTCAGTTTTAGCTTTTCTCTTTAGTTCAATGATATAAAATGTTATTCAATTATCGTTAGCTCAAGGCCTTTGTTTTATGAAAATCTAATTACATTGATGAAAGTTCAGATGCCTAGAAACTTCATCTTTTTTCGGTCACAGATACCAAATGTAGCCTAGTTCTATAAAGATCGCAGGTGACACACTATAAGAGATGTGATCTTTCTAACCAAACCGAAAGACAGTACAATGTTTCTTTAGGCAATGTCGTTTTTAACATCAATACACTTTAGGATTAGTAGAAAATAGCTAGGAAAAGGATAAGCATTTCAATTGGCTTTCTTAAGCCCCATCTCGAGATAGGACTCCATTAGATAATTAAACATATTTTTTCAACATTATTGGTAAACGAAAGAGACTTTACATTGCAACTGAGCTTAGGAAGAGATTGTTGGAGACATTAACTCTCGACCAATCGTCCTAAATACAATTTGCATCAAATAGACTTGCCAGTCCGGCGTAATCTTAATTTACACTCGAATTTCGATTTTCATTACCTGATAACTAATTTGCGCTTGTATTCTGAGTGTTACTATAGCCGTTTCATTACAAATTACTTATTTCCAATTCATTCTGAATTTATACATTTTATATAAAAGAAAAAACACTTTCTTTGACGTTTAGAGTGTGTATTTTATAACATAATGATTTACTTTCCCTATGAGGTTTCCATTAGAGATATCTATTCTTCCCAACTTGCATCATTGCTAACGTTAAATATGCAGTGATAAAACTACAAGGAAGGAATTTGTATATTTGTATTTATATATGATACTTGTCCTTATTTTCATAAAGTTGTGTCTTTGTAACTTCCTCATGGACATGCAAGTTATATTAACACGATATTATCCTACCTGTATTTTGGATATTATAACTAGTACTGCTGAATTAAAGGTTGAATAATACTACCGATGCGACGAAGTCACATCCTATTCATGTACATGTACATACAATTATCGTTATCAACGTTGACATGTCATTTTTCTTTAGAAAAATGACACCATGCGTTTTATTTCATACTTCCATCTGCCCACGTAAAAGCTGCCTGTATTTAAAAATAAATTGTGTCTACATGAGCATTAATTGATTTCATTCTGTGCCCAGTTTAATACTGGGAATAGGCAAAATATCAAATGTAAACAAGTTATGTGTACAAATTTACTTCATCTTACTTTATTTACTTTCCTTTACTTAACTTACACGATAAAGGTTGAACAATGTTATGGTAATCGATCGTTTTATAACAACAATTCCTGTACAGAGGTAAAAAAAAACTGTCCAGTTGTTATATACATTAATTTACACTGCAATAATGTCTGGTAACGCTTTTGTACAATGACAAGCAGAGCTTTATAAAATTAAAAATTAAAGGAATGAGATGAAGGTATACTCACCCTAAATGAGTTCAGAGTTCCAAAGTATATCGGCACGAATGCCAACCATATTATACAAGTTGTGTACATAGAAAATCCAATGAATTTCGATTCGTTGAAATTTTCAGGAATCTTCCTTGTTTTCACGGCATATATTGTACATATTATGATGAGGAGCATATTATACACTAAAGAAACTAAGAAGGAAATGTCGTCACTTTTGCACCTCAGAATAATCTGGGCTTTCCTCTCATCGGGATAAAATAACTTTGTCCCCGGAGGCTCAAGGAGAAGCCACACAGAGGTGAAGAGTACTTGAATAAAAACAAGAATTCCTGCTATGACAATCTGTGACTTTGGACTTATGAATGGGGGTCTTTTAGCAGACTTTCTGGCACTTTCAAATATCCTTGAAATTCTATTAGTTTTAGTCAAAAGTGCTGAATATACGACAGAAAATCCAAACCCAACGCCAAACCGTTGGAAGGCGCATATCACTGGTGAAGGCTTGGCTAGCAGGACAAATGTCATGAGATAGCAAAAGAGACAACCAGACAGAAGCATGTAGCTCAGTTCCCGCCCAGACGCCATGACCACCGGTGTGTCGTTGAACATGACGAAGAGTGAGATGGTAAAGGAAGTTGCAAGGATCCCCACGCCTGCCAAGCACATGGGAATAATGGCGAAGAAGGTATTCCATGTCATGTGTTCAATCTCTAAGGGGAAGCAGCCAGTTTTATTCGCATATGGCCACTTTCCTGGCTCACAGGGGTCACACGTCTTCTCGTCCTTGACATACATCCCGGGGTGACAATATGTACAGATCCAGCAACACTGGTCGCCTTGACGCATATTCTTTATCTGACCTTCTTTGCACGGCTCACTGCAACGAGACGTTGGGATATCATACGTCCCCCCAGCCCATATGATCTTGTCCAGGTCAAGCTCAAGGGAGTTGGCCCATTTCCCCACTTCTCTGTACTCGTACTGTCGTGTAGTTCGGTTCCGCTGGAAATTCATAATCGTGTAACGGCCAGGGGCGTCACCGAATTTGTCGAAACGTACCCTTGCACCATAGCCATCTGTAAAACATACAGGGTATTTTTGTTAAATAAAATACATTGATATATTGACTAGCATATTAAACGTGGTGTTGTTTATCGGACCCTGAACAGGGTCTATCTGGTACTGTAAACATGTCAGATATAAAAGAATAGTGATGTCAATACTTGATCAAAAACCCCTTAGATGTCACGTTGATAACGATGTCAGGTCACTGTTCAAAATATATTGCCAAAATCATACCTTGCAGGAGATATCAGTTGATCTCCTAATAGCGATATCTCCCATGAAACACAATTTTAGACAATACAATTTTTTTAAATATCAGTTATCAAGATGTCCTTCTTAACAAGGAATAACATTCTAATGATACCAGTGTAGCCTCTTTTTGATGACCGGTTAAAATACACACTATCACCAAATCTGTTTCGAAGGAGTTATTTCGTTATAGTCACGTCCCCAAATTAAATTGGATAGTTTAAAATGACATCAATCCTGGGTGAGGAATACGCCATAGCAACTCACTTCAAGTAAACGTTTAATGTGCAATTAGTGATATTTTTTTTAAAAAACCAATGGTATACAATATATAGATATTGATTTGAAGGGCGTAAAATTACTTCCGACTATGATTAAAAAACGATCAGCTCAACAAATCAGTGTGTATTCATTCTTTAAATAACTTAAAGAAGTTACTCAGCAATGACATATCCCACCGACCCCCCATAAACATTTGAATATATCTTAAAATCGCCTTATATAAAGTTACTAATAAAACATATTGATGAGAACTAAGCTACTTTAAGTCACACGTCAAGGATCAATCTTAAACTGCATAAAGTCCAACTCCTTATCATTTCAAGTGAAAATATTTATTTAAATACTTGATGCCATTTTTTTTTATTTCCGCTCCGGATATAAACCATCTCTATATAGAGCCCATATCGAAATTGTTTCCATGGAAACAAAAAAATCCGAAAACCGGAAAAAATTTCAAAGACGCCACGTGCATCCAGAAGATGTGTAGTGAATATGCAATATTTGACAAAGATGTGATGAATGGATTTTGAGTTCTGCTCCGGAAACAAAATTACGTATAGACTCTGGGACAGAAAGAGGGGCAGAGTGCTGACTATATACCATGATATTCTATACCATATGCTTGAAAATAATTCAATTATTGAAGAAACTTGTCTTTCATTTCATTTTCAATTCAATAAATGCAAAGTTCTTCATACGAAAGTTAGACAACCTGACGTAATAGCAGCTTAGTGGGTGTGGCAGATCATGCTGATCTCCATGCTACTGCCATTAGCTATCCCGTATATATCGAGAAAAGAGTCATTTATTTTCCTAATGCATCGGTAAAGTTAATGAAGCCAGAGCTCATTGATTACAGTCACAAAAATAGCTATCATCTCATGCAAACATGTTGTTGCCAGAGCAAACACGAGGCTCTTTATGAAATGTCTTTCTTAACTTTTTTTGTAAAGTTGAGATTACGGTATTTAAAAGAAGTTCGCTGCTTCTAAAACACGTATAGTGCCTCTCCCTTTCCCTGTCCATTCCTGGAAGTTAGTAATTACTCAGAGAGCAGGCAGTCTAGTTGACGGCAGCACGAGCAACACATTCGCAATGAATATGTCTTTCTTGGCACATTCAAACGTACTTTTTGGAATTATCGAGTTTGGAGCTGAATTTTTTCACGAAATGCAATCGTAATAATGGTCGGAACCGATCCTGATATTTGTAATGCGTTATTGTTTAAGGCGGATCGATTGTCAGATCAAACGTATGTTGTGAAACACAGATTGTCCAACATAACCGAATGTAATGTACAGGCTTTGCTGACTTTAGCTCAAAGACGAGGTTTGTTATGCAGCCTTGACTTGATTGTCCTTAAATCGCACGGTCTCTTCTGGTTTTATTCATCAAAGACTTGAGGGATGGTGTCAGTTTAGAAATGCAAATAGCGGTAATTTCTATTCATTCCGCTTTTATCAAAGTGAAAATGGGCGAAAAAGCACAAATGCGGTATTTCCTTGATATTTCCATGATTTTAAAAAATGCAGAAATTAATTGGGTTTAGCGCTCGTGAGTACCGCGCCGCATACTGAATTATTGGCAATGGCTTTGCTAGATTTTATGTGAAAGAAACAGAGACAAGAATTCTTAAGCAGTTCATCATTCTCTACATACCAAATCAGGTACATTCAATCGAATTCTCTATCTCTGGCAACAGTGTTAATTAAAGGGGCATTCTTCTTGGCACAAACAGTAAATCTCCGGACATGCTTAAAGTTGAACCTTCTTAAAATCCGTTTAATTTAACATACATATTATAAGAGTTTCATCATTTGTTAATGATTGAATCATATTTGATGATTGACTGATCTAACTAGTGTAATACCGCTTCACGTATGACGTCATAATATTGTGTAGTTGTGACGTCATAATGTTAGCATTGCCGTCACAATGGCAGCCAAGTCGCGGAAATTCGTTCAGTACACTTTCGGCCTCGATTAATGAGGTCAAGTAATAAACAGAATAATTAACTTCTTTCAATTTAATACTATTTTTATTAAACTCGTTAATGATTTGGTATTAAACTCGCTTTCGTTCGTTTTATACTTACATGGTTAACTCGTTTAATAAAAATAGTTTTAAATGGAAAGTCGTCTCTATATGTAACTTTACGGAATTCAAATATGCGCAATGACAGGAGGCTACACAAAGGTCGATTAAACATGACCTTATTTATTTTCCGACAAGTTTCATAACCGCTCATTTATAAGTTTATTATTGACACAATAATTCGCCTTCTTACAAATTTTCTACGAATTACCCTAAATACTTTCAAAGTAGAGAAGAAATTGATAAGACTGTTCTATATGTTGTTCAATAAAAAGCTGTTGTGTTCTGAATGATTACAGCTAAAGCATGTGCTATCCAATCATGTACGTTTTCCAGTTCACAATTTTTCAGGTAAAGCTATACGTTGTGGACTAAATGTAATAATTGAGGCTACTAGTTTTTAATTTTTTTAATGATGATATTTTAAAAACCGCATTCAAATGAAGCAAATAATGCCGCAAATTAAAACGTCATTACTGTATGGGTATGTCAGTTTCAACTATCGTCATCTAAGATCTATGCTGACGGATTAGAAGATAAACGAATTAATGAGATTGGACCAGACCATGTCCAATTACACGAAGAACGCCTGGACAAACTATTTAGGACTTTAACGTTGTGTATGTGACCTCATGAGGAGATTGAAGCGGCATTCACCGTGTGCGCCTAGAGGCATTATTAGTTATATTAGAAAAAGTTTCTGTCATACCAACCATAGAATTTTATGTGGTTTTTTTAAAGAATATATATATATATTAGTGGTGTAACGATTCATCGATAGCATCGATGTTGGCATCGTCTACTACGCGATACGAGTGCATCGATACAAAACATGTTTAGACAATATATCAGGATATTTATATCGTGAGGGTCCACAATACGTCGATGTATCGCCATAAGCGACACTATATCCCGATACTGTTAACAAAATTTGTTTCAAACAAATAACTACAAAAGTTTAAAAGGTTTTTCTTCTTTTTCAGAGACAACAGGGATTAATACAGAAACAGAAAGAGAAATTATATGATATTTCTGATATTTTCCATGTAATTTCACAGTCACTGTAATGTTGTAATTTCCCTTCATGTAATATCTATGACAACTTGGTATCTAAGGATTAACATTACTGTTGTATGTCCTATCTTGTAGTTCTTTCATAAACTGTAGAGAAAACACTGGAAGCATCGTAAAATTAGGAACATGTAAAGCGTTATTTTTAATATAACGTATATTATGTACGATTCATCAGATGTAGTAGCTACAAAATTGGGCTCCAGGATTTTCAATCTGTCCCCATGACAGATTGTGTTTGAGCAATATCTTATTTATATCATAACAACTCGTTGCGCGGTGGTTTGCAAAACTCTCAATGCCAAGCATACGAACTTTATGTTAAGAGTCATCACGGTATTATCGTTCAAATAATGTCATGTAGATTTTGCTTTCAGTCCATCTCAGCAAACATTGAATGTTTTGAGAAATCTGAGAGAAAAAAAGATAAATTCTATATATAAAGAAATATTCTATGAACTTATATCCACACATAAAAAACTGAAAAGTTCAGTCGTTTGCAACTTGTCCAGTCTACAATCATATTACGACGTATTTACATTTTATTCCTACAATGATCTTTTAGTTGAAAATTGTTTTTAGGAGCTACAAAATCACAAATTCATGTATCTTTTCGGGACAAGTTTAATGGGATTCAAACAAACACCTCTGAATCAGAGGTACCAATCGCCACAACTGAATTCTTTAACAGCTGATCAACTTTGCCACCTTTAACTTGATATCGAATATCGCAAGGGACTCGTCCCAAAATGTACAAGAATTTGTACTTTCGATTATTGTGTAACCCAAAATAAAACAATGTTACATTTGTTCGCTATATCAATGACATGGTGGTTCTGTGATGTTGTTTACAAAAGTTCTATGCTAAAGCTTTTCTCGACATCGGAGATAACAATGATTTGATGTATAATATAGATCCCTTGGGACTTGATACCATGTGTGTCGCTACCCTTTTCATCAGAGTCATGCGCAAATCGTTTCAGTTCGAAAGCATGTTACTCTCTTCGGTTTAGACTTTGTCACTTCCACCAGCGTTACGCTACTTTGAATCATGACAAACAACTCTCTTGATATTTGCAAGTCATTAATCAGGCACATATGCACGGAATGATAACATTGCAAGTTTTAAAGATTCTGAAGAGGAATTTCGAAAAGAGAAGTCAACAAAGTGATTTATTATGAAGGATGTCATGTAATATCGCAGCGCTTTGAAATGAAATCATATTAGCGCCATCGGCCCAGCGATAAAACAAGTGGTTTGTTTTAGAACCGGCTTCCTTGGAATAACATATTTGCCAACGGAAAGAAAGCGGAGCTTCCCTTAGAAATCGAAAGTCTTAAGAGTGGAACTCCAAAGAGAAAATTGAAAACTTGAATAGCTTCGACAATGGAATTTGTGATCATTGAACAGGTAATGCTATTTGCTATATATCAATAAATCGCCGTTGAATTCGTGGGAATCTTCGCATGTGTTATCTTGTAGGAACTTAATCAAATAATTCTTTACTTGTGATAAGAATAAATAAACAAGACGATACGGTCAAAGTGGCAATACATGTACATGGAACCTTTGGAGAACATTGACTAATTATTATCAGGATTATGTTCTTTCTCTGAAATAAAAGTAAGTTAATGTTTGTTGATACGGAGTTTGACAAAAATCGAGGAAGGCCATTTCAACTGCAGAATGAAAGTCAGCGACAAATTTGCTGTTACATAAATAGAGAATACTAAACGACGTCCCGTTTAATAACATATTTATGAAACGAGTGTGTGGTTTGGTATTTAACGAGCGAAAGCGAGTTGAATGCCGATACCATTCACGAGTTTCATAAAAATGTAATTATACGGGACTGAGTTTAGTATTTTATTTATTACTCGCTGAATTATATCCCAAAAAAATCATAAAAATCGCCGGGATAACCATTGTCGCTGCGCCGCTAACATTGTGACGTCATGCTTAACGATTGTGACGTCATGTGACGTCAATCAACACGCGATGTTATTACACAATGTGTAATAACTTTGTAGATTTATTAAACGGCGGTATCTTCAACGGGAGAGTAATAAATTGGGACCTGCATCTGATGTTATCTTATCATGTAAACCCTGATCTTCCATATCTACTAGAAAAGCATCCCTTTTAACTTCGAATTGTTATAATGCAATTCTTCAGTGTGTTATTTCTTGGTTGTTTTTTCATCATGTTTATATTTAGTACTAGTAGTTGGTACATTGTTAACATGAGGTTAATATCATTCTACAATTGCACGGATGCTCCTTCATTTTAATTCATTTTCATACTGTAAGTGAAATATTAAGACATATAAATCTAAGATAAAAAAAAAACGTTTAAATTATTTAATAAAGATAACTGGAAACTGGTTTCAGCCACTGTGGCGTTATGACATGACCATGACGACATGTTGTTAATGAGGAAATTGACAACTTATGAAATCCACTCAACGTAAATGCTTTTCGACTGCTGTAATATTCATTTATACGTCGATCATATCAAAGACAGAATATGTCTCATCTCATTGGACTGAGACGTAAAATGAAGATTCAATTTTGTATATAAAAATAATGAAATTTTTCATTTGTTCAAAGTAAAAGTTTCTCAAATGTTACATTTGTTGTAGTAGATGAAGTGTTCAGTGAATTTATTTGCATTGCGCTTTATGAAAAAAATAAGTGCACTTAAGGGAATGGTTATCTGATGCACTTCATTAATACATTAAGACTCGCAGTGTAACCGTAATGCCAAGGTAGCCAACCATGTGATGGAGATAAAATCCGGACAGCTCTAGAATTGTTCCAAGCAATTAACCAGGCTCGACCGAACTGACAGTCACGATAAGAGTTTATAACCTTTAATTCCTGCAGCATTCATTCCATTAAGATTCAAATCGAATCCATTATATTTGAAGAATATTCAGCTGTACTATTAGTTTTGGGACAACTACTTTGAATCACTTAGAAAAAAAGAAAAAATGATAGATGAGGATATGCAAGAGCGCCATGACCCTGTGAGTCTTTCCAAAGTGGTGTTCCTCAGACCTGTTGAACCGTAACAATTAATTAATTGTACTTGTTGGAAGCACGCAAAGTCGTAATAAGCGTGCAGAAGTGTCGCGTGAGCAGCGCCCATTACAGGCTTTCAAGCCGCAGTCCTCCGTCGCTTCCCTTCAGTCACCGGGCAAGTAATGGTCTAGACTGCTCTTCCGGAATTATGCAGTAAAACACAACAATCAATTGCCGATAATTCAAGGTCTAATTTCACTTGAGGATGAATTACAGACCATGATCCCCTGGCCCCTGTTTTTCAACCATTAGCAAATCCCGTTACTCTTTGCCATTGGGTTAAACAGCTACGGGATTCCAAGGTAGAAAAAATGAGAATTTCTCTGCACGCAAGGAAGCTATGAAATATTCTTTTAATTGAAGTGATCGAAGAGCCACCCACTGCTTGACTGTTTAAAAGATAACATTGACAGGATGCAATGTATATTATTATTCAAATGGAAATATCTGCCCTGTCGTTCAGAAACGGAACGGAAAAGTTTTTGGATGCAAATACCGGTATTTGTAAACAGAGCTACAACGATTTTTGTTTAAATTGTTTGTTTTTAATATTGCTTTTGTTATTTGTTGTTCAAGAAAAAGTAATTATTGGTTGAATGAGTAAATATTGACGATACCTTAATGATACGAGGAGGACTGATGAGTTTGGCAATGGTAAGGACAGTGTTTCTGTCAGGACGCCATTCTGGAACATCATTGCTATCTGAATATACAAATTGCATGTGTTCCTGTATCTAGTCATGCGTGACTGAATTGTACTTGAAACAAAGAGCCATTCTTCCTCCTTGATCTTTTCTATTCTATTTAAGGAAATTGATAAAACAAACATTAACAAAGCTTCACGATTTTAAGAATTATCAAATTTGTTATCATATGTCACAACCTCATTGAAAATCAAATAACTTCACGAGGTTATTACATGAGGTTATTATGACATCAAGATAAATCAACATGGATACCGTACAAAGTAGATGGCCTCTTAGAAACATGAACACCAAATGACGTTTCGATTGTAACAAGGTTTACCACATTGTCTGTCACGTGTATCCGATAAAAGGCATTATTTTGACATCAAGACGGCTAATGCTATGTCATAATTAGGTACAAAACTCACAATAAATAGACATAATTTATTGAATGTAAATTTGTTTCTAAATAAATGATCGTAACATCCGGGTCGTTATCACTCAACCATAAAACAATGAGATATTTATTTTCAACGGGGACATCTTATGGGTACTAAAATGTATTCAGTAAGTGGTTTCTCTTGTTGATTATTGTGCCTGAATACTTCAGTCAAGCAGGCAAGGAGTAATGACCCGGGGATCTTACAATAGAGGCACTTAAATGTAACATGACCGGTGTATAGCAAAACCACATTATCCATGCAATTCAATTACCTGGTCACTTTGTCACACTGACCAAATCGCGTTAGCCTGCCAGGTATGCAATTACTGTCTCAAGTTGACAACAGTCAAGTCGTGTTTGCACGACAATTATGCTTTCGATTAACAATTTGCCCAATTGTTCTATTATAGCGGCCACATCTGTTCCCAGTGTTAGAAAATTTATTGCTATGAGAATGGACCCCGTTAACACTATTGTTGTACTAGAAATGATACTTATCAATAACGAGGGAAACCACAATGCCGTATATCGTTGATATTCTATATATTATACTTACTTCATTAAACTGTCCACTTAATGTTAGGATAAGCAACATTGGCGACTTCAATAGTAACAATAAATCAACATATTGTAAACTTATGAATAGCAATTCTTTGTCGCTATGGGGATACCTAATAAAAACCTTGATCTTTGCGATTGCCTATGGAACAACCGTTCATCTTTGAAGAAGTGTAGAGTTTGTTTGTTTTTGCTAATGGGCGCCTTTGTGTGGTTAACCAGATACTGGCGCTATTGAAGTGTTAACATGATAATGATGATAATGATGATGATGTTATCACAGCATGTAATTCAAAATAATATATAATTTTCATTCAAATTTGAAGATTTAAAAGTCTATATGTCTTCAATAATCTCGTGTGTTCGGGGGAGTTAGTTATTTTGGTGAGAAAAACATGAAGATGAAAAGTTACAATGTTACAAATGGTAGAACAACTGCTACAACAAACGGCACTTTAACTTTATGTCGACAGAATTAACTGTGGTCTTTGGAACATGGGACTATTTCAGGTTCCAAATCCAGATATCCTGCTGTATTCCGCTAGAGCAGTAACTTGATGTAGCACATTTCCCCGCTTCCTGCCACAGCGAGTGGTAGCATTAAAACTTCAATGTAGCCTTTCTCATCTCAGTTTGGTGAGATAGTAAATGTATTAGTGGCAATTGAGATGAGGACTAACCCTAATGCACGAAGCAGGGGCGAGAACCGTCAGCGCATGGGAAACAGATCTGCGATTATAGATCCAACATAATGACAGGGTTTAATGTAAAGTGGTTCTAATTAGGAGAATATTCATCATCTTCTTGTGACGTAGGTGTGTCTCTTATTTAGATATTTCTTTTCATAGCATATTTAATGCACTATTGGCCGTCTTCCGTCCATAGACAAAACATGAAGAAGAGGAACGACTTTGATCATTCGTATTTAAGAAGTATCTTTCTCTAGATCTTTCTATCATGCGAACATTATTTTCGTAATTCAGCCAGCGATAATGAAACGTCTCCATGGCGTTTTAAAAAGACATTCTTCGCATTAAGTAAGAAAATTGAAAAATATTGAGTAATGTGTAATTGAAATAGCATATGTACTTTAGTCAAAATTGTCTTGAAGTTTTTAATATTCTTGACGAAACTAACAAATATTAAAAGAGAGGGTTTTTGGATGTTTTATATAATTATTTTGTATATCGTTTCTTCTACCTATCCCGAAGGATGATAATATATTAAACGAGGAAACTGAGATCACTAATTTGTATCTATAACAACTCTTTCAGACCAAATCACTAATTATGTCTCTTATCCGCATCAAGTTTTCTAAGCTAAAACTTCTTCACAATAGCAAGAATCAAGTGAGAATCTGTTTCCGACTGTTAATAACGAGGATACGTATATTGCGCTGGACTCCACACCACAAAGGGGCATGCTCAAAGCGTTACACACATTATCACCCTGGTGTAAGGACAAACACTCCTTTTTTACTATCTCAACTCCTTACGAGTACGCAGCTGATCCCACTGATGGTAACAGATTAAAGGGGATATGGTTCCAACTGATTAATATCCGTAACAACTCTTTCAGAGGAAGCACTGATGATATCACTAATCTGCATCAAAAATAATAAGCTAAAACTACATCACAATGGCAGGGAACACTTCCAATGTATTTCTTCGAAAGCCAGAGCTATTTAAGATCCGCTTTACCATAGTTCATATCAGACATGTTTTGTCCGGAGCAGTCCTTTCGGAGACAACAAGAATGATGCTTCTCCTTTTGTAAATGAAATAATTGGTATTCAGACAAAATCTGACATGACTACGGGATCCAATAGGCATTTTCTTATTGACAATGGAAGCAGTTTGTTATTGTTAGACTTGCTAAGGCCGTTGGAAAAGTGCGCATCGATCCTTTCGCCCACTTTATGCCGAGTGTAATGTTTTCATAACATCGCTTAAATAGCTTCCTGACAAAGTGTTGTCGACATCATAATCCATATCTGGAGGACCATAAACATAGCTTTGGACAAATCAGTCAGGGAAGTGATTTATTGCTGGGAATCTTCACCAGATTCGTATTAATAAAAGAGCCCTTCATATTGATAAGAGAAACACTCTCTTAATGTGCAGCGATATTGAAAGTTGGTTTATCAAGTTCATGTCCAAAATATGTCCATATTAAGCATCATGGGTTGATTTACTGTCTTGGGTTAATGCCGTTCATGACTCGAATGAGAACGTTAAACGTTTACTGCTGCTTTTTTGACTTACTTAAACTGTTACAGTCGTGTTTCATATTATCTCCGATCTCCAACATATTCCAAAGAATGAAAGGGATATCATTGGTTAAAAATATTGTCAATTGTTATTTTTAGATAATTCCGAGGTTGTATATATCTAAAAGTAGGATTTATATGCCACTGAATCTTTTTACAAAATAAGTTTACATGGACTTGTCACTGGCTATGTTTATGAATGAAATTAAAACCAACTGGAAACAATCCTTAGTGAATTATTGTCATAGAGTTGGCTCACAGATACAAGTTATGTACTGCTTTTCATTACTTCTTAAGGAGACAAATAGCTAATAAGAGCTTTATTGATATGATCCCTATTTTGGCCACAAGGTCATCAAATTTAAAATTTACAATCCACATTAGGGGTCGCAGAGATAAAGACGATAGTGTCAAAAGTTTACATACAGACGGGTGGACGCCAGATACCATGCCTTAAGTCAATCGGGCCTTTCAGGTCTGATATGATACATGTTCTGTCATACTAATGTGTCCAATTGTCTATAGTGGGTATCTGACCATCGGTGAAACGAAGCTTCTAATATTTGGAACTTTGGCGATCATTCTGCAACGGTTTATTACGTTTATAACCAAATTAGTGGCCTGCTGAGTGGAAGTAGTTTTAGAGTTTGAATTTGTCATAAACCCCGAAGTGCACTGCATGTCCGAGACCAGTTGTGTGAAGCGCCGAACAAGTCTGATGCCTTCCACCCGTAGTATCAAGACTCGTAAATAACGGTATGCATTAGACCAGTTGAAGCAAGTACCGCAAATGTCGGTATGTCCTAGAAAACTTGTGTCAAGCGCCGAAAATGACGGTATTCCCTACACCAGATGTGTCAAGGACTTATTTTTGCGGCATATTTTTACAGAAATTGAAACAAGCAACGTATGATACAGCATGCCCTAGACCGAGTTATTCAGGCCCCGCAAACGACGGAATTCTTGACCAAGTGATTGAAACCCAGTAAATAACGGCGTGTCCCAGACCTCTTGTTTCAAGCCCCGTTAATAACTGGATATTCTAAATCAGTTGAGCGAAGCGCCAAATGACGCCATTTTCTAGATCAATTGAGTTATGTCTGTCGGGCCTTCAGCGTACATTGGTTGTGAAAAGGTCCCTATATATGAAGACAATGAGCCCTGAAACGTAATAATGGGTTTTAAGATATGGTTGAAGGCTTGAATATCGAAAATAGTGTAAGGTATATTTAACGGGTAGTAATGACATCATATATTGCATATACCATTAGCCCAATTACCTAAGAGCATTTCAGCAATCCCAACTGTTAATTTTAAGAGACTTCAGGAAAATAAGACTATAAGAACGTTTAAAAATTCCATTTGAACTGTAGAAATTTTATCCATACTCCTGAAATAGATATGAAAGACGCTGTAAACATCCACGGTCAAACGTGGTATATTCGATGTAGCTTATCTCATCGATATGGCTGACGTCCGAGAAAAATGAACGCCAGATCAGTAGCATACTTCTATGTCTAATAGTTTCAGGCCTACCAAGGTAACGGATCAAATAACCTCCAAATGGAACAAATAACCGCATGAATGGATTAGATAACCTCAAAAACGGTACTAATAACCTCGTCAGCGGTATTAATAACCTCAAAACGGAGCGAATAACCTCAAAACGGATTCAATAACCTCGATTTGCGCAGCGCATCCCTACGATCTACCCAGTTTGAGTGAAGGAGCCCAGTCTTTTGTTTATGTTTACGCCTGCGGCTCTCATTTTGCCTGATAAAAAAAAAACAATTTAAAGGTATTTAGGCCTACTTGAATCCAAAAGTTACGGTAATCTAATGATGATTTGGTCACCGACACAATAATTTTACTAAAATTTGGAAATATGTATTGTGGTTACGAGAATCAAGAATAGGCATATCTATATTTGCAAATGGTGAAATAAATGAATGAACCAGATGTTTCTAAAAAGTTTTAAAAAATCGAAATATCAAACTACATTTTCTTCGAAGTTCGCTGGTTTGAAGTCTGCCTAAATTGAAAAAAAAAAATTTTTCTTTATAAAGTATTGCCCGTTTGGCTTGTACTTTTGTTTATGAACAGCTGGATAGCCAATGATGAGACATGTGACATGGAAAATTCAGGATTCTATATGTGTTGAATGTAACATTTTACTACAAATATAAGAACTAACTCCAAAAAAAAAATGTTTACGCAAAATATAAGGAGGATATCAAAAGGTTTAGAATTTTAAAAAAAATCTTGTTTCATCATAAAGATAGAATATAGTTAAGTACAATGTTGACATTGTTCCGATATAACCAAACTTGAATATTATCAAAAGATTTAATATTTTTAGAATACCAATTTCTCTGAATGAATTATTTTTCTTTCTAAATATTGTCATTTTTCTTTTTTTCCCTGATATTAATCAAATTAAGCTAGTGTCGATGAATGAAATAAAAAATTCACAAGTTAAAAATCTGTACTAAATATTCCAAATCGGAGTAGGCTGTTTATCAATAATTTTAAAAAAAATATTTTTTACATCATTTTGTTCAGAATGAAATTTTGTACCAGAAAATAATTAAGGTGCATGACTGGGAGTTCGGTCCAGCAAGCAAGGACTGCTTATGCATTGAAAATGAGAGAAAAAAATCAAGGCAATTCGAAGCAATGGAAAATTCGTGCTGATAGTATTTCATACAAATTAACGTATCAATCGTTATAAACTTAACCCGGAAGTGTAGGAAATCTATTCAGCTTTATATGTTCTAAATGCAATATTAGTTTATAACATCGATTATATCTATATCATCTAACGTCCATCTCTCATTGTAATCGCCAAAACAGGAATCATATGTCTAAACGATCCCTGGCCAAACAAACCGGATCAAAAAGTCTGTATCAGTTACACCACACAGAGATCTTCAAATCAAGATATTGAGAAATTATTTTCATATTGTACAAATTCCATTTAAAACTAAAGAGAGAATACATTTTTGCAGCTGAGAGTTGAAGGATTTATTTACTTTTAATCTCGAATAGTCGTGAAATACAATCTACACACTTGTGACATCAGCTACGGAACGCATCGGGGAAAGTGTCAACAACTCACTTGATGTCTGCGCCGGTCATCATCAGACCCATATTTTGTTTGTTATTATTTTTTTAATTGAGCACAAATATAATCTTATTTGATGTTTGAAATTTACAAATTTTCATGAATGTAAAAAAACCGCGTGATATTTACATAATATAAACAAATTATTTGATATAATCCCCATAACATGTCCCTTCTCATTTGCAATCATTATTGAGAATAAACACTTGGGATTTTGTTTGAAAACGGATCAACTTCTATGAAGGACAACATTCCAAACTAAAAATAGTGAACAACAAGACCTCTACAATTATAATCGTACAATAAAATTATATTTACACGATAAATAAATTTGTGATCTACGATTTTAGTGCGTGTGTAGCAAAA
This sequence comes from Phorcus lineatus, assembly GCA_921293015.1. NCBI lineage: Eukaryota > Metazoa > Mollusca > Gastropoda > Trochida > Trochidae > Phorcus > Phorcus lineatus. The sequence goes on along the minus strand of OV121086.1, from coordinate 38,155,551 downwards.
GTCAAATTCGCCGCAATACAAACTCAACTAAAACTATCGATCGATTACAGTCTCACGTCACATCCAACACGGTTCATGCATGCGAACACAGTTACGATTTAATTTTTTGATTATCTGGTGGTAAATGTCTTCTAGTTTGATTGTAGGGCTATATGAAAATAACATCAACATTTGACAAAATCTACTCACAGGGATTTTATTCGTGACCGAATCCTGTTACGCGATCGCTTGGTCTACATATTATGCAAATTATGACCTCATCGGGTCAAAGACAGTGAATGGAACACCGCGGTTAAGATAAAATTACGACATTATGATGATTTATTTTTGATTTATGGGGGGAAATTTCACTGCTAGCGTAACTTTGTTGACAGCCGCTGGCGTAAACATAAACAAAAGACTGGGCTCCTTCACTCAAACTGGGTAGATCGTAGGGATGCGCTGCGCAAATCGAGGTTATTGAATCCGTTTTGAGGTTATTCGTTCCGTTTTGAGGTTATTAATACCGCTGACGAGGTTATTAGTACCGTTTTTGAGGTTATCTAATCCATTCATGCGGTTATTTGTTCCATTTGGAGGTTATTTGATCCGTTACCTTGGTAGGCCTGAGTTTGACATGTTGGATCCCTTTCACACCCTTGACCTCAGATGTAAGGATTATCAGACATCATTCGAAACATGTCCTTTACCCAAAGAGTGCAGATGGTTACATTGTGTGAAGCGGAGATAATATGAAAAGTAATCTTCTAGCTCTTTATTTCTAGTTAGATAGGCATAACGATATTATTTACGATAATAACGATAATAACGCATTTGAAATCATTCGTACCAGGTTAATAATATTGTTCGTTTAATGAGTAGAGCTTTGAACCTTGAGCACTACGTACCATAATATGCTCATTACCATCACGAAAGCCTCTTAAAAGGTCATTAAAGTTACCTACCATCCGATAACAACGGTTAGTAACATTCACTATACTTATCTGTAAGTGAAAGCTAGGAATGGCAACGTTAGCGTGTCAGGTATTCGTTGGACATAATAACCCAATCTTTATCACTGTTACATTATGATAGACTACCTATCACAACAGACTCCAAAAGACGTAAAGGAAGTTTCAACAAATCCATCAAAACCTTTAACGAATCTTACGGAAGATGATGAATAACAGCAATCCGTTAATGTACAACGTCTTTATCTGGAACTCAATTAATCATTATCAAAGTTTAGTCGAATACCGTCGAGCCAGATTAGAAGACGACAGAGGCAAGTCTCCGCTATTGTTGTTCTGACTGTTAAGCCTTAGCGATGCGCACTGAAGGGGACAATCGGGTATACATTTATTCAGTGAATAACGATCAACTGAGAGTCCAAGTGTCCAACGCAATTAACACTATAGTCACCGGGTCAGCTGACGTACTGGAAGCTTCGCCACATTTGCATCAACTTCTACTAAAATATTCTCCTCTCCTGGTCATTTAGAGGAAAACGAGAGCTCCAGAATCAATCCTTTTTCTTTGCAATGGTGGTTATTAAACATTAATGAAAGAACCGAAACTGGACGGCATTGTAAAGGAACGCGTCCAGGATCTTTAGAATTCCTTCCTTCAAAACTCTGATTTCAACCAACTGGTCAGTAAATACAATGTAAACCGTGCTCAGCTGTTCAGGATCGAAGTTATCTCGTCTATCAGCAAATCTGATTACGGACTGTTCCGAGGAGAAGACTCTGTTTTTTTCAAGACTCACAAGGCTTTGCTAAGGCCGACGAAGTCGGGATGATTTTGCCCCATCACTTTTTCATCCGCTCCTGACATATAATCGGTGAGAGCATTTTTTAGGAAAGTAGTTTGAAATTGCTGTGTCATATATTGACAGGACCAAGACACATGAAAGAGAAAAACAATCAAATAGCTTACGTTGGATTGAAGGATTTAAGTGCTATCATAATAATTCATCTAGCTTCATATGGTTCAGACTGCTCGGTGCCTATATATCTAATATACAAGTATATACATTATTTAACTGACGTTTACTTTTCCCAATTTTGTTTTTAAAACACAGAACTTGTTATTTCGCACTGAGAACTTCCAATATCCCAGATTAAAAGCAGTTAATATGGATATGACTGTATCTGTACTTAGCCATGAATGAGCCATGTGTGTAGAAAATATTGGCTAAGGACGACTTCAAGTTCAAAACTTCAATTTAAAAATTAGGGTGAAATCAAATGTTCGTAAAAAGGATGGTAATAACATAACTACGTGTACACGGCAGGTAATCACACTAAATGACAAACATTTGTCCAGGCAAATGAACGGTCTCATTCAATTGTAATGTTCCGAAAGGAAGATAATTCAAAGACATAACTGAACTGATAAAACGTAATTAGCTGAAGAAAAAGATATCAATTTAATTCTTCTCTACGGGTGTCATCTATCACGGGAATAAAATCCTGCAGCATGAAATGAAATATTGATAACCAAAGCAGATCCCCTTTTGTGCCCTCCATTTATTCATATTTCCATTAAAAAACAATTTTGAATTGATGAAAACATTGCGACTTTTACGAGAAAGTGTATTTTTAGTGTCTTAATGCCTCCAATTATAATACTGGCGCCGCGTGAATGTGTATAGCACGTCCTAGTCGTTGATGAAAATGTTCCTTAAGTGTTCTTGTGAACTGAATCTAAATCTGAGCAAATTGTTTTGCAACATTCAAGGGTATTACAAAACTTGTTTTCATCAATTCAGAACGTGACTTGCATAATCATCTCCTTTATCAAATACTGATTAATAAATCATTCCGAACTATCTCAAACCTCTTGTCGTGCAAAACTGTCTTTCTGCAGTCACAGCTATTGCTGGATGAAACTCTGTGTTTGATTTTCCATGTATGATAGTATCTTTCATTTCGTTAGACATGATAATTGTCATATGCACAATTATAAATCGACATCATATCATGACAAGTGTTAAGACCCGATGTCTATTATAAGCATGTTCTTCACTTTGTAGATTGTACATACACGACATACACACTTACTGCATAATGCAACACGTACAATTAATGTTCACCTCACAACTTTTATTAACTAAACACCTCGTTTGTATGCAACAGTTTCTATTTTTAATTCAAGAACTGTATGCAAATACATCAGCGTGTATTTCTAAATAAAGCATCGTTTGTTTATGCACATGTGAGTCCATGTGCATTACTATTAGTATATTCACCAGCGTGTATTTAGAACAATCATCGTATGTATATGACTAGTATATCCTTCGAAATAGATCAGTAAGTGTAATTATGTTCATCGGTATCTATTTCCAAATAAAACTTCTTTTTAAGCATGAATTTTGACTGATTGATAGAAAAGGTGTTAATTTAAATGTACGTGTTCTTACTATATGTGCATACTTTTCATGTAAAATGTTTAGTTCCTATCAAGTATTTAGGTCATGCATTTAAACGCATGCACTTGATTGATCGTGATTAATATTGACCTTTTACTTGATTTCGTTAATTAGTAATTTTCTATATCGAATAACTTCAATTCTGAGGCTTCCTCCGCTTCCATCGATTAATCTTACCTAATTAGTCCTCCAAATTAAAATTGTAAAGTTGTAGTATTTTTATAATAAAAGTTAATTTGGTCACGAACGTTCACAAAACAAATTCTTCCATCGATCATGGACTGATGTGAATCGGGACATGACGTGATTATCAGCGAACACGAATTAGATTCTAATTAGTATTGACCTAATGAGAATATTTGTGCCGCGGGTCACTATCCTGCATAATTAATGAAATCCAAGACGCCAAATTCTGTACCTTTAACTAGTGCAATTTGATAACTCGATCCATTCAGAAGCCGATTTTATACTATATCATATCTGGATCAAAAGAGTTTTCTCAGGCTAACAGATTTATATCTTTTATCATTTCAAAACGTCCACAGGCTTTATCGCTTCTTATACAGCAGAACAGGATTGCGATTGCATATGTCCCGGGCAGCGTTGTTCTGAAACCAATCTCCTTAGATCATGTCGCGCCCTTGAACCAAAGTAACCTATGTGGACGGAAGGAACAACACATATTTCAACAGAAACTGGGATTTTGCATTAAGCAAATTAAATTCGCGACATCATCAATATCTACTTTTTATTACACATTCGGCAAACACATCGTACGAAACCGATATATTTGCCTCTTTCAAGGAACATACTGTTCCACTCGCTTCTCTCATTGAAGGGTCAAAGCATCGCGTTGAATCGATCCCTTCCGGGCCACTAATTCCAATAGCCCTTGCAGGGGTCTTATCATTGTGGGGACCTGCCTAAATGAGATATTTTGGTTAAAGCAAAAGGACGCCTCATGACCCAAAATAATCGGATCAATGCAAGTAACTTTTCTCAAAGGCACAGATCGATGGCAATTGTGTGAACGGGCGTTAGGTAGCACTGGTACACTGTTGAGGGACTATTCCGAGTAGGCCACGTGGGTCCTAACGTGGGGAGATCTGTGAACATAGTGTCGTGGCTGGTAGGCTGTTCTCCTGCTTCAATAGACAAAGTCGTAATCCCTTAAATAATTAACTATTTACCGAGCTCTGTTTACAGGCGTGATATCGTTTCTCTAATCGACGGGAAGTACAGCCGTTAAACCATAAATGAGTTGGTTTTAGTGTCCGATGTTGATAGTATTGTGATCATATTTAAATGAATGATTAAAAAACATATTGTCAGATTATTGTGTATATTTCGTATCCTTGTGTTTTTATCATTGTGTTAAGTTAAAATCTTCTTTCGGTAGGAAAATATTCTTATGGTTGACTGCTCAATGTTCGTTTCGTTGTGCTCCTTCGATCCTAACATCGTTGTACTTGAATGTTTACTTTTATATTGTAGTGCTTCTGACGTAAAACTTGCGCAGTCCTGTGCTCATCTCATTACAATTGTTTACATTTGGTCATCCACTTGAAAAAGGGGCGATACGTAGCCTAAAAAAGCTGTGTGTCATAAACTAAAAAAACATCATAAATTAAGAAATAAATAGTGTTGTTCACCAATTCATCATGCCAATGGAGAATTTTATAAGCGTTGGAGCACTTAATTTAATTCAATTACCATGACATTTTATCAGTGTGACCATGTGCTCATTTGCATGATTATAAAATGATATTCAAAGGGTCATTCTAGTCTAAAGTGATAAGTATGTGTTGTTCACATGTTGTTTCATGTGTTGATGTTAAGTTTTAAATGTTAAGATCCATGCACTAATGAACTTGAATAGTTAATGTTCATGTGCTTTCATGAATGACTGTACAATGTTAACATCAATGTGCATATAAACTTGAAATGTTGAAATTCACGTGCATACAATAATGAGAGTAAAATGATGACATCAATATGCTTATGAACTTAAAAAGCTAAACTTTAATGTGATTACATGTACGACTGTAAAATGTTACCATCAATGTGCATATGAACTTAAAATGTTAACGGTAATTTACCTAGATGTATGGAGTGTAAAATGGTGACATCAATATTGTTATGAACTTAAAATGTTAAAATCAATGCGCTTATTTCAGTATGCTTATCTTTGTGTGTACGAATGCATACTGTAAACGTCAATGTGCTTATTAAAAGAGAAAATGTTCAAATCAATCAGTGTGTGAATGTCAAATGTTAACGTTCTTGTTCTTACGATGTATGGGTTTATAAAGTTAACATCAATGTGTGTTTGAAAATAAAATATTAACATCAATGTGCTTGCTAAAAGGAAAAGTGTTAACATCTATTAGTGCATGAATGTATGATGTTAGCGTTTATGTGCTTACGATCTAACATAATAAAATGTATGTGCCAATGAATGTTATTGTCAACATCAAATTGCTCTTAAATGTAAAATGATTTCTCATGTGTGCTCATATTATTGAGATTCCAGTGTACATGTAAGTTTATATATATTAGTTTAAAGTTACGTGAAGTGTTTTATCAAAGTGGTATGTTTACCCTGCTTTTCTCACTGTAATATAATCTAATATTCTTTCATAATAAATAAACATAGTGGTTATATTTGTGGTTTTTTTATGATAGGCCAACTTACCATGTAGTGAATGTTTAATAGAATGCATCTGTGTATGAGAAAAGTATATGACGTAACACGCTCATGGCTATATGTTTTTAAGAAAAGGTTCACGAATATCAAAATGAAGGAATATACTTGAAAGTATATGAGTAGATGAGTAGATAATTAAACATTATATTAAATTCGTTTTCAGATTCTCGAAATGTTAAAACTTTCCATTTTTTATGTGATTTAATTGATGTTTTCTGATAAGGTATTTTACACAAGAAATTGTATGAAAATCAATAAGATTGTTTTACCATTCTGTAATCAAAATAATTTGACAGAAAGTACGTCATTCGGTCACTAGGTTGAAGCCATTACAGATGAAACCTATGTACATAAACCTTTTCACTTACACACCAGTTCCTGACTCTATTGAAATGAAACTATTCAGGTGATTTCATTACAAATTACAACTCCATGAAAACATATAACGATCCGTTAGGCTACATATTAGCTTTGGTTATGCTCTTAAATGAATCCTTAATAGTTTACTGTACATTCACTACACATGTGTCAATATTTGAAGTAGTGCTAATGTAGACGTCAATATATAATTGTCAAACCTCGTAAACATAAGTGAATTACCTTATTTGCATCAATTAACTACGTATATGAACTCATGCTAAGTGTATGTATGAAACTGAACGTAATAGATTAGTTGATGTAGACGTGTGTTATCAATATGGAGATAACTGTATAAAACTCAACACTATGCATGTTTATGTGTATATAAATCGGAATTATGTGTTTCTATATTTGCATATACACACATAAAAAGACGTTGTTTTAAGTTAGAATAAACGGTTGGCATTGAATGAAGAGACGTAAAAGTTATTACAGAACCTTAAAACTACTGAAAACTACATGTTGGTACTACGCTACACTTAAAACGTTGTATATATCCAAACGAGGTAGGCTATAGTTATAATGAAATTTTTATGTTAGAGTACATTTACATACTTATATATTGAAAAAAATAGAGAACACATTCAAAGCACTCACCATGGAATGATACGGCCTGTAGATAATCTTTGTGTAAAGTTTCTCCGTCAATCTTCTTCATTGCATCGCACAATGTCTTCTCGCCTCGACAGAGATCACGTTGCATTCTGTCAAGAGCCAACGCAATTGCATAAACTGCGTCGTATATGAATTGTACTTTTCCTTCTTGTTGGTTTTCCTTTCTGTCATATTTTTCATGGCCAGTACATAAAGTATGGCCTCCCCGAGTTCGCTTATCTGATGGCCATTTGCACTTATGAACCGCTTCCCAGTATTCTTTAAACCAAGGATTTCTATTATTGGTGAGGGGATTCAGTTTGAGAAAGTACTCTTCAAATGGTTTGATAGGAGTGGACTGAAGTTCAAGTGTAATCGCACCCTGTGCTGCAAGTGTGTTTCTCTTAACGGGGGCATCATTTCGTCCCCAAGCATCACTAGCTATCCATATAAATCTGCTGGACAGATTCTGTCTTGTTGCGGCATCTAGTAAACCCTTAGCATGTTCAACTCTACAAAACACAATAACCACATTAGCCTTGGCTTTTTGTAATAATTCAAATATAACCTTGTCAAATGTCATGTTATTAGAGTTAGCGGATATTTTGACATTAGCAGCTATACAAATGTTTCTAGCTTTGGCTTCCAGTTGAAACTTGTCAATCCCTGACTCACCATATTCACCTTCAGATGCTACTGTTGACACGTATGTCCAGTTGAACTCCTGAACAATGTCCGCTATAGCTTTAGCCTGGAGCGTGTCAGGTGGAACTGTCCGTGCGAAATAGTCAAATCTCGTTTTATCACTCAAAGCAGCGCTAGTAGATGCATAACTCACCTGGGGCAATTTGAACAGTCGCAGTAAATTTGCCACCTGTATTGAGACAGTACTATATGATCCACCGATAACCCCAGCTACTGCTGTTGGGATAGTTTTAGCTTGAGCTGTTGAACCGTCCCCACACACGAATTCCGAGGCATCCAAGGACGTAAACGACGCCCTTATAAACTCAAGAGACTGTTCAAGTGCATAGGTAGCTCGCGCACAAGTGTCATATATAGAGGCTCCTAATTTTATACCGGGTAGAACACTTTTGTTTCTGTTAATCTCATCAAGGGTGAAGATCATTGCTTCGAGCCGTTCCACGCCCCTGTCCACATTGATAGCCCCACATGATTGATCCCCGTCCCCCTTTTGGTGTACAGGGAAGAGTCCGCCAAGTATGATGTCCCCCTTCACAAACGCCGTGATGATTTTCGGCGCTGTAACATTGCCACGTTTAGGTGCAGCGTCTGTCAGTTGGTAAAGCACAAATATAAAAAGTAAGAATAATACAAGCCTGTGCCCTGCGCCTCCCATCTCCATCAGCGATCAACGTTCCTTGGTATGTTACAGAATCTCAATCATTTTAGTCGATATTTTCCTTCACGTTTTAGGCGAGGCTTCGCCAAGCACGAAAGAAACTCCACTATCTCATGGCAATAAAAGCGATTGCGAACTGATCGGATTGCAAGAACAAAGTTTCAGTTCAACATCCCATTGTCAACGAGGTTTTTTCGCTTACGTTCTTAGGCACAAACCCATTAACGCATAGCAATTATCAGTGGCGAGTCAATGATGTAAACGTATACACAACCTGAGCATCTTGAGCCGCTGCAATGCGATGATCCATTCTTCAAATAGTGTAAGTCAGTTTTGAAGAATGACTGGCCAGGTTCAACACACTGAACTTTGCTGAGAGGACGGCATGGTACTGGCTCGCCGACAATAGGACTGGACTAGCACAGATCGGGAGACCGTCATTGGCATCGTCCAAGAGCCCCGGGCTCTTCCTTCGCCTCGGCTCGATCAATGCTGAAACCGAGAGGTAAACCTAAAGACATGGCCTAGGCAAAACAAATCGGCGTCGCTCGGTGGCGATTCAGTTGGAGAAGACTGCATTAAAATGTCTAAAACTAATCACAGCATGCAGAATGTGGAGTGGTGATAGTAAGGTAATCAATGAAGCAAGGGTGGAGGACCGGGCAGAAATAAAAGCCAATCTAACCATGTTACCATTCAATTAAACATGAATTTCGTCTTGAATTGCGCTCGGAGCATTTGCCTTAGAGTAAAATATATGTTTAAAGGATTGTAGGTTACATCTAGCTTTTCTCAGCAGCTCACAGAACAAATTATATAATGATTGCTTGAATAGAGACTAAATCGAAAAGCTAACATAAGACTTACACGCTGATACCTTTGCCTTGAATTCACCACTTAAAATTGCACGACCAAATTTTGTAAATCTGTAAGGGCGAAATAGGATTACCCAATTTAAGTGTTGAAATTGCCTTTTGTAATGGGATTCCGTTTGATATTATCGGAAATCTGAACGATTCTAAAATCAGTACATGAGAACACTTTAAGGGAGAACCAGTTTTAAGGTGTTTCTAAACTTTTTTAAGAAAAAGCACGTTATAGTTTGCACAGATTAGAAAAATTTTCCATTTGAGACTATCCAAAATTGGATTGCCGTTTTAGTTTTATATACTTTTAGTTTAGTGTTGTAAAACTAAAATATTAATTCATCGACATATATCAGAACTATTTGTTGCATAAGCATAACCTTACCCTTAAAGTACCAACTAAACTCACACTGCTCAATGGCATAACTGAATTCTCTGCATGATAAATTCAAAGCAAACACTTTGTCAGTCCGATACATCTTGAATTTGAAAATTATGATTGATTTAAAATTCAAAATGATCAGGTGTTGTAATGTGATATACAAAGCGATTATATTGGTCACTGGCTTTTGCAGTAACTGATTGTTTTAATATTTCATAGCCTGAAACCTTAGACCACTGAACTTTTGGTACATATAGGTTTGCTAGGTTCATCGTTTAACCAACAACCAATTCAATAATGCTTTAGCGTACATACAGCAATTTATGGTAAAATATTGGATTATTATTATTTATTTTTTTAATTCGTCTTCTTTTTTTGCGACCAAATGATCCAGGCATATTCTTCACTCCTTCGTCACTCATTTGTAAGACTAATGATATGACAAGACCATCATATACGTACTCAATCTTCTTAAAATGAATGATTGATGTAAAATAGGAAAGATCCTCACAGATGTTGGATTGTCTCTAATATATATTCTTGCTTTGGTTTTTGTTTCGGGCATTGTGGATTTAAGATGTAGATGTTATTAACTACAGGCTATTGATTTTAGGCTAAGGGTTATGCTATTTACCATATTGTGATTCATATTCAGTGACATCTCATTCATATGTGCACAGATGCACATATCACATTTGTGAAGTAACTATTCTTTCAGCGCGAGTTATCATATGCTGTTGTCTATGACGTCATATAAGAATCGTGACGTCACTGTTGCGGGCCATCGCAGGTGAAGCAAGCATTTTTCTGGCTAGTTCCATGCGATACATATGGAAGAGGATCGGTGATTATGAAATTGTTACACTCGTTAGTGTTACAAATTACTCTTACGAAACTTTTGCAAATTTGTGTATTACCCAAGCTCTCGCTCGGGTAGTACAAACATTCACACTTGTTTTGTGAAAGTCATTTGACACACTTTGTTTCATAATCTCTATATATGACTTTGGGTAATGCAGTATAACCTAGTCTACTCTCATATCTACCTTATTTACTTGATGACATTGGATACGTTACTCTCATCTAATGTATGACATATACATTTATTATTATATCGTCTCTCAATGTACACCACTCCCATCTTGATAATGGTATTCGCGCCTCCGGCTAATAAAATCTTTTTCTATCGCCGTGCTATCATTGTCGGTTATGAAGTGGGCCTTTAAGATGATTTGGTGAGTTCCCGAGGATCATTTTGGAAATGGGATCGAAGTGGATTCGTCTCTGGTCTATACAACACATCTTAATGGAAACTTAAACAAGACGCGAATCGCATATTAATCTTTGTGAACGTGGTGTTTTACATGGTTTTCAAAATAAAGTCTCTGATGATCTAGCCATCTTATTTTGTTTTACTGTGAAATTCTTTTTAATTGAATTTCTTACCACATGATTTGTTTTATCAAGTTCAGATATCAGACTATTTTGAATATGAAACATATGTTATGCTTATGGCGATTTCATCGATATCATTTTAGAATTATGCTTAAAAGCAGTGTGTGTTTCTATATATATGTATAATATGATGTAGATGTTAATAAAACTTGCCAACGCTCACGTTAATGGATTTGACGGTTTCCAAATTATTGCTAACTTAATAAAAGCCATATTAAAAACCGTATTTGCCTAAAAGTGATTCGTTCATTCAATATTCGAATATATTTGTCAACTCACGTCTCGTGGAAATTAATTTTAGTATTTTTACGTGTGTCTATTGTAAACGTAATTGTTTTACGTACATATGGAATATATTATGAACTATTTCTCACAAAGAAAGGGTATAGACAAAATTTATGTCCAACCAGTTAGCAAAAATAATCTTTTTATCGTTTCTAAACTGGTATTTAAAAAATTAGATGAAGTCATTGTGGACCTTAAGGCTGTATTGTCCTTTGTTTTCACATCGATTACCATTTAATCTTATTGCGTCGATTCGTTACTAGGAAAGCGATGCATTTTCATTCATACACGTTGATTGGAATGGAAGTCTAAGACCAATCGACCTAACAGTGTTATTGTTCCATATACATACATGTAAATAACTAAAACTTTAACATTAATAAACAGAGTGTAGCAGAATAAAAAACTAACCTCAGGTACAGATCCCTCGTATCGCATGGCTGTCGATTGGGTATTGATTATAGTATTTGTGTAAAATAAGAGTTAGTAACTTAAAGCAAAAGTTTCTTTAGAACTATACACATTATTGCACTGGCCTTGTACACCCGTTCAATAGCACCACTAGACTGACAGAGTTGAGTACACCAAAACCGTTAATCTTAGTTGCCGCATAAGTAAAAAGTAAAATCTGTCCTTTTAAGACAGTAAAAATCGTAATTCATATGAAAAATGACAGAATTGATTACTTAATAAGTTTTATCGTTCATAGAAACCAGTCAATTAGGAGGAATGTGATGCAGTGACGTATAAACCATCCCTCTTCGTTCACGCATATGGGTGTTTGTATCGGATGTAACCTTCCATGATAAGGATGCAATTTTAAACACACAGCGTCATATTGGAAGTTAGTTGCTATAAATGCATATGTCCTTTGTAATTTCAGAAAGATTTTGCACAGGCACCCGTGTTTGCTCCCTACGGACTATATATATAGTATCCCGTATGTTCACGTGAGGACTGTAATGTTCAATTGGATTGGGATCAGAGCCTCTCGTCGGTCAGAGTGAGAGTGTCACAGGCGTAATGTTGGAGATATTGCCTTACTGCATGATTTGTGCATAAAGATCATCTATGAAGTAACTCGGTTTGCCCGTGCATGATTTTCAAATTTTTTCTATGAAAGATCAGATTTTGATACCTATCGTCATTGAGGTTGTCTTAACTTACGTGAACAGCAACCAAAGACCATCACAGATCCACCACAAAATGAAATTTCTACTTTGATGTTGATAGCCGGCAGTGCATTAAGGAACACGCCCAATGTGTTGTCCACTGTAATCATGCATATGTCTATGGTTAATTAAAAAGACGTCGGATAGGACGACGTGAATAAACTCCAACAGTTTCGATCGGGCTTTAACTTGCATTTGTCTAGGAGTCCTACTTGTCGATCTTGGATTCTGCATGGAAAATCTAATAAGTATTCGGTCTTCTGAATGATTGTTTTTCCTCCATGTCGATGTCGAATTATGATATTCCATTCATTTTTTTCCTTCCGTATCAAACGACTGATGGAAATGTGGTCAATTTTGATTTGTCGTCTTATTTCTTTACATGACCTGCCAGTTTTATGCATACCTTTAATTGTGAAGTATTCGTCGTCTAGGCATTGGTGCACACAGTATAGTGTCGATTTCAGACTTATATTACTTTGAGAAATCGCAGGTGTGAACTTACACGCGTATTGTCACCTTGTAACAGCGAATTCACCTGGAACGTGCATATCATGGACATATATTTTGGTATGTTACTTTTAAACATAATTCATTTTAAACAGTTTAAAGCGTTTCCCTGTGTGTTTTAATTTGGTTCATTTTTCAACTTCTGAGCGGATGTTTATATCAGGACGTTGTACATAGATTTTAAACCATCCTGTATTGAAGACACGAGTGCTTCATTGGTGGTATCTACCGAGCGAGAGCTAATAACGACTAAGTAGTAGAGAATAATATAAAAACAAGGTTTATCAAATTTCATGGCGTACGGTAAGAACTACAAAATGATAATTTGTTTAGAAAATGAAACTTCAAATATTGTTTTCCCTTGTGGGTAGATATGTAATATAAATAGTCTTGAACATAGTGTTTATTTAGATATATCGAATTAGGTGAATATGAGCCTAGACCTTAAACGTTACATCGAATCTTCATAACATTACTCCACGATATGTGATAATGATTTGTGTTCGGTTATCAAAACCATATTTTAGGGAATATATTCAATTTCGTTTTTTACATTATCCTGATGGCATATAATAACCAATAGATTAACTAAAGTCTTTTGTTTCAAACTCATGGAATTTATGAAATTAGTTATCTTAATTTGATCATACTTACACCAGTAAAACTACATATTCAGAAATATAGCGTAGTGTCCGTTTACTGCTTGATGAACGCATTATTTGTTTTGCCGGTCGATTGTCTGGATATTTTGGCTTTGCCATGAATAAGTAAGTATTCACAACTTGCATGGACCCGATAACTCGATAAATGATCCGTAATCCAGGATGTGTTATAAACAGGGAAACCAGGAAACACTTGTCCAGAGATAAGGACTTATCTTGTGATTCCAACGTAGGCAAAAATATTTTCCGTAGCTCTATCATACATTTTGATATATATATATTTATATATATTATCAATTATATCAATGTCTTTATTTCTTTATTGATAGACAAGTTGTAAGTAAAATGGGTATAAGAATTATATTACATTTCTAAAAATAGTTAGAAAGAAAGATACCACTTCGCATTGTAAAATATTTCAAAACAAGTGATACCATTGCATTCGTAGTAACCAGGTTTCCTTTTCTGAACTAACGTTTCCAATGTCCCTTGCAAACAAATCAGCGACAGGAAGTAAGATATGCAAAATAAAAGAAATAATTGTATCTGTATTTTCTTCAACCATAGCTATTATAGGTAAATGTGTCACGTGTAAATATGTTCTGATCAAGGGTACACAGCTGTATTATTTGCTTGCACTAATGAGATAATTCCAAATGAACTGCCACGTATCAGACTGGTCTCATAATGCATGAGTTCGCATGCACGAGGCGTGCGCATGTTTGGCGTCCAAGAAATCTCCATACATTAAGTTTCCACATTACCGTATATACCGGATCCAGCGCGTTTAATACGACACATAACGATTTCCCCACAAATGAGGGTTTTCAATTCGCTACCAGACGTAGACGGTTGGGCATGGTAAAGTGATATTTCTTTTTTATTGATTTATTACCATAGCTTATTTCCGAGTCTTATTTCAAGTCGACCTTATGCTTCGGATAATCTGTATTTGACGCGATCTTAACCCTACCCTGCGGCTGGTTTCTACCCTATAGATATTTGGTCGTTATCGATATAATGAGAGAGAGCTTGACAGGTCGATCACACAACACAATTGCCACCTTTCATAGTTTTATATTAATAACCTCTAAGCAATTTCATGGCAAGCAGGAAGACAAATACAATAAACTTTGGCTGACTTATTTAATTTTCATTTCGCGGCCGTGTATGGCTTCGCTGTGGAATAACGGAAATGATACCGCATATGACATTTCCGGTTGTGCAGTTTCTTTACATTCCGGAACAATTAATAGACAGACGAGGATTTCAACTTGGGCATGGGATGATAAATCGTCGAACTTTATTTAGTCACATTGTTAAGTTCTTGACAGCTTTGTCATGTTTAGAACCAATTTTCTTCAAAACCATTGTTTATAGTCGGATCTTGAGTCGAATGAACAGGATATTAGACTTGATAAAATTGCCACGCATAGCCTATTTAGCACATGGGTGTTACTGTTTAACAATCGCATTAACCCGTTTCCTCTTACATAATTCTTTTGATGCGCATTTGTCAAGTAACGTGACATGTTTTGCCTGATTATCTCGGCATACAATTCAAATGACATTAGCTGATTCAGCTGTTTTCTTTTCATCAGATCTTCGCATGAAGCGGTCGATGGATCGTGCCAATCGTTTGAATCAAACAGTCATTGAAATGGTTATAAACATGTATGACTGTGTTTAAAGCTATCGGTCATTTGTTTCAATAACACTTAGGTACGAAACGCCATTGTGTATCTGGTATCAGACTGGGTTTTTTTAATATACATATACATGAAGGTATATCTTCATTTGCTTATTGAAATAGTTGTTATGTCGAATGAAATTACTTTCATAAATGACTAAGGATTGAACTTATGATTTTTTTACTTTCGACATAAACAATTGGCAACTAACAATGTAAATAAGCTTTCAAGGGATAACTTAATTCATACTAAGTTTTAATGTTTTTTGTAGATTTATGCAGTCATACACAAGACTGTCAATCATGGTTTTGTGGCACCAGTGGACACACAACGGTGGCTTCTTACATTTGATCTTTACATCATTATTTCGATGCAAACCATACAGTCATGGTGTTAAAAGACGAGATAGATGATGTTCCCAAATAGCTTAAAGTCTTAAGATATAATATATATCTATCACATTCACGAAACCAATGCGTCTTGAGGCGCAGCGAAGGGATACGTGTTACACTACTAGAGTTAACAATACCGATTTCCTCTTCAAGAATGTGAACACCTTTAATGGAGTTTTAATACTTCTATTTAAGGAGGAATGATTGTTTTCGTGTCCCAGGTTTTCCGTAGTATCATTTATGATAGTTGACATTTCTCGTTAAGTTCACAGCGCCCTCTTAGATTGATGGGGGTTTCATGGGTTTATTGTGGTCCCTGGTGATTTGCATAATCAAACTGCTCTTTCGGCTACATGCTCAATACATTGTTGAAACAACGATGCGTGTTTCAAGCTGCTGACCCAATAACGTTGGAAGAGTGAATACATTATTTAAATATAGTCAAGGTTATTGGTTTTATTTTTAATATCGGGCACTGTTTGGATATATTTGATCTTTTTATGTTTAAACGAAAATAAGTTAATCCAAGGTCGATCCAAAAAGGGGGGTTGGATAAAGTATGATGAAATTCTACATTTTAGTAACGGGTTTGGGAACTCATTGCAACTGTTTTTTAATTGTTTGAAAGGAAACTTGGTATTTGAACAACAAACCGTATACAAATCATTTAAAAAAATGAACAGTAGTTACGTACCTACTCAACTGTTACCACTAACTTGTAAAAGTTGGATAAACTCCTTTTAAAGGCGATGAATAATGTACAGGATTGTGTGAATCATTAACCATAAGTGTATTGTTTAGTTCAGAGCATCCAGTCGAGTTCATTGTCAAGTTAAAAAACCCACTTCTTGGCTTTGTAATATTGGACTTTTAAGGGTTAATTACATAACCGTCATTGAGATATGAGACAAGGGACTTGAGACGGTACATTGTACAGGATATTGTGCTTTAGGTTGTTTATTTTTAAACATTCTCTGAGTAACTGGTTTGAAAGTGGAATCAGTTGAAATGTTCAAATTAGCATCATAATAAGAGCTTCGGAGACAGACATTTAAATGCGTAGTACTTACTTTACTCGGACTCCGGGAGACGGTAGATTTTTATGTCGTGGCGCTCTTGGCCGTCATTGGAGACCAAAGAGTAACCAAAACTAACGTGGCCGTGGTATTTTGACAAAAGAAAGTTAAGCACTTAATAGCTAGTACAGTGGTTCTTCAGAGGAGGTCGAAAAGGGTACCGGCTAAGGGTGGAACTCCGGATGCCATGACGTATCTCAAAGAACCGTTCTTGTCTGAAGAGCTAATACTGCACAGAGAGTCGTATTTGGTTCCACGAGTCTGGGGGAAGTTGATTTGCATCAGCGTTGAGGTAACAGCTGAAATATTGTGTGCATGATCTGGATGACACTCTGATTACGCCATACACTTATGGTTAATGATTCACGCAATCCTGCTCATGGTATTGCGATGTTCAGCTATCCCTGTAAACACACTGTTGCCGAGACGTTCGCATTGTTATGGAAACGTCGCCATTTGTGCCCTTGTTGTATCGAATAATAGGCTTGTCTTGGACAAAGGTTAACAATACATGATCGCCAGTCAATATTATGTATTGAATTTGAAATTATGTATATTCCATACGACTCATTTGATGTTGAATTATTATGATTTTCATTAGACCAAAATTTCAAATTGCAAAAAATATACTATTTTAACTTGTAAGCCGAATGAATGTACTGTAAACTCTCACAAATCGTCAGTTGGTGAGGAGGAAAGCAAGTTTTTTTTATAGTCGGATTGACCAATATGTAGAAAAAACTTTTAAACATTGGCAGAAACCTTTGATACAATATTCTTCTCTGTGACTACAACCCTTTCAAATAACCCAATTGAGGAGACTTACTGTAGTTATTAGCCGGAAAGTAAGATGAATCAGACGATAAACAAAGACCACGGTTTATGTAAGATAGAATAAGTTCACAAAGTGCGTGTTTTATATACTTCACATTCAGTTCGGTTAGGTAATGCATTCGTTCTATACAAACCTATACACATTTTCCGGCTTTCAATGTGAAAACAAAACTTCAATCAACTCGCCTGCATACCGACAAAGTGTTATGCACAATCATTTCAGTTGGAGTAGCTCACAACTATTTTCATGGCATTGTTTGTTGCAAAGCCGGTTTGGAAAAATTCCTCGGATCGATATATTACAAAGAGATTAAGAGAGTCAATCAGGCCTATAGGACAATTAGTTATAGATAAAAGGGCTTGTGATCATGTGCGCCGTGTCTTTGTATCGATTGAAGGACAATAACGACGGTTATAAGGTTAAGGTAACCTACTTGTACGAAGATTACTATCATTAGCTGAACGGAAGGAAAAACATTTCCATATGCGGAGGTTGTCTCCCCTTTCAGCAATGACCTTTTTCAGACGTACTATCAAAACTCATGGTAAACCGTAAAAAAAGTTTTACATAACGTTATGTTGTTTCCAACATTTTACTTTTTCTATAAAACTTTTTTAAAAAGCGATAAACGTTAAAGCTTAAGCCAGGCATGTTTGTATGAATACCACGTGCGTACGTTACCGGCAAGAAACATCGCATCATAACTTATCAAAAATGAAATCAAAACGAAGTGTAACATAAAGCAAGGTGAGAATCGTTTTAGCCATTGAGTGAGTCTGATACTAATAGAATTATGGAAACTTATAAATTCCATCATATGGATATTCTAAAAATGTGACGTACATTAATCTGGCATCAAGTTTATCTGACCTAATTTTCTCAGTCGATCCCTAGACAACGCCCTGATCTTCTGTTTCATAAAAGGATATGCTTAAGAAATAAACCTCTCTATCTATTTCACTTAGTCTAACATAGAATTCCATTCCATCCAATTACAAAGGTATTTATTGATATACAGCAGCGATACTATTAGTTCATTGCCTCCTATCGCACGACGGAAAACCATAATAAGGTATAAGGTAAAACATAACAGTTTAAGGTGACTTGCCATGTGATATACAGTTTAACAGAAGCCTTTCTGTTCATTGCAGTTTTTTACAACTTTTCAATCACGTTGGTTCAAAAGGAACCCCTAAAATCCATGACAAGCATATTATGTCTATTGGAGGATGACACAAATAGCATGCTAGCAGTCGTACCTCAAAAGGAAGCTGTATGGTGAACTTCAATAACAGCACTTGCCAAAGTAGCTGAGAACATAGGCCCCGAGACAGTTATCTTGATGACAACGATATAAGAAGGGTAACTAAGCGACGTACTTACAGCTCGATTGACGTTTCGTCATTGAACGGTCATATATGTATGTTGTTGTGTTAAACACGTTTGATAAGTTGGTCAAAGTAAATGCTTTAAAACCTTGATTACACTAAGTGGAAAAACGTTACTGTATTTTTAATGATAATTGCTTGTAATTGCACTTTCAATATTAAGAACACTTACAGATTGTTTTGAAGCATGGATTGCTCTATCAATTTATTTTTCAGTTATTGCCCTTGTGTTTCTTTTGTTCTTTATCTTTTAAGTTCATAAAACTGTGACATGTAATATGGTTAATTTTACGTGCTTCCAATACCCTTTCTTCACATATCGTTTTGTTGATTAAACTAAAAGTTGGCTAAGTTAAATTATATAATTGCACCTCTCAAGACAAGTCAATTAATTCAAAATCCAAAACAAGCTCAACTACGCCTGAACGCATAAAGGTAAGATAAACAGTGTAAGATATAGGCCTGGAAATTTTGATAATACTGTAAGTTCCCCTCCTATCAAGAAATTTAAATGTAAGTGATATGCTTTGAACATTTACGTGTAAATGTACATGTTTTACGACCCTAAAATGTTTTCATCTGTGTAAATCGATGCAAGGAAGACATGAAAGTTTCCCATTAATTTTAAGTTTGATTCATCTGCTCGCAGGTAAATGTAACATGTATGAACATTGGGTTGTTCTTAAGTGGTAGGAAGTAGAGCACAGATAACAATGCGACCTGGAACAATGGAGCTAATAACTGTCACACTGGCTACGGCCTATGACACCTTGAGGTCAATAATCATGATAAGTCAATCATCGTCTTTTAAGAACATTTTGGAGTCCCAGAGTATACACCTGATTTATACCGATAGAAACCCGCACCTCAAAACTCTACAATCATCTGACTTTAAATTGCTAAGCCGTAAATTTTCCATTTATTTCAGAAAGGATATGAACTATCCCTGAAATTGACTTTCTGATTGATACTGACAACATCATAACAGGTTTGAGATGGGAGTTATCTCCCTTAGAGTGACAAACGTCCCCTGTCACCTTCCCACGGAACCTTACTGGTCATCGTTCCAATCTCGGGCAATATTAAAACCCGCTATTTTCCGGACAATTTCATTCCCACTCTGTCATTATTCTCGGGAATGATTATACTGAATCGTTCGGAAGACTCGAAACTTGTCACCGCTACCAAAAGACTCTACTTCCAAGGTCTTTGATTAGTCTAAATTGGTCGTGAATCGAATAAAATCCAACGGCTGCTTCCTCCGATGAAATCTCCAATCCTGAAATTTACTTCAACGAGTTCCAATAATGAACGCTTTACAATGAGATCAATCCAAAAGGTTAGAATAAGGAACTGGGCGAACGCTTGGTATTCTGTGCTAGAGTCCCGGCTTATGCTTAGTTCGCGGAACGAACTTAATCAATTTGTGGAAAGGGCATTAAGAGTATATTATATCTAAATGAAGCGTGAATCAGGAAGGAATTAGTATATCCGTTCTCTCAGTTTCTAGAAAATCCAGTCGGATATTATTAATCGGTAGTTCTCTCAAAATGTCCCATTTCGTTCGAATCCCTGTGTGACCAATGCTGCCTGGGGTGACAATCAAAGCACTTCCAACAATATGATTTAACGTGCTACCAAGATATTCAATTGCTACAGAGGCTTTGACCCTTTTGACCTTTAAAGGAGTAGATAAGATTCAACAGAATCGCTGATATTGATTTGGGCCCAATAAGCCTCCGAGTCCATCTTTAATCTTTAAGCAGGTTTGGGATTAGATGTTAAAGAAGCTACCTACGTCGTATCACCTTAGATCGGCAACTCTCCTATCGATCCGACCTGCCTTCCATGTAGTCCATTATTCGTAGCTCTTGCATGCTTAATTTATAAGGTCTCACATATCTTCAACGTATAGCCTATTTTGAAGTTGAACATGATATCGGATTTTTAACTTTTAAACATGTTTTTCATTGAATCATAAAAAAAGTTAAACACAACCGAATATTGGCTTTTTAGCCTTTCAACATGTTTTATATCGAATCAAAAAAACGTTTATTAATATAGAATGATTTGGGAGAAATTGCTTTTTTTTTGCAAATAGTTTTCAATATGTTAAAACATGATCAAAATGATCAAGTCGTCAAAGAAGCTTTCAATTACATATTGAAAATTAAAACAATCATAACTTCATAGTTTTGTACGAATTCCAATTAATATGTAAGACAGTAAACATAAAAACATTAAACGACACGATACACAATATTTTTTATATGATGGACAATGTTTTAATTACTGCTTCACTTCCAAATTTATTTAAACTCACTTTGTCGAATTAAGAAGGACAAATAACATCAAATGAAAAAGACGAAGTAAGAGGGGGCCCTTAAACAAGTAGGTTCGTGCATAATCTAATTACGTGTGAAAATGACGCGTTAAAAGTGCGCTTATATGTTGCATGTTTCACCTTATTTTTATGCTGATATAACATAATTACGTAGACCAAAATATTTATCCAAAGTCGGGAAAGGCTTTTTAGAAGGGGGATTATCATGTCTGACGTCTTTATTACTTAGGTTATAGCCCAATGATGACCCAGACGAAAGATGTCGTAGATGTCGTCTTAAGGAGGTGCCGATCCATACATTCCTTTACCGTGCTTTTCGTGTTTTCCAGTACTTTAAAATATCGTTATTGTCGAGGTATTTAACAGCAATCAGGTGAGATGTTATACAATGCAGGTACTTACTTATGGATTTATATAGATCACTTGAAACATAATGTTTCAGACATTATGTAGACTATGTACATTATGGTTTTTGAAATCACTTTTTTTATCCGACGGTTTTAAAAGCTTTTGGTAGACTAACCACATAAAAGGATGCGTAGATAAATATATGTTATCAGTAAAAACCATGTCAATGCAAATTCAATATAAATGCTGACAATAAATCTCTCTCTCTCTCTCTCTCTCTCTCTCTCTCTCTCTCTCTCTCTCTCTCTCTCTCTCTCTCTCTCTCTCTCTCTCTCTCTCTCTCTCTCTCTCTCTCTCTCTCTCTCTCTCTCTCTCTCTCTCCATCTCTCTCTCTCTATAAGAAAATCTATGAATCGATAATATACAAAAATAGTGTAGTATGTCTTAACTTTTGTGGTTGTACAAAGATTAAAGCCCGGATATTGATAGACAGTTGTCAGTTAATTAAAGAACATTTACTGCCTTCTAGCCCTCGCGGCCTTCAGTTTACATAGTCTGAAGCTTAATTTGTTCACGTGTCTGTAAGCGTGCTTACATGAAAACACGCCAGCGTTGGCAGCCCATGTGTACATACACCACAGAGGCTCTCAATACCATCATGTCCTCTGATAATTAATAATCAGTTCTATTACAAAAAGGTAAACCTAATTAGTTCGCGAAAATCCCATTACTCGATAAGTAAACAAGGGCATCTATGAAATGCCATATACGATAACTACATACACATGCACGACGAGAAGACGTCGTCATTAAATAGGCAGGTCATCGATTTTCGTAAAGTCCTGTTCTGTTCATCATCGTTTGATTGGCTAGGGCTGACCATCTCGGACCAATCGCTTAACATTTGACCCTTCTATGTTTGTCTAGAAACACGATTCCGAAGGAACTTCCGTCCGCTTTGTGGAATCAGTTCATCACTGCCTCCTCATACAATGATAAGCAAGGATGCGCAAAACATGGTACGTGTTTGCTGTTATAATAAGGTTTAATTTGGACGCGTCTCATACTTCATGTGCATGTGTGAACAGACTAAGCAGTATTTGGTTTTTGCGACATTTGCAGGGGATTTTATACCCTAATGGTCATAGCACATCTGATAACTAAATAGCTATAGGGTTTCTGCATACCTCTGTCCAGTGATGAGTCCTGTGGCAGGTCAATTAGCTGCTCGTACAATAATGAAACCTTTTATGCAGATCAGATTTAAAATTTGCAGCTAAAGGTCCTTGATTTTTTACGCTCTCTCAATGCCAAAACAGTTATATGACAATATCAATGCATGATACTTTGGATTCTCATTATTATAGCTTCGGAAATCTACGGCAATTTCTTTAACAACTTGCCAATCAATATAAGAAAATTATGGTTTTAGTTGTCCGTACATGACAAAATTATGCTTGATCGTTTGTCTTAATGAAGTTACGAATCTACGCGAAAGAAAACCATGTATCACAGATATCAACTAAAGTGTTAAGACAATGTTACGGATAAAGATATTATTTCATTTAACATAAAAGGATATCAGATCATATAAGCATAAACATATTATTTTGAGTTTATGGTTATTTCCTAGAGGTTCCAGTATGATAACGGTAGAAAGAATTGTGTTTTTCTCCAACACGGAGGTGAATGCATACAAACGCAGTTATTACCCATTGAAGAAATGTTTTATTCTCAACACTGCCGGACTAGACTATCGCTTCACTGGAAGATTAAGGTGAAAATTGGGTTTACTTGGAGCGAACAGAAACATGAGCGACATTAGAGAGCCGTCTGCTGGTAGGAATTGCAATATTTATGTTTTCATTGACGCCGGCAGCTGATTAAATTGAAAGCGTTTGCCTGTTGAATACAATATATTGTTTATCTGCAATATTAATCACTTCAATCGTACAAACGTGCAGGTTGAAATCAATAAGAGCACATACAAGTTAGAGCAAAGAAAATACTTGATAGAACCTGACGGATCATGGATTGAGTAGGAAATTTTTTACTCCTTGAACAGTCAGAAGACTAGACCTCAACAATATTTCGCAACAAAAATCGTCATCAAGTGATATATATTTGAGGATTTTTTTCAACATCACAAAAACCTTTTCAAGTGATCTTGGCCAATATCGTTATCATCTGGATAATGCAGATCCTTTGTTCCCTTACAACTCGATAGACAATTTCCTATGAACTTTTTCCATCTATCCATTCTTTTATGATGATATCGTTGCCCTTCTATCCATTGGAGTCAATGGTATATTTCTTCTGAAAGAAGTGTAAATCGACCTGCATATCCCTTTGCTTTAAACTCAGCGCAAATCGATGATTTACATAGAAAACCTCACAGAGGTACCGTTCTGTCAGACGGTCTAATAGCGTTAACAGAAAAGGGACGATTTTTTCTGAAATAGTTCTTCGCCTTTGGCTCCAATGTCCAGTCGATCTATTTCTGATTTCTCTCGACTGTGGTCTTGAGGGTTAAAGATTGATCTGATATTAGCGGCTACATTGCTTGACAGTAATCTTAAGTCTCCGAGTCCTGTAGATTTCTATAGCACTGCACTCTGACTCGTATTCCAGTGTAGTAAACTCGGTGATCGATACTGAAATCTGCAGGAATCGGAGAAACTATCGGCGCTAAAATACAGAAACCATACCAAGCCTCTTGGGGCACTAGAGCAGAAAATTGTACCCAAAAATGGATTCGAGAGATTTGTTTTCAGGGCTTCTGATAATTTAAGTAACTGCAATTGGGTAGGGAATTCAAAAACTATAAAGCAAATTAGTTTTGCTTTTTATTTGCAGGAAGGTGATGCTTTAAAGTCTCAATGACGAGATTCTTAGACTTAAGAGAAGAAATAAAGATATTTACACCAAAATACATTCTAGTTGAGATAATCAAGTTATTGGTTTTGAGCGGGAGTGACAATATTTACAACGTGGAAAACGAAATGTTGGACATCTTCATGTCAATTTGTTTGGTGTCTTAAGGTAAAAATTTTTATTTTGAAAAATATAATGGCAACAAGAACTTAATCTACTTGCGAGAGGCCAATGCATTTTGGAGGGAAAATGAAGTGGAGCACTCGTAAAAGAAACATGAGGTGCTTTAAAGAACGTTAACAAACGTTGAAAGCATTTGAAGTTGTCCTAACAGCAAGGGAATCGTAACTTTTACTCGTTTGCATTAAGCTCAAAATGAAGCAAAAACTGTTGAAATTTTCATTGGGAGGCAACTTTATACCAAATCAAAATTTGACACAAATTGTACAATAACTTTAATGTAAAAATTTCTTAGTTTCAAATATTCAAAATGTTTTTTAATTTGAAGAGGTTTATAAGCCATCTTGAGATTTAAAGAAAATATTATAAATTGTGTCTTTCTAATATGGTTATCGGGATTTCAAGCATTATCAAAATCTTGTACACGTACACGTACATGACTTTATCAAGCATTTTCATTAAGATATATTTATGTCAAAAAGCATATTAGGATTATAAAGACAAAGGATGAGTTTATTTTCATTGAATTTTCATTGGTTATATGGCAAGACCTTCGTATGTAGTGTGGTTAATGAAGCATTTTAGTAGGTACAAAGTAAGATGTAATTACAGCTTATTCATTACAAGGACTGTTGTGTCCATAAGGTGTTAAACGATTCATGCTAACTTATTCTTGCCATTGGAAAGCCTCATATGCTTGCCTCGTCGAAAGTAAGAACTTAAAAAGATAGGATATAGCTTTAAAGAAACATTGTTTGGTGGCTAGAAGGTAAAGTGGGGGATGTGATTACATTCGTGGCCCTGTGTGGTTAGAAGTTTGGCGGCTCCACGCCATTCCTTCGTCAGCTGGTGAAATAAAGCAATGTGATTTGTCTTATTCTATCTATAGTACTGTCCCGGATGAAGGTGATGCTAATCGAATGCCCATGTTACTTTGTTCGGATATATCTCAATGTCGCTCCTAATATATCATCGGTCTAGACTTTAAATCACAGCTGTATTTCCCAATTTATGGCAATAAGACCACTTAGATCGTTGATGAGCACAGTTTACAAGAATAATGGCAATCAGTTTCAATTTGACAGTATTCTTTAAAAGGGGATCTCACAATGTTTAGACAAAATTGGCGCTCATTCTTGCATTATGTTTGATATCAATACGTTGCTGTCACGTCCACAAAGAGTGATGCCAGGCAGTTTAAAGAATATCCATAGCAGAATCAATTCTGTGATAATGAATGGTATTTTAAGGTAATCAGTTTCTCTTTTTCATCTCCGTCTGGACAGAAGCCGATGCCGTAATCATTCCTCTCATAGTTTGTACGAATATGAAAGAACAAATTACCTTACTAAAAAGACAACATTTCAACTGATGAAAACATATCATTTATCATTAACAAATATATGAGGATCAGTTAGTGAAGAATGTGAATGAAGAAAGTGAAACTCAGTATTTGAAAACTGTACTCAGGACACTCTGAATCAGTTTTTGCTTAAAACTCATATTCGGAAATATAACACCAGTGAGCTTACTTGACATTTGATACAGATTGTGTATCAGAATCACAATAAATCTAAGCAAGTGATGTTCTATGACATTAGGGATCCCATCACAGAACGTATACCAATCAGAATTGTATCAAAATATTCACATGTTGTAAGAAGATACATTGACAATGACGTAAGTGAGTTAGTAATGGGGTTTACTGTGACACAATTTCAGTCATTAAACACGCGGATGTTTAAAAAAAGAATCGATAGGACAGACTGGTTGGGGGAATAGACGGAAAAGGACAGGTAAGAGGAAGTCAGCAGGTATTTTCAATGACTCAAATTTGGTCTGGCTTCTATCCGCGTTCCGTTGTCCTGTTTGTTGAAAATGTAGTCAGGAATATATGTCGTTTAGATTTTGTGACCCATCTGGTTTGCGAAACAGGTAAACAAGAGAAAGATTCCTTGAAGAAGGTTATCAATTAGCATACGGTTAACAAAACATTATGTTGTACAACTTCTGGCTTACGATGATAACGCCCCACAATACTATTTCAGTGGTTTAAAAAATACTATCACGTAATTCAAGCCACGTTTATAAACATTAACTGTCCGTCTCAGCTTACAAATTCAGTAAAAGAAGCATCTGCTATTCAGCCATGACATTACATTTGTTGATATAACAGAAAGAAACATGAAAACAACTCTTGACAACGCAAACAAGCCTACGCGTACGGTGTCATGTATCTAAAAGGTTGTAATTAATGTTGTTATCTTCATCTGGTTCAACTGTCGGTGAAACCTCACCTTTGGGCGGTTTTAAGTGACATTTTGGGAATATTATCCGTATTCACAGTTTTTTACCTAATATACACATAAAGGAGACACATATCACATTATACTAGTATTGATATTGGAATAGCCCACGTTTGGTAAAAATGAAATTGCGAATGAAATAAGCAATCAAAGATTGATAAATTCAGGGTTTCAGAACGAAAATGTGATGCTTTGATTGATGATATACGAAATGTCGAAATAAATATCCCCCAAGTTTCGTCTGGTTAAATAAGCAATACAAAATACAAAAAGTATAAAAATATACATGTAGATAAAGAAAACACTCTGCAGTTTTGACTTTGAATTATCAAAATACACATATTTTCCCAATTGAAAAAGTAGGTTTCCAAAACGAGAAACGGTCTGTAATAGCAAATAGTTTAGATAATTATTTCTTAAAAAATCATGAATTCATGAAACCTATCACACAAAAAAGACGTTTAATTGCACTTTACTAACACTAGACTGAACCCAGTCGGCAAACCTGTAACTGTTTACATGACGAATTGGGAAAACGTTTGTGTAAACGCAATTACATGCGAAATCCCAACGGGCAAAACCAGTGAGTTACTGTAAGATTAAGTAAGGCACATCCATAGCAGAGATTTTCAATTATTCATTCAACGCTACAAACTCTGTGGATTTACGATATGCGTGTTAGGTACACACCAAAGTACGTGTTTAAAACTGGACAAACCCAAGAAAATAAGATATTTGTCGTTGCATTCTTTCCAGTTGACATATAGTGTCCGTTTAAAGAAGCTACGATAATTTTCAAGTCCGTTTGATCATCTAACTCGATAATTGTATTACGTTCAGAATAGAGGCACTGAGTAGTTTTTGTAAGCATCGTCCGCAGTGCGACCTTCAGACTGTATGAAAACACCAAAATCAAAGCCCAAAATGAATGGAAATTGCATGTTATTTTCCTAACGACATTTTGTTCGCTGTAGAAATTATTCAACAACCGTTAAAGGGCTTTCATGGACCATCTTGTTGAGCGCTTTGAGCCCTTAAGGCAAGTAGAAGTTAACACTTCATTAACATTTTTCATTTTTACATCAAAGGTTTGTTACAAGATAAGGCCAATACAGGAACATTTTATGGAGCTGTTTACAAATCCAAACAACGTTACTTAGGACAATAGGTTGAATCTCGCTTGCTTCAAGCTCTTCGTTTCAGTGATAGCAAGGCCGATCTTTACATTCATATTTCCATGTTGTCATGATCCCTATCAACACTACCCTTGGAACCATGATTATAACGTAAGCACGACAGGACTTAGCTTTTAGGGTTGAGGGAGAGCCATTCAACAACAGCCATCACCGTTGTGGTTATCCCATATTTAAAACGATAATGGTCCGTGCAATAATGTTTGATGGTAGAACGAATAAATAGTGCGGCGAATGTGTATTTACCTTGTAATTTAGAGCCTGTATTATTGAACGACAAGGATACTCGCATCACTCCTTAATGGTTCTCATAACATTCCGTGAGATCTATTTCTTTACTCCATTGTCAACAGTGTGTATGCTTTTCACTCAGGGAGACCTAATGACCAAGAAATGAGCTCATCATTATACCTTAAGTAAATTTAAAATGGGATCCGGTCGAATATAGACTATACAACGAGTGTTGCAATGTCCCGAAATGGGTCGTATTGGAAACCCTGAAGTCTTTAAGATGAAGTGAATTGCTTCCAACATGTCCTAAACGTGATACTGCCTGTTTATCACACGTGTAATTAACTGAAAAGTAGTGTAAACCAGTTATTCGGGACAAGATTGAACCACCGACTCAAGCAAACTCCGACTAAACAATCACACGACTACATTCCGGACAATTATCCTTATGAGTATGGAAAGGAAAATAGAATTACGTGTTAATGTGGTAATCACATTGTTCGTAAATAGAGCTATTTGTCCTTAAAGAAAAAGGTTATTGGAAGTTATAAGTAATTGCATCGCGTTGTCTCATGAAGATTCCAGATACTTTCGTTCTCCATAGAAATACTTCTGTATACATATACCAAATGTTCATGATATTATTAAAAGCACCGACTTACACTTATATTTCGCAAACATAAATAATTCATGGATAATGCATATCTAATATATGTTTTACAAACGATCCTAACTAAGATAATATATCCTTTGGGTTATTTAGAAATTATGTTCTTAGTCAGGTTTTAAAGTTAATTCTTAAAGACCGGAAATTCTTTATGCAACGTAGCATTAAAACATTATACCTATTATAGTATAATACAGTAATATTCAAATTTTGCATACAATCTGAAAACAAAAAACGACTGTCACTATGGTTAACGCAACAACAATGATTATAATATCACATGTAAATCCTCATAAATTTCATTTATCTCATCATTCATGCTTTGTTCACAGTTTAAGAGATCAAGTTTTATTCAAGATCTACACACATCTCTAGTTGAACCGGTGTTAACAATCAATACTATATCTTTTACAATATCTTTATTTTTCTAAACTTTAAAAGAATCCTTTCATGTATGTCTTAGAGTCTCAATGTCAGAGCATATGAATAATTTCAAAAGATGAATATGACGTAATAAGCAGACTTATCCTGGTATATACGTAAAGTTGCATCGGTAAATTATTCATTGATTTCTGTATTTCTGCAATTTAGCTTGTTACTAAATAGTTAACAGCTAATTACTCATGTAAAGTAGACCGAGAAAGGACTTTGGTCAACTTCTTAAATTAATCATCAATAAAGTTTCCACAACAATTGTTACTTCTCGACTCACTGAAAATGCCACGTTTATTCTTCTGAAGATTACAGTTTGTATCTATGATAAGTCGGAACAGATGATTTTGGTTCTTCTTGAAATACACTAGTAAATCATTTAGATGATAGAAAGATATTTTTTGTTATAAATGTCTTGACCTTTTTATTGTTTACAAGAGATGACAGTGTATTCGCATTGTTTGTTTATTTGTATACAGTACTTGTGTATATTTACTAAAGTTCAACGCTGTATGTTTTGATGTAGCACGGTCCATGTACCTATCAACTCGGTAACCTTTATATACGTTATCTATCGGGGGTGTAAGGAAGTATAGGTGTTCTTTACAACATGTGATAAGATTACAATTTACCCTTATGAGGCACTTCTTTATGAGAATTAGCACCAGTTCAAAATTGTTCAGGTAAAATGTGTGTTGTTGCTTTTTCCTCAGGTTAAAGAGAGAAATGCAATCTAGATCTCATACTAACAGTGATACGTTGTTCCAGTACAATAAACACTTATAAGCATTAATTATTATTGTTGTTGTAACAATAACAATAATGGAATACGTGTACCTCGCCTTCATCCATGCACATAGCATGCTCAAATCAAATGTTAAGAGAACATAAAATATAGAAAGCAGTCGTGTAAAATTTGATAGTCATTGAGATGTGGGGAAAACTTTTCCAAAATACATATTTGTACTTTGAAACTCTATGTACCTACGAAAATAGTAGCAATGTAGCCAATGATGTTTCTGGGAAATATATATTAATATGATGTTACAGTTATGCTTTGCTAAATGTTAAAATGATGTAACATCTGGCAAACACTTATGTAGAGAATCGGTGGCATTTATACAACAATGCGCGTTCCCCGGCATTCACAGATTCAGTCAATATATTCTTATTTATGTTACTTATTATACACATTTGAAACGCTGGCTGTAACAGGTTGTTATGAAATAAGTAATTATGAATCGTGACTATACTTCAATATGGTGTTCAAATTCTCTATGAAAAAACACTGTGATATCAAAAAGGTAATATTAATATTTGTAATAAAATAACGGAAACCTTACACGTGAAATACATTCAAGCGTAAAT
Organism: Phorcus lineatus; assembly: GCA_921293015.1. Lineage (NCBI taxonomy): Eukaryota > Metazoa > Mollusca > Gastropoda > Trochida > Trochidae > Phorcus > Phorcus lineatus. The sequence goes on along the minus strand of OV121086.1, from coordinate 38,124,398 downwards.
ATGTTAAGACTTCACCTCGTTCATGGTATAAGTGATAAAATCAAAGATAATTCAACTCTTGTATCTGATTTATTGCGTATCGAATGATGGCAGTGTGTTTGTTCATATCATTGAGTCAGGTAAATTGACTCGCTGCAGAATTAAAAGCTTCCTATTATACACCATGTGCTCTCCATGGCTTAAACCCATAGACAAATCGATAGACCTGCATACAATTAAGCCGATGACGTTTATATATCAATATTTGTGTAATCATAATCCAATTTAGCGCGTTGGAATTCATGATATGTCAGCGTATAGAAGAAGCGCTTTGCCTTAATCAAATATACGCTACATCGTGGATGTACGTTACAATGCGGGGATTGTGCCTCTAGGATCAATCGTATTGAACTTACTTTTTTTTATAAACTCGTTTCATGGTCTCGTATTCCAGAAACGACTCGAGAGCACACCTCCATTATCGTCCCTGTCATAATGAAGTTAATTATGGAATATTATTTGATTATTCGATGCCGACAAATGTAGCTATTAATTACTCGTCTGATTATCATTTATTACGATGATATATATCATTCCGTATTACCTTATCCTATGACCTCACTCGTCTGGTTTGTGAGAAATAAAACTGTATAATCTACGATCAATTAATTTCAGACGTTGTCAGGTAACTCCATTGAATATTTAAGCAATATCAGACGAGTCGAATTCGCAATGGAGGTTTTCGTGATGAAAGACATGCGTTAAAACCAATAGCACAAGCTAGGTGATTAATTATCTTGAATTAGCTTGAATGCAAAGCTTCAGTTTTATCATATATTGCAGGAGTTCTTCATTACAGATTGATGCATAAATTTCAAATCAACGAGGACACGTAGCGTCGTAATCAGATAATTGTTTATTTACAACGTTCCAATTCAATTTTGTTTAATTAATTTCGTGTTCCTTTTTCTTTCTTCGTATTCTTTTGATCAAATGAAACGATTTTTTAAATTGCATGTATAGAAATAAATGCTTACAAGCAGGATAATTGAAATGTGTTGTTAATCTAGCCAATTGAAAAATCATAAACTATTCAAAATGATCAAAAAGTTTTTTAAAAAAGATTGATTAGGTTTGACTAGCATTACATGCATGCTTATTAAACATATACGCTCACGCATTTCAACATGGATGCTATCTCAGCTACAGCTTCATTGAATTTGAGTCGTTAACACAAAATACAGCTTTCCAAACAACAAATTATCGACTAACAAAGATTCATTATTTAATACCCAAACACGATTACTTGCATTATAAAATTAGAGCAATATGATAAGCAATTCAAACTTTTTTCATATTGATAACAAAGACATTCTAATGAGAGAGTTCAATCAAAGTCTTTCACTTTAACGGTGTGTAAACAACGAACTGCAAAAAGTCATAATCAACACCTGTTATGGCCTAGCATGATACATGTTGCTCATGAGAGATAAGCAGCTTAATTCATGATGTGCATCATAACTCAGAACGAGAAGGCCTCAACACACGAGAGCCCTTATCATGCGAACTGGCACTCGGCGTATGTTGCCTACTTGCCAATTGACACACTGCGACAGTGACATGGTCGGTGATGGATGGAAATATTAACTAACTATAGAGTGGTAGCCAGCATACTCACCGAGCCGCCAGGAATACCCAATCAAGAAATCAGTTATGGCAACACAAGATTTCAAAACGTCACTTGAGTTATCCCCTTCCAGAAGAGATTACTACGGCAGCGCGTAAAGTGACTCCCTAATGTTGGTGAGTTCGAGACCCGAATAAGCGAGCACGCCGGTGGTTGGAGGAAGACCCGATCACGACTGGAAATCATATCAGAGCATCCCTGCAAGCGTCTCGGACAGACACAACTCGTCTGCAGTCCGTCCTATCTCTAATCTATCCACTGATAAGACTGTTTTGCGACCATATAAATGCAATTAAGGTATAAAAGCATATTTAGGTGTAGTCGGCAGACTTTTAATATACTGGCATCGATCGATGAGGATAGCGATGTATGGGATGCGTTATTAGCGAGTCGAGTAATGACGTACACACTAATGGGGAGTCTTTGTTACTCATAGGTACCGGGAGAGGATGCGACAATAGACGTATTACAATCCATCTTCAAAGATTGCCAGTGTATTTTCTGTGTCTATTGAAGCCAACTTGCGTTAAAGTATAGAAGACTTTAGAGAGTTTCATGGTTTGTTTATCGGCAATTGTTATAAGATAACGTGGAAGAAGTAGAGTAATAAGAAATGTTAAGTTAATCTTAAATAGAGTAAAATAATTTTTCGTTATTCTAAGAAGAGTAATAAATGTTTGGATATCCTAAGTAAAGTATAACACTGTGTACTTATCCTAAATAGAGTAATATCATTTTTAGTTAACATAAGTAGATTTTTAAAATTTTCGATATCTTAAGTAAAGTACAACACTCTTTTGTTATCCTAAATAGATTAAGATTATGTTTTTTTATGCTAAGCTGAGTGAACTTTGTTTCGTTACTCTTACTTCAGCACAGTAATCTTTCACTATGTATGTAGAGCCGAACAATGTTTGGTACTCTTAATAGAGTAAACGTACATTCATATATCATGTCTATTTTTACTATATAATTAGATTAATAACTATATTAAATATATATTGTATATCAATCTCCAATATGCATGTCATTCCACACTTCAAATGATACACTTTGCCTAATCCTAACATCAGCGCAGTCTGTTCGCCACAACAACTTGCAAGAAGTGAAGTAAACAGGATGTATTCTATATGTATTTACTGTTGCCTACGGCTCGATCGGGCAAGCTTCAAGCTCTTGTCTGTTTAATCTGAAATTCTGTTAGTTTCCTACTCTATTAGAGGTTTATTCAGAAGCTTGTGTCATAATGAGGCTGAGGGCGGTATTGTTTGTTATTGGATAATTTCCCCATGGTGATGAAAGGCTTGTTTTATCTTGTTACATCACACCAACACTTCTGCAGGACATAGGACGCTCAAAGCAAAATCGTATTGTACAGGACGATAGCCCAAACGGAATGAGTAATGGACATGTGGCCGATGAATGAAGATTTGATTACATAATTATCCTAATTGTTAATAAAATCTATGGAATAATCAAGCCTTGTCCAACAAACGATGATTATTGTCAGCACGCTGACATCAAAGGGGAGCTGGATTCTTCTCGGTATGACATGTTGTCTTCAAGTCGGTGGATAGTTGTAATTGAATTGAGTTTTGATGAAGTTAACGATCCAATTTCGTTAAGCTTGTGTAACACCATAATACCCCCCTTTGAACCAAAGCTTTCCATAGTATTGGCATCGTGTATTTAAGAGAAAGGAGCGATCTGAATATATCGTTAATGTCAATATACAGCGGTATCCATCTACCTGTAAGTGATAATATATTTTGATAAGAATCTCCGTAATGTTTTTGGTCTATATATCATAACAAATACGTTATGATATATCATAACAAATACGTTATGATGTTAAGATAACGGTATTATTTCCATCAACAATTTGAGTAAATTGTCGGAGATATAGAAGTTAAACTTCCTGTTTGTATTTAAATCATGATTAACGAAATGTATATGTGAAACTTGCATTTATGATATATGAATAAATTGTATCTAATGTTTCCAAATGAAGCTTAATAAGAGATATTGGAATAATCTTGTAATTATAGTTCTCGCTTACCTTTATTATACATTAAGACGAATACAATTCATCTAAGAGTTACACATGGAAAATTAGATTATTGTGAATTCACAACCTTGATATGCATTTTAACGTAACAACATTTGTACAGTCAGTTATAAACATCCTCTATACTGAGTATACATAACCATGTGATTGCAATATAAGAGACGAAAAATCAAGAGCGGAAGGAGATTCATACTTGTCATGTCTGATGAGTGACAAACTTTCAACTTCCGATTGTCATCCCACAGACAGAGAGACGTCCTAGCGGTGACAGAAAGAGTAAGGAGCACCATGGTGTAATTTAGAAGCCATTTGTGGTTCTCCTTGCACGTCCATTTTCATCGACTCACTTTGCTTTCCCGGAAGTAAACAATCGGGCATGTTTATGAAGATTCATCGGTTGTATTTTTAATCTGAATCTGTACATTATGCATTGCTTAGTTTTTTTATATCATTGGTAAATGATATGTATTGTTTATCAATAATTCTTATGAAGTGGCTAAAAACATTGATTCATTAAGATCACATATAAATGAAAGATTATTTTTCATGTAAACAATATCATACCTGTATTTCGTTTAACTAAAGTACGATGACAGACCAAACTGAGCGACAAAGCTGTATCAGAATATGATTCTTTTACCAGAAAATTAATAGATGAACACCATTTAAAAGAAACCAAACAAATCATCTTCTAATTAGTCTAGGTGAAATGTTTAACTTTATAAACAGAAACATCTCCTTTAAGGCCATCCTTTGACAGCTACCTTTTTCTGGTTGGTGGAAATGATACCTTGGGATCAATAAGCTTGTGAGACTTCCCAGACAATGCGTGTTTTATCGCAAGACGACACATACTTTTAAGTTCTCAGTCTTTGTCTTTCTGTAGTCACAACGATTTCAAAGGCAAAGTCGTGTTGTACACACATTAGGTAATTTCCAGAAGTTCCCTTGTGCAACAAATAAGTCTGTGGTATAACAGAGGTTCAATCAACATTTCACGATATGATTTTTAACTTTGGAGTAAAAGAGTTGAAAGTCGTAACATTATTTTAACATATGAGCTACGAAGTATGACGCATATCCTCTTTTGGTGAATCATTTTGATATTACATCGAACTCTCTAAATTTCTAAAATGCAAGGGTATAAACTTTGAACGATAGGTTTTTCTTTCAAGGGTAACCAATTTTATATCATGGTCTATGGAATACAATAGAACATTATTGGAACTAATTCAATCTTTGAGTATGCAAATAATTTCCCAATTGAACCATGTTTAAGTCTACGGAATACGATCGGTATCTTTTGTTCTCGGTAAACCTGCCATAATATGGTTCATGAAATGCAGGAGAACACGTTCGTACGATGTCTCTGTCGTTTAAAATGAAAGTATTACCTCTGTATAATATCAAAGCCTATGGTAAATTGAGTAATCCAAGCATTACCCCGTTTCTTGCATTGAATATTACTACTTCAGTCGTCATTAAGGTTTATGAATGAATGAATGTAAGTTCATCTTAAACAGAATGGAATATGATGTTTTTTATTTGACTTTTACATTCAGTTTCAATGAATTTACAATTTAATTTGAACAGGACGCACACATTTAATACCTAACAACTGTATATCTTACAAAAACAGGCTGATGAAACATTTCTATTTTTGTTGTGTCAAATTGCACATTTGGAACATGATATATATTTTGAAATGATGTCAATTATATCCCGTTTTATCAAACCATTGATCTACATAATACATTTGAAGTTATGTGCTATTCTGAGTTCATTTAACTGCAAATATAAATCGAACAAGGTCTGGTCAATTTAGTTTTTGTCAATTTCTTTAGATAGGTATAATATAATTAACCTTATTGTAATTCTCTAATCGTTCATCAGCATTGTCAAGATACAAATTGATCCTTGCAAAGTGCATCTTGCTTTATGGATGAACATTCCAGTGAACAGACGCTTATATTGTGGACAAAGGCAGAGATCTAGAAGACATTAGAGACCATTATAGATCAAAGACTGGCCTCCTCCCTGCTTAAGCAATCAATATAGACCAATGAAGGTACTAACATTCACAATCCATCAAAAGACATCGTTAACAGACCTCATTTATTACGGATATCTAAAGGCAAAGCTATTTTGTCTACTGGTACGAATTTGCATCAAATCTAATACATAAAAACGTAAACATAATTATCTTTTTGAAATTTAAATTATAACATTTCTACATTGTAAGTTGAACTTTTAGATGTTCTAAATTCTAAATGTTATTTAAACCATAGTTGACGTACAGCTGCATGCCAAAAGCTTGTTCACATACCTGAATATACTAGTGCAAAGATCATGTAATTTGAGCTCCCTTTGAGGTATCTTAGCGTTGCGAAAAAGAAACGCATAATATTGAAATTTCTATACATATGCAGGTCCATTCTACTTAAATGCAAATGTTTATCGTACTCTACAATCACCCGTAACAGTTTTGGCAGGTCACTAAAATGACCAGGGGTCAAAATTCCGAAACAAACCTTCGGTATGCAGCTGTATTTGTTGCCGTCAAAGTCAGCATATCTTGTGTTTGTTTATGAAATTAATTTTCTTATGTTTCATAAGTTAACAAATACAATAATAATCACTAATGACATAATTAAAGTCGAGTTGATTCATTATGAAACATTAATTGATTTGAATTGGGGTTTTAAGTTTTATCCGCAAAAATCATAAACTTTCAAATTTAGTTAAAAATTGTAGGCATGACTTCACTAGTAGTCTAAATTAGGTGAACATCTAAAAACCATTTTCGTTTGTAATCTAGAAATCGACCAGCACTTTGCAATATAATCATTGAGTAAATAAATTACTAAAAAATGATGATGAATTGAAATTAAAAAATGTAGGTACCTACATAAAAAGTTTAATTATTCATGGATTTATATATCAAAAGTTAACCGGTTTAAAACAAGACAGGCGACAAAGTGCGCAGCACTGTTGAAATATGTGTCAATTATCATTACTGCACTTTTTCCCAAGGTGAGAATTCAGATATTGAGCTGTTCTAAGATAACCACTAAATTATATGAATATTATTTAATAATTGATGTAGACTATTTTCATTTCCGCTATGAAATTAACAACATCCCTGAAATCGATGAGGATATTTTTTTGGCATTTTATTTCATTGGAAAACATCCAGTGAATGTCATTATCCAACACCTCTCATATCAAGATGAATATTAGCGCTTGGCTGGAAAAAGAAGCGAATTAGATGTTGACGAATTGAAAGATTTCATCTCGTGAGAGTTTACAAGCAACGTGAGAATCCCCGTAGTCCCGTTATTAAGATTGATGACAGCGCCTTTGTATGGACAGCTTCCTGTCGCGCACGCATGCGCACTTGAAAGCAGCAAATGAGAACTAAACCTGAGAAGAAGGGGGAATATTAAGTACTGTGAAACATACGGAAATGAAATATCGACGGAGACCAAGACATATGAATGAAGAAGCCAGAGAGTGGTCTCTAACCATAATATGAACATGCTGACTTCGCCAAGGAGTAACTTAACAATGAAGGTCAACCTTCAGTCACCTTGTGATACGATTAAAAAAATTTATTGTAAATGTCATTATCAAATATTCACATATATATAAATTATACGTAAAATCTAAAATCACAAAATTGCAAATAATATTTCATAAGTTTCGTTATTCACTTGGCAAAATAGAAGGTGTTCTTTAAACAAATCTAATGGTCAAACAAATCGTTCACATTTCTCACTATTTCACATACACTTCGTCCTGATCATGACATACCTTCTTGATTCTATATTGCCTTTCCGATCTGATGTCAGAAGCTCATTCATTGTCTTTTAATCATGACGATGCCAAATTCAATACGTAACCAAATCATCGGCATAACTAGCACATGGTCAAACAATCGCCAAACAATGTTTAAAATCATATTAGAGTAAGCACTGTGCAAATAATTAAGACCTTGTTAAAAGTTCAACACAACAATTAGCAAGGAAGTTATTAGGTCGATCTCGTAAAGTTACATGTCATTTAGACCGTCTCTTTTCACAAAGACGCCATCTACGTTCATCCACCATTACTCTAAGGGAAATATGGAGGTGGCTGTTATTAACATACCAATTTCTAGGAAGACTGCATATAAATATTTTGCAATTACTCCAACATGGATGTGTGCCTAGAAGGGCTGCCATACATAATGGTACCATTTAGGACCCCCAACTCCGTCGTGCACGTTTTTCTTGGGCGCAACATTCGACTATTTTTGCAACACGTATTTAGTTACTGGATCTTGGTTCCTGCTTTTCACGCAGAGAATTCGAAGAAGAACACTCATGGCGAGGATAAGGTTCTTGTATATAAAATATAACGATAAAAATTATCTTGTAGTGTAATGCTAGAATTGTCAAAAACTATCGTCGATGCATAGAACAATTAGTTGTTGCAAATGTTACCAAATACTGTAGAAATTTCGGGTTAGCGAAAGAGGTAGCGTCACACGTTACCAAGTGTTAAATTTTCTGATAAGTAAACTCGTCGCCCCTAGGCCTGGTCATTGATATTGCCAAGTTATCATTTTGTAACTTTCCTACTAAGGTAATCCAAAGATTTATTCATGTGAGAATGGCTCGTTTATTAAACTAATTAAAATGACACACATAATCATTTGATTGAAACCCATTTTTAGTGAAACACTGTTTTTCATTATAGAATATAGAGTCTTAAAATTGCAATTGTTTACAGTTTGTAAACGATCTTGTTCCACTTTCCAAATAAACTTTAGGGATGATATGTATTATTGGAAATAGCGTACATCAGCTCTGTGAGGGTAAGACGTCCTTATATCAGTGATTTCATTTTGTAAAAATACTCATCCGAGAAATGTTTACAGAACACCTTACGGTCAAATATTCAATCATCACATGAATCATTTTATCAACGATTTGATATCTAAATATTTTATATTTAGCATGTCATTAACGTGTTTTATTGAGTATATGATTCATATACTATTTTTTTATAACGTCTTCGATATTATGCGCCATTGGTCCTTGGATGATAAAAAGATGATAAGAAAAACCATATGGTTAAATAAAGTGCCACATGTTGAAGTGTAACAATAAATCTATTAAAAAGCATGCGTCAGAATATTCATACAACAAAGGACGGGTTGACTATCAAGAAAGGTAACTTAGACATTTCTAAATTACATTTCCAACGGCGTGAAACCTACGTTGAGTTCGAAACATTTATCAAAGAAGCTGCATGTCAAACAGAAATTACATAGAGTTTTGAAATGACTCATTGTGGGAATGCTGGTTTAAAAATTTACTGTTATAAATCTATATGTATGGCGGACTAGCTACTGCATTACCTTTTCATAAGATCTTTGAGATTATAATATATTTACCCATCAGTCAGAAAATACATAACAAAACACGAAATGATCATTTGGTTACTCCTTGAAGCAACGTATTATGTTTTCGTGTGATAAAGATTCTCAATGATTTAATTCAATATAAGCAAACCCAACCTCAACTACGAAACAGGAAAGACGAATGAATTGTGAAAGAGTATACCTTTGACATGAGAAAGATCGATAATTGTTTACGAGACAGTCACCCAATTCCATTTTCTAGTATAGTTAAGAAAATAGATATAAGAAACTTTTTTTCAATCCTTACATGTGTTTTATTCTGCAAAAGTTTATGATTTCCTTGTGTTATAATGTGTTGTATGTAGATTCGTTTTGTGTTTGAAATTGTACAAAACCCACTCTAAAACTCCTCGTTTCATGGTTTATTTTGAGTATGAAAACTGGTGTTTTATGAACGAGCACGATCTTGATCAAAAGTGAGAGACTCGGACACTTTTTATTCAAACTATCGTCATTTAAGGACTCTACACTGAATACAATAAAATGGATATACCTCAAGATAAAATACCTTTCATAAATATATTTTGCCAGTATACACCGCATTAACATTTTGACATTGTTGGCATTTATAAAAGTCCAAAGTCAGCAGGAGTCAGAAGTTTCAATTTGAAATGTTCTTTCAGCGTATGAAATGTAAGAATTCAGTTCTACAAAAATACCAATCCTATGGTTTAACACATCCCAAACCTCCTTGTCTAATCGTAAATCATAAACTTTTGATGGCGTTAACTGGCAGGTTCTTCAGTCCCAATGTTATACGCATATTCACATGCGAATGAAAATGGAAAATGAAAAAGATTTATGAAGTTGTTCCATCGGTAAAAAGCAAGGGGTGTTAACAATCACTTTAAAGCTTTAAAATTGGATAACCATTCAACGTTGTCACCTTCATGTGTTATATGAATTATATGAGAATTTAGTTTTTAGTTTATATCAAGTGAATGGTTGAATAGCTCTGATTTTACCTGTACATGGTCTCCTTGGACGTAAGTGTATGCCGATATTGCCGACAAATTGATTAGGTCAAGTCGACGTTTATACAAAACATTAGAAAGTATTAACGTTTAGTTTCAACAATCAAATTAAAACCGTTATGCGGCGAGGAACAACTATCTTATTCAGGGATTGTATATATTATACAATCTCAATATATTATGACAACACCGTCCAAAAGTAAATGCCGAATGCTAATTTTTCTAACGATGTTTTTCTGCCGAGTTTGTGTCCACTTTCAGAAATTGCACGTGATTTATAATTGAAGTTTTAGTAGTGTTTAGGTTTTTTCTTGTAGGGGTCATGACTTTCACCGATTAAAATCAGTTACCCTGTCTCTGTATAAAGTAAAGTAACGTGATAATCACTTTTCAAATGTTCTTCAAATGTTTTACAGTTAGTACATCTTACGCGCAGAATATTAAAACGAAAAGTTTAATCCTGCTTTTTGGAGTCATCCGTGTTGCTGGTTTTTCAGAATTTCAGTTTAAAGAGTGTCACTTTTTCATTGTCAGTTTATTATGACATTTTGTAAATTTAATCCAGTAAAAAAATCATGATTGACAGCTTTTTCCGTGATAATTCATACGCATTATCATATATATCGTTAAGCATATGCTTGGGTGTAGGTCCTTCGAATGTTTTTAAAAAATAGACGCCGGATCTCGAAATCACCATTTTCCAGTTTTGACATTTAGAGTTATATGCCCTTGACCTCATGCTACGTTGCGCTTGGCGTTAGTAAGAACGAGGGCAGTAACTTGCGTTCGGGTGTTGTTCATAACATAGGAGAGATTGATTTTCAAAAGATTATAAACTATGACTATTCTTGATTAATCACTTGAATTTTAATTTCTCTCCTTATATTTCATGAAGTAAATAAGCCCCTTTCACAGCGCTGACTTGTATATAGGCCTGAATACGGCTGTTCTGTATCGGACCATGTGAATTTGACAACTCAATGCCAAATTATAACAAGGATTGTAGGCTCTGTAAAACTGATTTAAAATGTTTACCATATAAATCTGGTTTCATATAAATCCCTGATGCATACTTCTCCGACAATTTTTGAAGTCGCTATTACTTCCATCTCGATCTAAAAAAAATCTTCATAATGTTATGATAGTCCCGCTTATTGGTAAAGAGTAACTTATTATTTAAGCGTCAGTTTCCTAATATAATTTTTTAAAAAGATACATTGTAAGGAATTGTAATGATGAAGGGATAATTTGTTAATTGTAGAAATCATTCGAAAAGCATTTTAATTTTCAACATTCAAATATTGATTAATCGACAGATGTGTACATGATTACGGCGAATTACATGTGCAATGTATTTACAAATATATTGTGGGAGTTGATATTTGTATTAAACAAGTATGACTTGATGAAGTTATATTTGTTTCATTTCGAAAACAAGCTGGACATCAACAAAAAAGGAATCGGGTATTATTCCTGGCCAGACAAATATAAAATAACACACTGGAAAAAGATAGTTTTCTTAAATTTGGGGAATTAAAAACTCGACTATTCCAAAGAATATCGATGACTCCTTCAGGTTTCTCTTTCTTTTTAAATTGTTTGCCATTCGTGCCTGATCCATTGAAATATAACCTATACCTATGAGCAGATTCTGTATGTTAAGATGCATTGATGTTTACTTTATGTATTTACATCAAATTGAAATATATTATATAAATATTTATATATTGTCGAATATTCAACTTAAGCAATCCATATATAAGAGAGCGTGTCATCACTCTGTGTAATTAGACAGAAAACTGCTTTATCTTACTAACAGTGAAGGAAATGTCCTCGATATGACCATACATCTTTTATATTAATGATGCCGAAGCTGAAAGGTCTGTGCCAAATAGACACCAAGGGCGTCTGTTCGAAGAAAAACGGTAACCTCATAATGCAATAACATCAAAATCGTATAAGAAGGAGCTTTATTAATTAATTGCGCTCTGGTTTACTCATTTGCTCTTCAAAGGAAAACAATTCCGGTACTAATCGATAGAAGGTAATATAATCTTCCAGATGCTAATATCCATTTGTAGAGAATGCTTTTATTCGCTCCTGACACCGATAAGACTTTATAGGTAATTATGATGTAGATGGGGGTTGTCTTATTCCATTTGGTCATTCGCCTCGGCTATACATGAACTCAGTCAGGCGAAAGAAGAGACCACGCATGCATACACAATTGACCAGTGCTCCGTTATTTAAAGTCACAGTCTGAACGCAGTGGTATTGTCAGCCATTAAATGAGGTCCTGTATTTGTTTTTACACTGCCGCTTAAGCCATATATGTGATTGCTTTTATTACCTTTGTGATAGGAATTTGTAATCTATATATTGGACACTTTCTCATTATCATATTTTTTTTCAAACATCAATTTAACAACAAATTGACAAGAATTGGGTTTTACTTTTCGAAACTTTTAATAACTTAGAAAATTTAACTTTGAAACGAATTTTGCATGACATGTACGACATGACGGTTAACCTTAACGATATTCTCTAACTTATAATGAAGACATGCTAACCTCAATTATTTCTGTCTGATTTGTTCTTTTTATTATAAAAGAAAACGTCCTCATATCAAAACGCGCATGATCAAAGGGGACAAATGCATCTTTAATAATGTTCTGAAGTTACAAGAACGCAAATAGATCTTTTGCCTCTTTTTTGCATATCAAACAAGCTTGCGAAATAGACTATGTCATCCTTAGGGCAAATCTTATTGATTTTGCCTTTGTAATATATATGAACATGCGTAATTAACCACCAAGCTGATGCAAAATAATGCATTAATAATGCATTAATTACATATTACGTTCTATTTATAAGAAGCACCGATTCAAAGGTGCTGTGAAGCTAAGGTTTGTACGTTGCGTATTTTTTCATTAGCTGTTAGGAATTTTGATTAAATAACGCGTTTTGCATATTAGAAAACAATTGAAAATAATATACATATATGTTTTAATGACAGTAAAACAACTTTATAAAGATATATCTTGGGAAATAGAAATGGAAATGGTTGATGAACATTTGATGAACATATCAATTTTGACAATTTCATTCTCTAAAACCAAAACTAATCTAACATCCTTGCATTAATCATACGAGTGATGTATGTACAATATAAAATCTAGTATCAAAATGAATTTGGTAGACCAAAATATTGTAAAGAATTAAGGACAAAACATATACCATGTTTTCCCAATATCTCGAAATATCACCAAAATCACGAAGGGACATCATCGGCATTTCTAAGAGCGTCTGGAGCACGAAGTGAAAAGTTATAACTATAAAATAGAAGACGGTGGTCTGTCTAGTCGTCCTTGATAGTCTGTTTCTGACAATAAAGAAATCGATTATCGATTACGTCAATAGATCATGAGCTGGAAACAGGGAAGTGCAAGATATAGGAGACGCCTGATTGCAAATCGAGCAGGGAATCTTAGAAATTCAATAGTGCTGTGAAGAAACCATGGTGCGATCCTTCTTGATAGCAAAAACTGATTTCAAGAATCTGTTCAGTTCTCAACCCATCTATCTCTTGTCAATACTTGCTCGTACTTATCATTCTTTATCATTGTTTCTTGCACGGAATCGATCGCCTGTTTGCAATACCAGCCCTTAGTCCTGTTGTTTCAGCTAGTTCAGCTAGCTATAGACTGTTATATTTCACATCTAATTTTGTTTTTATAAGGACTGGTTCAAACATGAACAAGTCTTTGAATGGCATTAAGGAGCTCAATAAATGCGAAGAAGTAGAATATATGTACATTGCTTTTATTTCACTCAAAATGTACCCTTTATTTTACTTTCATCATTATGTGTGAATCTATATAATTATTATAATATGTTAATAATTCATTTTCAAAAAAGATTAATATTAATGCCGTTACCTTGTTCAATGATTATGATTATATTTTCATAAAAAAGGGATATAATAAGATTTTAAAGTTTCTTTTGGAAACAAACGTACATGAAAAATAGCTCAACAAAGTAGTTCGTTATTGATTTTGTTCAAACCAGAACAATCGATAGAATTTTCTAAATGTACATGTAGTACCATTTACTTAGTATTTCAGCTATCAGCGATCTCCTTTGACCGGTAATCCTTCTTACGTATTCTTAGGGGTCTAAATCAGATCATCACCGTGTCAGATGTGTCTGAAACACCTGGAGTAGTTCGCTAAACGATATGAAGATCTCGTGCAAGGCGAGATTTTAAAATGTCTTCTAATGAGTTTTTAACTCAGACCATAAATCGCCGTCATTAATCATGGCAATGGACAAGAGTATCCAAGATCCCGAGACAGGAGACACTAATCTTATTTCATGCGGATTTAAGAGGATTCCTATTTCTTGATTAGGAATCTCTTTCGATGTCTTTGAGTGGGAATGTTGTTAATTCTACTGATGGAATTGTCAATTTTACCAAAGTCTTGCAAAGTGTAACATAATATGTCATTCTTTACATGCCTGCAAGAAACGGCCAAAAAGAAACAGAGATTTCTTTGGAATAAATATGACGTTCATCAATCAGAAGGTGCTAAATATTAAGAGAAGGACTTTGCTTGCAAAGCATCTTTAAATATTCATAAAATGGGGAATGTGGCACGGGGAGAAACGGGACAACACAGGATCAATATGAAATAAGCACCACCAAGCTCTCAACATTAAAGGCATATCACTCCATTAGATCAGGATGTTATGAGAAAGTTTCAAAGTGTTTGTCTCCAGCAGAAAAGTATCATATTGTCATCAAAAGGCAACATACATGTATCAATCACATTTGAAGTTGCATAATTGTAAAACATACCGAGAGTTATTGAAAAAAAAACCCAACAAATTCAATTTCTTTCTATTACAATGTGCGTTTTAAACACTATCGTATTTGCATGCTACAAGAGAAATGCTTTTCTCTTTTGCACGCTTCAGGGATAATGTGCGAATAGAATTGTAATCTAAAATTAATGCCTGAAGAAACACGAAATTGGAATATCTAATTTGTTCGGAATGGAAAATGAATCTGAGGAATAAAATAAGTTTTATGGGACTGGTGTCTCTACCCACTTCGAAACAAAGACTTGATAACTCATGCATTCAGATATAGCTCTTGTTCATTATAAACTGCAACATTGCAAAAATACAATCAACAAACAATTTTGGTTTAAGAGCAGTTATTAAAGTTTTACGTATCATGAACCTGTGAATGCATGAATATTCAATTCCTGGTAATTAATGACAGACAATTGATTCCTGTGTATCAAGACTATTCATACTAACAGTTAATCAAAAGTAAATTAGAGAGTCCCAAGCCCGTGAACTGTATTACCATATCCAATGTCTCAAGTCCAAGGTTGACGAGAAGTCATCTGCAGCTGTTTGCTCAGAAGAACAGAACGCCAACTTCTTATCAGACTCTTAGACGCCATTGGAACCTCCTAAACACCTGAGTTAACAAACTTTCAAAGCTTGGCATAATTAAATGATAACGTGTTTATTTATCTGAGGGCCTGAATGGGGATTATTGACCTCGATGTCCATCTCATCTGGCTGTGTCCAGCTTCAGTGGTCAGACTGAGAGGACGAATGCATCAAAAGCTGAGATTAAAGCAAGGATGTGTCAATGTTATTGATTGCAGGACTGATGCTGTCAACTCACACTACGATCATCGGAAAGATCGCTACCAAAGGCTCCACGACGGTGATGTCCCTATGCATATGCAGCGGAT
Source organism: Phorcus lineatus (assembly GCA_921293015.1). Classification (NCBI taxonomy): domain Eukaryota; kingdom Metazoa; phylum Mollusca; class Gastropoda; order Trochida; family Trochidae; genus Phorcus; species Phorcus lineatus. The sequence goes on along the minus strand of OV121086.1, from coordinate 38,108,449 downwards.
GACGTTGAATAGTCCATATTAACCGAATGATCGCTGGAGCGTGATAGTTCGCCAGCAGTTTTGCGTAGAACTTCATGACAAAGACATGACTTCCTTATCTTGCCTAATGCGAGTCAGCGGACCGGTCACGTGTGAGATTTGTCCTTTGATTACTCGCCACATTTAGAATTGTTTTTTCCTGTTTCTTCAAAACTCGTCCATTTTAAAGTAGGTTCATTGAAACGATCACGACTGGAAAATGACGTCACCTTCTTTTCATCTTTGAAATGAAAAATAGAAATTGACAAGAATACCTGATTTTGACTGGACAATTACAGGCACGCGACACGAATTATGATTGAAAGATTATTTGATATTAACTGCTATTCCATGTTATTTTGAGTTTATGACGTAATAAACAACCAACTTTATACAAACTTAAGCCTCCGCAGTATTAATTTTGAGTACAGTTAAAAGATTTCTTATTGTTGGTGTTTGTAATTGCAATCAAATTGACTTCATTGTCTGTAATTTCGAGTTATCATTTCTTGATTAATACTATACATAAAAGTCGGGCATTTTTTCCCTCTCGTTTTGATTGGCATATATTGCGACATGACAAAATAACTATATGTCTTGGTTTCGCCACATGGATGACGTACTTTTTTCAAACGAATTGAGTAATTCACGTTACTGACAGATCTTTAGATTTACAGTATTTTCAATCCAATCCAACTGTCCTTTGATTTAGATTTGTCCTTACAGGCCAACTTTCTGTAGGTAGAATTAACACAAGATCAAAGAGACTAGCTGTCGCATGCTAACAAACGGTCAGAATCTACTGTGTGATTTTCACCTTTTATGATAGAGATTCTCTCTCGTCACTAATACGGCAGCATGGCATAAGAACAGCGGGGGATTATATTGTGGATTTTATTCTCGAATAAGTGAGAGGCAACCCGGAAGGCGCTGCGGAAGATTTTATCCTGATAATTCAACTGTGTCTTTGAACATATATTTATAATGATTTTGACTATCAAAAAAGCCACTTGCATTATAATATACTTCTTCTATAAACCCTTTTCCAACCTTTTTCACAGCCTTTGAAAAACGGTTGTTGGATACTTTGAATTGAAGTAGATTTCTTGAAATATTCTGTTTCATATTTGACCGCCTCACATGTAATTCATAAATTTCTTTGAAATCTGATTCTTCGTCAAGCAACACAATGGCTAAATTGTTTTTATGTGAAATATGATAACAAATAATCTATTGATATGAATGTGAATCAGTGTAAATAAAAGTTGAATAAAGTTTTCTTTTTATTTTGCCTAACTATCTCATAAGATCATTCAGAAATCGGTGAACCAGTTATAAAAAATATGGATGCCAAAGAACTTTTTCGTCGGCCAATCTTTGAAGTTCGAAATTATTCTGCATGCTTATTTTACAGATCCCAACCAACATTCAACATGTGTATGGTCTTGTTAAAAAGGGTACAGCTTATGTGAAACATTTGAAAACAAGTATAAGTAAGTGATAGACGAAGTAAAGCATTTGTATTTTCCGAAATGGATATAAAAGATTGGGGGTTTCGGATGTTAAATGTTTTAAACCATAAGTTTATAAAAACAACATGACTTTGATGTCAGGGTGTTCCAAATATATGGATCAAATGAGTAATCAATGACAAATAATCACTGTTAGCTACGCGAAAAGTAGTATAGGCCTCCGGTCTCCAAGAAACAAGAAAACCTGGTGTTGTAAGATAAGGGAGGTAACTCCCTATTGATCAGCGAGATTGAACGAACGTTATAGAATATTACAGCTACGATAAAAACCTTTAAATCATATGAACAATAAATCTTATTTCAATTTTAGATGATACAAACATTATTTGAATTGAATTAATTTCCAATTCAACTTTGATATCATCATCATTGATCACATTTCACACCAAGAATTCTTTATCTACAATACGATAACTTTAATTTTATAAAATGATAAAACTAAATCTACCGAATGAATTTAAACGAGGTTGCAGATATCTAAATGAACGAAAGAAATTGCGAAGAATCACAAACATGATCATCGCGATGGATTGAAGAAATTCACCCATGTGCATGTCCAAACTTGGCGCACAGGAAGATAAGACCTAAAAATTGCGAAAGCGGCTTTGAACGGCGGATTTTGTCTGGGAACTACATAATGACGGGGCTTACACCGTATTTCTCTTAGGTACACCTAGTTCAATATACTTTCTTTCGTTAGCAATTTCAGATATGAATAACTTCTTACAGCTGTTATGCAACGAGGTAATGATGAAATAAGTATTGGTCATGATAATGAGGATAACTCTATTGTTCTCATGTCCTCTATTGTCATGTTTCTAAAATAATAGAACAGTATTTTTCGAAATGACATAGTTACATCCTCTGCAGGGGATAAAAGTCCCGGTTCACCCAAAATTCGATGAGAATAAATACGATGAATTGATTTGGTGCGCCTAGTAGCATCAAAGTTGTTTTCGGGGGTTGATGTTTTTGTAACAGTGTTATGAACAGTTTGTCAGCGAAGTCTGCCCGAATTGCTCTTTGTGAAAAACACCGCGAAAACAACAATTTATTGCATATTCCCCAAAATAACTATGGCTTTCTCTTTCGTAATATAGATAACATAATGATAATTAATAAATAAATAGTATTATTTGATTCCGAATACAGGAATTCGTGTTCAATCCCTTCCAAAGGTTTACAAATTTTATGAACGTATAACAGATACAGACTGTGTATAACTGTACTTCAACCCGACACCTAGACTAAACAATAAACAGTCAGTAAATGTAAACAACTGACGACGAGATGCTCTAATGAGATAAATAAACATTAAATGGTAAGGTTTTGGGAAAGGAGAATTGAATGTTAAGTGGTTTTTAAAAAAACACCATTTTATAGTGTTACGTCGGTAACTCAGATTTTTTGGCGTACCTTAGATATGTATCAAAAAGTCATTCAAACGTTAATTGTTGACATCATGTAACTTTAACAAACAAATAAAATATGATTAACAGTGCGTCCATCTAAAATGGAAGACAATAAGAAATCAAACAGTTTCACAAAACTATTTTAATATTATCAAACTGAAAATCCTAACAAGTATAACATCTTATTTCAAAAGAAAAATATATTTCTAATTCACACGCGATAACGATATTTATCATTTGCTAGAATATCCTTAATAATTTCAAGTAACGTATTTAAGACTATTTTAAAGATAAGAAATCCAAAGAGCCGAAGTCACATGGTATCCAGCATAAATGAGTGACGTACAGATAGGAGCTTGTATAACAATAAGTTTAGAATGATACCTACCAATAAAATAAATGTTTATTGTGTTTAACAGTTAGAAGAGCAGTTCTGCTATTTCTGCACATTGTGCATGTTCTCATAACTCGGAATTCAAATGTAAGACCTCGAGGAAATACACATTTGTCTGACGTATACAAACGAAGTAATGATAAAAAAATGTATTCTTGACGTCGAAAATGTATGCTCTTCCTTTCGGCGACTGAACATAACCATGTTTCATTTAACAAAATAGAACCCTGTTACCTTATGACAAAAAGCAAGTTTTTAACAAATTCATGGGAGGAAATATGAATAAATACAATAAAAAATATATAAGAAATATAAACATTGCGTGTTAAAAAAAGTCTTGACAGGGTAAATATTAAAATTCTGTACCATATTACACATGGACACAGTGTAATAAATAAGTACAAGTAAATTGACGATGCTCTTACCTTTGATGTTTAAAAGTTTTCAATTGTTCATTATCCTTTCTTCAAAGGGCTATATAGATAGGACTGTCAACCGGTTATCTGTAAATTCAAAACCTTCGTTAAAACTTTACATGTACTTCGAGTTATCTGAATTTACACTTACTGTTAAGAGAAAGCTTAAGGTACATTGAAAATGACTTAAACGCAAAGCCCAGACGAGAATGCTCATTATGAATTCACATTTAGTGGTTCGGAGAAAGCTACAATCAATATGATGAAAAAACTATGCCCAAGATAGCAAGTAGGCTCTTTATTAATTCACGCTTAATGTCACAGAGCAAACTACATTGAATATGACGAAAACACGAAGCCCAAAATGATGAAGCATTTTGATGTTCCCATTGCTATGTTACTTGTAGAACTGATCACTAATAAGAGTTTAGGATACCATTGTCTTGAAAGTGGCAGTTGCAACCTACGACTATCTTCTTCAAGTAACGGATTGCAATAAATGTTGGCCACTTTCCTAATTTGTTTTATATATATGATTCCATGATTACATACATTACATTAGGCATAAGTTATTTCTGTTTTATTCAGGAAACTTCAGTTTGAAATTTGAACACAATCGACTTATTTAGCGATTGCAACATTGCATGGGCCTCGCTGATCACAAATGTGCTATCCACGCATGCGTAGTTTTCCGAAATTTAGCATAGAGTTAGTGTTGCAATATTTTTCCGCTTAGGGAACCTGCCGGAAGCCCTAGAATAGCTCGTATTGTTACAGTGAACAGTATAGGAATTCATGATGGATCAACCTGGTTTAAGAGATATACTACCAAACCTAGTAAATCATCAAAAACATTTGAAAAAATGTTTTCACAGTTACTCATGTCACTGAAGTCAGATGTTTAAACGGTTCATTACAGGCGTGTCTATGTAACTATTATACAATTATTTTAAAATGGTATTCCATTGCAATTGAAATCAATTTTACGATGTCATTTCACAATTAAAATCTCAAACTGAAATAATCCTCCCAGATGCATTGTAGAAGGTCATGTTAGTAACCGTTAGCAACAATGTGTCTAAATCTATAATCACTCCGTCTCCCACCATTTAAGAAGATTGAGACTACAGAAAGAAGAAATGAATTTTGGAAATGGTTCTTCACATCCTCTAATCCAATGAGGAAATTGGTCTGGGGTTTATTGTCGAGTCCCGGTGACTATCACAGTTGAATGCTTTAATACTGTCAGACAGGTCAGACATTTACAGACTTTTTTGAATTCCTGAATATCGAAAGCACCTGTTCGCCGCTCCGAACAGCTGGCTTTGTGTATAAGAAAAAAATATATAAGACACATAAATTTTTGTAAGTCTTTTAAGCATACTACTATATACATGTATGTTTCATATCTATCATAAGGAGTATTACAACACTGGTCTACAAGGTGCTAGTCTTAACGGTTAAAACAGTAATACATACAAACATTAGAGGATAGTAGTTTTAATCATGGTATGGTAATTTCACTATTATACTTTAAGTAGTAGTTGCATATCAAAAGGATATGTCATCCCGCGTAATAGGATATTTCTAAAAGACAAAAAATCTCTTTCTTTTGTCAATTGGATGAATACTTCATTTAAACGAATAATTCATTTTTTTTCAACAAACTTTAGCAAACAAAAGCTATTGGCCAACTTTTAGTATTTCAATTGCAAAAACTTAGAATAGTATATTGTAAAGGTGGGAAGTGTTCAAACTCGAAAACCCGTTTTAAAAAGTCATCGAGAGCGCTGAAATGCAATTGTCAAATTGTAACTGATGCTTTTTAACCTTATACTTAAAGAAAATGTCTCACTCTATGTATATGCTCATAAAGACTTCACTAACATAACCACTAAACACCACAATCCCTTTTCGCCTTCCATATCTGGCTATCCCGTCACGGAGAAGCCGATTATCGAGTCACTATTCAGGGTTTTTTCGCTATCCAAATTGCTGTTGCTGTAATGACAGCATATAAGATTTGTTGTGTTTCGTCTCCGTCTCCATCGAAACCATATTCACAGAAGAAGAAGTTGTTTGAAGAAGATGTTTGTTTTAAAATTCGGAATATTATGTTTCTGTAATCTTTAGTTTCAATACATAATGTTTTCTCCATCACGTTATACTATTATCTGATGAAAAGTTGATTAGGTGTTTTAAGGGTAATTTCTCTAACACATCAAGTTTAAGTTTTGGTAATTTGTTTCATTTTTGTGTAACCTTCATAAAAAGGCACTATTTTTACAAACTATGGGTTGTTTTACTTTCATCATAATGTTCATGTAATCTGAGCATATCATATCTAAAATGATGTTTCGACACCGGGGATGTATTCGAGAATATAGAAAATGGTCTTTGCAACAGGTAATTTATCATTTCTAAAAATGTGGGTTATGTATTAACTGTGAATGAAATTCCTTTAAGAAACAATTTTTTTTAAATGACAAGGCAAATGATGAGTATATGTCACGTAGACGAGATAGAAAAAAATATATTTTCAAAATTTAACAGTACGATAATAACGAGTTATATCTATAAAACCATGTGACCATATTGCCCCTTAACCAAAATATTCTTGTAAGCACATTAACCACACAAGTTAGTTTTACCGAGAGCAGCATAGGAAGTACACTTATTGGATATTGACGTGTTTCACGTATGAAGAGCGATACTCAATAGGATGAATCAAGGGAAGATCAAAGAGAATGTTGAATACCAACTAACAAATGGTGTGAATGTCCAATGTTAATTGCGCCTATTATGCAGAGAAACTATATCCGGTTTAGGATACAGAAGGTTGAAATCAACAAAATTAGGATTAAATGAAGGATTACTACACGAAGACCTTCACTGGAATCTTTGAAGAGCGGAAGACGCCAAAGATGGGTTTAGTCTCATATTTCATTTGAATCTTTCGATCTATAAGCCTTGACGTTTACAAGCATTCAAAATCCGTTCTATTTTCATCTGCAATCATAACTGATAATTCATTTGGGTTTCTGAACTGCATTTTTACGTTATTTGTGAAAGAGTGTTTTTGATTTGTTCTTTCGTATTTTTTATTTGTTCTTTCGTATTTTTTATTTGTTCTTTCGTATTTTTGTTTTGCTTAACAAATTTTGCACCGACAAATTACTTTTAAGTGATTTCAAATCAGTCATTTTAAAACTATATATCCAATCTTCACAATCAGTTTCTTGAAATATATTCATGATTGTGATATCCTAGTATTGGATAGGATATACGTCTATTATAAATTGTCCTTCGGATTATTGTTTCAGCATTACCTTGTTAACGCTTGTTTAGAATCGCAAGGTTAAAGTTGTACACCGTACATCACGGATGAAACTTGAAAATTAAAAGGGGCCACGGTTTGTTTTGTTTTTTTGTTTTTTGTTTTGGCAATCTTTTTGCTCAAATTTTCTCCAATAAACATGTTCATGAAAAATCAATTACCAAATCCCAATTCTCAACCCTATAAACCTTGTTTTGGTCGTAGGAGATAGTATCAAGTATCAACTTTTCAAGCAATTTTAAGAAGAACAGAACACCAGAAGAATACACCTGAAAACGTTTATGCATAAGATTGAACTCCTCAAAATTGACAAATTACCTGTAGGTGCCCTATTAAATGTATAGATCACAGAAACTGGAAAGACTGGGACTACATCCGACGCTTGAACGCAATATTTCCAGAAGCCATGTTAAACGCTATGCATCCTTTCATCCAATCATATTTTCATTACAAACCAAGTTGATTTTATTCAATAAATTAAATAAACCTCGTGACAAATTAGAATCAAACCATACTTAAAGACAGGGTATAAGAATTACATACTTCGAAAAATTCTTCCCGAGATTCATATTTCTTAAATAGTGACCTGAACATATTCTAGTTATACGTCAACTGGATATTGTTTATTTTCGCAGAAAAAGTTTATTTTCTACAATCCTCTGTGCAATATTCAATTCATGCAGGTACATCTCACCTTATTTAGATACGATACTACATCTGCTTGCTTCACATTTTGTACAAAAACGAATGATAGTGTCAAAAAGATGTTTTGATAAAAATCCTAATCACCTTTTCATTTACAGCTACCATTCAGTAAACTGTTACTGGTCGAATTAGTTTACAAGCACTAACTGTCTCATTCGATTTATAATTGACGTCCACCTTGAAAATCAAAGAAAGTATTCAATATATAAAACTTCTTGCGATAAAATACATGAGAACTGTTTTCGTTTGTACAACTTGGAATTTATAAACATTGATCACATTAAATACAAATATTTTCTGACTTTTGTGTCTTTTTTCATTGTTTCAATAGTTGTGAAATCTAGAAGAACTATACACAGTAGGGGTCCTAAACATTCACTACTCAATTAATACCCAGGAAATTGGTCTGGAATATTCTGTCATGTCATAACGATTATCACAGCTGAGTGGTTTAAACCTGACAAACAATTTCAACATGTACAGACTACCTGGAAACGTTCCTAGATGGAAATGTCCAAAGTGACGTTCGGGACAATAAGCAGTGACAAAAATGTTCGTCGAAAGACCAACAAACTGTACATTTTAGAAATAATGACTATATAGATGAAGGTGTGTAATCAATCAATTTTAAATTGATATAATTTTTCATCATTACCATCAATTTCATCTGATATTTTAATGTTCATCTTTAAAGTATTTAGTAAATGTTCTTATGTGAATATACATAACACGTTATAGCTTATTGGTTTTCAAAGAAGTTGTTAAATATGTTTAGTCCATTCTGAATCTGTTTCTGGAGGCGGAATAATTCATTCGATTTGTTTTACAATTTTGAAATTGGGAGTTATAGATGTATTCTTCATCATTGTCATATACCACCATGGAGAATAACATGCGGTAACTTATGAATGCAACACAAACTATTGATACAATATACAATATATATATAATTTCACATTAACTCATCAAGGCTTAAACAACAACACCCATACTTTGATGTGTGTTCAGTAAAGGTTTCACAGACAATTCACCACAAGCGCTTCTTCCAAATATTGACAAAAGGTTACTCTTGGGGAAAGTTTCGCAGAACCATTTATGATAATGCTGCCTTTATGTTCACTTTGCTTAGTTTTATTCGTGTGACCAAATCCAAAATGTATGAAGTTATAAATGTACATAAAAGATTGCCAAGAAGAAATTCATCAGATTTCTTGAAGCAATATCTTAAAGAACGCGCACAAATAATGTTTCAAACTTCACAACTTTTAGTTGGCTTCTGGAAAATAATGTAAAAATGCAAATGCACGTACATGTAGTATATATCATTTGTTAGTAAAACTATCTTCTGACAATGTTTTTGCCATGAGGGTAGATTTAAAACACATTAAAACATTGCTTACAGTAGTGTTACTGAACCAATCACTATCTTCGCTAATATTCTTGGTGGCAGCATGTACACAAGCCCTTTTCCTTAACTACTATAATAGGCCATTACGACATTATTAAGTGTCTTCTCTCCTAATGCTTCCCCTCGAGGTTCAATGGCAATTTGTGGCATTATTTGTTCATCTCTCCATTCGAATTATTGATTAAATGAAACTATGAAAAGAGTGACATTGATTCGTGTTTGTCAATACTAAGTAACCCTGTGCGTAAAATGTTATAGCTATTTGAGCAAGTATTTGCATGAGGGCCTGCTTCATTTTGACTATCCAAGGATTTTTAAAAAGTTTTATTCATTTCTAATTCTATGGCCTGCTCATTTGTGATTTGATTTTTTTAACTAAGGAGGTGTCCTCGAAAAATTCCGAATTCGAAACACTTTCATTTTTAAATTGCTCATAATTTTAGTTGCCCAATTCAAATCTTTTTAATATTAAAGTTCTCTGCATCACGCTTTTATTATCAAGTAACTATATTAATTCATTATCTAAATATATTTTCATCATCATCAATCATTTTTTTCTTCCTATTTATTTTCGAAGTCATTGAGTTACTGTGATCCAAATGATTTGTATGAGAGTTTTGATCAACCATTATTAACCATTTCAACCGTTACTTCTGATGATCTTATTCTTTTATCTCTAAAAGAAATGGCCACTGATCTGGTATTATCGATAATTTTATGCATCATCTATATTCACACTTTTGTAAGAAAGATTTTTTCATGAAAAACATAGTATGTCATGCCAAATAAGTCACTTCGTCTTATTCCTTTCGAATGGGAGTCTCATTCAAAATTTTGCCGAACTTGTGCAATAAAAATTCTTCAATCATCTTGACGCAGGTGCAAGTAGTATCAATAACCATGACAGATGGTGGGTGTATTAAAGCAAAGGGAACAAATACAGTGATCGAAACAGGAGGCATTTACGAGTAATTGATTGATGTCGACGAACAAGCGATTTGGAAGTCATCGACAATCGAACATGCTGATGATGACTTCTTGAAGGCGTTATATTGTAATGACTTCTATTTCCGCAACGTAGAATCTGCTGTCACGGTCAATATCAAGGGATTTTGGGAAGACCGTGATCTGAAACGTGCCTAGAATGAAAATATTCTTTGACCATTGTCCAAGCAGTGTGACCAGCAGCAACTAAAGTCGTTGAAACAATTCAATTAATAACGATAGAAATACTGGCACTCTGCTCTCCATTTGCAACTGCATCTACAAGAAAATACTCAAAGAGAAACAAGTTTCAGACTAATAAAGTAAAATAATTAAACAAAGGCTCAAAACGTAACAAATCTGTTAAGAACGATATTGAAATACACTGAAAAAGTATTTTGATGTTTTCGAGTGTGACAAATTTGAAATTAACCTAAGTTCAAAAGGACATGCCTAGAACAGATCTGATTAACAACATAATATCATTTTAATTTTGCAGTGAAAAGCAAACATCCGACAAGACAAATTTACATTTAAGAAGTGAACATGGTTTACCTTGGGGAAATTGAAAACGGAAATTGCAGATTTTTAATCAAGACTTAATTGAAATAATACTGTTTTTCATTTGGCCAATTCATATCTTACACCGAAATCAGACGGTATATTCGTTTTGTCTGTGACAGTTCCTCTTGTCTACAAAATAACACCTTTTGGAACCAGTGAAATATCCTGTCTGATATGGGATTATTATCAATGATGATACATATTATAATATAAATGCATGCCTCACTTGTAATTAAACTGACACTTTTTGCTACCATATCTAGTCTAGCTTAATAAAACGTTTACATATATGTTTTTTATTATAAACACTAATAAAAATAGCCTGTAGCCTCTGTGGTTGACATCTCGTGTCAGGTACTTGTACAACTCCCAAGACATGGTTAATCTATTTGGTTACGAAACACTTAAATATCCCCCCCCCCCCTGAGTTATAAAGGGATAAATGACTAAAACGACATTGCTAAATTAAAGACCGAAATTTTTACACGGGTTGGATTAGCGCCGCATATAGTGAGATACTTCATAGAACCTGTCTTTACCAGTTGATACCTCGTAGTGAATCGTCCTTAATACTGTCAGGAATTGTATTTATGCTATTTGATATTGAGCTCTCAGTGTGTGATAACCTTTTAGACTTAAATTACAACAGAATAATCATTGGAGTAATAGATTGTTGTATGTAATGATTAACTAATACAGCTCATTTTTACAAATTATTTCCATTTGGTAATGACGCCGCTAATAGCTGAAATATTACTCAAGCGGCGTTAAACGATAACTCGTTCATAAATAGGGTTCTATCAATTTAACTAAAAAAATTGCCAAGGCTTTTTTAACTTCAATCAAATTGTGTTGATATATTTCATATGAAGAGACACGGGGGTGAAATTGTATTTAGTCGATAAATGATCATGTTAGTAAAACACAAACCAAAACTAATTCCCGAACAGCTGAATTTAGATATACTGAGCATAAATATCTTGTTGTTCTATAGTTTAAGAAGATATGACTCACTTATAACTTCATAAAAAGGAAAGTAGAGATGAAAAGGAAACTTACAGTGTACAGACACTCGGATCAGAGAAATGAATAGTTACAGCCGCACAGTCGGGTGCTAAAAGAAATTGATCTATCAGATCAACTTACGTCTGTGGCACATAACAGGTAAGATACTTGTACTACAAATAGGAGCTTTCTACCTATTCAGCTTGTTTAACTCGTTAAGTTAATTATGGGGCACAAAGTATGCTGTAGGGATCAAATAATCTAACTTTATCAATGGTGCTGTTTGATCACGAAGAAGTGATTGTTTTTTAAAATCAGTATCCCAATACTTATTAGTCCGTATAGTGAAAATAAAAGAATTTGAAGTCGATATTTGCGATCGAACACCGGACAATGGCTCGCGCCAATGACTCTTTCGGAAACAAATATAGGTTATTTGTGTATTAAGTAGGTCATTTAACTGGTATATAAGTAAATGAGACGCAGGATTTCGACATCTTAACTTTACATAAACATGTAGATATCATTCTTTCTGCACTTATGAGATAAAAATGTAACTTTGGAAAAGCGATTTGAACCTAAGTCAAGAAAAATGGTATTTAGCTCTCATTCTAATATAAACAAGTAAAATTATGAAGCTTACTCTGTGTTACTTAAAAGATTTATGAATTGATGAGTACTTCTTAGTGCTTGACGAATGTTGTTTGTTGTAATCAAATATCTACAAAGACATAATAAAAATTCACACTGTCTAAAACGAAGCAACTTTCAGTTGATAAAACAAATGCTAAATGATTAAATGTAAATAGATAAATGAATAAAATAAAATGACATATGCTGCCGAGGCTGAACGTAGCGATGGTTTCTTAAACGTACACATTTAACTTATGTTGTTTCACTTCACCACCTTGATTCAAACGAGTTCAATATCATATGATTCAAGATTACTTTTATGCACTTTTGAAATGGACTGTAGAGGGGCAAGAGCACATTTTGAAAGATTTATTTCTTCAAATCCTCCTGAACAAATGTGTTATCTCCAAAGGGTTAAACATCTTATTACTCAACCCGACCATCCGTTGTCGTAGACGAAACAATCAAGTATCAAGCAACCACTATCTGGCAATTATTTTTGTTGTTGATGTAGTTTTAAAAAATAGATACCATAGCTTAACCGATGATTTCTTGCAATTGTAAAGATTTATTTTCGTTTTCGTAAGATAAATTCATTCATCTAGAAAAGCGTGCTATTTCCCCTTTAATTGAGTTGTTGCTTCGAATAAAATTCCGTTATATTCAATCATTGGTTTCACAAGATAATAATTATGATGTGTATGATATCCGATTCGGTTTAGCAAAGAGTCCTGACTCCTGCAACATTAATGGCAGGTTATTTTTACCATTTGCTTTCTTATTGAATGTTCCACTCCATGTCAAATTCAATGTGGTTTACTATATACAGCATTGGACTGTACTTTTTTTATGAATTTATAAATATTTCTATTGATTCGACGTTAGTTGTATATTTATTTACCGTATAGATTAAAGCCGTATACCATGATGCAAATGATCTCTTGTTCTAGTTAACATGCTTCACATACCAGTGTTCACAAAACTGGGATATTTGTGTATCATTTGCTCTGAAAGGAAATCCTAATTTCAGGAAATTGTCAATCAGAGGCAGATAAAGACATAATGAAGAAAACACAACTGACATATGTCACAACATGGACATTTGCCCTATCTCAAAATGACCCTTGCCCTTTTAGAAAGGCAAAACGAACGGAAGCGATTACCTTGCTATGCAAAAAATGTTTTGATAAGTTCAGGTCAATAATTTGATCATTGTCCTATGTATTTTGCTACGAACAGTTACCAGCTGAATGACTAACATGAACCAGTTTTGACAGGATAAATAGCATTAAATTAGAAGGATTGGAAGTTCTTATACATATATTAGCACCAATTTAGTTGGTAAATATCAATTTCAAAGCGACTTGAAGGTATGTAATCTGATCTAGTTAAAGATAACAAGGCACATCCGATCATTACGCGAGTTAACTGCTATTCTCATTGATAATAATAGTTCAACAACAAAATATCCTTTTTCTCAAGAATGAATCTTTTTTTAATTTTGAAGATGGGTGCAACGAACCGATCTTGGTTTCACCACATTTTCATTTATGTTTCCATAGTGATAGCCTTTTCTAAATTTTCATCATAACCGAAGAATAGGTTTTTCTTCCGGTTCTAGAAAACCTCGGAAATATGTTTTACTCATTTCCGTTTATCAGTATCACAACAGATTTGGACAGTTTGTTCGGTTAATCATCATACCTTACATTAAATTTTTCATTTTTTTTGACATTATTTAAGAAATAGAAGACGGGTTGGTGTGCATCTATCGTTGAATAAAACATAACAGGGAGCATAAACACGCAGGGCATAGCAGGGAGCATAAAACACGAAGGGCGCAGCCCTTCGTGTTTTATGCTCCCTGCTATGTTTTATTCAACGATAGATGCACAACGAGTTTTCTATTTCTTATATGAGATACCTTTAACGATTACTTGCTTTATATATAAAAACAGTTGAAAAATTATGGTATTTTTAACAGAAACATTTTGAAAACAATGATGCCTCCCGCCGCAGAACATATTCGGACGAGTCCATTATCCTCTATAGGGGTGGGCGCTCCAATATAAATAGAATCAAATTTATTGATCAATTAATGTGAATTTGAAAATGTACCCAGGGGATACGATACGTCTCTAATCCGTGATTTTCTTTCTCTGTAAACCCACACCTCTCCTTTTGGTTTTGAATCGACAGACGCCGAGTCAGTCATGATGGACAATAGAACCCTCAAGTTTGAGCAATGGACTTGGCCAATATGACGTCATTTGTAAGTTACTTATAATGACGTCATTAACCTCGCGCATGGTTGTATCGTCAAATAAAGCACATCGTCGGTCCCACTGTTCGCCATTGTTTCAATGCCGTGGGTATCTTATATTAAGAAATATAAATACTTACTGGAGTTTGTCAAATATAAAGTATATTTCCTCCACTGTCATGTGTAGAATTGTTATTTCTCAAGTGACTCATGTATCACGTTACAGACATATACGCTAAAACATAGAAACTCAGAAAATGATAAATCTTAAAGTTTCGATAAAAGCGATCAACTTCATCCACACAAAAGACGACAAACGTTTTCGTAAATGTATCTACACGCAAACTTTCGCACTTTTCTCCGTATATATTTCAAGTTAAGGATTTTGATGATTTGATTTGAATATATGAAGGCACTTATTTAAGAAGAACATTCTTCGTTAGTTTGGCAGGAACTTGAACGTGTAGGAGCAGACTTTAATAAAGTATAAAATTAGGTTAATAATTAAGATCTCACAGAAAACTAAGTATATTTGCACGCAAACAAGGGGTATTTCATTAGCTTAACAACCATGTCCATATACAAAAACGCTCCTATGAAACAAGTCTTCCTTTTGTAAAAAATTTAATCATCATAAGGTAATAAATGTTACTATGTTAACAATGGGATTTTTTTATTAATTTTAGAATTGAAGAAGTGAAGGGTGCATAAAGCTGTACAGATCTACAACATACATTGTATCTGTAATTCATCCAAACTAAATTCACATACCATAAATAAGGAATACGTTTAACAAGAAGCTAATAAAAGAATCCTGTTCACATTTGCCCACTGGGTACTACAAGAACCATGACTTGGCAAGGAATGACTCGAACCACCGGCCCACCTTCAGGTAACGAGGGGCGATCAGTGCCACGGAGAATGAAACCAGTATACGGCTTCCTTGCTCAGGGCTTCTTGCACGACCTGGGAGCACCAGACGAAAGGCCAAATGTAACGTGAAGTTCAGGATTCTGGGCTTAAATGATCTTTAAGATCGGTCAAGATCATCGACTTTTGATGCATGGCTTTTTTCCCGGAAAACTCATTTTCATATCATTTAACTTAGAAACAATTGCATATCATTCATGAACATCTTTCTAATTAGCAATGAAATACTTGGATTTATCAGTGAAATTAGATAAACTGCCGGAACTACTTTCAACTATTTATTAAAAGACAGTTACTCAGCTTTTTGTGTTCAACAGCATAGAAAAGATAGAATACTTAATAGAGCTTGGTAATTACCAAATACGCCTCATGTTATTTCGGTGTGCTACCGTATGGCGAGAACATGTTCATAATTTCTTGGACTGCCAGTGGTCGTCAGTGATATTCACTAGTGTAACTACTTCAGTTTGTTAAGTTTTTTATTTAGATTGCTCTTTGGAATGGCCTCTTCTCTTCTTTTCGTATGGTTTCGGCATATCATGTTAAATGGTTAACCATGCTATATCAGTGTGAGTGATTGTTTAGCGCCGCATGGGCAACATTTCAATATTTATACTGAAAGTTTTCAGCAAAATACTAAATTATGGTTATCATAATTACTTAAACCTCATATGAAACCAATCGTATTTTTCCGACGATGATCCAAAAGTTTTCTGGTTAAGCAGTTATAGGTATATAAGTACTTTCTGGAAAAAGTTGTTTATATATAATTGTTTCATCATACCTTTCTTATGGAAACATATGAAATTACATTTTTTATAAAACCACAAATTATCAAACTTGCAATGAACTACTATATTTTTAGAACCATAACGGTAACGTGATCATCAATGAACATTGAAAAAAGATGCGGTATATATAACCATGAATTACAACTTGTGACCTTTATATGAATAGGAACCTCCCTTCATGTATCGACGTCCCATTGACATTTCAACATGTGGATGCCTTGCTAGTACAGTTGAACAAACACATTTCCTGACATACTGGCCAGTTTTCCCGTCCAAAAATACCAGTGCAAGTCGGAGTATTTATACAATACAAAGTAGATAGCCTTAGTGTCTTAAGAACATATACATGAACAATCAACTTATTTTGGGAATATTTTTAGATGTATATAAAGAAGTGACAATCGACGAAATGATGTCTTCCAGAAAAACTTAAGATTATTCCTAATGAACAGATCCTCACTTTTCACATGATGCATCGTTCTACCACATATATATATGGGCATACACTCGATGAAGAATCTTAACAAAATTCATTCATTCGTTCATTTTCCGTTTTAGGTATATTTGTTGTTTTATCTTTACACACTACTTTTTAAAATTAATAAACAAAGCTCAGGCATAAAACCTGTCTTACTCTCTGTCAATTGTATGGGTTTATTTTGAACGTTTGGGAATGGAGGAGTGATGGCTTTTGTGCTGTGTATAGTGATTTATAATAAATAAGATTGAAGTAATTCAAATATGCCAAATTTAATCCGACATTGCAAAGTATTTAAGGGCTTTGTTATTTCTGATAGTCGAAATAACTAGCGAAGCGTTTTTAGCACGATTTCATGTTTTCGTTGTTGATAACTTGAAACTGAAAATTGTCAATGCTGAACATACAGCGAGTTGATAAAAGTTATAAATATCCGAGGCTTGCCGAGGTTATTTTTACTTTTATCAACGAGTGTTGATATACATATGTATTTGATATCAGAGGACACGAGGGTGAGATTCAATTAATCATCCAAAATCATTTTTCGTTTCATTTCCGTGAAAATGTATATTTCAAAACACAGCACTTCTCCAAGACTCTCAGTGTAGTGATGTCATAGCACTGTGACATCGTCATTTTTATGACGTAATAGCATTGTGACGTCATTGCTTGATGATGTAAAACAATTGTGATTTCACGAACTTGACCGTAACAGGGCATTGTTCAAAATCTACTGTCCAAACGATATCTCCTAGGAGATATCACTTTCTAGGAGATATCGCTTGACCCTACACAAGCGATATCTCCTGTGGAATAGTTTAAGATGATAAAATAACATATCGACGCTGAAAGTTACATACAATAAGATATGTGAATCCTGTTGACGAAATTTTACCTGTTGCTAATGTCAATAATTTCCCTAGCCGCGTTAAACGATAACAAATTCACCTACTTTCAGTTAGTTCACAATGTCAAATTACAAAACAATACTGGGCTTGCTGTATTCAATGAAAAGGATAAAACATAAATGTAATACGTACATAACAAACCTGCTAAGGGTATGTTATGATGTAATACATTTAATTATGTATTCATTAGACCTAATCACAATTAAGGGAGAGAAATTTTAGTTATTTAAAATGTTCGAATTTAATATAGGACTGCAAGAATCATGATGATCAAAATCTTCAAAATTAACAATAGAACAATCTTTCAAAATAAGGTTCTGAAAATATGTTATTACATTATTAATATTTAGTTAGTTGACATTGTTTGGAACTGAATCGTGAGTCTGAAACCCTTAAGAAAAGGACAATAATAATACTGATCTCACACGCATCATAAATGAATTTCCGACCTCAATCTTTTTAATGATACCACAAAAAAACGATAGCATATGACTTGGTCTTTCAAACATAGTCACTCACCATCCATCTATATATCCACATAAACAACAGTTAAAATTGACAAAACCTTAAACAGACCGTGCTTCAGATTTACCAGTGAACATAACACATCAAGGTAATCGCCTGCGAAATTCATGGCAAGCTATTGATGTGACATGAAATAAGTTCAGAGCATTATCAAGCTCAACATGACCTAAAGCAGGTCTGATTAGTTCGGGAAGTTACCCAACCGAGATAACAAGCTTGAGATACCGTCTAAGTAATGTTTGCCTCTAACCATACGCCGATTTCAACTAAAGCGGCAAATCTTAAGTCTCAATACAAACGACTTGATGTAACTAAGCGAATGAACATACCTCTTTTCAACGTTGTTTTTATAGCGCTTGCAACACGTGTGGTATCTTGTTTCTCTAGCCCCGGGATAGTAAACTTCTTACAGCGGTGAATCAATGTGGCATAAGGTGAGGTTCACAGAAGCACACATGAGGCATTGATGCTGCTGTGTTGAATGATGCGTTGAAAGTGGCGATATTCTGTCATCACTGAGAGGAAGTAGTTTCTGATTCAAATATTCAAATTTAACGTTAAACGGACTTCTGTTCTAATTGATTTTTCATGGATTCAGTTACTTTTTTTAAAGTATTCATAGGAGTTCCCATGGTAATTCAAATGAGTACATAACAAATTAAACTTAATTAATGTAGAAGAAACAGCCAAATGTTTTAAAGAACCCAAACCTTTTAAAGACAATTGTGTGCCTTTTTATAGTATTGATCAAACAACTTCATGAATAGTTTTTATGACATCTGGTCACCTTACTCGATCGTATTGTGTCTATAAACGCCATAAAATATCAGGAAAAAAATCGTCTAAAAGTACAAAAATTAAACTTTTGAAAATTGTTTTATGTTTTTCACTTTTTTAAATCCCTGAGAAATGAAAGAAATCAATATTGATTTCCTCTGGTACTAAACTTCTAAACTTATCATAGTTATTTTCAAACACGAATTGATCTTTGACAAATCGTCATTACAGTTCTAACAATAGTTATGACCCGTTTATTTCCTTAATGATATTTTATTAAATTCAAATGTGAAAGTTGTATTTCTATGTTTCATTAGTAAGTTTGAATTTATGTTTGTTTAGATAATTGATTCGTTACATAAGCAGCGCTGAATTTCCAAACTTTCAACTAATCCGTATCACTGATGCGTTATCAGACTGGAAATAACCATCCTCATTATAATCCATCCTTTCTCTAAATTATTTAATCATCTCGGAAAATTGAGTCCAAAATTACAGATCTAACATGAGCCAACAAGACATTCGATCTTATCATCATCAAGTCCTTTGAGTGTGTACTTCCTGGTATCACAGAGAATAAAGGTCATGTAAGGTCTCAATAGTATACTGATCACGCATTATTTTTGTTGAACATTTTTCAAACGACAAATACATTATAATAATACCAGGTGAGTTTATTTCAACAGTCACAATCATTAATGGCTAAACATGAACATTATTTAAAAACTCCAAAAAAAAACAAATTAACCTCTATCGTATTACATTGAAGCTAAACACATTTACTGTTTTTATTTGCACAGAGCATACTCATTTCCGAACAGACAAGGAAGCTTGTGGATAACCTATTATCGTACATTATATCTTATACCTTAACATGTTTTATGTATTTAGTAACTTTTAAAAAGTATGCATGAGTCTTCTAATCAAATATTTCATAATTGATTAATTCTTTAAAAGTACAGTTAGTTTTCTCACACTTACTCTACGTAAGGTAAAATTCCTAATACGTAAACACCTGCTCTTAGATCTGAAGTTGCCATGTGTAAACATGTTGCATCAAAACAACATTGATCATACCAGGTGTTTTCTCTATAGCTACTCGGTTCATTCTGTTGAAAAACCCAATAAGGCGTTCAAGTGAAAAGAAATCATTGAGCTCAATTAATGAAAAGTTTAAACGAGTTGGAAGAAGCTGCTTGTTTAGAAATGGTTCATTGATTAGAGTAGAGTGAGCGGAAACTTCAAAATAATGGGGAAAGCTTTCCCACAAGCAATGCAAACTTTTCGGTATTTGAAGTGTACTTCATTTTTCAATTTAGTTAGTTCTTTAATTGGTAGAATTGTACATCACATTTAACATGGAATAAACTTTTATAGCATAATTGGTTATTTGTTGTTCCAGAGCGTCAAAAAAATTTACGCAATCAATTGCTTAATCATTTTTTATCCATATAAAATTATCTAAACGAAATCTTCAATCGATTTTTTTTTTCAAATTAGTGAAAACAAATTCAAGTATTTATCCAGGTTTCTATCAAAACAATCAACAACCTCCCACATGAATGCAAGTGAAAGGCAAACCTTGTTATGAATATATCAAACATGAGCAAAAAACATGAGATCTTATTTTCTTACTAATATACAAACAACGAAGAAAATCCTTGTTCCTTTTAATATGCTATCTCTCATTCGTTATATATATAATTCAGTAGTCAAAACTAAGTACAAATAACATTTAACAATGAGTATCGTAGAAAATATAGATATCATTTCAATGGTAAATGATGAGTGGAACATGACCCAATTTTTATCATTTTGACAGAGGTAAAAACGTTTCCTCTCAATGTTTTTTTAATAAATCAGTTTGTCCTGCTACAAGAAGTTAACCGTGAAACTTTAAATACACCTCTCTATTCGATGAACAAAATGAATATGAATTTTGTATGGTATCATATGTTGTACATTCGTATATACATGTATGTTAATCTACTTCTCTTGCTGTAGTTTGCAGTCTGAGTGTAATAAAATGCACTTCAGTTCACTGTTGTCTTCATTTATTCTTAGTGGTCTGTTTTACACGATTTACTACGTCTATGATTCGAACTTTTTCAGCCTTGTTTGCACCAATAGATATTGTACTTCATTTCAATGCACTAGCGCCCATTAATAAATTGTAAATTTAACTTATGCACAGATATTGCTTATTTCAACTCACTAACAACACACACTCACTTAATGAACCACATTTTTTTAAAATATGGAGGCTAACAATTATTTCAAAAGACCGTAAATATTTAATCAACGTTACAATAAATCCGTATAAACAATAAACATTATCAGCACTAGAGAATATTTTCATTTGATCTGTTCGACCAAATAATATAAACCTTATACTGTCTATAAAGAATGTATTGAAGTAGTTGATTTATCTTAATAAGGCCAGTACAGACATCGACCAGTAACATCAAAATCATAATCATCTAACTGAGTTTTTGATAACTTACGGGATGATTGTTCACGAATGCATCCGCTAGAATATCTACAACTAGGTAGAGTATTGAAGGGAGAGTGGATCATCCACCTAAAAAGAATTATCTATAGTTTCAGATACCTGCTCATGTCAGCACATACAGCAATAAAATTGCACTGTTGTCATTCAGACCACAATGACTCTAAGGCAACACTTTAACATGTTCCTCGCCGCAAATAATCAAACGAATAAGATACATTTACTAGTGCTAACATTTGGTAGGAATAATGTCCTCCATATATTATATCAATGATAAGTAAATGGTCTTGTAGGACATGACAATGTCTGCTGTCGCACAAATGATAGCTTTCTATCAAATTCAGCATCCGAAAACCAAAAGTGGTTTCTGTTGCTGCATTACAAAAAGAGTGAACTGTCATCAATTTTTAAGACATTTGGTAAAACGGTTAATAAAATATCACATTAACAATAGTTTATGATGCCATGGTGATCCTGAAACTAAGGTGAGCTTACTATAATCAATTGGTGTTTGTTTAATCTAGCGTCAAGGTCACCATCGTGACGAGGTGGCTGTTTAATCTCAATATGTAAACGTTTCCGAATTTAATACATTTGATACAATTGTTAATTAAATAACGCATTGGCAAGACTTTGAAAACATTCCTGTATGTGGACTTTCACTAACTTGGTGACGTTGAGTGCAACGGGTTCTTAAATATCTAACTATCAGCAACCAATCAACTTGGGAACTCCTTGTTGTTATAACCTTAGATTTATATTAAGCTGTGATTTGCAAAATATGTTTATGATTTGTAAAACTATTTTCTAGCCGAGTAGATGTGTTGCAAATGACATTAGTACACACTAAATTGTGTCAAATTGATGCAATCAATCTATACATGAGTGGAATTTTTAGCCCATGGTGCAATACAAAAACGGGTATGTCATTAAATTACTTGAAGCATCAAATGTAATTCTAATTTGATACTTGAATTGAGTGAACGAAACTCTAGAAAACTAAAATGTAAAAGAAAAATAACCCAACAAACAAAACTGATGATCCTAGAACAATCAGCTTTAAAAAATTTAAGTTTTATTTTTAATTTGATGTTTAAATTACTTTTGAAAAATCATCTGCACTTTTGAAATTGGGTCAGAAAGAATTCCTCGTGCGATTTTACCATTCGCAACTTTAGTCACATTAAATAGAAGTTTTACGGTGGATAGTAATTACCATTTATTTGCACTGTTCCTGTAGGAAATGCTTCAGAACCGGAAATGAACGCCTTTTCTCACTAAGTGGGTATTTTTGGCTTCTGATATTTTAGATTATTTCATATCAACTCCATTTAAGAGGCTCATTTTCTTCAATTCTTGATAAGCATTTCCAATCTTTTTCAATGAATACAATTGAATCCAATAGAAATTCTCCACAAATTGTAATTAAGTGGCCACAGTTATTAAGCTTTTCAACTTATAACAGCATGGACAATATACTGTCAGCGTATAATCTCTGACCTCTTATCTCTTTTTTTATACTACCAAGAGTTTCATAAGGGATTACTTATCAAACAAAAGGTGTATGTTTATTTTTCAGTTTAAATGATTTGTCCATTTGTTGACAGTAACCATGCACATTGTAGCATGACACGTGCTCATTGTTTTGTTTTTTTAAAAACTACACCTGGTTCCTGGCAGCGACCGTTTATTCAGTACCTTTAAGGAATATGCGAACATCTTAGTGAGAACAATAACAGAATCTAAAACTGATGTATTCTGAGCGTGACAAGATACATGGATTCTCGATGAATCCTAGTAAAGTGTCTGTTTCAAATTATTTTCATCTATAATAACTAATCTATTTCCTGCAAATCATTTCTAAAAAAGCACATTTTTCTTAATGATCAACAACCATTGATAAAATCCAAATGAAAAACCCTAGAATTAATGGTTCATAATGATTTATCATGTCTTGAAGACTCAGACGAATTTATGAAAACTAAAGCCATATATTTCACCAGTTTCAAGAGTTTTAGAAATGCATGAAAAGAGAATTCCACCTAAAGTATATGAAATGCAAGTATATTAATATAGTTGTGGATACACTACTTATACATCACATGTTCGTGATATTCTATTCTTACATGGTTTTGTATATGTATGGATGTTTCAATCTGTAGAAGATATTCCTTCTTTTATTCAGACTTTTAAAAATGTTGTCATATTACGTTCTTCTAATCTCTGATATTTTATTCATCGTGAGTTTGAAAGCATTTAAAATCTGAGCTTCTGAGAAGTATTTATCTTGTAAAATTGAGGTGAGGTCGGTGAGTTTAGAGGTGGTTTGGTAAGGTTTAAGTACAATGAAGGGAAACGGCTAGGAATAGATAAAACACAATGTTTATGTCCATTTTGTAATTAAGGTATAGAAGACAAGTACCATTTCTTGTTTATATGTACATTGTATAATGCTTTACGAGGTAAATACTTACCTAATGTTTATCATTATAGTCCAAGCATGCATAACTTTAGATCGATATTATGTCAACGAATAATGTGAAAGTGTTACATGGGTTAAGTAAATTTTATGGCACGCGTATAAATTGAGGGAGACAAACGCAAGTTCGTAGTATTTTATTCTTACTAATTACTTGTAAACAAATGTTTACTAAATCTTTTATTATTGTATACCTTTGAACTCACCAATTGTTAGTCAAAACATGTAATAAATGTACTCATATGTACTCATCTGTATGAAAATATATATTGTACAGTATTGTATATGGGCCTGAGGTCTTTGTACTGGAATAAAGACTGAATTAACTGTCGTAATTTTTTCGTTAAAAAGTCCGAGAGATTTATGCTGAATTTGGAAAAGGTTCAATGTCATGATTCATCCATTTTTTAAAACTGCAAGTTCAATGTTTATTTAAACGTGCTTTCTTTCAAATGCAAGAAGGTTTCCATTTTAAATGTATTGTGTGTATATATGTATTTATACATGCATCTTGTCTTTGGAAAAATACTCTCAATGTCACTTGAAAGATTGTTTAATTTGTAAACCGTTCTTATAAGCAAAAATTATTTGACATTATATATTGCTTTATAAATAAAACCACGTAAAAGGATTGGCCTGTTACACCTCAATTCCTTTAAAAGTTCCTATTTATGAATCTTAAATACTTTTTGGTGGAGTTAACAAGTTTGTACTTGTTTAAATAAATCATCAAGGTAACCAAATGTGAAATTCATGGCAATCTATCATGAATTGGCATTAAAAAAAGTTCAGAGCATTATAAAGTTCGAGAAGTTACTCAACCAAGAAAACAAGCTTGAGATAACGTATAAGTAATATTTGTAGGATATGAAACTTCTTACAGCTGTGAATCAATGTGGCATAAGGTGAGGTTCATAGAAGCACACAAGAGGCACTGAAGCTGCTTTGTTGAATGGTGTGTTCTAAAAGTGGAAAGTTTCTGTCATAATTCTGAAGCATGTACGTTACTTTGTATATACTTATTATAACTTACAAACGTTGCTATAAAGGGAAATGATTACATTTTGCTTTCAATCATGTCGTGGAATTGTTATACGTTTAGGAGGAAGATGCTTTACAATCTTTTCATCACTGAGAGGAAGTATCTAACGTTTGATGACGCATATAATCTTTATCAGTAAATGGGATTGAGTTTTGAATAATGTCTTAAATTAATTTAAGTTGTTACAGCGGAATATAAGAAACTCAATTAGTGTTAAACAGTACATAACAATGAGTTCTAAAGGCTGAAGAAAGAGCAAAGTAGAAAAATAAGTCCACCCTTTTTACATGGGATAGTTTGTATTCGTGAATTGTTATGATAAACAATGCAATATGTTTTGTTAAACACAAATAGTTTTTATAAAACTCGGTCAACATGGTGGTGGTGTTCAATGAAGTTTTACTCGTTTAAACTTGTGTGTGCAAACAAGATGAAATATTCGGGAAACAATATAAGTATTAGAACCTTTAAAGCTGAAAGATTCTGTTATCTACACTTTTGTAATTTCAAATGAGATGTTCATTTAAATTCTGAATAATTTTAATTGTTTCCAGTTCTTCTAGGGAAACTGTCATTAATATTTTCGTTCATGAATTAATCTTTCAAAATCACAAACCGTAATTTTGGTTCCAATAACAGTCATGCTTCTAATTCCTCTAATACAAGTTGGTTTAACTTTAAAATAAGGTATATATACATTGCCATTTTTATCACTTATTTACCAAACTCATTTAAGCATTCTTTGTTACTTTGGTGCTCAGATTAAAATCAATTTTGATTAAGCATTCTTTGGATAATTTATTCGTAAATTGAGCAGCATTTAAATTACAAATTTTCAAATAATCAATAATACGGTGGCCTTATCAGACCGGAAATAACCGTTTTCATTATAATCCATTCTTTCTCTACATTACCTTATCGCGTCTGTAAATTGAGTCAAAAATAACAGATATAAAATGAGCCAACAAGACATTCTAACTCATCATATTATAGTCCTATCAGTGTTTACGTCCTGGTCACTCAGAGTTCAAAGGTCAAGTCCGGTCACAGTTACTGATTATGCATTATTCATGCTACGAGTTGAATTTATTTCAAAGGTCACATTCATTGTAAGCTTCAATTTAACATGTACTAACAAAAAAATTTTAAAAATTAAAAATTGATGATTAATTTGTAACTTGAGCAGAATTGAAAATAAAAAATTTCAAATAATCAATATCACTTGAAAAAAACAGTCTTCATTAAAATCAAACCTTTCACTAAGTAAGTAAATCACCTTAAAAAGTAAAGATCTTTAATGAGGCGACAATAAATTCTAACTCAACATCATAAAGTCCTGCTAGAGTTTATTTCCTAGTCATTCTAATGTCGAAGGTCATGCTTGGTCACTGTCCTCATTAACATCCAACAACAGTGATTTATGGACCATGTTTCATTCATTAACCCTTTTTCAAAAATTGGACAAATTATTGATTATAATACAAGGTTTATTTAGGTGTATTCATTTTAACAGTCACATGTATCTAAAGCTAAATATGAACATGAAAGCTAAATATGAACATGTATTAACAAACCGTAAAACGTACGAACAGCTCATACGTTTACCAAGGACAAACTCATTTCATTCATAAATAAAAAGAAGCTCGTCGATAACCTATTATCATAATATTAATCCTATCATTTTGTTATGTCGTTAGTAACATCAACAAAGTATGAAAAGAATGTCCAATCAAATAATTCACAATTGATCAATCCATCAACAGTATACAGTTATTTTACTTTCACTTTTGCTGAGTACTAAGTAGAACTTGTTCTGAGAAATCTAAAATTCTTCAAACGTTAACACCTGCTCTTAGATCTGAAGTTGCCATGTGTAAACATGTTATATCAAAACAACCTTGGTCATACCAGGTGTTTTCTATTTAGTTACTCGGTTCATTCTGTTGAAAAGCATTCAAGTGAAATAAATCATTGAGCTCAATTAATGAAAAGTTTAAATGAGTTGGAGAAGCTGTTTTTAAATGGTTTATTGATTGATTTAAGTAGAGTGAACAGAAACTTAAAATAATGGGTAAAGCTTTCATACGAGCAATGTAAACTTTAAGGTATTTAAAGTGAACTTCATTTTGAAATTTAGTTTGTTCTTTAATTTGCTATAATCATACACCGCATCAAACATAGAATAACGTTTTCGCATGATTGAGTATTTGGTGTTAATTAGCTACGTCGCTACCTGTTTATCAAAGAAGAAACATCTAGAACCTTCTATCAATTTTATCAACAACATAATATGAAGAATCCTTTTTTTAATCCAGGTTTTCATTAACACAACATCCTCTCCGTTGAATGTCTGTGAAAGGCAAAACTTGTTTATCTGTTAGACTTGATAAAAAAACATGAACTCTTCCTGTGTAATTTTTTTTATTCAATTTATTAAAGGCAATTCTACCATGAGTGCTGGATACTCGATTCTGATTGGCAGTTTTCTCCGATTCACACGGTATCAATTCACGATGGAAGTGGCTTTGTTTACCCGAAATCTGTTTTCAATGTATTAATACATACATTGACTTCCAGCTATCCGACTGGTAACTTCAGAGTCGATATTCCGCTTGCAAGTGGGATTAATCTCTTTCCAAAAGGAATTAACCGTATTTGGGTTCGTGTGTTAACACGGAGAGAGCAAATTGTTTTAATTTCATTTCATATTTTTTACAAAATAAGAAGTTTAAGTGAAAAATCATCGTAAACTAAGCTTTGCGCTACTGGGCATGCAACATCATTCCTTCGAATGCGGCAACAAAACAATGACGTCATTTCGCGAGCGCTTCTGAAGTCACAAACCCTATTACGACGTCATAGTGGTCTACTGTTAGAGTCATCTATTAGCGTCATAGGGGTGTTGCGGTTTTTGTTTGCTGCGCGCGTTCGGTTTCAATTTAAAATTTACTCGCTATCAATCCAGTATAACATGTCTCTGATTTTCAAACATACTAGGTTTATCTCCTAAATAGACTTATATTGAATTGACACGAGGACTAGCATGTAAAAAATTTCTAAATTCAATACCAATAAAGAGTCTTACACGAAGGTATCAAAACTGTATTTTATTCATTGTATCTTTGAATATCATATGGTATGCTAATTTGATACTTCAATTGAGTAAAGAAAACTCTAGAACTAAAATTTTAAAACTCAAATTTTCAAGATCAAACATTGCTGACAGTTAGAACAATAAGCCTTAAAATATTCAATGTTTTACAATGTGATGTTTGAATTAATATCAAAAAATCAACTGCACTTTTAAAAGTGAGTATAAAGGAATAACTCCTATAAATTGACAATTCACAACTTTGGTCACATTAACAAAACGTCTCATGATGGATAGTAAATGCCATTCATTTGTGCTGTTCCTGATGGAAATGTTTCTGAACCGGAAATGAAGGAAATTTTGTCACTTAGTGGGTCTTGTGGTCGTCTTATATTTCAGAATATTTCACATCAACTCTATTTAAGAGCCTCATTTCCGTCAATACTTGATTAGTATTTCTATTCTAGTCTCTTAAAAGAACACTAATTCACGTTATAATTAAACCGTCTAATGCCCATACAAGTTCTACAAATTTGTAGTTAGATGGTCATAGTTACTCATCTTAAATATATAAGACATTACATCATTTGCATTACATTTAAAATGTACCTTTCGGTAAATGTTTAATAATGAATTGATATTTAATACTATGTTTTGTTTCCGGTGTTTCAAACTAGGATCTGATCACAGTAATGACTGTTTATAAGAAAAAGGTGTATCAAAATGATAAGAATAACAAGATATAAAAGTAATTTATTCTGAGCGTGACAAGATACATAAATTTTCGTTGTATCCAAATCAAGGATATTCTGTCTGCTTCAAACTACGTTTTATCAAAAAATACCTCCTCCATTTCCTAGGCCTGTCCTTATTATCTAAAAGCAGTTCTTTGAACCTTATCATAAAAAATCATTGATTAAAGCATAATGAAAATCTCTCATATTGATATAAAATATCCTATTATTCATCTGAAGAAATTTTAAGCTTACTCCCTTTTAGTCATTTTGTCGTAATGAGAAAGAACAAAGCCTTGGTAATAAGTCATAATACTTTCAATAGGTACGTGGCCGTTTCTATTATTATACGTTTTTAAGTAAATGAAGGTAATAACAGAACCAATCCAGTTTAGTATATGACTGCTGATCTTACATTCAATCATTTTTTTCTGAAATGAAGTTAATTAGGTACAGAAGCATCAAATTGTTTAAAGAGTTTTGACCATTCTCTATGTCCGGAGTCATTAAAAACTATGTAAGATTTTGAACTTACTAGTGTACATAACTTTACGTCTCTACTCCTGCTGAACAAAAGTTTGCTCAACTGTAAAAGAGTGTGAAATTGTCAATTTTAGGTAATTTCCTTAATTCCTTTATACATTCTCTCCC
Organism: Phorcus lineatus; assembly: GCA_921293015.1. Lineage (NCBI taxonomy): Eukaryota > Metazoa > Mollusca > Gastropoda > Trochida > Trochidae > Phorcus > Phorcus lineatus. The sequence goes on along the minus strand of OV121086.1, from coordinate 38,078,863 downwards.
AACAGAGGTAGCTCCGTCATTAATTCCTATACAAGGAATACATAGGAAGGTTTCTCAGTCTTTCGGCAGTTTCCTCTTCCGGCACAATATTGCAGCTTAAATTACCCGGCAATAATTCAGCGAATGAAAACAACGAATGCATGATAACACACATGTTGTCACACAGGCCTGTGCAATGATACAGTCGCAAAATGAGACGTTTGTGTTCTGTAAAGACTACTCGAAGTGCAAGGCGCATATTCGAATAAAGTTTAGCTTTTGTAAAGCTTACGGAAATAATTTGAATGATAACTTTTGAAACGGCGTCGCTGATTGCACAACTAACTTTGATTGCATCCAATCAGCGTGCTACATATCTAGACCATGAAACCTTCGTATTAAGACAGATGTTGTATAGGTATTTATGATGGAGCTACCTCTGTTGGGAGAGAATGAGTAGCTTATAGACAATTCCTATGGAGCAATCTGTAAAGAGTTTTTACATATCAGTTTAAATAACTCTAATCTAGATCATAAAATTAAAATCTAATGTAAACTTTTGGAAAACATTTGACTTCTTGGGCTTGATGATGTCATATGACATTATTTTCTTTCATACTTAAGTTGTTAAAATTTACAGAATTTCAGTTGAATATGACAAAAACATACAGAGTTGATACTTCAGAACTACTTGTCGTAATACACATCAATGTAACCAAGTGTGAAATTCATGGCAAGCTATTGATGTGACATAAAATAAGTTCAGAGCATTATCAAGCTTGGTATGACCTCAAGCAGCTCGATTTGTTCGCAAAGTTGTCCAGTAGAGATAATAAGCTTGAGATACCGTCTAAGAAATGCTCGCCTCCAACCAAACCCTGATTTCCACTTCAGCTGTAAATCTAAAATTTCAATACAAACGACTGAATATAACTACGCGAATTAACATACCTCTTTTCAATGTTGTTTTCACAGCACTTGCAACACGTGTGGTATCTGGTTTCTGTAGCCCCAGGACAGTAAACTTCTTACCACGATGAATCAATGTAGCATTAGGCGAGGTTCACCGAAGCACATGAGAGGCAATGATGCATATGTGTTGAAAGGTGCGTTCGTAGTGGAAAGCTTCTGTCATAATTGTGAAGGAAGAAACTTACTTTTTATATACTTAAGATCAACTTCCAAATGCAGCTATAAATGGGCGTTTCGAGCAAACTTTGCTTTTAATTATGTCGTTGAATTATTAAACTTTTAGGAGGAAAATGCTTTACCTTTGTATTTTATTTTATATTTACTAGTAGCACAATCTGTAGGATAGTAACTACCCTTAGGTGTCTTTCATATAAGTCCACATAATGTCTTTGATATTTTGACCTTCTCCCTAAAACAACGTTCAAAAGGTTATCTAATTCCAAGGCATGTTTACACATCCCATTTTCCAAATAATGTATTTGAATAATGATATTTTTTAGGGAATGACGTTTTCTTTGCTAATTATGTTAATGTAATCGTAACATTTAAGGGGCGTTAAAGTTATCAACATTCCAATTATCAAATTCGAATTAGTAATTACTAAGCCTGGAAACACCGATCTTAATTTCCATATATCAATTAGATGCTCTAAAATAATTAATTGCAAATTTAGTAAAAAGGAAGAAAGCTGTATGAGATCTCAGTTCATCATTAACGAGTCATGAATGTCAATACGTCCTGATCAAATAGAGATGTGCATAAGAAACATGAGATCTTATCATGACTGCTTGTCCTTTAGAACAGAGTGACATTCCTACAATAATTTAGATTTTCCTTATTACATCTTATAACTGTTAAAGGAGAAGTAAAACATTTTAGGAGTAATGTAGTGATCACAGGAAAACAAATGATTAGAAATTCTAAAGTGGTGGTATCACATTTTTAACGTCATAAAATTTTGATAACGTCACCTCACGAAAGCGAACCTAAATCTTTCCATATGCAAGACAATTTTTAATGATCAAATGAGTCCGTTTTTAAAATGAGCGTACGGTGATTGATTAAGCAATGTGAAATCATTCCCTACCTCGAAGGGCTAAAAGATGTTCACACATAAATGGCCGCCAATGGTATTTGCTTGATACTTGATTATTTTCTCTACAGATACGGATTGTTGGGTTTAGGAATGAAATGATTTGACCCTCAGAAGATAATAAATGAACATTTGACAAAAACTTATGCGTATTGGGGGAACTTTAAGTTTTCTGTCAAAAAACGTTTTAATGCCTTTTACGACAAAATCAAGGTCGAAAATCACACGTTTCTTTGCTCAGTTTCTTAAAATCAACCCTTTACATTGTCTCGAAGAAGATCACATTGTAAGTACATTATATGTCATGAAAAAGTGGTAGAATGAAGGGTAACATGTCGTTAAATATTTACCTCTTTTTAAAGCAAACTTCACGATATCAATATTGAAAGTAGCTATAGAGATCAATTACAAGACCTGATCTCTCAAAATTATAATGAAGACACACGTTTTTATAATTGTATTTTGGACAGCTGTAGAATCCGAATGTCAAAAAATGTTGGAAAAGTCAAACATCGATTTATAATCACAACTCAAATAAAGATAACATAATGATAAATGAGATGTTATCTAGATCAGTGTACATTCTTTAGTTTATATTTCCATGGTCAAAACTGCTTTTAGACGCCTAATACCATGACCATAATACAATCGTGCAAATGACATTATCCTATTTGTTTTGTGAAAACACCAAGCATAAACAATGACGTTACAGTATGTACTGAGAAAACTTTCCTCACAGCGGTTAGCAAATAGCAACAAATACATGTAGACCAATGACATTTTTGAGACATGCTGCAAGGTAATAAAGAAAACTTCGATAACATTAGAACTAAACTTATCCCTTTTAATTTGATTATGCCAAGATGTTAAAACAAGTTTAATATCAATTTAAATGGGAAATTTAATGTATATATGACTTTTCAAATCTTATCTATCAAACCATTAGATAATTAGCGGGTGCCGCAAACATGATTTCTTGCACTCGCCAGTGCTTTTTCAAAATGGTTTGCAAATTTTTGACGTTTAAATCTGTTTTTGGACTACAGAAAAACGTACCGACCCAAAATGTGAATTTTCACAATTTTTTAAATGGAAAGATGTTTCAAAACAAATAGTAATTATTGTTTATATAAAACGTATGTTAACACTATATCTCGGCTCGTTGATCTTGGTTCAAAATATACCAACTTTTTTTACATCAACTTCAGTCCAAAGACACATTTTGTCAATTCATGATTACCAGTTCCAATTACAAAAACTGGAACCATTTAAGTTGAAAGAGATCAAATGTTTGATTAAGACTTATTTGAAAGCAACTGACACAGATCTGATCACACATTTTGATAGAATCATTTGCAAAAATATCATGGAACTTTCTTTATTGTTTTCCATGTTTTAGATATAGAAAATTAAAGATTAAAAGTCTGAATCTATTGTAAGTATATTTTTCAATGAAAAACATAAAATAACTATTTTCTTAAATAGTTTCACTTTATAGTCTTTTTGAAATTATGTTAGGTAACAAAATAAACTTGAAGGTGTATATAAATCGATATGGATGGAAAAATAAATACAGTTTAATGTAAATTTAACAAAATTTCGTCAGTACGATGTATTACAAGAAGCGTCTTATCTTACTTGAGACATCGGGATTTAATAAGGCCCTCATATTGAGACCTGCTTCCTGAATCGTAATATTCTAATCACGAAAGACTGATCCTTGTCTTGAAAAGGATACCTCACCAAAGAACTCCTTATCGAAATGAAGTAAAGCCTGATCAAAATCTCTGTGTCATATAATGTATGTTCAATATAGATATATCATGTTAGTGACTGTGAGAAGCTTATTATAGGTTGAATCCATATGTTCATAAGACGTAAGAAAATATCATAATGATGTATTTCAATCAATGTTTGAGATAAATGTGACTTATCGTCTTATTACATCAGAAAACCCCGGTAATAAACTCTAATGAGGTCTTTCAATCAATGTTTCGGATAAACATATATACTTTACCGTCTTATTACACTTTATGTATATAAAGTGGACTTGCCTGTCAATGAACATGGCTATTTATCTGAGAATTAATTTTTGTAATGCTGAAATGAAGGTCATGCTGTGCGTCATTATCATTATCATTGATCATATGTCATATATGCTGATTCCAATCCTTCCAGTATAACGACTGTTATTAATCCATAAACACGCTTTGACATAATGAAAACTGAATAATCTTTGGTAATGTAGATTTAGATTAGATGTGCTACCCATAACTTGCACTTTAGAAAACTTTTCAATTCCTTTCTGTATCTTATGGCATTCAGGGAACTTTTACAATGTATATGAAAACTATTTATAATTACATTCGACAAAAGAATTGTTGAGCAATTAGAGCCAAAATTATATTATTTTGCAAATCAAATATGTTATCGCTTTATGAGAACACATATGTCTGTATTTTTCGCGTTCAAAGGGTAACAAATAATAATACACGAATACATAATGTCATCATATAAATATTGGTGTATATAGATATAGATGAAAAATTATGACTTCCTTTTATCTTAGAAATACATAATTAGGAGTATTCAATGAAAGAGTTTGAAACCATAGCATGTTATCAGTTATCATACCAGGAACCACTGCAACCCTGCATTATATGCATGTCGGTTCTTAACACAATCTTGAACCTGCAGCACTCAGGATTTCTGTAATGACCCACGTCACTAAACCAAAGCATTCATGTCAAACTTTATAAAAGATATTTTATCTCTAAATAACGTTTTTAAAACAACAAATCATTCATTGTTGCATAAATGTGTCTCATTGGGTTACGATCTGCATCTATTGTCAAATCGTATGATGAATTTGAAAGTGTGATGAACTTAAGATATGATTACTCAAGAAAATACGTATAGGAAGGGAAATACCTTATAAGACGAAATAGAACTAAATAATTATGAATTCTACTTAATGTTAATAAAATTGAAAGACGTGAACATCAAACTGACCCATGTTACATCTTACATTACGTGATCACAGATATGACATTAACGATCAAGTCTTCAGGGGTGTATCAATACACACTATGAAGTCTACTACTTCTTTGAACACATTGACTTCCCCTCATAGATATAGATTAAAACTTCAAACAATGTTTTGCATGTTTTATGTCTAAACTAACATATTGCATTTGATATGATAGTTATCAATCAAAGCATGTGCAAGAACAATTCAAGGGGAAGGATTAAAACTTAAGGTTTCAACTTTGTATACATCGCTTTTGTATTATAAAAATCACACAAACTGTTTGTATTACAAGTTTTTGGTTTGGGCTTATTACTTCTTTAAACAAATTATTGAAGAATATGAGTAGGAAGTTATTGGGCCAAGTTTGAGCCAGAATTGTTCAAAAGCAAATTACCTGCATTAGGTTACAAATTGAACAGAGCTCTTTGGATTTCTGTCAAAAATATGAAATTATTTTAGTTTTAACATTTTAGTACATTGCATTCCAAATATATTCCAAAAAGCATACTAACTGTTTTTATGTTATTAGTCATAGTTTCATCTAAAGTAACTAATCCATACAATCACATAATATTTCTATAAATAAGTTATTCAAGAATAGTTATAAGAAGTTATTGAACGAGTTTTGAGCCAGAAACAATAAAAGGCAAATTGCCTGCTGAATGTTTCAAATTGAAAGAGCTCATTGGATGTCTTTCAAAAGCGTGGTTTTACAGTTTTTTTAACGAAGGCACATTATTTTCTGTTTAGTAAATGCATACTTTAATTTTACTTATTTTTGTAATTTGAAAACAGGTTTATGTGAGTATATATATTTACCGATAGCTTTAAGTCATCATTGTATCAATTACATTTTTTCAGAGCTTATAGTCATAACCATGATAAATGTTATTCCAATTTTCATGAAAATATGCAAATGCATACTGCATAGATGAATATCATCAAAACTAATTTTGCTTTCAAATAATTGTTTTTACTGTTCCTTTGTTTTCATTTTTTGTTTCCATATCTTTTAACTCTCAACAGTAACCCCACCTCGTCAGAACTCCAGACTCTTGGCCCAAACGTATTATTTCCGTGACTTCTGATCAGCCCTGTAAGTGCCAAATCTTGTACTATTAGATCAAAGCCTCAATACGCTTGCTTTCACTAACTGCAGACATTGAATTACTAGGGTCTTGTGTTGGTCGAATATCAAACTTTAGTTATGCTATCTGTTTGCGTTATCAACCCAAAACTCTCTTATTTGAATGCTCTATGTGCACCTTAAAGATAAGGCTATTTAAGATGACATTTTCCTCAGTAAACCTTCAGCTATTGGACAAATATTTTACTACTAACAATAATGGATACGTATATTAAAGTCTTACTTATGGTATATCATTTTCCATCCAAAAATCCTTGTGTTGCAATCATTGACATACACATTCTCATTCGATGTTTTGATAAACAATAATCATTGTCTTGATCAAATAATACAACATCTTCTGGTATATTTATAAGATATTCATAATTTTTTTCACTCTTGGTGAATCTTGATTTAAAACAACCTCAGAATAATTCCATGACATGTGAGAAATTTGTATTTAATCTACCAACTTTCTGTATTCTGTTTTTGACTCTTATTAATGCATTTCATTATGGAGATAGCATATGTTTTGGTACTTCTTTTCCACTGAATCTTATATAGTAAAAAGCCTTATGCAACTTTAAGAATTCCTATTCCCAAAAAAATTATATCCTACAGAAAACTTATATTTTTGTATGGTCAAATTTTCAAATAACTTATGAACCTAATTTTTTAGGAAAATATGCAAGGCTCTGCGACTACTTTGATCCATACACATATTGTGTAATAAAGTCAAAAGACATCATACATATACTACAGCAGCCTGTTTGTTAAAACAATTTCAGTGAATTATTCCATATATAAAGCTCTACAAGTAATCTTCGTACCCTGTATCTAATATGTTTTATTAATGGTTAGTTTTGACAGATTTTCAGAAGTGGTACATATCCTTATAATCAAAGCAAAGAACAATTTGTTTTACATAAGGGTTATTTAGCAGTGCCTTGTACCTTTGGTATTAATGGTACGATTTATGATTTTGAGTTTGTAAGGCACTAAACCTGAACACTGCAATATTTGTTTATGAAATTATCTACCGATATTATGTTACAGAGTAAAACGATTTCGAATTGAATAAAAGACAAAGAAATAAGTTATCGAACATGATTTAAAAAAACGTACAAACCCTCAATAATACTAGGATAATTAAACTTGTACTTGTGCTAAATAGAGCTTCTCATTAAACAATGATTATCTTCATCTGTTTAGTTCCAGAAACCCAGATACAAGGTAATTACCTCAATTAGCCAGTGCTCCAATCCAATTCAATCTACTGAATTAGATATTACACAGGTCACAATTTTGTAATGTTTCGCCCAATACTTTTACTTATTTTGGTCAGATACACTATCTTTTGTTTACGTTTGATATCTTAATATTCAATATCATTTGGTGAGTAAACAATTTTATCCAACTAGCATAGCATTAGCTGATTATTATGGTCAATCATCAAGCGCATCCTAACATGCATCAATCAATAGTGAAGAATAATCTTAATTTCTACCCGACACTTATGGTCTACACCTCTCTATCTCCTATTTATGTTGTTACACAGTAAATACATTCACCGTTTTAATAGGGATTTGAAAACATTAAGGTCTGTTTTGATGGGGGCATCGTTTTAACAAGGATTGGTAAACAAGTAGGTTTATTTTTATAAGGAGGGTAGGGAAAACGATTAACGAGATAACTAGTGTTAATTGTCTTTGTAGTTATCACTCAAATTGGGTCAATATTATTCTGAACTTGCAAAATATGCAAAACTTGTCCCTTACGCTGTGTATGAACTAGTTTTTTTTATTTGATATCTAAATGATATCAACGTTGCCTTGATGTAATTGCTTTGTAAAGATCCTCACACATTTCAACATTTGTTTCGGATATTACTTTCACAACATGCACTTTTGACAGCTTTACCTTTAAATGAGAAAAAAGAGAAGAAAAGCGTGGCAAGTTGTTTTATCTGTTAGCAAATAGGCCGTTATATCTTTTTAAAAGCACCTGACATAAATTACGGAAATAGGAAGCAAATAGTAATTTTTCATCAAGTATTTACGTATTTTTAATCATTAATCTCAATTACATCTTTTAGTCTTATTTTCCTTTGCCTTAATTCTAATATATGTCGCATATCACAACTGTATTGTCAAGCCCATTAATTACTGAAAAACAGTGAAAGCTAGTAACTACTAAAAGCTTACAAAAAGTCATGACACGTGGCTAGGGGACATAAACTGTCTTCATTATGTTCATTGACTGATGCACAAGCTGACATACATTTGATTGTCCCCTGCTTTAATTGGTAACTGTATATTCAGCAGTCAGTCTGACATCAGTCTGTACGTTTATCCCATACTGACCATGTTCTCGAGGACTCATGTTAAATATCTTTCCATTGCATAATTTCTACCCTAGCGTATTTTAGTAACATTATTGCAGGTTGCTATCAAAATGTGTTACTTATTTATGTACTGATCACATCAATTGAAGCCATTTATGTAAGTATTTACGGTGTCTTTGACATTGAATATCTTAATAGTTCATATTTTAGAATATCTATGTCGAAAAAGTCAAGAGATTTTGTTTGTAGGTCAGGGTATTGTTAGATGTCCCACTTTCATGACGCTCTGCAGGAGTTATAATCATTTTCAGTGATTGAAATCTTTCTTAATCATGTTCTACATAAAGGATTCTAATCAAACCCTTTTTTTCAGAAATCATATCTTGCAATGATGTTATCAACTTTCATTTATCAAATTGACAGTTGTAATTACTCCAAATGGAAATAACAAACTTAATTTCAATCTATAATATACTCTAAAATAGTTTATTGCTTCAGCAAATTGGGTCAAAAATACGGAGTCTAGAATTAGGCTACACGAGAGCATCAGTTTAAAAAATAAGTGTGTATACTTCCTGTTACTTAGAGATCTAGAGCGCCAATACAAGGTCATGTCAAGTCACAGTGGTCTCTAACATTTACATTTAGTGAGAATTTATTCTTTAATTCTTTACAGTTGCATACGAATTACAATGAGATAGGACTTACATAAGACGAAATTGATTTGTGCAGGTGGTGAGATTTATTTAGAGATGTTGTGAATAAAACCTATCATCTATCTTGATTAGAGGGTATGCTGGAATGTATTTTAGTTGTTGTAATATATATTCTTTTAGTAAAAAAAAAAGCTGGTTTATGTGAAATGGTTCATTGTTTTGTTTAATCGCATTAACAAAAACGTCAAACCTCATGGAATTTTATTTTAAGCATTGAGAATTAATCATTTTATACATTAAAGGAATTATTTTGTTAAAATCAACTGACATAGCGGTTACTTAAACTATTTACTTTCGGTAGGAGTTAGTACTTTTGATTCTAGGCTAAAGGTATATCCGTGTAGTCTGTTTAACTCATAAAATAACTGTTAAAACCTTTCCCCAAAGTTTTTCTGGTACAAACTCTATCATTTCATAATTTCTAAAACAAACTTCAAAGGCAATCATACTGATTATTTATTAACTTTACACACACGAGTGTATATTTATGAAAACAACAGAAAGGCAAAGATATAAGTTTAACTATTCCATTTTGATTTCTATAATGAACAATTACACATCATTTCATTATCTCATCATGGTTCATACTTTGTTGTTGTTTCTGCCAAACATGTTATCACTTCTTCAGACATTCAGAAGTCTCTTGACGTGAATGAATGGACAATATTCAGCAAAATATTCAAAACATTATAAAAATTAATTTCAACAACAACAAAATCAAATCAACTCAATATTTACTCAGATTTCTATGAAACTAAGGAACATCTGCTCCCTTGAAAATCTGTGAAATGCAAAGCTTGTTGTGAAAGGCAAAGCTTGTAGAATAGTCGAGCATGAGCAACCAACAAGAAATCATTGGTTGCAATTTAAGCTGAAATCGATGCAATCAATGGCGACTGGACTTGGTTTTATATCAAGAAGACAACCAGCATGTTAAATTCCCAGACAACGGTATGCGATTACATCAAAACACGAACTCCCCCTTTAACAAACAAATGGATGATGAACAGGTGATTAGAAAATACAACTCCGTATACTCCCCAGCCAACTTAACCTTCCTTGTTTAAGATCACTTCTGGGGCCCTTTTATGAGTTCAACCTGCACTTGAGGGAAGAATGAATTATAAAAATATTTCGAAAGTTTAACGAAACCGTGAATGCTGAAACAATAATAAGGGTTGCTAACAGCAGTCAACCGAATACACATTCGTTACTACATTACAAAATGAAGACTTCTGGAAATGTTTTGTAAATTAATGATAGACAATGAGTCATTTATTGTAAAGCAATATGATTCGGAAATAAATGTTATGCGTAGAAATGAATTATTTGCGGATAAAATTTCGTGAGAAAATGTATTTCAAGAATAACTTTAATATGACTAGAAATATCATATCAAAATTTTGTCTTCATTAAGGATTTGATAACAGATTGAAAATGTTCTAATCAAAAATAAGTAATCAATGTTTTGCAAACCATTTCTCATCTGACTTCTTATCAAACCTGGCTTATGAAAGCCCCTGATGATAACAGAATGATGTATCATCTTATTGACTTGGAGAAATTTAAAATACGCTGAAATATATAAGATATAAGAAAACATTAGTTATAAATCATAATAATGACTATTAGTAAATGCTTCACACACACACATGAATTTACGCCTTATGATTCTTTATAAAGGAATTAGGGATTAAACATGGATTTCCAAGCAATTAGCGTGGCTATTGATCTTAGACTCGAAAGACTAATTCACAAGTGACTGATCAAAACCAATTTTTTAATGTAACTTGTGATGATGTTATCGTCATCAGAAGGAATTCAACATAGTTAAATCTGTCCCCCTTATCCACGATTATGCAAGTGTTGAAGTTATCAAGAATGTATGTAAGGATTGATTTTTCATAACAAAAAAGCAGAAGCAACGTATTCCCTCTGTGTTTCATATCAAGATTATCTAATTTTACCTTCAATTAATATTCTTATGCCAATGAAATTGGACACGCCTAAACGATGAAACCAATCTAATGATCTGTTTGGGTGACATTCTGGAAGTTGTGAGTTTAAAGAATAGAAGGTATTTGATGGATTTTCAAATGATAGGTAATCCAACACATCTCATTATGTTCAGTTCATTGTTACATTACAGGTATATTCTTATTACCTCCTTATTCTACCCATTTGTGTATAAAATGCTGTATCTCACCAATTGCCCTTATGCCTTCACCGAAATGTCGCTATCGGTACAATAAAGAACTTGATAATCCTTAAAATTCTGTTTCTTCGTCAATCTAATGATATTGATGTTGTTTTCCTTTTACAGTCAAGTTAACTGTTGTACACGTCATCTAACGAAATACATGAATACAACCAGAAATAATTCAAACGGCCTTATACATTATAGACTGATTTCTATGCATTATTAAAAAAACTTATAATATTATTTTTTTAATTTCCATGATTTGGGCAGTATTCAAATAAAGTCTAGGTTTTTTACAATGTTTGTTTACTTCTCCCAGCTCACAGTACTCAATTAGATGATATGTGGGGGAAAAAATAAGTAAAAATATTAACCATCATGTATATGTAATACCAAAGAGTTGGAATCGCATTAAAACGCATTAAAAGTTGTTCACAATGCAATGAGATTAGCATCACAATTAGCCATACAGAATTAAAAGCGCTGAATAAGAATCAATATAATTTATACATTTCCATTTTAAATTTAAAAAATTAGGCCTTTAAAGTTCGATATGAGTTGGTAAAACAAAAGTTTGATAATTCATATTTTAAAAAAGAGTTTTCTTTAAAATTATATATTGCTTTTTTTCTTAAGTGTTTTCATCTCTAGTTGGGGGTTTTCTCCAGTGCTTTCTGTTCTTTTTTTATGAGGTAGATTTTTCAGTTATATATACATTATCAAACAAAGTGATTATCTCAATACCTAACTTCATTTGTATTTTGTTGCAATCTTTTTGTTGTTTTTTTGCAAACTGTATGAATCATATATCATTTTCAATGACACAACCATTTTTTAAATCGTTTGCTTTTGAATAAAATTTCTAATTTTCCTTTCATGTTTTATTGGTTTCTTTCTACTTTCAACAGTACCCTCTACTTCACTAGATGCCAAGACTATGCACCTTAATGTATTGTTTCCGTGACTTTTGATCACCCCTGATTAAGAGCCAAATCTCCTGCAATTAGATCAAAGTCTCAATACGCTTGCTTTCACTAACCCCAGACATTGAATTACTAGGGTCTTGTGTTGGTCGAATATTAAACAATGGTTATGCTATCTGTATGCCTTATATCAACTCTAAACTATATTAGTTGAGTGCTTTTTGGCCACCTAACAGACGCCTTGCATAAGCTCCTTTAATAGCTTAGACCTAAAGTAACTGAAAATTATATGATTAATTCTGGTTTTTGTGCATTTTCTATAAAACTCCTTTACATTGTATTCATGTAACGTCATATTATTTCAACAGAAAGTAACAAGTTTTTTTATTTAATTAGTGAAATATAGAGGTCAAAAAGCTTAGTTACCAAAAAGAGAAATTCAAAGACAAAGTTTTTAATAGTTCATACATAATTTTGGGAAAATGCATCAATGTTTTTTCGTTTTAAAATTACATCTTCCACTGTCACAATATTTTGTTGATAGAATATCCCATTTCAAGTTAAAGTCTTTTTTACAATTATTTTCTCTTTATTCATGATTGCAGGATGTCATATGCCTTAGATACTACTTGTTTTAATGTAATGACAAACCAGTTAAGAAATCGCATTGAAAGTGATTCAGATCATCAGCAGAGCCCAATTACCTTTAGTGTCTCACACACACAAAAACTGGCAAATAAGTTCTTTGTTTACTTGTTGACGTCGCGCTTAACAACTCTTAAACTGGTGTTGTACACTGTACAATATGTACAAATTGGATAACTGGAACTAAGGCTATGAGAGTTATGACTCTCATATTTGGTACTGAACACTTCTGTACGTCAAGTACTAACGGTTTATTGACTCATGGTTAATGTTCAAGTCATATCCATGAACTAGTCATTGAAATCACAAATATTTCATAAACAGCAATGATGGAAATACAAAAGGTATCTAGTGTTATAAAGGGTTATAATTATTTCTTATCTTGTGCAATGTATGCGTACATCAATTTTCACGTAGACGTAAATATTTTACTACTAGATAAAATAGGAATCATATGCTCCACTAGAATAAACTCAAATTGATAACATTGAAAGGGGATCACTCCCGACCTCAGTGATTTTGGAGATATTTTATTCTGTGTTTTTTCCTATGGACACGGTCCCCGAATAGTACACAGGAGCTATCTTCTTTGATCATGACAATAAATATATAGAAAACAACTTTTTTTATTAATTGTAGTTGCCTTTCTCAACAAGGTAGTGAGATAAAAGTATTTATAAGTACATGAAAACAGGATAACTTCTTCGAATTCCAAATAAAGGTCATAAGATGCCTAAAGAGTTATAATAAGTGTAAATGCTTTATTGAAAAATAATGCTATCAAATTGACCTTTACATTGTATTTCTTTATACATTTTCTTTAAGTCATTATGGTCTTGTATCATAAAGAGTATGGAGATGGGTTTCCTTAATTATGTGGCCCGGGAAAACAAAGTTTTACATGTAATTGTGAAGGCAATGAAGCAATGAGGTAAACTCAAAAAGAACAAATGAACACAACAAAATATCTTCTCACTATACACATGGCTGCTTAAGAAATGAAGGGTTTCTTGGAGATATTTTTCATGGAATGTATGTCTTTAAAAAAGGTCTATTAACTTCAGGAAAGAAAAAAATTAACGATTAGACATTTGAATAAATTCTTAATAATTTGTTTCTATTAGGCGGATAATGTTTGTCATTAAAAAATTAGACAAGGAGATGTCCGGATTGGGAAAACGGAATTAACTATCCGTTTTGCCTCTTCTTGTTTAAATACAAAAGTACTAACAGAGAAAAACATACATGTGCTATCTTTGGTATACTTTAAAAAATGGTTTTGAATTCATATAAACATGAATGAAAGCTGTTACGCATGAATTTTTTGACAAACAAACAAAAATGTCAGAATGTTTTTGATTATGTACTTTGTTTTAATTCTGGAATCTCATGTAGTGTTGATCACTCGGTACATCTAATTTCTTAAATGCATATATATAAATTATAAGTCTCCATAAACTCTCAAAGAAGGAAATTGTTTTATACATCTAAAAATAGGCAAATTGCTCTTTTGTTCCTTTCTTCATACGCATTAATCAACCCTGCTTGTTCCATTAGGTATGATTGGTTTGGTTAATGATTTTCAATTTGACAGCACTTGAGCGTCAGATATTGGAAACAATGGAATATTTATTCCTCAAATTGTCCAACAAGCAAAACAAATTAGATGTGTTTCGAATGAAATAAAGCAATTAAAAACGTTCATCAATAAAATGAGAATGTCTGAAGGGATCTTATATATAAACAGAACTTATATAACTTTTTTATCAATATCGATTCATACAGAATTAGATTAATGAAGGTTTTTCATGCATTTTTCACAAAATACTTCTTTGAAATTTCAGCTCTTCTTGATGACGTTCTTCTTAATCCAAACATAATTTTAAAATGTAAAGAAACCATTTTTATTTGTTTTGAATAGAGAAGTTCAAGATAACCGATATCCACAGTATTTTGTCGAATTATGCTGCACGTTGCTTCTGTTTGCTACTAACTTGGTAGGGGCTTGGCGAAAGCTGTAGAGTGTTATAAGCTACTGCCATCTCTGGCGAACATACTGAATAAATTTCTGGCATGTTACAAAACAAGTACAAGTTGATTTTACGTACTCTTTATTGATAATAAGAATTGAACTTAATAGAACTGAGGTTGGGATTCAAGGATTTAACTCTCGTAAAAGATTGCCAAAAGGTTTTACCCTCGCCATCGAGATTTAGAAGAGAAAACAGGTGTCTCCTCTTTAGACCATATTTGCCTTCTTAGCTCTGGTTGAAGAAATTCACTGACTTCAATTGATAAAAGCTGCTAAGTAGCAAAAATTAGTTTATCAATGGGAAAGAAAAGAATTCTCAAATGGTTTTGTGGAAACCGGAAATTGAAATCCTTAATCTGAGAACTTCTGAAGTTCTTCAATAATTCGTCCGTGTATTCTAAGTAGAATGCATGCTTCCGTTTTAATATAAGCACTAATCGTAAGTTAGATTCACTTTTTAAACTATTTCAGTTTTAATGTTATCATGACTCTTTTTGATAATAAGAAGAAGGACAAATTGTGTAATGATAATGAACGTTTACCACACTATTGTCGTATGCTGAATTTGTGTAAGTCATATTACATAAGCGTGTATACATTTGATAAATGTGTAAACTGTTATTAATTAAATAACATACCAACAAAACCGCCAGTTTCAATGGTCTTGAGTTCCTTGTCAATAATTACACTTGCTGAGACTGACTAATGAAGGATCAGACAACAGTATGTCAATATCCAAACTGATTTCTTTTAGTTTGCCAAAATCTCTTATTTAGTCTCACTATATTTACTCAAAACCATTTGCATTGGAGTGCAAATTCGAAGTACAGGTAGAAACAAAGTAATGAACCGACTAACAAGTTAAAGCCCTTTGAATCCTCATCCAATAAACGTATTCGGAGCGCTCATGAGTATACTTAGTACTGAATGATAGTTCAGAGTTCCAGAGACACAGATAAAAACGCCATTATCTCACTAAGCTATTGCTTCAATCACATTAATTCGTTAGAATTCTATATATGATTAACATGTTTTAATTTAAATATGTAATTACACATATCTACTATGGAATTCGTAATCATTGGTTTATTAGTATCTATTAGTCATATACCTACCACTTCCGCATTTTCACGGGCTTATCTGTGCCACAAACACATCGAGTAGTAATCCTTCTCATGGGAGTTAGTGACTATACAGCTCGACTTTGCTATCAAGGAAATAAGCTGTCTTCATTATGTACACTGACAGATGTATAAGC
This sequence comes from Phorcus lineatus, assembly GCA_921293015.1. Classification (NCBI taxonomy): domain Eukaryota; kingdom Metazoa; phylum Mollusca; class Gastropoda; order Trochida; family Trochidae; genus Phorcus; species Phorcus lineatus. The sequence continues at coordinate 38,062,544 of OV121086.1, read as the reverse complement.
TGATATTTGACTGTTCATATAGGGGATCCTCAATGCCACAAAACTGCCTGACTGGGTAATTCAATAGCTCAGAGATACCAGTTTGTAAGAGACAGATATCATGTTAGAAATATATCTTTTCTGTTACACATCTTTTCTCGATCCATCTATTCTGCATAGCTCGGATAAACATGTTCTTTGACGGTTTATGGCTTTGTATATCTGTTCTGCTCTCTATGAAACATACCTACACACCATCTGGACATGCAAGCATTTACACTTGCCTGGCAAGGCAACATAAATAATCAACTGATTGTTCCCTGTACAAGCTGTTATGTGATGGTTCATAGAGGTGGGCTGAATGCCAAAGTCTTCCCTAACTGGGTTAACAATCGTCCAATACCTCCGGGATACCACTTTTTAAGGGACAGATTTCATGTTAGAAATAATGTTTTGAATTATACCCGGTTAATCTTTGATAAATAGTTTGTTCAGATAACAAGGTTACATTGATGGTTACCAGTTTTTTAGATTTCTATTCCGCTCTCAACAGACATATTTCCACAGCATATGGATGATCATTTACACAGTGGCGGGTGTCTTTCATATCAAGTCATCATGGTTTTCTTGATAATTAGCGTTATCATTTATATCAATTGAATATGAAATGTCGAAAACTTTTCTTCACCTTCAGACATTCTTTTTAAAATAATGTGTAAGATGTTATTTATTTACATGTAGGACAAGGCATTTTTATATGTCCTAAATATACTATATAAATCATGTTCATTTTAGTGATTCCTTTGTTACTTAGTTATTTTCTTCAGAAAACTGATTATAACATATAAGCAGTGTTGACGTTATATACTTTCAAATTATCAAATGCATAATAGTTATTTCTCAGCCTAGATATAACAACCTTCATTTCGATAACGATATATATGCTCTAAAATAATTAATTGCACATTGAGTAAAAAGGAACAAATTTAGAAAAAGGCGAGTTATCAGCTTATCTCTAACAAGTCATGAGTGTTTATTCCTCCTTGTTATTTCAAGTCATGCCAAGTTACGTTTTTTTTCTTCATCAATATTTAGTTAAATATATCAAAATAGAATGTCCGTACATATCAGTCTGAGGAATGATTTTCTAAAGATATCGACTTGTGGTACAGTTGTTCCTTTTGCTTCTTCCGCTATTCTGTTAGGTTTTTATATAATTTTGTTACCATGAAGACAATTTGAACTTGTGCATATGTGGCGACCTTATGATTTCATTTCCGGGACAAATAAAAAAAAAACTTAGTATGTGGTAATACCCAGCGGTGAAATAGTGCCTTTCGATACTTAGGCTTTTCTGATTTGTTTTTCTTGTTTCGATGGAACCAATGTGAACTTAGTGCATATAAGGGGTAGGCAACTTCTCCAGCGTCTATCTTTGAATTGCTTGCAATATTAGTTTACGACACTTGGCATGTGAATAGATCTACTCGTTGAATGGTGCCTTTCGAAGTTTTTAATTTTCTGGAATTTTTTTCTGGTTTCCATGGCAATGAGTGTATATGGGGTATAGGCACCTTTTCCCTCCTCTATCTGAAAATCGATTCGGTATTATTCTACTAATCTTGGTATATGCTTAGACCAAGTGCCGTCATGGTGCCGTTGGTACTTTTACTGCTCTCATTTTCATATTTGTACTGATTTCCATGGAAACAATTCGAACTAAATGCGAATGTGGAGTAAGCACCTTTCCGGACCTCTATCTAAAATCTACTTAGTATCATATTTTGAGATTTGTTTTTTTATTAGATCTGGTGATGGAGTGGTTGCCTTAGTTACTAAGATTATATTCAAATATTTTTAGATAATAAAAAAAGATTGGGAATGTATAAATCACTGTGGATATAACAATAGATATCGTTTGAGAACATTTTTGATAAAATATCTTCACAACAGTCCATTCAAGGTCCTCCTATTAAGGATCTGTTTCTTGAATGGCAATTACAAAAAGCTGAACTTTGTTTTGCAAAGTATATCTCATGCAAGAACTTCTTCTCGAAATGAAGACACCCTGATCAAAATCTTTGTGTCCTAAAGTGTGTACATGTGTTCAAAGAATGACATATCATCTTAATGACGGTGATAAGCAAATCATAGGTTGAATCCGTATGTTTATAAAGTATATATAAAGAAATCCCCGGTAATACACTATAATGAGGTCTTTCAATCAATGTTCTGGATAAACATGCTTTACCATCTTGTACCACGTTTTGTATATAACGAAGACGTACCTATGTCTATAACATAACAATTGATCTGAGAATAAAATATTTATCCTTGAAATGTTGAAATAAAGGTAATTCTATGCGTCCTTTTCATTGATTAAGATTTAAATGGCATACATTCTTGTCATAATCCTGTTGTTGATATATAAACATACCTTTACTGTAAAAGTTGCTACCCTTAACTTGCACTTTAGAAAACTTCTCAATTACTTATCTCTAATAAAATGATAAACTGTTTGACGTTTTTTTTCTGAAAAAAGAAAACCTCATACATTGATGCCATTTTTCAGTATGTTTCTTCTACCTATTTAGTGCATGAATGCGTCTAATAATGTATCTATTATGAGAAAGCAATGAATAATGCGAAAGTGTGATGATATTGTCTTACTATTATTCTAGGATATACAGGATGGGAAATGTTGATTTTTAGCTCCAATAATATGACGAAATTGAAATAATTATGCATTCTGCTTGATATCATGTTCTAAATGTTAATTAAATGAAAAGACGTCCACACTAAACTGATCCATGTTACATTTTACATCATCATATGTGTTATCACAGATATTCCAAATTTCTATAAGAAGTTGTTCTAAAGACATATTTGTATCTCGCGTAGTAGTTACATAAAGACCAAAACTTCAAACAATGTTACTTTTTAGCATTTCTTTTTTATACTAACCTTATGCATTTGATATGACTGTCATCAAATGATAAGCAATGACCATTCAAGGGGGAAGGATAAAGACTGAAAGTTTCAACTTTGCTTACATTTCATTTGTATTCCAAACCGTTTGGATGTCTTTCAAAAGTATGATTTTTTTAAATGCAACTACACATGCATCTCACGCAATAAACATTTTAAAAACATAAACTTCTATCTAATACGAATGCATTATCTGAACACCTTTCATTCCTCTGATCTCAAATCAAAATCTATTTTGACCTCACTCTTTGATTCTAAAGTTTTTCCCCTATGAGTGTGGGCATGCCTTCAAGTACCACGAATTTATAGAGATCAACATTTTTTTATGCAGCACTTTATTTTCTAATGAAGCATTGATTTTCTTTTAAGTTACGAAAGCTTAAAAATATCTAAAATTAAGTTTTTAGGTTTCTTTGAGATAAAGAGTGCTTCACTTTCAAAAGTAATTGCTTTCAACACATTGATTATTAATCAATTTGTTGAAAAAGTTTTTTTAAATGCTAGAAAAGAATTTTTTTATTTTGCCTACGAGGGAAATCAATAGTAAATATATGTTATCTCTATACATATTTTTTTAAGCTATGCATTTGGACATTTTATATTTTTACTCATTATACATTATGTCAGCATTTACCTAAAGTTTTAACTAACATTTATCAATTACATTATTCCAAACTTTATATCATAACCATAATATATGTTATTCCCTATTTGCATGAAAATATGCACGTGCAAACTGCATAGACAATTATCATCAAAACATTAACGTTCGATTTAATTTTGCTTTCAAATAACTGCTTTAACTTTTCCAAAGTATTCATTTTCTTATTTCCACATCTTTTAATTCTCAACAATAACCTCTACTTCATCAGACCTCAAGACTCTGCGCCCTAACTTATTATTTCAGTGACTTGTGATCACCCCTGATTAAGTGCCAAATCCTATGCTATTAGATCAAAGGCTCAATACACTTGCTTTCAATAACCGCAGACATTGAATTACTAGGGTCTTGTGTTGGTCGGATATTAAACATTGCTTATGATATCTGTATGTTGAATGCTCTATGTGCACCTAGAAGACACATGTAAGGCCTATCTACGATGATATTTTCTTTGATAAACCTTCATCTATTGAACAAACATTTTACTATTAGTTTGAATGGACATGTGTATCAAATTCTTACTTATTGTTTATTATCCAAAAAAGATTTGTTTCTGTAAATATCGATGAATTTTCAATCCATATAACTTTGAGTTTCAATCATTAACACACGCTAGTTCTTTATCATTTGATGTTTTGATGAAATTATTTCATTGTCATGATCAAACAATACAACAACCTGTGGTATATATTAGATATTCATATATCTTGACACTCTTAATGAATTATTTCGATGACGTATGGGGAATTTATATTAGGACTAAAACATATCCAGTTTTTTTGTCTCTACTTAAAGTATATCATCTGTAGTAAGCTAATGTTTAGGCACTGCGTTCCCAATACATTTGGTACAATTGAAGGCCCATTTCAGGGCAAATAAAACAATTCCCCGAAAGATACTTGATTCTTCTTTTAACCTCAGTTTAACGATTCTTTAGAAAAGTATGCAATGCTCTGCGACAATGTGAATCAATATATGAATAATGAGATAAGGTCAAAAGGCAAAATACATTACATTGATATGATATTGAAACTGTTGAGAAAAATAATGTCAGTGATTTAGTTCTTATATAAAACTCTACAAGTGATGTTCGTTCCCTGTATCTAATATGTTAAATTAATGGTTAGTTTCGACACACTCTTCAAAGTGGTAAATACCTTTGCAGTCTAAGATAAGGGACATTTTGTTTTTACATACGGATTATTAAGCAGTGCCTGGTATCTTTGGTATTAAAGGTACGATTAACGAATTTGAATTTGAAGGTACTAAACCTGAGGATGAAATAATGATAACACTGGAATATTAATTTTGTTTATCAAATTATCAACTAAGGAAACAAATCAGCCGTGTAGCAAATGAAATTGAAACGATAAATAACATTCATCCATCAAACACCTTTCATAAAATGTTTTTTTGGATAAATGCAAGACATACCGGTTCAAGAGAGTGGAAGAAAAGCGGTTCTTGCATTATCAGAAAAACAATTCTAAAAATTTGACTTTATAACTGATATTTCGAACTAATGTCAATCTATATCATATAAAAGTATAATCTAAAGTCAATTTCAGAGCTCTATGCAGAATCAATTTCAAGTTCTATTGAAGCTTCTGTACAACACAGTATATCATGAGACCATACTGGGAATAGAGGGTCACTGTTATCTCCTATTAAAAACAATAGAAGAAGTCCTACTATCAAGAATCTACTATCACGACGTGGGGAAAGAAGCATTGTTAAGAGGCAAATAAGGGCATGCTACAGAGTAAAATGAAATTGAATTTGAATTAAAGACAGAGTATTAAGTTATCGAACATGATAAAGACGTACAAACCCTTTTTGATACAAGGATTATTAAACTTGTAGATGCGCCAAAGAGAGCTTCTGAGTACACACTGATTATCTTCATTGTGTTTAGTTCCAGAAACCCGGATATAAACACCATTACTTCATATCCAGTGCAACAATCCAATTCATTCACTAGATTTAAATGTTACACATGTCTCATGATTTTACTTTCTTTTCTCAGATACATTATATTGCTTTGAATTTGGGTTACAAGTTGGATATCTTAATATTCAATATCAAACGATAACTAAATAAATTCAATCAAACTTAATAGCAATAGACCAATTGTAACTAGCATGGTCAAATATCAATCATTATTCCTGCACCCATCACTTAATAGTGTAAGGATATAATTTCATTTTCTACCCAACATTTATTATCCACGCCTCATTTTCACCTATTTTGAATGTTATAAACTGAATACAGTGTATCGTTTTGATAGGGATTTGAAAACAATTATGTATAAGTTGAAGGGGACTAGGGAAAAACAGTGAACAGGATGAGCATTTAACGTTTTTGCAGTTGATATTGGTTGAAAAGGGTTGTTACTTTTCTTACCTTTCAAGACTTACATGTGACATTTTAGTTGTTTACTTTTTTTTCTTTATCAGATGTTTTTATACAATGAAATATTTTATTAATAAGAGAATAACATAGAAGTTTCACCAGTAAATTCACTTTATTTTCAATTTGATGTCTAAATGATTTAATAATTTCAATGCAGAATCAACTTATGGAATGGAACATCATTTGGATGTACGTATGTCAATGATGTCTTATTGTTATTGCTTTATGAATAATTACACACCTTTAAACTTTTATTTCAGTTTTCTATTTCATAACATGCATACAATTTTTATCTATATGAAACGTATTGGTAGACGTGGATCTCAATTAAATCACTTACTCTTTTGATTTTTCATTTTTAGTTTCATTTGCCTTCATTCAAATACCTTCCTAGTTTCTACTGTTTCTGTCACAAACCCATGTATTACTCAAAAACATGTACAGGGTAAGCTAGTCTCATATGCTATTGCACATAGCGGCTACTTCGCTATGTGCAAATTTCCTACGAGATAATAAATAGAGAATCTCACCCAAGTGTCTTCTGATATCAAATATATCAACACAAGTTGATAAAAGTTACAAATAGCCGAGGTTTGCCGAGGATATTTTACTATTATCAACGAGTGTTGATATATTTGATATCAGAAGACACGAGGGTGAGATTCTATTTATCATCCAAAATCATTTTTCATTTCAATTCCGTGGAAAATGTGTTTTTCTGAACACTGCACTACTCTTAGGCTCTCAGTGCAGTGATGTCATAGCATTGTGACGTCATCATGTTTGTGATGTCATAGCATTGTGATGTCATTACTTGATGATGTAAAACAATTGTAATGTCATGAACTTGACTGTAATAGGGCATTGTTCAAAATCTACTGTCAAAACGATATCTCCTAGGAGATATCGCTTGATCTTCCACAAGCAATATCTCCTGTGGAACACAGTTTTGGATGATAAAGTCTTATCTTATCTTCTTTGACTGTTGTACAAGCTGACATTTGATAGTCCTCCGCATTAATAAGGAACTATTTATTCAGCAGTGACGTCTGTATATCACTCTGCACATACAACCCATATTGACCATGTTCCCAAGGACTAATTTTAAATATTTCTGCATTGCTAAATTTCTACCATTTCAACATAAATTGTATTTGGTCACACAAATGTAAGATGGTATCAAAGTATGTTTCTTATTCGCGTAATTTTCACATCAATCGAAATCAGAAATTGAAACACGTACTGTGTCTGTTACATTGCAGAGCTACATACTTTCTGTGTAAAATATCTTTGTCATGAAATCGTAAGAGATTATATTTATAGGTCAGGGTGTTCCTACATGTCTCACTTTCATGATACTCTCTTCTCATCTCATTATCATATAAAGTGATTGAGGTCTATCTTTATGAAATTGTACATCTTTCAAAGGATTTCAATAAAAAAAAATTCCGAAATATATCCTGAATTAAAGTTATCAACGTAAATTCTGTCAAATTTACAGCGGTAATTGTTCAAATTGAAACATAAAATAGTTAATTGCTTCAGCAAATTAGTTGAAAAAGATGAATTATAGAAGAAGGCTACATGTTAAGGCATCGTTAGCAAAATACTTCCTGTAACTTAGATATCTAGGGCATCATGATCATGAAAAGGGCATGTCAAGTCACAGTGTTCTGTACGTCAACATTTAGTGAAAATATATCTTATACAGTTACTCGTTGCAACGAGAAAGGACTTACATACGATGAAATTGATTTGTGCAGGTGGTGAGATTATAGATTTGGATTTATTTCGAGTTGTTGTAAAAAATCATAACATTTATCTTGATTTAAGGGGGATTCTTGACTTTTTTTTGTGAAGAAAAAAAGCTGGTTCTTTTGAAATGGTTCATTGCTGTTAACTTGACTTAAGGTCGACCCTAACTGAACTTTGAACTCAGCATTGAAAATAAACCCTCTTTTAGACATTTTAGTTTTAATGTATTTCGTTAGAATAGATTGACAAAATTTATGTGTTTTTTAGAATTACTATTGATTTATATCTGATATAATCGGTTTGACTGTATACACCTAATATATATTCTTCCCCATAAAGTTTACATGCACAACCCCAATCACTTGTTAATTTCAAACAAAACTGAAAGATGACCAATCTGTTTCATTAAATAAATGTGCACTTGTCATAATTTCGTAAAAAAAGTAGGAAAATATTTTCATATTCATTAAAATCAAAATCTAATTAAAAAAACAATTCTTTGGAAAACAATTATGCATTTCATTAAAAAAAGGCGTAATGGTTCGTTCTTTGTTGTAGTTTGAGCAAAACAGGTTTTTTCTTATCAGACATTCAAAAGCTCCTTTTTTAATAAACATATGGAGCAAAATATTAAGAAACATGCAAAATCGTTTTCAACAAGAGCAAAATAAACAAAACTCAATATTTACTTAACTTCCTATCATAACAACGCACGTCCTTTATCTTGAAAACCAATGAAAGGCAAAGCTTGTAGAATGGTTGGGCATGAGGAAGAAGAAACAAGATATCATTTGTTGCAATTTAATTCAAAATTCAATGCAATCAATGGCGATTGGATCTGGATTTTAAAAGCAAGACGACAACCGGCATGCTTAATTCCCAGACTTTCAAAAAACCAACACCTTTAGTTTAACTGTATATAGTAGTGATTGAAAAATAAAAGCATACATTTCCATTTGATTAATAATGAGAAGCTATGTGGCGATCACTTCAGCTGTAAAAGGTGTATAAAAATTGTGTTGACAAAAAGACTCGATCAAATTAGGCTCTCGAAAAAAAATCACTTATGATTTATTTTGTATTTCTTTGACAGAAGAGTAATTCAGGATACATTTCGTCAGAAAAAATGAAGTAAAAGAATAATGTTATTTTGAATAAAGATACCTTATCAAGATGGCGTCTTCATTAAAGACTTGGTCAGAAATCTAAAATGTTCTAATTCTTGCAAACCATATCTCATCTGGGCCCTACTTGAGAGACGTACTTTTGAAAACCTTATGTATCTTAACAGAATGATATATTTTTAATTGACTGGGTTGTAATAGCAATAGGCTAAATCAAAATCTATCTCAGCTATATAAAAAAACGTTAGTAGAAAAAATAATAATGATGACATTCAATCAGTAATTAAAGAAGACATGTATTATAAAAAATAGTATGATATTTTTAAAAGTTCCTAAAGGATAAAACAGGTATGCAAAACCAATTAGTATGACCTTTGATCATAGACTCAAAGGACAAATCATTGAATGATAAAGTTTATTCTGTGCACCATTATCACTTATCTATATGAATAGTGTAATGTAATCCATGCTGGTTCCTATCGATTCAATATAAAGACTTTTGTGGTTCCATGAACAACCTAATACTGAATAATGAATGAAGAAAATACGCTTTGAAAACTTGCATTCAAAACATCTTGGCAATGTCATTATTTTTGAAGATGATTTTCAAATAAGCTAGATCTATGTCATTCAATGTATTCACATATCAAACGAAGTTGCAATTAGCTTTATTAAAAGATGAGAGTAATTCAGTTGTTGAAAACAAAGTATATTTACATTTCACCTTTAGTGATGTGACCAAACCTCTAAAAATACTGATAAAATTTGATATATACAGATGGATATTGCTGTAACATTGTCTTAATGCAATAGTGTTATATATGATGAGTTGAGTACTCGATGTTACTGAATCATTAACACTATTATTGAATTGACAATAACTGAATGCTGTTTACTCAATGCCATCGTTTTATGTTTTTAATAAGTTCTCTTTTACCTATTTAGTTCATAAAAAAATTTAACCTAGGACTTTTTTTTATTTGCTGTCATTGAACGGATAATATGTAAATTCATTTTGATTTAATTGAACGTAATATGAAGTTCATCAGAATGATTTCATAATGATTAAATATGCCCTCGTAGTCCAGCTTGTATTGAAAATTATGAAAATGTTGAAACTTTCTTAATTTGACCTAGGTACATGTAGGTTTTTCAATGTTAGGATTTATATTCAGTTAAACGGTAACAAAGAACAAGCATTGTAATATCGCTGTATGTCATATCAAAATTATCTAATATCTTCAATTTATATTTTGGTAAAATGCGCCCCTGTCTACAATTATGTAATTGTTGAAGCTGAAGCTGTGCTCAGTGTCAAGTATGTAAGTTAGAATTGATTTTCAGGGTTGTTTTTTTTCAAAACAAAAACAAAGCACAATCATTGTGTTCTCGTTGTACATGTAGTTTGAATAATCTTATGATATCATTAATTACTATTCCTATCCAAAATACCATTGGACATGCCTGAACGATGAAACAAATCTGATGACTTCGACGTGTTTTCCTTTTAAATCAAAATACTGTTGTACACGTATATCTAAATGGAAATACATGAATACAATCAGAAATAATTCAAAATGCCTTGTACATTATAGACTGATTTTTCTGAAATCTTTAGTTAACTTATAATCGATATCAGTTTAGATTTCCTCTTCAGTTATTTTTAATTGACACATAAAATAACCTTCACAAAGTTCAGTTTCAATATTTATTACCGCTAACATGAAGGCAATAAAGGAAACGGGCCCATACAAAAACAAAAAGAACAGATGAACACAACACAATAAATCCTCTCATTTACATGGCTGCTTTAGGAATCAAGAGGGGTTTTTTTTAAGAATTATTTTTCATGGAATGTATGGAATGTATAAACATATATATAATATTCATAATTAACAACTTTTGTTTTTATTTATATTAATGTCAAATCATTTGAAAGAAAACTAAGAAAACATCTGTATGTTTCCCCCACATTGTTCTATTTTCAAACAAGAACAGGCAAAACGGAAACTTTGTGCACAATCTCTTAATAAACAACCTTAGAGAAAGTAAAATAAAATGTGTAAAATATGAAAATGTTTTGAAAGTCGCCATAACCTTGTGAAGAATGAAATTGATTTATCAATCTGAAAAAAAGGCAAATTTTTCTTTTGCTCCTTTCTTCGACGGATTACTTAAACATGGTTGTTTCCGTTGTTTCGAACCGTCTGGTTAATGATTTGGAATTTAACGGCACTTAATTTCAGCATCGGATAATTGAAACATTGGAATATTCTAATTATTAATGAAGGAAAACAAATAAGTTATATATCTAATAAAATAAAGCAATTAAAAACGTTCATCCATAAATTGAGAACGTATGAAGGGGTGAAACACAAGTAAAAAAATGCTTTTGCAAGTTGGCATTTGTTTCCATTGTTTATTTTACCGAAAAAGACGAATAAACATTTTTCAAGAATTTTTCGCGAACCACTTCTATGAAATTTGAACCCTACTTATTGACTTTCTCATGGAAACAAAAATTTTAAAATATAGAGGAATCATATTCATTTGATTTGAATACATGGAAAACAAGTTAATTTAACTGATTTCCACAGTATTCTGTCATGTATAACGCACGTCGCTTTAGAATCTAGGTGTCTGAACGTTCTGGTAACGTATTCGTTCAGGGTGCACAGGGTTGGGTTTTGTAAAGTAGAGATTGTGACAACACAGAAAGAATTTGCAGACAAATTTGTCTTAATTATGAGGTTACCTTTATATGCTTGACAAGTTGTAATTGTAGGATATAGTTCTACTGACTGGGTAGGGACTTGGTGAAAGCTGTTGAGTGTTATAAGCCACTGCCATCTCTTGCGAACATACTGAATGTATTTTGGCATGGTACAAAATAAGTACATGTAGCTTTTACGTACTCTGTATTGATTATAAGAGTAAAACTTGATAGAACTGCTGTTGGGATTCAAGCATTAAACTCTCCTAAAAGATTGCCAAAGGGCTTTACCCTCGCCATAAAGATGTAGAAGAAAAAACAGGTGTCTTCTCTTTAGACCATCTTTGCCTTCTTACTCGAACTGACCCCGACTTGAGATTTGGTTGAGGAAATTCACTAACATCAATTGACATAAGCTGCGAAGTAGCAAATATCATTTATTAATAGGAAAGAAAAGAACTCTCAAATTGTTACTGGTGAAATGTGAAATTATTTTTTTTTCTAAATCTTAGTATTTCCGATCTTAGTCAATGACGCTCCCATGTATTCTAAGTTCTAAGTTTAAATAAAAGCACAAATCATTAAATTGACGTGTTAAACTGTTTTCTATTTTACTATTTTTATTACTCCTTTTGATAATAACAAGAAAGGCAAACTGTTCTATGATTATTGGCGTTGATAACATGTTTAATTTGTTTCAGTCATATAATATAAACATATAAACATGTACATGTATATACATTTAAGAAATGAATAAACTGTAAATGATGAAATAACATACCACGTAAACCGTCAGTTTCAGATGTCATAAGTTTCTTGTCAATACGTATAGTTGCTGAGACTGACTAATGAAAGATCAGACAACCGTACGCCAATATCCTTACTGAATTCTTGTAGTTGGATAAACGCCCTTATTTAGTGTCCCTCAATTGACACAATACCATTTCCACTGTAGAACTAATTCGAAGTCCAGTTAGAAACCAAGTAATGAGTCGACCAACATGTTAAAGCTCTACGAACCCTCATTCTTAGCGAAATTAACCCATTTGGTGCGCTTATAAGAGCGTTTAAGTACTGAATGATACTCATTTATTTTGTTAAATTCAAGATATGGAGATATAAATGCCATCAACTCACTCATAGGAAATGCATCAACCATAAAAATTCGTTAGAATTATTCAATTGATTAAGTTTAAATGGTGTTCATACAAACTAGACATTCTGATTTATAATATCAATTGAACCTTACTAAATCCAACGTGTTCATGATGAACAACATATAACTAGAGTGAAAGTATTCAGCATTAAGTAAATCAGAACCTGTTGTAAGTTGTTGCTTTTTGCACTATGAATATTATTTTGTGCAAGATGTATTATCTTCACAGGGCCAAAACATTTCATTACTGAATCCGATTAAAAATAACGTTCGTTTTTTAAAGGGGTTTGGGTACAAACAGTGAAGGCGATATGTGAGATGAGGTGAGTTGGTGTTTAACGCCAATTTTAAGATTATTTCACTTATATCGCGGCTGCGAGTATTATTGCAGGGAGGAAGCCCACAACGCCATTGTGGCTATGCATTGCGGTGAAACCTGCGAGCATCGGCTGGAACTAGCGAACAATGGGTGGTACTCCGCTGATATTCAGTGTAGCATTGCACCAAAACCTGACTGCATGTTGAACAGTTCTCTACTGAAGACAAAGTTGCCGAGCCCCTGGCGGGATTCGAACCACGGACCTCTTGATCCGAAGCCGAAGAAGGCGATATGTATTTTCATGTCTATGCAGATTTCTTTCAAATTGGTAAGGCACAAATTCTAAGAGGCCAAGTTGTTGTTTTACTTCACCGACTTACATTGTTTCAATTCTCTGTTTCATTCTGTATTGTTTTCTTACAAATCAGTGCTTCAGAAATATTATGATGACTTTTTCCGCATTGGTTATTTAATCTTATTCTGTAAAATTCGATATTTACGGTTTCTGCAGAGGTTTCAAATTAAAGTTGAATTTCCCTCTAGTCATAGCTTTATCTTTTACAAATACCTCACAGCGGTTATTTCATATATTTGATTCTCAACATACACTCGTACAAAATTTTACAAGAAATGCATACCGAGCAATTTGATTGTTGTCGCTCCTAAATCGGAAACGTTTAACAAGCTGTTAAAATACTTGGATAATGGCTGATGGTCGCGTTGTCCTGTGCAGTTTTAAAAAATATTTTCCTAATTCTAAAATTGACTATATTTGAAATTAAAATACAGGAAGCAGAGATACATCTGTTTACATATCATTTTCCTTCACTAAGATAACGCCACAGCTAATCACATATCTAGATTTAAAATTATTAATGTTATCACACTTACAAATATTTATTACGTGTGTCGTCATCATTATTTTCCTTAAGCCTAAGTGCTTCTGCTTCTGTCGTTTTGCTAGCCTAATAATGACACAAACACCGACTAATGGGAGTTATAGTGACTAAACAGCTCGGACATGCTATCAGGAAAATAAGCTGTCTTCGTTATGTACACTGACAGATGTACAAGCTGATATTTGATTGTTTTTATAGGGGACCCTCAATGCCATAATCTTTCCTGACTGGTTAACTGTCATTTATTATCTCGTAAAAACCAGTTCGTAAGAGAGATATCATGTATCATTTCTGTACACATCCATTTGTATGTTTCATCCCTTGGGTAACAAAGTTTCATGGACAGTTTGCATATCTGTTCTGCCCTGTATCAGACATATTCTCACACCTTATGGACATGCTAGCATTTAACAGGCCTAGCATGGAAATATAAGAACTGATTTGAAACTTCCCTGAATCTTGTTTACGATTTGGGATCACCACAAGGTGATCATCATGACTCGATGATCATGATGATTAGCAGAAATTTATAAGACTAAAGGTTCATCATTATTCGTGCAGACACCTAATCATTCTGATTGAAATTATCTAAGGGTATGTTATTATCTCTTTTGGGAATGTAATTATGTGAACGCTATCACGTAAAATCATTAAAATGATATTTTAGACTAATTCTTTAGATTAGCAAATCATATATACAACGCATTTACTGTGCATTTACCCCGCCGCCCTCTCCTCTAACCTAATAATTTGAATACAGCACAATGAAGTCCATAAGAGGTGAGGTGAGGTGAGTTGGGGTTTAACGCCGCTTTCAAGATTATTTCACTTATATCGCGGCTGCTAGTATTATTGCAGGGAGAAAGCCCGCAACACTATAGTGGCTATGCATTGCGGTGAAACCTGCGAGCATCGGCTGGAACTAGCGAACCATGGGTGGTACTCCGCTGAATTTCAGTGTAGCATTGCACCCAAACCTGACTGCGTGTAGAACATTTCTCTACTGCAGACAAAGTTGCCGAGCCCCTGGCGGTATTCGAACCATGGACCTCCTGATCCGAAGCCGAACGCGCTAACCACTGCGCTAGTCCATAAGATCTATTCCAGTTAATGTTAATGAGTTCTTCTCATGTAGCAGAAAAAGTCTTAATGTGGACGAAGACTGTCGGTACATAATTTTATAAAATCAGTTTGTCAGGGTTTATGTGTAAAATATTCTTTAAAATAAAGACTAAATATGAATCTTTGCACATCAGTTCATTACAAACCGGTTTCACAAAAACTGATCATCAGGGTGTTATACATGTTGTTGCTACGCATGTTTGAGAAAAAGCATGTGGCATTGAGAATATGGACATGAGCATTCTTTAACCAACTAATCGATGGAATTCAGTCTTGCACACAATACTTGAAGAATATTACTAAAGTTGTAATAAAAACTAAGCTGTAAAGTATTTAGAACTTTTACACGATATAAAATGCTTTGAATTAAACTTTGCAATTGTTTCTTGATGTAAGGCTCTCCACTATTCTCTATCTTCCTTTCTCTGCTAAATAAATATATTTGGTTTCAGTATTCAATTTTTAAATCTTTTTCTTCTCACAGTTTATAGTCTGTGAAGAAAACCCCCCATTAACAATCAATTTTGTTGAATTTTAACATTTAAAAATAAACCATTGCTGAGTAACATGACGTTGTTGATCAAGTTAATCATCAACATGATTATTCCTAAGGAACTGCGTTGTTTACTTTGTGAACTGCTACGGTATTTATTTTGTTATAATAACTGAGTGACGTTTGTTACAAACTTCTTACAATTTGAGTAGACTAAAAACTCTGCAAATACACTGACATGATACAGAAGCTCTTCTAGCCATGTAATGTCGAAATCGTTTGGGCTTTCCCTCTCTCACATCAAAAGCACGCACTCAAGACGAATGACCACTCCTAAGTATATGTACAGTAAGGTTCGGCAATATGTAAATAGGTACAGCATCGTTATTTTCTTTTGGTCTTTGATGATTAATATAAACATTGCGTTAGTTACTAGAGAAAAAATAGGCTATAAACCTTCTTCAGTTTTCTAGACGATTTCTCTCTCTATGTTTTTGTTTGTTTTAATAACCCATCATTCAAATAAACTTTTAATCTTCTCCTTGTATAGTGATAAAAACTAAACATTCATGCAGTTGTTAAGGTTAAGTCTATGAATTCAAAAAAGGATTAGGTTCAAAAGACACCATGACAAGCATACGGCGATTAAACTTTATGTCCGTGTTTTGGTGCGACTAAACCATTTTGTAATGGCATAAATTGGATTAATGCTATTTGATAAATGATGCAAAAGAATAACAAAAGCTAATTGTGTTATCATTTCGGAAGAAAATAAGATGCAATATTGTTAGATCATGCTTCCTCATTAGACGAACCTTTGAACTTTTTGAACAGAACGATTTTCAGTATCGAGAACTAACCGAAAGGAAAGACGTTTTTAGATAACATCGATTTTTCATTAAAACAATCGATAGGACGTGATTGAATCCATTTGAAATACAATAAGTAACTCAAGGATAATATTATAAGGATGGTATTTAAACCCTAAAATGAATTCAAACGATACTCGTACAAACTTATGCGCTAAGAAACGAGGAATTCAGTTGAAACAAACTCTTAAACTCTTAAACTTAGACCTATAAAAGAACAGAACAATTGTAGTTTAAGAGAGATTGCCTGACACGAAATGAGTTCCCAACTTAAGTCTGTTCCTAACGTCATTGCAGAACGCAATATCAGGGTTATTCCGTACTTTAAACTTTGGCTAATTCCGCCGTAGGTTTCATCTTAAAAGTGACACAGTGTATGTTTCATATGTAGCTTAAATAGAGCCCAAATATAATATGACCCGAGTTTAAATCGCCGATCTAAAGTTCCTTTTACTTAAATGCCGAAATTATGTAATTTTCTTGTTTTCGATTGCAAATTAAAAGGGCCATATAAATGTTAAGAAGTCTGTATTCAGCATCCCATTTACAATTTCATTTATCAAATGACGTACTAAGCAATACCAACCTATATGTCTAGTTGTGTTTGTTACTATCAAGTTTCCAAAATTACGTAAATGGCGGGCGCGCAATTGTCTAGATTTCGTTCGACTTTGTTCGACTTTTTTCCTGCTTATTTTTAGAACTAGCTTATAAGCATTGAGATGTTAAATTTCTGAAAGAACCAATTCTTTTGATGTAATAACATCATTTTTGAAGTTTGTCATATTTGAACGCAATAAAGGATTCGTATAGTAATAGATAATCAACATATTTGGATTACTTTTATCTAAATTAAGGTTTGTAGTATATGATGTCAAACATTAAGATCTTAAGAACATTATTCTTTTTTTAAATTATCGACCATTCTCATAGAATGAACAACCAAGGAAAGAAATCAGCAATGCAACAAATGAAAATATAACAATAAAAACGTTCATGCATAAATCAAGAGAATCAAATCGTAATTTTCTTTTGATTAACATTAGTAATACGAATGGATTATAGCATGTTGGAATTGATTTGTCAAAAATTATTCAACGGACATTTGCTTTCATTTTCTTATGAACTCGTCGAACCCTCTTAATTTCTGTCTTCTGTATTTCAAACGTAAGTGTATCACTGAAATTAACAAAATTGCATTGAAAATGTCTATGAAATAGATTTATAGAGATTATGTAAGTAGAATCAAAGCCGTATTGAAGGATCTGGTTATTGAAACTGATTCAAAGTTTTCCAATGGCATTGAATACTTTCATGTTCATTGTTTTATGTATGTAGAGAATGGACTCTCCACGGAGATTTCTTTCGAAGCTTACTTTCCATCCCGAAAGAAGCAATTCACTCTTAATTTTTAAATTTGTATATCAATTTTTGTTCTACAAATCTGAAAGTTTAAAGTTTGAATAAAAAAAACTAAACTTTTATGTTGTCAACTATGATTTGGGACCAGATTGTCATTTATTTAGAGCAATTGTAACTTTTTTCTCTATTCAACCTTTGAAACAAATTATTAAGAATTTCTCAGAACCTAACTCCTCAGAAAATGATTCTTTTAAGTTAATAGATCAGCTTTTAGAGCAGAAGATCAGATGGATTTGGACTCAATTCGCAGAGAACATGCAGAAAAGGCCATTTGATGTTTTGGGCCAGATAAATGTACAATTATAAATGGTCCATATGCTTCGCTCTGTTTAGTTGCCATCACTTCAACAGCGTCAGACATTTTTATGTCAGTACAATAGTACCTCTGCGAATTCGTCATGCAAACAAATCAGCGTGTTCACCTGGCCACCATGTTCCCCGATCTCCCACCTATGTCACACTTTTTGGACTGTCAGTGAAGGGGTACATGAAATGGAGCAAGCAATTGCACTCACCTGACATAGCTAGAACAAGCTCCACTTGAAGAATGGGACAACACCGTCTAAAGACATCTCTTCAACAGCAGAGGGATACCGAGTGTTTGCCTGTATGAAAGTTAAAAGTGGCCACAGAATATAGAATGTTGTTATTCTTGCATTCTAATTAAGGTATATTTAACCAAGCATATATATTTCTTTGGAAATGTTAAAATAACTTTTGACACCAGTGTTGGTCTAGACTGACTAACTTGGGTAATCATAAGTATATTTTGAATTTTATTAAACCTATCTTCTTCTAATAACCAGGACTACAGCAATGAACTTCCTATCAATCCTCGCAAAAGGCTTTGACCCTCGCATTGTATAAAGTATAAACAGGTGTCACCACTTCAGAGTTCTCTTCGCCTTCTTCATTTGACTGACCTTCTTTCAGGAGTTGGTGGAAGAAATTCAATCAAATCCTACAGAGAGAATCTGTTAAGGAGCAAATTTTAAAGGTTCATTCATCAGATGTGAATCTCGGAAGTGTTTAATAACTAGGAAGTTAGGAAATATTTTGAAAGTTGGTGTCCTGGAACAGTCGTGTCAAGAATGTTTAGATTACTAAAGTAAAAAGTTTTCATGTTGCCTTTACATGAATCCATGGTTCAGTTTGAGTGTCTTAAATTATGCGAACTAAACCATCAGTTAAGTATGACATACCATTATTAAGAAGTGAATATTTATATGAACTCAACTAGACAGGTAAACTGTTTGACCAATGATGTTAACACGAGGACATGTATAGTAGAAATAAAAGAGTATTATAAAGACAGAGTCGACGATAAATCACTTATCACTTTCAAAAGTTAAGGAATGAATGAACATATCTCTATTATATATCTTTACCTGGTTGGTAACATAACTAAACCGAAACGTTGCAACCCTGCCATAAAGAAGTGTAAATCCATAAGAGCAGATTTTATAGTTAATTGCTTGTCGGTTACTATTCGTGATAATTTTATTCATGAATATTAAGAATTCAAAGGTGAATTATTATTGGTGCCGATACTATGAGAAATATCAAAAACCTAAGGTACATTGTTTTTGGTACAAACGTAACGCTCGGGATGAACATCAAAAGTTAATAGGACGTAATGTACATCAACGGTTGTCTCATAGAGGTACTCCGTGGTTCTTATTTCAACCTATGATTTTTCAAGTTTCGATAAAATAGTTTCTTACGTCTGTTGAACTCTTGATATCGATTACCATATCACATTAAATTCTTCTATGATTTTGTCATGACACAAACATGTTGTTGAGCATGCATTTACAGGGATAATTAGCACATGGCATACTTACATTGCATTGTCTTCCTGCTTCACAATATATAAACTATCGGTTCACGCCGATGCAAGTGTACACCGTTGGTAGTAAAACACATACAATACCAATCAATTTTTGTAAAAACTAAACAGCACATCTCCATGTTAGCAATAAATATTTACACAGCACATAGAGATCTGGAGGATGTGTGCAGATAACGTTAATAGGATTCGCTGATCTGACAGAAAGCCTTGAAAGTCCATAAAGATCGGTAACTTCCTGTACAGAGGTTTTTTACATTCATTATTCAATTTTCAACATTTATGTTTATACAATCTTTAAGAAGTAACAGGAACCTGCTTGTAAATATTGTCAATCGTAACTACCTCACATAACAAATACGATAACATATCTAATATGTTATTTGCTATTGTATTTGCATAAACGTGAACAAATAAGAAAACGTTTGAGCACAAGAAATTGAGGTGGAAAACATATTATCTATGCAATGTACTATGTGTCGTGTACAAATAAATCTATGATGCTCTCCGACAAATATATATTAAAGGACATACAAAGAAAGATTACAATCAAACGACCTTAGCATTTACAAAAACCTTTTAATTCAAAAGATAAAATGATTTTGAATTGATTTCAATTTCACATGTGATAAAGGCTGATTTATTGTTTTAAACTAAACTTTCCTTACACTGAAATGAATATAGATGAGTTGATCAACGGATTGCTGCAATTAACATTTATTTTCAGCTATGATTATTCTAACTTCAACAGAAACACATTCATAACTAACTAATAACAGTTTCAATATATCACATACATTATACAATTGCTATATTACCTCACGATGCTTGTATAACCACATCTGGTAAAAGTTACATCATAAACATGCGTAATGAGGTTTAAATTATGAATCCTTAATGTATTTTTCTTATGAAAAGGTTGTACCAAATTTCTGGAAATGTTTGTCTTGTTAAATACCTTAAGCAACAGTAACATGATACAGACCCTCCCACGCCCTTGTAATGTCTGAAAAGTGATGTTCTGCTTTCTCTCACATTAAAACCAATCATTCTTGTTGAATGGATAGCTCCCATTGAGGAGACAAACTTAAGAATACGTAAAAAGTATAGCATCACTTTCCTATTGTCTTTGATCAGAAACTATGTCTTGTAAATTTATCAAGGCAAAAACGTATATTGGATAAAGGATATTTCTTTTCATATCAAGACAACTATAGTTCATCTTTCTAAAACAATCTTTTTTATGAGATTAAATTTTAGTAGGTTTTATTGTTTTTACATGTATGTTTTGATCCGTTGTCATTTATTCTATTATGTAAACAGGGAAATTTTTACACGCATATACGTTACTCATTACCGTTTTTTACATTTTTGTAATGTAAACAATCATGTGTATCAAGAAACAACCCATCACAGACCAAGGCTTTCGAAAACTTGTTCTTACATACATTATAATCAATAAGATAACATTGAATCCTTATGAGACATGATAAATTCGTGGGGAAATATTTAAACAATGGGATAAATACAATTCTAGAGACAGGTTAATATCTCTTCCCCTTAAACGAAAATATGATGCCAAAATGAAAACAATTATTTCATTAATGAGATATACAACAAAAGTCGGTAGTACCATAAAAACATTTAATAGAAACGTTTCCAGTATTCATGTAGTCGCTCTCTTTAAAAATTAAAATCCGTTTCAAAATTATTCTAGTTCTTCATAGCTATGCTAAAGAAAATTAACTCGAAACAGTAATTGCTACATATATTTGCAGTAAATAGAAACTGTTATTGTTATTGAAACTTAACTCGAAACAATAACTGCAACTGATATATTTGCAGTAAATAGAAACTGTTATTGTTATTTTTTTGGGTAATCATGGGTTTTCATTACACTTTGAAAATGCATTTTTCCTTTTTACCATTTTTGTTCTCTGTCTTGTTTCTCCTGACAACACGTTGTGTTATTCTCCACAGTGTACATATTGTGGTTTCATTGCCAACTTTAACCATGAAAGGATTCGATGAAAAGGACAACAAGCATATCAAGTTGATAAACTGGTTGATCAACCCAAGAAGGAAGTTGAACAATAAACGAGGAAGAAACTCTTTGCGACCTGGCCAATAGCATCAGTGTGTCTCTCACCATCTACTCAAAACAGGCGTGTACAGGGGTTAGGCCAATCAGGAACATGTAACATTGAACATTGCTTTGTTGGACAAGGGTCATATCAGAGAATGCTTTTTGATTAAAACATTACTTTTTTTAATGTTTTGAACATTTTGGATTATTCCACATGTTGTCAGTAGTAAATAAGGTTAACATGACAATTTACACATTTTTTCGCAAAGAATATTGAAATAGGTTTATAAGTTATTTTGAAAATCACTAACGAGTGACTGGGATGGACAAATATCTATAATACTCTGAACTACACAATCAATATAAAGGATGAAACATGATCTGTCATTCGTCTTCATGAGTTTTAATTGACTTTATGTTAAAATGCGAAATTAGAATAATGTCTTTTTTAAACGGATCCTCCACGGCGATTAAAGTCCATATTCTTACACGTGATGAAGATGTACAGTCGACGTTCATTTTTGGGGTGTATTACATATGACTCTCATGATTATCGCTTTAATTTCTTTTTACAATATAACTTACGTTACGCTTTTTTTTGAAAAGACCCTTCGTTCTTTTCATAACTGTAAACCCGAAATGTTTGGGCAATATCATAGTTTTACTGAATTAAGATAAGCCTTCAAACCGATCGTTTCAAACCCAAAAAAATCAGTACCAACTAAAGTATACAAATCTATTGCATTTGAACGAAAATGGTGCATTTTTAACAACGGCATTCCTAAATTTTCATGGTAGTCGCTTAATTGTATTTTCTTCGGGTAGTTTGCCCGACTGATTGAACCTTATTTTTGTCGGTATATAGCCAAGAAAATGGGACAGTAACCATATGAAATAAAGATTGATTATATAACAAGTAATCATTCGGGAAGGTTGACTGAAGTAGTTCTGGCGCAATTGCTAATTAACAATTAACCAATTAACCAGTTAAAATGTTATTTCATTCTAGAACCTATCAACGTTTATCTAGGGTAAATCCACAGCGCCTGTCAGGAAAATGACTTCCCTGAGGCTTTTTTCACAACATATTGGTAATACGTAAAGGAGATTATAAAACATGTTTCCACTATCAAATGACATATTTCACTTAGATAAATAGATAATCTGTATCATTATTTACTTACACTGACGAGTGTCAGACACTTTGATAAGGCTTCATATTGTGTGTAGTTAACAAGGTGACATGTAGAGATTTTTTTGTTACAATCTAATCAACAAGGGTATTATTTAAGTTTGAATAGCAATGAGTTAAAAGGCTATAGAGATTTTGACTGACGTGGAATCATTTCCTATGCCGAAATCCATCTGAACTAATAACCAGGTTTTAGTTCACTATCGTAATTTCTGGTCATTATGATTATTATTTCCATTGAGTCAATAAGACTTGTCACAGGAACATCACGCAATTCCATTATCCCTTTAGTTAAGTATCAGAAACTTAATTTACCCAGGCGTATTCGATTTAGGAAAATTACATATATTTTTTTTTAAAAAGACGATTACATTGAACCTGAAAACCCTTAGAATTAAGTTGCGAGATTATTCGGAGTTTGAAATTCCTTTCCTGAGTTTTCGCTTATGTGAAACTGTGTGACTGCAGACATCGTTCTGTGAAACCTGCCGCTGTCAGCTAGACGTAGCGAATCGTGGATTGTACTCCATCGATTTTACATGAGAAATACACTAAAACCTTTCCTGCATTCAATTCAATATCATCAGATGAGTTTCGAACACCTTGTTAAAAAACATTAAAGCCAAAACAATCACAATTTTGTAATAAAATAATAAATAAATGTGGGTATTTATACGGCGCCTTTACCCTGAAGGAAGTGTACTTGCAAAGCAGCTACTTAGCGCTAAGCACAACAGTTCAGATTCGTATATTCCTATTTTCAGGTACCCATTTTAACCCATATGCATAGGGTTTCAAAACGATTTCAAATTTTGTGTGAATAATCTGTATGGGACATAATGGAAGGAATAAAGTTTATTTTTTATCATAAACAATTTTTCCATACTTTTGAAGCCTCTCAAAAAGCGTCCCATATGTGGAACGGTATGCACGGAAGGGTAGGGGTTTTTAAATGGGTAGCGACATGTATTTGTTAGTATCATCTTTCTCCAGCTCCGATAGTTTTCATCATGTTGAGATCCCATGAGATACATCGGTGATTGAGGGCAGTTATATTAGTAAATACGTGCTCAATATCCCTCTGTTTGTCAAAATACACTAAGTAGCATTACTTCAAAAGCTACCTTTTCATGTTTTCTATCATGATAGAATAACATTGTGCTCTGTTGATTGTTTAAAAGTCAAGAATCTTTGTCGTAATGTAATTAAATATGAAATATGCTCTTTTTATATCAAATTTGTGTTTCCACTTTAGTCCTTTCTTATCTTCATTTACAGTAGATATGTTAGCAAGAGTTTGAATACGCCCTGCATGACTATGGCACCTCCCGTACTGAAGTGGATAACCAAGTGTACCCAGAACTGTTGCACAAATGTTGATTCTCTCACATCCTATGGGAAGCAGTAGACAATAGCAGGGATATAAAAGGCATAATTTAAAATGAAATTGAATACGAACACTTGATCAAACTATAAAAAACGGATTTGACTTAACACGTTTCAATATAATCACATCGGCCTAGAAGCCATGACAAGAGATCGCTGAAGGGGCCCAAAACCCAAGATGAATCTGTTTAGCAGCTTCTCCTTCTTCTTATGATTTGGAGAAAAAGAAAGTAGAAAGAGTATTGGCTATACTAATTTGTAACCCACGTTTGTAGCTACGTTAATAGCAATTAAACTCAATGGAACAAGTCACAAAGTTTGTTTATGTATTTGTTGCAATCTTGGCACAGTTTTGAACTGAACATTATTATGTTTATCTAGGAGCCCCGGCAATGTTTTGGCCCAACAAGAACCCATGTTCTTGTTTCACTTCTTCATTACATAGGACCCTTCCTACGTGGACATCCGGTTTCATGGATGATGACCACCTGCCAGCTGCTTGTAACTGATAAACGCAGAAATAGATAAACATGTCTAAACACTGTTGTCTACCAATCTTACATGTTCATATATATCTGCAAACTTAAGTAGAATACTACTCAGAATTGTTCATTTTTAAGGACTTATGATAGGACACTTTTAGATTCCATCTGGTCTGACTGTGGCTTTGCAATGGACTCCTCTCTCAGTAAAAGTATCAATTAGAGGCAGGGAAGGGAACAGATCAAAAAGAATCAAATCTAATAGATTCTGGAGGTTGTTGAGTATTCTGATGATGTTGAAAATTAGGGAGTCTGTGTCATAGATTCTCGTCCATTCTTTAGACCCAAGTTCGCAGAGTAAGTGAACACCCAACAGACATTGGACATCCAGAGAGTCTCAATCTGCACCTTCTTCGTCATCATTATCGCCATAGATGTCCTCATGTGCTTCATGGGGTTCCATGAAGATGTTAATATTATCTACCTGAGCTTATTTATCAAATGAAATATAATGTATTTGGTTTTCTACCGTTTGCCTGAAAGAAATATACCATGTATCTTCGGCATATTGTAAAATTGTTTATGGTAATTGTAATAAAATGTCTAAATGTAACCCAGTTTTAGTCAAAAGCTGAAAGCAACTAATTCAAACTGCTTAAAAGATTATTTACATGAATCTAATATCATAATTACAACAAATAGGTTTTGTCTTTTTTAAAAAGTGAGAACTGGTGATTCAAAGAACCGGGACGATATGCATAAATGGGTTAACAGTTGGACGGACCGAGTGCCTTGCCCAAGGACACAACACAGTATGGGACCAAGGTCACAATTTGTTTGGAAATTGGTATTCGGACCCAGGCCTTTGAAGTGAGAGGCCAGCACGCTAACCACTACACTACAGTGCTCTGCATAGATAGGTTGTTAAATATCGTTGTCATCGAAGAGATAATTCTGTATTGTAACCCCTTGATGTGCTCTTATCATTTTTCCGCATAATTCCTAGTCTCAAATAGTTGCGGGCTTTCCTCTTTCCAATAACATAAGAACCAGTTATTCATGAAAACAGTTCTGAAGGATGCATCAAGCGTAACCAACCTTCACTGATTATAAAGTGTACCTACTGTAGAAGATGATTCACGAAAGATTCATATTCTTTAGCCACATGTGTTTTATCACCTTTCCAGATGGACTTTTTCAAATTAACCTGTGGGCTGTTTGGATTTGTATACAACCATCTATTTCTTTACCACATTTCCAAGAGGCTTAATAGGTCTGATAGCGATGCACGGAATGGTGAATCGGATATTTACAAAAGGATGTTTGCTTCTTGACTGATTTGTTTCAATTTAAACTTACGCAGTTTAAAATATCTTATCATTCTAAAAAGTGTTTAATTTTGTTATCATCTTTAAGATAGAATGTTAAAATAGAGTTTCTTGCTTTGCTCTGTATATACATGTAACTTCTATGTTCTGTTATAAAATGTATTTCGTGGTTCGTAGTGTACACCAACTTAGAATATACCAACTTTGGTATATTGAGGTCTAGATGAGTCACATGCATGCACAAGGTTATGCATAGCTTTATCGCATTTCTATGCGCGTGAATAATTATTTCTTATATTACTAATACATATATTGTACGTGTTATGTTTTGCAATACGTTACCATGGAGACAGCTTCAAATATGAATGTTCGTGCAAACACGGCTTCAATTCAAGGCTGAATGTATTATGTTGAATCTCTCGTTAGAACACTTCTAAAAACATGTGATGATAGTTTAATTGAAGTCTAGAAACACGGCGCCAACTGATCGAGATATGACCATGCTTTTTATACCCTCTGTAGCATCTGTTGGAACTGCTGAAGACCATAGTCATGAAATAAAGATCTTTATCTACAATAACTTTCGATATATGCAGAAAATATTGTTGGTCACTTTCTTATGCTGCACACAAACATACATCTTAGAAAGCAGTAAACAAGTCTAGTGTTCAAAATAACATACAATTTAATAGTATCATTTATCATGGAATCCATTGTTGTATACGAAAGTTAAAAAACTTAACTATTTAATATGTCTAATCGAATTTAACTGAGAGGGAAATTAACCTATATGTTAGAGATAAATGTATTTCACATGTACGTAATATAGGCATTTACGTAATTAAATCGGGTCCCTGTAACGACTGATAATGTCTAAACTATTTTCCTAATCTAGTTTGAAGCTAAAAAGAGCAAAGAAGCGTTATTCTCGTCTCTAAGATTGGGAATGAAAGAAGATTATATCTAATGATTGTACGGATACAAATATTCGATATTCAGGACCTAAACATGACATGTAAATATAAATTGTACTCACGCATCTAGAAAAGCCCGTTCAGGATAGACTGTTCTTGGGCAGAGCAATTCAAGACTAAGTATAGAGCGGATCTTTGTGGCCCGTCTGTAGCCTACTTCTAGCCTTGTGGAGAGGAAGACACACTTTGACATCGAAAATACCCAAGTGGAGGAGAAACGGTTTTAGTGCATCAAACTTATTTATGGAGAGCTTTATTTTATATGGCAGTTTGAGTAAACATCTGAAAACTATCCTGACCTGGTATCATCAACTACGCGGGGTAACTACATATCAATTTTAGTTTGATGCAATTACAAAGTTTGTAAATCTAATTTTATGATTACTTGTTTAACATTTCTGATTAAATAAATTAGAAATTTGAACTGACTGTTTTGCTTTTTAGATCAGTTTGATTTAGAATTCTACAAATCTGTCTATTTGTTTTCGGTATATATGTTCCCATAGTTCCATATAATACACAGTAATACAATATAAAGTAATATATGTAATGTCCGTTTTCATTAACAGTCATTTTGTTTTGCCATCTATACTAAACTATTAGTAATTAAATATCAAGCTTTTAAATCCTATCTTCTCTAGAAATGTTACTGATATCACATATTATTACAGAAATATACTATTTGATACATAATTTCAAAACAGTAATTTGTATTGCTTTGAATTGTATTAGTATGTCATACCTGTGATATAGATCATAGTAGTTCATAAGAATTAGCTTTATTTAATATAAGTTCCCATAATCAGAAAAATATATGTGTTTTACGTGTATACATGTATCTTTCACCCACGCTCCCCCCTTTTATGTGAAATGAGTGAAGTGTGCTGTACCGAAAATAACTTCACAATGTCAAATGTCAACATTATAAGGAGGGTAGCACTTCAAAGCACTACTTACTCTCCTCGCGTATTCATCCGTTTGTTTTTGGATAACGAAATATGAGATTTCACATAAGAATGT
Source organism: Phorcus lineatus (assembly GCA_921293015.1). Classification (NCBI taxonomy): domain Eukaryota; kingdom Metazoa; phylum Mollusca; class Gastropoda; order Trochida; family Trochidae; genus Phorcus; species Phorcus lineatus. The sequence goes on along the minus strand of OV121086.1, from coordinate 38,034,315 downwards.
TTTTCCTCTGAATAAGAAACCATGACGCGATGTCATCACGTAATCGTAGAGAGCTGTTTGCAGACTTGCAATGTATAAAAAGCTTTTCTTTTTACTGTTGAAATACTTCTGGAAGAGATGTTACTAACCGTTCTGTAAGGGATAATTGTTTGAGTTTGGAGTTTGATTCTGGCGACTGATGTCTGTAGGTTTGTGGCTCGGCAGTGCTATTAGTACGTTGATCTGATAGCATGTGTCTCCTTCCACCGCTAGGAGGGTCTGTACACATTATTCTTTTTGGACGTTAACTTTAAAATAACAGTAATTGCCAACACACATTATTTGAGAAAAATCCCCAATGCTCCAATATTTCTTAATATTCTCATGATATATCGTCGTCAAAAGGAGATAGGATTGCCTAACAAGTTCTGAGGGTATATAGAGATGCCTATCCCAAATATTTATGCATTTACAAAAGCTATTTACACTGTATAACGTAATATCCAATAGAGACATACAATGTTGAAATGTTGGTACCACAGCTTTGCCGTTTGATCATCTTGGTATTTTGATTGTTTTTATGAATTAATCTATCAAATAAATTCAGAATTATTTCTGGCTAAACGTTGATAGCCTAAATGTTAATGGTCATTATACAACACAAATTATATTGTGTATACATATATTTTAATGTATCTAATGGAATTCAATATATATATATTGGTACGTAGTGTTTCATATCATGGTTTATTATTCAAAAATATTTATTAAAGTTAACTTTAAGTTGCATTACGATTTTTGTGTATGATGAACGAAGGGTGGGATAGCGCATTAGTTGGCGAATCCCGCCAGCGGCTCGGCAACTTTGTCTGCAGTACAGACTGTACTGTCTGTTCTACAGGCAGTAATGTTTGCTTTCAATGTTACACTGAATTTAAGTGCAGTACACACCAAGGGTTTGCTAAATCATTCGATGTTCACAGGTTTCACCGCCATGCATAGCCACAATGGTGTTGCGGGATTCTCCCAGCAATAATACTAGCAGTCGCGATATAAGTGAAATACTCTTTAAAGTGACATTAAAACCCGTATCAACTCATCTCATCTTCTGATGAATGAAATATGAGTCAATTTGGTTTCCATATTATTGGACTTTGCTGCCTCGTATTAATCATTATCTAACTGAATCGTTTACAACAATGCGTAGGTCGTTTTAATATACATTTTACTACATCCTTATCCAAATATCTCTAACAACGACCCTCAAGTATAATTTTCCGTTATGTCATTCATTCACGCGCTACACTACTCAGACACTCTTAACTCTTTAAGGAGTAATGTCATGGTGACTTGAAACAGACTGCAAGTATAACTTAATGAGTATAATTGGGAAGAGGAAGCGTTCTATTATAACGCGATAGGCTTGTATATACTTTAAGAAAGATAATTACTTGTAACATTATTATTATCAGTATAAAACTATCTGCAATACTTTTCATCTGTTCACCAAATCTTTATAAACCTTTACATCATTTGGACTCTTCTGGTCGAGTCGCGGGATTCGAACCCGAACCCTGAGACAACACCGCCGGCACTGGCAGTACGACTTAACCATGTCGCTTCGAACTTATACTATTGCAGACATGTGATTCCAAATGTAAAAATGTTAAATTTATTCACTATCTCAATAATATAAGAATCTGGAAGATTATTTTTTTAGAGATTTTTTAGATTTTTAGACCTATTGAAGAAAATGCTTTCGTTTAAAAAATCACATGTTTTACGAATCCATTTAATCATGAGGACATTCATAATCATAACGTTGTTCCACAAGTTTTGCGTGACTACTTCGAATCCTCTTCATTTACAGAACTTCACGTTTTCAAAAGGTATCCAATTATTTCGTTTTCGGACACAGAGGACCAAAGGTTTCACAGCGAGTAATGAAACAAGGAACCCAGGTTTAAAGAATCATAGAACAACGCTATGACTCGGAGTGAGATTTATGATGTATTGACAAAGGGTTATCATAGCTTTTCCTAAATACTGAAACCCTCGGAATAATTGGAGGACCAATATCTTGTTAGTAGTCAACATTTGGACCCTTTTACGTTAATAATATAGCACTGGTAACTTAATCAATTATTCCGCCGACATAAAACAAAATGAAAATAAATGCCTTCAAATTTTTATTCTAATTGTTATTTATGATGTCTTCAGATTCGTCAGTTGATTGGAAGCAAAAACATTCAAATCAAAATTATATTTTACATAATTTTGTTGATTAAATATGAAAGCAAAATGTCATGAACCCATGAAGACAACGGTACGGTAAATCAGTGTCCATGTACATAGGTGGAGGCCAATAGTAATGTGAAGAGCTCAGGTTGCTTGTATCAGATTCTGCTCTGTAGCTGGATAATCTGAGCTTTTGGAATGTTGACTCTCTGCCTCACACTGCCATAAATATTACAATACTTGCCGTGTCTCAACTGGAAAGAAACATTGTCCACAATTCGCCTCCATTACCCGTCAGTACAGTGGCTACCTGGTTAGGGCTGTGCTGGAGGGAGTGAGTTAGGGTTTGAATATTATTTCAGTTATATACCACGTGGATGTCAAGCATCCTAAAGAGTTGAAAGATCAGGGAGAAAGGGATCGAATGGCATTTTGTGGGATAGGCAGCAGGTTTAGGAATCAAACTTGAATCAAAAGCTAACAACAATTAAAATGCGAGAAGCCCCTAAAGGATGCAATTTATTCGCGTGGCTATACCGTAAGTGCACAAAACATATTATCAAACAGTGAAAAGAGCGTGTGTTTATGTTCGTGGCTAGGCGTGGCCAGCTCCGTATGTTTTACGGCAGTGGTTTAAATCATAAGGAAAATATGACATGTATTTTAGTGGTGTTCAACAAGTTTATTGAACGTTCTTTCCATGGTCTTCCACTTCACTCAATACCCTATCGTGGTGTGGGTGCCATAGAGATCGAGCCAATCAGCAATGCAAGTCGGACCTTATATGTTCCTGGTAGGGATATGCATGCTGGACAGGTCAACGGTGAAAGCTAGATGAAATTTTAGTATTTGTAAAACCTTTTGTGTTTCTATCACTCCATGTGGTCTCTCATCCCTTTTATCCCTAATCTGCCAGCTCTCTTTTAGATGATTTTTCATCAATCACTGAAATATTATTAACACGGGTTAAATGAAAGCCCATTCTGTCACTCGTTCTTCATTAAGTATTATTTACGCCATAGACATAGAATGCCCGGCTATTAGATATATAGAGGTTATCATGCGAGTATGTTTTGGGATTGTAAATATCCTGCATTAGAAATAAACATTGTATTTTGCGAGCCTTGGCGAGCTAAATACATAGTGTTTATTCCTAATGCAGGATATTTACCATCCCAAAACATACGAGAATGATAACCTCTTTATCATACAATGTCATTCTGCATTCATTTTGCCAAAAAAGGTCAGCCGTCAATACTGAAGCTGTAAAAGTTATCTTCAAATGTGCGCATTGATATATGCAAATGAACAGCGTAATGATATCTACGGTAAATTGACATTAAATTAATCCACCATTCTTTGCCTTTGAGGCAACAAAGCTGTTGTGTTGGCATGATCTAAATGTTCCAGTTGGTTTTAGAATTTGTTTCTAAATAAAAAAGATGTAAACGGAAATAAATTTGCGTTTCGATAGTACGTGTAGATTTTAACACGAAAGCTTTCGCCTTTTACAACGAGAGTTCCTTCCCTTTTCCAAATGCAAATGGCAGCTTGTGTAAACGCAGCGTTACGGATACATTAACTAATACTTACTCTACTTATTTCCCGAAACCCAATAAATGATGAAAACATGTATGATACATCGAAGCTAAATATGAGGTCATTGAACATGTGACTCAATCTGCCTTCGGTTAAGATAACTCAGTTCATTCATTGAAATAGCTAGGCCTATATATTTCGGTAGATTTCAACCAGCGATGTAGCCTAATTAAGTTATTTTGCACTGCTTGATCATGAACTTCACGAAACAGCTGCACAAAATCCGTTTGTCATTTCTTCAACTTAATTTTGATGCATTAGATGATGAATAATTTGCTGAAGCCATCCGTTTGTGCAGGCATTCCAAATCATAAAGCGTGTGACGTCATATTAATTTTCAGAAAAAGTGCCGGCACTTGACCTCTCTAATTTGCATCGGTATCCGCATATGACCCCAACGGATATCGAAAATATCCGTTGACTTTATTATGCCGAGAACACTATCCATTGTATGATAAAATGGCTCGATTGAGCAAAGACTCCACCAAAGTCCTAACCCCATCGATACTCTGACAGGAAAATCAAAAATCAACCTCGGAGGCTAGGCATTACATATTTGTCATTTTGTTCAAGTCCAGCCTCGTAATAATTTTGAATTGAGTACTCCTCGTCAATATGTCAGCTGAAAAATACAGAAATCTAAACAAAATACCAATTTGTACATAGTCGATTAAATAACAACTACCTTTACATTACTAACTCCTACATACTCCGAAAACATTAACCATGACCAACATTTCGGGTTATGTACAAATGAACTATACTTATCTCAGGATCAGGAAAATCAAGTATCGATGAGGTTAGGACTTTTGTGGAGTCTTTGCTCAATCGTCTTTCTACTTTCCGAGTTTTTTGGGAAATCGTCTCATCATTAGCTACATGGCTTGCAACCAGGCAGCACCACAATACTACTGTCATTTGCAGTCAATTGAAATTATTTTAAAGTGAAAGTCACTCTAATCTTGGCAATATAAAAGGAGGATCTCAACTCAACCAGTAAGTATCTCTTATGAAAGCAGTCTTTATCAACCGAAAGACAGGTCTGTGTTTTCAGTCATACGCCGATTTGATAAAGAAAATCAGGTCCATGGGTCGGGTGGAAATCAATCTCGGAGATTGGTGAAGTGTTCCACCGTCGAGCTATGATGTCCCTTTAGGGCAAGCTGTACATTTGCCAAAATATTGGCAACCGATATCAAAGATGATGCAAAATGATATGGTGAGGCAAGTCTAACGAAAGTAGATTGGGATGCTGTTGTTCGAATTCAATAGTAATAGGCAAGGAAAAACTTGTTTTAAAAATGATTGAAAACTATTGAAGGTATAAGGAAGTGATAGAGATGACTATTTGCATGGCGAGCTTTAACACTTGTATTGCCAAGATGAGAGTGACTTTCACTTAAAATTAATTACAATGTGACGGTTATACAACTGTACACCTTGTACAGTTTAAATGATTGATGTTGATGATGATTTTTTTCATAACATGTTATCTTCACATTATGATGTACAAAATAATATCATAAGCGTCGGGATACTTTGGCTTTACGGCCTACCCTCTTATCTGAGGTTGCTATAACTTAATTAAAACAATGTAGAATACATTTACATTTAGATGGGTCAATTGAAATTAAATGTTTCGTTTATAGTTATGATTTTCACAATTTAACCACATAATTGCTTTGCTACGTTATTATATATCAGTCTGATGCAAACGAAATTGAAATTCTTAGTAAACAATCATTGAAAATCGCTTTTCCAAACTTACAACATGATTGTACTAGTATCTGATTCTTAATCTTAATGTATCTGCTGTTAGTTATGATGGGAATATTAGCTATGACCTTACGAATGTCTTGGAGGTTATATATTTTATATAGAGCATCTACCAAACTACCTCTTGATCGTTATATTACATATTATGACAAAACTCAATGAATGATTTTTTTAATTCAATTATGTGAATCAGATTGAACTCGTTTTTAAAAAAATAATAATTCCACCGAGTTTGTAAACATTCACGTAAGCACAGGTTCTATGGCAACGCATGTACGTATATGTCCTACATTAGGAAAAGGTAGCTATTTCAACATGTTAAGAGTTTCATATGCATGAATAAGGTTAGTTCAAACGCTGTTTCAGGACCATTGTACTTCGAGATTATTAACTATGACCTACTTGTCGATATCGTTGACCAGGAGCTCCAAATAATACATTGAACCTTAAACCAAATTACCGAAACATTAGCTACCTTTTACATTTCATTATTTGATTCCAGCTGAATTGCACTATATAAACTTGGCCTACATGTATACATCATTTGTTCTCAGTCGTCTGTTAAGATAATGATGGGCAGGAATCAGCCCATAAACGACCTGCTTTAAATTATAAAAAAGCTTTAATCCATACTAACCCTTCTTGTGATACCATAACGGTTTAAATGTTGAACCCTGGATTGACGTGTCACAGCAAGGCTACATCTACACATCACTCACAGACAAAACATAGCCAGTTAAACTAGAATCTCCCATGGAAGATGCAACTATGGCTCAACAAATCCGTGGATCACCTTAAAGCTAGGTGATAAGAATACTGATCTCTTATGATCACCCTTTCCGTCATGTGTGACAACAGAGCTAACACAGGGTTAATGCATCTGATTTTCAGCTTAACTGATTGACTACGTCCCTAATTAACACAGGAAACGATAATTAATAGTTATTCACCCGTCACTTGCAATTTGTAATGTTTAATTATGTCTATCAAAAGAATGTGTTCCATTCTTTTTTATTGTCACTTTTAATCTTAAACTCGACGAAGTCACTTCATCGTTTTTTCATCGACTTTTTATGGTTGCATGTGGATTTTAGCCCCGAGTTTAGTATTTCCTTAGCTCTTTAATTGTTTGAATTTCATGTCTTGGCGTAGATTCTGAATATGTCAATTTCTTTTATCGACTTTAACAAAGATAAAATGTTAAGACAGGTACAAAAACATCGTCTCCATTTTTTTGGAACATGACTGATTAATGACGTCAAAGCTATACTAACTTTTCATATTTTCAGACATCTTAAATATATACTATCCAAAAAAAGAAACGCATAGCCAGATTTGTTAGGAGAAATTGTTGTATTTTCAAACGCATATAAATTGAAAGGAAATGAAGTTACAAGTGTGATTTTTTACATCAGATTTAAGGAAATATCAATTAACGAAATTACGTAAAAACATTAGATATGGCTTTCACAATATTTCACAGACGTCCGTAGAAAGTTAGCATCTGTTGTGGCCACCTTGTGCGTTGATGACAGTTCTCACCCGCCTTGGCATCGACTGGATTAGACGCTATATGGTTGGTTTTGGAATCGTCTGCCACTCCTGCTGCACAAATAGAGCCAGTTCTTGTAGAGTTTGAGGCTGTTGTTGACGCTGAAGAAGACGTCGATCAAGTTCATCCCAAAGATGTTCAATTGCATTCAAATCTTGGTAACGAAACGGCCATTGGAACTTATTAATGTTGTTTCTGGCGAGGAAATCTCCAGTGACTCGTCCAGCATGTGGCCTGGCGTTGTCCTGCTGGAACAGTTCACATTGGACGTCAATAACGGGCAGGGTGTGTGGCTGCAGGATGTTGTCTCTGTAGCGTACGACCGTCAAATTTCCATGAACGTGGATTAAATTGGTGCGACCAGTGTACGATATCGCCGCCCACATCATAACGCTGCTTCCACCAAATCTGTCCACCTCAAGAACACAGTAAGCGGCAAAACGTTCGTTCCGACGCCATTAAACACGGTTTCTGCCATCTCGCCTCCGCAATAGGAACCTGGATTCATCACCGAACCAAACTAGGCGCTAGTTGCGAAGATTCCAAACACCAACTGTGTTACACCAACGAAGTCGATTGGCACGGTGTTGACGACGTGGAACGTTGACAACGTAGGGTCTCCTGGCTCTCAATCCATCCTCCCTCAAGCTGTTCCCAACAGTGTGGCTTAGAATTCTTCTCAGTTCTGGTATGTTGCCTGCAGTACTCTCGGCAGTAGTTGTGCGATAACACAAATGGATGCCCCGGATGTAGCGATCTTGAGCTGGTGTGGTGACACATGGCCTGCCTGAACGGGGACTGTCATTTGTCGTGTTGGTCTGAAAGAACCTGTCGAAAAGTCTTGAAATGGTGCTCTGGCTAACGTGGAGACGTCCTGTCACCGAACATTGGGACTCTCCAGCTTGTAGTCTTCCGATGGCGATGTTTCTTGTTATAGCGTCAAGACGTGCCACCATGGAGTGTCTTACAATCAATCTCCAAACATGTGGCAAATCCGAATGCGGCATCCCTTTTTATAGCCACACACTGCATGCATTTTCCACAAAACTTTCACGTTCGTAATTGCACGTGTTGCGTTGTGGCGAAGCGTTTTTGATTTACCCTTAAAATGTTCACCAAAGTCAACATTTCCATGTAAGATCCATTTTTGGAAAAGAAAACGAAAACAACTTGTCAGTATCATCAATATCATTACTTTTTTGGACAATAAAAATAATACAAATAAAAATATTTCGATTTCAATTATGAAAAATCACCTATGCGTTACTTTTTTGGGATAGTATACTTGGAAGTTAATTTTGAGACAACTGATACAGTTTTTGATCATTTTCTATCCATTAAATATTGGAACTTTTAATGTTGTTTACGTTGTGGATAGTTTTTCAACGGAATTTGAGGTTTTAGATTTCATCCTACCAGCGAACACAGCAGGAAATGCATAAAATACCTTAAAATGCACTTTCAATCGGATGTTCCAAAAGGTATGAAATGAGGAAAAAACCTTAATGATATTCTCAAAACCTTTCATGTCATTGTTCTCTTGCTCAACGTCAGTGAAATTTGACGTCAGTGAGGTCCATTAAACAATACTCATGGCCGTTGGCAAGTGCACATCTGTAGAGTTCTAAAAACACAGAGATAGTGAAGGGGGATCGGGGGAAAGAAGAATATGAATGACAATTTTAATGTATAACAGCAACTAGATTTTCTGAATATGTCCGAAGGCTCTGATAATTTATGTATGAATTTAGTTTTATTGAAATTTATGTACATGAGTGTCTTCTACGGTTAAGCAACAGCCCTTTTAATTTGATATCAAACTTTGACAGAATATGTATGGTAAGGTAATGAGTGTGTGATAGTTTTGGGTGTGTACTTTTTATTAGCTTTAATCAGGCTATGAGCTAGAAATTAACTAAATCAAAAAGGTAAATAAATTGATTAGAATTTTTCTGAAAATCCAATTTGTCTACGGCATACCAATATACTTATTTGTATATACAGTAAAGACATTTAATAAAACGATGCCAGTTATTTCTAGTGCATAAGGTGCCTGTAAAATCTTTACAGCCAGCTTTGCATTTGAATTTTAATCATCACGGCATCACATTTTCTTGTAAGATGGACGCATTACGTTGCTTATGATTCCATTAGGCCTTTGTAAATGAAGACAATTGCATTATCATGAAACATACTGCGGTGAGTACAGCAGATCAATAGACAGTGACACTAAAAGCTTCCAAACCACATCGTTAAGGCCGGGCCTTACGACGTTATTCGGCCTGATCACCGTACGTTGCATAAGACAATAATCATTACCTTGATGTGTTGTGGCACAGATATCCTGTAATCCATCAAAAGACCTTCATTACGTCAATGAATGTAGGAGGTTCTGAAATGATATGGATGGCATGATGTATGATATCGTCTTTTGACTCAATTTGCGTGTTCTGATTAGAGAATAATTGATACTGTAAGATAGACTGATATACATGGTAAACTTATATCGGAGTTTTTGTTTTAATGACGAAATGACCCAGCGGATATATGGAAGTTGTAGACATATTCTCTACAATCCATTTTTATGGGGCTTCGGATCAAGAGGTCTCTGTTTCGAATCCCGGTCTCGGCAATTTTGTCTGCAGTAGAAGACTGTTCTACACGCAGTTAGGTTTGGGTGCAACCCATGGTTTGCTTGTCCAGCCGATGCTCGCAGGTTTCACCGCAATACATAGCCACAATGGTGTTGCGGGCTTTCTCCCTGCAATAATACTAGCAGCCGCGATATAAGTGAAATAATCTTGAAAGCGGCGTTAAACCCCAAATCACTCACTCACTCACTCACTCGAGCTCTTGGTTTAGTCTAAGAGTCTATGCAAAACCTCTCGACTTAACTCCTCATTAGTCGCACAAGTCGCACGTTTTTTTAAAGATATTTCTTAGAATATTCCCCAAAAAACATAAGTTTATGCCAAATATATTATCTTCAGAGGGTCAGAACACCCTATTATCCAAACCCAATCCTTCGTTAGCCTTGGGTGAAATAATAAAGTGTCAAGCAAAATCCACATGCGGCCATATTTTTGTGAACAACTTCAAGTTATGTGACGTTGGGAAATATACATTCATAGTTTAGCCGATCATCATACGTTCCAAATCCTTCTCCTTATTTTCATTGAAAGAACAATGTCTTTCAACTAGAACTATTTTTTTATATCAATTTAATTATCTCAAAAACGTGCTTAAGCCCCATTAATACTTTATGTTTTATAAGAATATACAAAATTTTAACACTTATTTTCATTAGGCAATGTAATATAACGAATTTTATCTCGCTTCGTCCTTACTTCAAATAGGTCTCTTTCCAGTGTACATTATTAAAACCTTACCTTTCGTATGACTCAGAATCATTATAAGCTGAATTTGCTGTAAAAATCATCTCGTAGCTGCAACTTTGTATAAGTATAAGTATTTTTTAAATCATTCATCTCAGTAACCAGAAATTTATTGAACAAAAAAAATACAAACGGAAACCCAAATATGGAATGGAGGGGAGAGACCTCAAACCAACAACACCAATATAAAGTTCATTGTCTAGCCAAATCTGTCATATGTCTGTATACAAGTATACTTACCTTAAAACCTTAGACCATACATGACCTATCGCTTTGTAGTACAAATCAGACCTATATAGCTTATTTTTAATTTATGGTTATCTTTAGAATGCATTCATGATGGTACATCAGGCATGATTTATACAAACGGAAATCTGCAACTTATATGGAATGGATGTGGAAAGGTCTTACTCAACCCATTAGCACCAAATAGAGGTTCATTTCGTGCGGATCTCTTTTTAGCGCAACTCTGCCTTATGGTTGCTAAGTCTGGCTGGAACGACACATAGAATGCACCTGAGCCGGAGTTCAAATCCAAAATTATCACGTTTTCTATGAAGATTGACAACTAACCCTAATGATTCCGCCTCTAAGATAAAGCATTTGATCCCAAGCTTGTGTCAATCTTAACAGTTCTGAAGCTAAATGTTCGGTCGGCTTTACAATTATTTACACGAAATAAGCTTGAACTTATGTGAACCTTTGAACGAGTATAGAAATTCAATTAGAACTTGTTAATTGGCGATTTGTATGGCATTTGTGATGTATTTCTGCGAAATCATATTTACTTTCAATTAAACCGAATTTAATGAGCGGGCGTTTCTTTCTAAGGAACCTGCAATCATTATGTTCAGGGATTAACCATGTAATTAAGTATTCAAAAAAAGAGATTGCAAACATGTACAAGTGACTTCTTTTCCATATGGTGATTATGGATGTCTTTGGATTTGATCCAGAAGTTTGGCTTTGATGTTTAAAAGTAGTTACTGTTTTGTATCAAGAGACCTTTTAGACAAATAATCAAAGTTATTTCAAAGATGACTCATTAATGTAATTGACCCTTTATATTAAACTTAGCTTGCATTCAATCCATTATTAGGTATAATAGTGATGACTACTCGGTACTCCCATCATGTAATACATTGAATTATCCCCGCCTGCAAAACAAACTCATGGCCATCAAGATCGTCAAGACCAGGTCCTCCTGATGAAGTAATAGCTCGCAATGTGAAGAATTTACAATACAAAAAAGTACATTATCTATTTCTTGATCTCCTATCACGAAGTTCATGGTGTACATGTAGATGCGAGACTCTACAAGTAAGTACAAACAAAACATGAAGGACAGGTCCTAGATTTTCGAAGCTTTCTTAGCACTAAGATTGTGCTATGTACCATCAATTAACATTGTCCCACGCCTAAACACTAAGAGAGCTTCGAAAATCTAGGCCCAGCTATTTGTTCGAGGCTATCATTCAAAATTTATTCACATGCCAGGAAACTAATATGTATATGGTTAAATGGCAAATGTAGAGGAGGCGGAAAGGTCGACCGTCAAATCTTCGAAGCGGCCTTAAAATCAAGCACCGTACACCGTTGCATCACATTATAACATATAACATATTTTAGTTATTAAAGGGATAGAAGAAAAACACGTGTCAACAAATAATGAAAATGTATTATTTCGTAAAGGTAATCCTGCTTACCACGAAGTAAAATGATTTGGTAAGTATAAATATTTCATTTCATATACATGAAACGGATCGTTACCTAAAGCTTTTACTACTATCTATAGTGTCATGTACTCTACACAGTTTATAGAACGAATCATGTATAATCTCACGAAAACGCTATTCCATTTATGACGGCGCAAGTAAATGCAGCTGTTTACACATGGTGATTAACAGATGATTTGTATTAATTGTTTTTCATTATATTTTTACTTATAGTAAACTCTCTTTACAGTGTACACGCAGACTTAAGTTAACAATATTGTATCCAACGTGACCTTTAGAAAAGCATTTCTAGATTTGGATTCATTTCATTACTTTGAGGCTCCTTTCTTGTATTCAATAAAATAATATTTCTTAGAATTAATTTTAGAGGTCGAGCGTAAGTCTAGATTAACATCTAAACTGTCATATGGCCATATTTATAATCGCAAAACGATCCCTTTACGTACAGAAATCACAGTACAAGTGATTTCCAAAATTCATCTCTTTTTTAAAGAGGAGAAGTAACGCATAAATTTGATTATTAAAAATTAGTATCTGTATTCGCTTCACTTATAAGAATCAATAGAGCCAAAAAATGAGAAAATATACGCTTTAATTCGACTACTAGGAGACCTTTTATACCCCTGTTTTGGATAACCGCCTAATGAGCCTGGCGAACGCTTAGACAAAATCACCGAAGCATGACTCGAAGCCACGCCCAGTGTGTGACGTGCTAGTCGTCAACTGAAAGTCCAGCCCTTTGATTTTCTCTGTATTTTTAAGCTAATTCAACAGCAAAATAGATGCAATAGCATGACCGAAAGAATTCCAAAATACGATATGTAACTGCTTCATGATATCAACTTTCCCTCTTAGTCGTCAAATCCATTTTGATTGGACTGTGACAATCCTTGGACGCGGTTTTCTTGGGTGGGTTTATATAAAAAAAAGGTTAAGAACTTGGTCGATGAGAGATCCATTACTATGGGATATCACGTAGTGTTACAACATTTATTATCGATATGAAGTTCTAAATTGTCTCAAAAAAGTGAAGGTTTTTGTAATGAACGGGAGAGAATGTAAAACCTTTTTAATGTTTACTGTAGAAAAAATAATTTTCATGACAACTTAGTACTTAGTGGATATTTCGTTTGTATTTAACTAACGTATGTTTAATTGTTAGCTAGTATAACATCTCACACCGTGTTGCAATATCTCTGTCTTTGAATTTAACAATCAATGACATGAAAACATACCTGGCGCAAGCGTTAGAAATATCCTATGTAATCCTAAAGAATCTTGGTACCCGTTATTCACGATGTACTTTTTTAAATGTGTGTCATCGTCCGTAGAAGTGCATGAGCCAAATCTCCTTCTCTTGATTTATTGGTTGAATATATTTTCTACAAGTTCATTGGTTTAAAATGACTGGACGCCGTGACAATAAACTAAGTAGCAGTCGAATGCCAAGATTACGCCATTATGACAGGACATATATTCCGCTTGGTGGGTCCAAGGTGTTAAAATTCAAAAGGTATAATTAGAGACCATTAAATCAAGAATTGAAATTGAATGCGATAGGATTATATAACGGCCACCCGTGTGTCATAAAAATAAGACCATTTAAACCAGTCTGATTGTTGTGACAACATTTGGCAGACGTCGTAATTGATGTACACATGCTATGGGATAGTGCGTATAGCATCACATTTAAACACTGTCTTTCGCTTGGACCAATACAAATAATTAAAGATATACTTAACATCAACTCATCGGAGGTTTGAGTTGCTTGGATGACTTTAGATATGTTTAAACAGTTGTTTAGAATGTGAGATTTCCTGTTGTTTTTTCATTAAGGAGGTTATACCTCCGCCGACTAGCACGTCACGCGGCCGGACAAGCGGCTGGACACGCCTCAGTGACCACGGGCCAGTTCAGTTCTGTTCACTGGTGCTAATTAGCTGGTGATTGGAAAAAGCCGTAATAAAGTTGTTTATAGGCCGATTTCGAAAATTTAAACTCAAGTTACTGGCAAATTAGAATACGTTTTTTATGAATCACGAACGTTGCCATGGGTCATTTCAGTCGATCTTTAAATACTTGTGGATACAGAGTTCAGCCTTTTCTTAAATTTGAATTAGAAGATTTGATATCGATCTAAATTTGGAGATGCAGTGAGGAAATATTAATGTGTTGTGAAAGTTTGTAACTGAGTTTTAAACGTTTTCCACCACTGGACTTAATACCTTATCGTGGTGTGGTGGTTTGTGTGCTGCAGACTGCTGGAGCTAATGTGCTCCTGGTAGTGGCACCCACGCTTGACAGGTCGACGGGTAGAAGCCAGATCAAATTTGAGTCCTTCTAAAACCTGCTTTCTATCTCTTACTATGCCTTTCTTTCTCTTTTCCCTCATCCTTTCGATCACTTTCTCCCTGATCTATCGACTCTCTTTTGGATGCTTGTCATCCACGTGTTAAATAACTGAAATATTGTTCAAAACACGAAAAAACCAACTCACTCACTCACTCCAAACGTTTTGTAACATTTTTATCTATTGAAACTTTTATCCTTTATTTATATTTCTTTTATTAACATAAAATATCCCTTGTATAAAATCAATTTCACACTGATACCATATATTAGACTACAATATATACACTAGACTAATATATTTATACCAATGTATAAATTTATATCGATAATAAGGTTTTATTGTACTTATCTCGAAAGCATTTCTCCATTCCAGTAAAATATTTATTCAGACCTGTGTGTGATATTGGTTTAAAGGCTTTCAATAAAAATAAATTAAGAATTACAAAATATTCTCAAATCATGACATAAAACATTTTTTCAAGCATGCATATAATTTAAAGGCGTGCCCTAGTGTGAGGGTATCTATTTTAATTGTTTTGATATTCCTATGGCCTTATTTTTGTATCACATAACATAATCATCACCATTCTAGCAATTTTTAACTAAACATTAACTAAAGCCAGTAATTCGACGGTTGATCCAGTACGTTGATATCAAGGCGGTACTTACTGTGAGGTTTGTCAAACTCCTACAGTGATACACGTTGTTGTCATTACTGACTACAGTGAATATAAATCACTTCAATCAGTTAACCTACATTCTGTTAATACCAATATAAAGTCAAAGTATACCTAGTGCACATTATTCAGAGTGCATTAGGTTTGCCTGCTCTCATATGGTTTATGTGTAATGATAGAGCTCGGTCACCATAACTGAGTTTAAACACTGTCAGTCTGAGGAAAGTTTTCTCGTCTAAACGAGCCGTGTTGTCACCATGAAGGGACGTAACTCTTCTAAGTTTTTATCAGAATCACCTAATATTGCCTTTACATCCTTGATGTCCTCTCAAAAAGAAACTGTTATTCTCCATTTATCATTATTTATCAAGCATTGTTTAAGACTTTGAGATGAACTGTTAAAACTAGTAACTAAAACGGGATTTTTCAACTGTCATATGTTGAATTGTATATTATTTGTGTCTTCACTATTTGTATATGTACTTTTGTATGTGGACCGGAGGCCTTAAAAACAATAAACTCTTTGACTTGACTTGAACACTGTCAGTCACACTATGAAGACGACTGATTCCTGGTTCCATGTAAAATGGTACCTACTTTGAGAATATAGTTAAAAGCTCATTCGTCTTATAATGTGGATGGTCTAGAAAATTCATAATAAAGCTAATTACCTTTGTGTATGGTTTGGCTTAAGATGAATTTTTGGTCATTGTTAGGAAAGTTACCGAGCATGAATTATTGTAAAAATATAGACTTACTATCAGATGTTAGCTACAATGTACATCTATTGGAAATACTTTACGCCCTGAATTCCGTAATTATCATTTGATTCGCAAGACGATTCTGAAATGCCTCGCGAACAGATTACTATACGTAAGAAACCTTTGTATATAAACCGATTGCCTTGTGCTAATCGTTGATGTAGAGAATATTACCAAAGCGTCTTCTGCCATCACATGTACCAACAGGAGTTCATAAAATTTAAAATAATTTACTCTTATCTATGATTATTGATATATATAATATCAGACGACACGAGGATAAGATTCAATTTATCATCAAAAACCTTTTTGCAATTTGTTTTAATTTAAAAAATTGAATAATTATTATACTTCCAAAAGTTGTGATGGCAATATTACATCATTAATCTGTGACGTCATAGTATTGTGATGTCATTACATGTACTTGATGGTGAAAAACAGTTTTTTGATGGCGGCAAGGCATCAAAATCTATTTTCAAATATGATATCTCTTATGGAATATCGCCAGAACGCAGTTGCTCGTGAACACAACTTAAATGATAAAAACTTATATTCAGTTACTAAGAAAATTATTTATGTGGTATCATTTTACCTTTAAAATATACCTTTAAAAAAGTAAGAATTAGTTACGAAAACCATTTTCTATGGATGAAGAAGATGGATGATTTAGTGCGTGCCGATAATATATAAATGATTACTTGCAATCAATCCCAAAAATCTAGTGCTTTCCTAATATTCTTACTTACAACAGAAACTCTATTTATTGATGAATCTTTGCATTAGATCCGATTCGATAGTATGTACGTATGATATCACATCATTTAAAGAACTGTCTGTTTCATTTCAAGAGTTTCAACTTTTAAATTTTTAAATGTGTCCTTTTCATGAAAGCATAAAAAGAATATTTGAGTACTTGTAAACAATTTTTTGACAAATCAAAGGAAAGTGAAACCGATATCAAAGGGTTGTTCTCTTTTTGCAACAAAACAAGATCGCAATACTTAGCAGGAATTACCATCAAAGCATAAATTTCAAAGTGAGACCTCCAGTAAGTCGGAACAAATCTACATGATTCGTGCTTAAATGAACAAGTGCTTTTTCACGGTAATCAATAAACAGTCACCAAAATATCTCAATAAGTTATGAAGTAGATGTTTGAAAAATGATTACCTTTAGCTTTGAAACAAATGTTAAGCAAGTACATTCGCAACACGCTAAGTAAATAAAGGGTACGTAAACACACCTTCATACATGTAAGTAATTAATCTTTTCCCGTCGGGTCATTACTTTTGAAAAACAATTGATGCTGTATACATTGTAAGTAAAACTATCAAATAATTAATTTTAATTTTGCCTAACGTGTTGTGACCGTAAGTTTAATTTCATAGATAATGTATGCAAAACTCAATTGTTTTATCTCTTTTATCTGTTTATCATTTACTTTACACATTTAAATATTACAACTGAATTCTGGCATCATACAGAATAACTTTTTTCAGTTGATAACATGTCCAAAACAAACCACGAGAGTGCTAGACTGTTTTCCTCTTCAGTTTCACTATAAAAGACAACCCATGCTTCTCCAAGGTGCATCGAGTGTGCTTCTTAAATCGAGTTTCTGGTTCAAAGCTGTTTGGATTTAGGTATACGTATTCATATTAATTTTATAAGCGCCTTTTTATTTTATCCTGATTTTGATCAGGATACATTAAAGGGACCATTCGAGCGGGGTATTTTTTGTGGAAACGAAATTCAGGAGGACTTTCCTGTTAACAAATATATATGATTTTTACATGATTCTTTTCACACTTAATTTCAAATATGTACACGAGGTAAACCTTTCAGTTGTTCAAGATTTAACAATTTGACAAAGAATCAAGTGCATCGATCAAAAAAGAAAAACTTCGTGAAATGAAGCCAATCATCGGAGCTACGAATGTGGAATGCATTACTACGACAAGACATTGTCGTAACTGACAAATTTTATTATGAATTATTTGTAAATATGCCGCTCTTCTATCAATCTATTTGTTATTTCTTAATTTTGTCAATGATTTAGCTTAATACAGCATTTTCTCGCAATGCAGATTTCTCGCAACACTAACATTTCAAGATGGCGGATGAAAGCCGCTCGAATGGTCCCTTTAATCCTCATTACAAAAATTATGAGCAAACCATTACTGACTGAATCCACAACACAATGTAGACGCTGAATACAAGTGACTATGACACGTGTTTTCATATACAGATATGTGCGTTAAAGATTTGAAATGTACATAATGAATTTACGAAGTTAAAAGGATAACAACGATAATTATATAAAGAAGACTTACAGATTTATCAAGGGGCAGTAGCACGCTTCCTAGATACATAAATAATCTTACGAAAACGAACACAAAGTTTCAACTTTTAAAACCAACGTTACATGATCGGTCAAGCAGTGTAATTACTTAAATAATTAAAGGTGTTCACACAAATATGGCCGCAAATGATTTTTTTCTTTATACTTGATTATTCTTCTACGACTACGGGTGATCGGTTTAGTAATATGTGTTCTGATCCACTGAAGTTAATGGATTTGGCATAAACGTATATGTATTGGGGGATATTTGAAAATAAACTAACCAACGAAGTATGCGAAATGTGAATCGGAATCGCCAAAAAAAACTAAAAATATGTTTGACTATTAGGGTTATCGTACATGTTTTGTATGTCATCATAGCTGTTTTAAACGGAAAAATGCGGGTATGACTTACTGTCATTGAAACAGTACATACTCTTTTTTTTAAAAGGCACAATGTTGTTTGATACATGTGTCTACAACAGTCTTCCTGAAGTTAGTGGTGCTCAGGATGACGCTTTGATGCCTCCACTTATAGTTCAGCAGTTATTGATTGAGTCAAAGAATACGCGTCCACCAATGCTAGAGTTTCCTCCCTTGGTCCACTTCCAGGTATATGTCATCGTAGACCTTCCATGGAATTATCAGAAAGATCCTATTTCATGCATTAAAATTTAACTGAATCAAATTTGGTGAAAACAAAAACGTCGCAATGACTCACTGCAGGCAATTTTAATTAATTTATGAATATTTTAGATGATACCTATGCGGTATAAAAATGAATTTCTATTTCATTGTGATTGCTGAGTGGAAGGTTAAACAAACAAATAGTACATGTAATCGAAAACGAATATTAATGTGTGCTATAAACAATTTACACAATGGCTCTTCCTTCTCATAAATTCTACACACAAACATAATGTCAACACATTATATGAATAGATAATGAATTAATTCAAATAGATTTTATCTCTGTGACTACCCCTATTGCATAAAAACATACCGAGATACATGCGTACATACATGTTGTCAAACATCCTGCCTAGTTTAAATATTTTCGGGTACCAAGTCGGAAAATTTCTGCTCTCGAATTATTATATTTGATTTTTCCCTTGAACATGTAATCAGATAATTAAACTATAGATTTTGAATTTAAGCAGCATTACACATTTAAAAAAAACATTCTTAATATTATAAGTTTAATAAATCTACGAAAGTGAAGCTCATAAAAGCATGTTTTATCTTCTTGAATCATGTTTAAGTCACTCCATCAAACGGACGATTCGTTTAACAATGAAACATCATAAGGACAATTCATGAATTATAAATGATAATTCCCAATTTATGCAGTAAAGTAAAAAGGTAAAATTTAGTGTTATGTTAAAGTAATATATTCTGTCGGTATATGGTTGATTATTTATTTAAACCAATTGGCTTTGTTCCGTTAATGCACGCTGCAACCTTACCATTTGAAATTTAATCCACATTCAAATATTAGAACAACCAACGCTGAACAGGTGATTACATGTTCTTGTTTTTTAAAGCGATGATATAAGTTGGGTTAAATATTGGGATCTTCCTTTCGTTGAATAAGCGTTGGAAAATAAAAAAAGTCCTTATCGTTTTTAGTGTTTGCCCTGACATCATCGTTTAGCGTTTTAACCTAAATTGATGACGTTACGAGCTTTTTGTCTTCTAATATGTGGTTTTCCTTTACCAAAACTAAAATATGTTATTATGTCCCTTCTGGGCAAGAGACTTAGTTCAAAATGTGCCCCAGTTCACCCAGCAGGAAATGGGTACCTGGTAAAGCAGGTTGTTGGTGGTGACCTTCTTGCGACAAATACATGTATGTCAGCTTGAATTAGACCAGGGTAATAATGTTGGATACCGCCTTGAGCATGCATTATTCGATGGAAATGTGTGCCTTATAAATATCCACAGTATGATCATATTGTACCAATTTATGAGTTCTCCTTATTCCTAGTTAATAAATTATTTGTTCACATTACATATTTATGGCATTGACTTACAGTGCTTCACACATTTATGTCCCGTTCTACTGTTTTTTAAGTCGGTAATTATTTCACTCCTTAATTATTGTTCTGTATCCGTAAATTTTATTTTACTTTGACAGGTTTAGACTTAATCTTTTGGCGTCAAAAGAAAATATATTTTAAACTAAATCAGTAGACGGATAAATATAATTAAAATCTGTGACGTCAAGGGTGACATCTACTAAACGTCTAATTGTCAATTATCAAATTATATATTTACTGTATATAGGTTTTATTACCGTTTTCTAAATTCTCTTTTTAGAAGGAATTATTATTAAAAGTGTGTATTAGGCCAAATACAAATGATAGAATATCAAGGCTTAGCTAAAATAAATCGAAACGATGAATTATTAAGGTCTTTTGCCGAGTTGGAATCGAGGTGGAACATATCAAAATACACAATACCGACGCCATGTTGAAAATCTGAAGCCAAGGTCCACGATATGAAATCGGTAAGTACAATTGTCCCTTTTGTTGTAGTTATAGATAATTTACCACTGGATATTCTGTCAACCAAATAAAGAGGGCATGCCATTTAAATATATAACTTCTCCTCCAAAACTACAAGTTAATCATTAGCACGTTTGTAACCTTGAAAGACCTATTAAGTGTATATGTTTTTAGTTATGAATATTTGTATCTCGTTTAATGAAATATATTTGTGTATGTCAATTCCATTATCTTGGGGTTTTTTTAAAAAACGGTTACTATAAATGTATGATAAATCCAAAATAGTCTTTCGATCTTCTAAACATGAGTTTCAACACTCAAATACACTATAGCTCATTCGGATTTCAAATATTAATCAAGTGAGCACCAGTGCTTCCTATTATTCTGATAGAGCAAATGGCGAAATTTAATGAGGTTTATTTCAGAATTTTATAGATAGATATATGATATAATATACATAAATTTCCCTTCCGGATCGTCATGCGAGTGTCCATCGCAATTATAAACTATTACCATGAACATTTCATAACTTATTTAGCATTTCTGTAAAATGTTGATCTAAAGATTTTCAAATGTAGAATATAGAGGATACAAATCAAAAACTAAATTTAACTCTCCAGGAAATTCGAAGAGGTTATATGTCGTGGAGTAGTTCGGCCATCCTTCCAACCGTCCTGGAGGCGGATAAACATCTTGCGAAATCAACCCTTCCACCCTTTTTACTCATCTTTCTGAAACCTTACACGTATTTTGATATACGTTACAGATGTAAATACCCTATTTTAGACACGGTCACGTGAATGGTCTTTTCACTTTATGGCCCTTGACTAAGAGCGTTTGACTTCAGAGTGGCAGTGCCTGTTTTACTCTCAGAGATTTCTTGTTATTCAATGAGTTAATAAATTACACTAAACCGGCGAAAGTATAATTAACAATACTTGGTTTTTTTAAAAAAACGTATAAGATTTAGGAAGTTAAATATAAATTTGTGCTACAAGCCAAGGGAAAACGTCACTAACATTGTGTGTAGTGAAACAAATATTTTCTGGAATCCGCTATCACTTAGCGACAGTATTAGCATTGTGGCGTCACAGTTGAAATATACTATGACGTCATTCTTGTTAATATTGCACTTGTTATACATTGAAGTACCATTCTTACACTGCAATATCTTTCATCATGGATTTATGAATAACTTTATTAAAATTGTTACGACATTAAAAATATTCAAAGCGTAAATGGTTTCTTATACGTTTAATGCGTGCTATATCTGGAATAAACAATGTCGAGGAGATTAACCAACCTCTGAGTTCAGAGTTGAAAAGAAAATTTTTAATTACCGGTTTCTTTGTAAAGTATAATAAGTAAAATCTTCAAAATAAACGCACCCGGAATGAGCTACGAAATAGATTTACCCACATTTCCTGGGTATATCACTATATATTCATACTGTGACAATAGTGAGCGATACACCACAAAAGTGTAGGTATATCAATACTTGATCTCATATTAGATAAGATAATTCGAATGTTAAATACTTTAACGAAATGGAATTAATGCATCAAAATAAAACATTTATTTTTTGTAACAATTAACCATTATTGGTCGTGTGTCTCATGAAATGAGTTGAACCAGACAATTTTGAAATTCGATCTCTGAAATCTTTAGAAAGATAAGTTAGGGAATTTTAACCTTTCACGCCAAACGCGATAGTCTTTGATTGAGTAGATACGTATTCATTATTCTACCATAAGATTCCCAGATACTAGATTGTGGTTTAATTTGTCCAATCATGTCGTATTAGAGCTTATTTAAGCTTTTGAATGAGGCATGAATGGTTATATTTAAATCATTATGTGGCTGCTCATAATTTGAAATTCTGGACTTAAATGTTGAAAAATTCTGCTCATCTACTTACCCGATTGTATGTACCTCGGTGAAACATACATATATAACCTTACTGAAAGAGTTCGCAACCGATATATCAGAATAGGATTTCTGATCTATTATAATCTACGCATAACTGAAAATATATTAAACTGAGTATTTCAAACAAACACCTGTCATTACGAATATAGCCTGCAATATTTTCAATGTTTAACGTTATAATTCTACATCTTTGTACCGAAATAAAGAGTTTAAATAAATATAGATATAAATTGAATAAAATCGTTTGCGGTGCTAGGTACATCAGACAATGCGCTTCTCAAATCTATATAACACATTTTACAGTTTTGGAATCTGAAACCATACCTGTTACTAAGTTCCTTCTATTGAGAACGCAGTCGGTTTTGATGACATCACATGGAGAACCTTGCTAAACTGTCTTTGCAACTTTGATATTGTTCTTAATTGCGTTTCAGCTACAACGCTAAAACATGTCATGGAGTATTTTTGTCTTTGAAATTTTCTGTTTAATTTCGACTGTTTTGTTTTTAAAGAAACACGATAGTATAACTTGTGAAGTTGGTCTCAATGTAACTTATCACTTGGTGTTTTTATTTATTTCGACTGATCTGCCAGTCGAAACAGTCTTATTAAAATCGGCCGTGTTTCGAGGTTTAAAAGTTTTTAAATATTAACTCTAGCGGGATTCGAACGTTTTCTATCAGGGGCTATCCTCTCCACAACGGTCTGAAAGAACCCCCTACACGTTCTGACGCAATCTCAACTAGCCAATCACAATGCCAGCGGTAAAAGCTTTCGGTATCAGTATATAGGGGCAAGTAACTCCCGTTTACCATTCGTTAACCTTTATCGCCGCTATCGTTATTTAAAATGGGAAGATTGGTGATTGGTCCGCTAATGACTAGGTTTTGTCTGCGCTAAACTGGTGTAAGAACATGCGAGCAAGGAGGGTGATTTCAGAACGTTGTGGAGAGGGAAGCACCTGGTAGAGGACGTTTGAATTCCGCTTAAGTCAATATTTAAAAACTTGTATTCCTCCTAACACGGTAGACTTTAATCAGACTGCCAGTCGAAATTCAATGCGCACTATTAGAAAAGTCGAGATAGAGTTGTTAGAATGTAATTTGACAAATAGCACATCTCAACCCTTGATGTCTGTGCAAATGCTTCAATTACGTATTGGACGATAAGTATATACTTAGATTTTGTAAATGTTTAATGTGATGATGAACGTTTCCATATAAACTTATGTATACAACCCCACGTTAGTTCACTAGACAAAAATGTTTAATAAGAAAAAAGACAATGTGTCAGTAAAAGTTATCATATGTTATGATAAAATCCTCCGTTTCGGAAAGAACATTTCATTCATATAACGTTTCCCTCCTTTGGATATTCGCAGTTATGCAATTTTGCTATTATGAGTGTCAAAAATCAAGTTATATTATACTGAGAATTGCATCAAATCAGCGTTCTACATTTCTTGACCAAAAAACCTTCGTATTAAGACAGAGGTTGTATAGGAATTTATGACGGAGCCACCTCTGTTGGGAGAGAATGCAATTATTGTCAATGATTGTTGAAAAAGGGATACCATTTCGAGCACCAGTTACTCCCTTTTTTACAACGTATGAATTGTGTTGGTATTTGAGAGTCAACTTGGTAACACAAATGCTGTTTTTGTTATCAGAAATCTAAAATTACCACGTACAAATTCAGTACAATCACAATCATTCATGTAAAAAACATTTAACGTATAACTGTATTACTCATTTCTGCAACTGCAACTCTCTGTCACATTTACTTTTTCTCTAATTGAAAGTTTTTCATTTCCTTTTATTCGTAAGAAAATGGAATGTTTTATATCTAATATGGATTTATAGCTTTCCTGTATCTGAAAATTGTACTACTTCAAAATTATCGATTGGCATCAATCTAAAGTTAGTAAATGAAATTCACTATTAATTTAAACATGACGCATCAAGAAATGTATTCAATTTGGTATTGCGCGTTATGATATATCGATATAAAGCCATATTTTGATGTTACAATATGAGATAAGGTTGAGATGCAGAAAACATGTTTTAAAAATTAATGTTTAACTTCTTTTTAAGGCTTTTATGTTCATATATATTTGATATTATTATGATATTATATTTTCACCGTTTAACGCCTAATTGTACTTTGAGGTACAGTTATTGCAATGGAACTGGAACTGAACTTTATTACACCCAGGCTGCAAACTGCAGCATAAGAAGTACATGGATATATATATATACAATGATACATGATGCATTACAATACAATAAAAGGCTGACATGCTATTCCAAGGTTAAATACATGTATGTTATCTCTTAAAATGCGACATGATGATTTTATAAAATAATGACAATTTTCTTAGAGTTCCTAGCTTTTTGGTATTAAACAGAATTTTAATTTTGTGCATATTTGGTCTGATATAAAAATATTTGTGAATATACTTTTTTCTTTCTAGTTCTAATTTCGGACATAAAAATAAAAAATGAAATTCATCACCAATATCGTCTAAATAAAAAAAGTACATAGCCTGTCAGTAACAGGGATTCGACGCCATCTACCTGTTTCAATTGAGAGATAATGATTAGAAGTTCGGAATTTCAACAAGTTATTGTAATGCAGGGAGTTTAGGTATTGTTCAAAATTGAGAGGTGGATTTTTAAAAACACTATAAATTGTTGCTTTTGAAGAGGTTTCAATTGTTGATATCCATGTTTGCTGAAAGGTATCTTTTGATTTACTTTTAACAACTGATTTTAGCCAGAAGATGTTTTTAAAATTTTGAATTTCCAAATAAAACCCAATCCAAGATCATCGAAAATTGTCTGAAGATACTTCGTCCATTTATGTACATATTTTCCTAATATGAAATCGTTGAATATCAATTTATAGACCAAGGAGCACAATTTGGAAGATTTTCCAGATATAAGTTTAGCCCAAAAACATACCATCCTGCTTTTGATAACGTTTATAAGAGGGAATCTCCCAAATTCCCCATGTACCATATAGTTAGGTGTACATTTCCGCAGTGAGGTTAAATATTTAAGAAAACGAAGATGGACATTTTCAAAACATAAATTGTTTTCAAAACCCAAAATTTCACAACCATATAAAAGAATTGGGGTAACCATACAATCAAACATTTTTAAGTGACATTAGATGGAAAGGTTAAATTTTCTACCTTGGCTTAATATAACCAATAGCCGTTTGGTTTTAGTATATTTACTATTTTTCGGTAATGTTACACCAAAATATGGATAATTATCTACATTGTCAAGGGTGGTGTCCCCAATATTAAAACTTCTTTTGTATTCCTTTTTAGATCCGCCGAAAATAAGGATTTTTGATTTGGATGTATTGATCTTGAGTTTCCATTTATTGCAGTAACTACTAAAAGAGTCTAACATATTTTGCAAATCATTAGCATTTGAGGACATAAGCACGGTATCATCCGCGTATACCAATGCAAAAAGTGAAATAATTGAGTCTAAGCGGTTGTGAAAATCGCCAGGTTTAAGTTTAGACCACAACATGAATCAGCAGCTAGAGAGTCTTCAAGATCCTTTAAAAATATTGAAAATAAGATTGGGGACAGATTTTAACCTTGACGGACACCTTGTTTACTTAAAAAAAAGTTAGAATAATTACCGCCGTTACAAACACATGATTTTATATTTTGATACATGTTAAAAGTAACCTTAAAACATTTCCCAGATATGTTATTTTTTAGGAGTTTTTGCCAGAGTCCTGATCTCCAGACGGTATCAAACGCTTTTTGGAAATCGATGAATGCGCAATATAATTTCTTTTTGCGGCATCGTAATAATTCCAAAAGATGAAACAAAGTGAAAATATGTTCTGATGGCGAATATCCTTTTCTAAAACCAGCCTGAGCATCGGAGAGAATTTGGTTTGATTCAATGAATTTAGACAATCGACTGTTTAAAATAGAAGTGAAAAGTTTTCCAAAACAGCTCAGTAATGTGATTGGTCTGTAATTTCCAGGGTTTTTCGGGTCGCCTTTATTTTTATAAATAGGTTTGTCAAGGTCAGTGTCAAGAACCAGGTTAAACAGTTTAACATAAATATCTATGAAAACATCAATAGAAGAGGAAATATATTCATTAATAACATTGTCAATACCTGGTGCCTTATTGTTTTTGAGATTTTTAACACATGATAAAATCTCATCACTAGTAATCATAGAATTAAGAATAGCGCTATTTCCAGTGTCGACATTTTGTTCAGAAGATGTTTCATCGCTTTGAGATCTAAAAAAGTTAAAATATGCTTCAATGTCCGGTGATTGATCTAAACCCGTTTCTGTCTTACGATTTTTAAGTATTTTCCAAAAGGAGCGTGGATCAATTTTCCGAAGTTATGATAATTTATCCTGGATTGATTTGCTGCGTTTACTGTCATTGCTGTGCCATCAACGTACTATATTTAACTTTAACAAAAATAGTTTTCTTTCTTTTATTCTTCTATAATAATGGATATAATTTGACACCCCTGTACAACTATTTTTCGTCATATATATAATTGTTGGTACAGCAGTTATATAAAATGCAGAGCTATGAGTAAC
Organism: Phorcus lineatus; assembly: GCA_921293015.1. NCBI lineage: Eukaryota > Metazoa > Mollusca > Gastropoda > Trochida > Trochidae > Phorcus > Phorcus lineatus. The sequence goes on along the minus strand of OV121086.1, from coordinate 38,006,873 downwards.
AAAAAAACCGGTTTTAACAGTCGTTTTGTCTAAACCATTATTTCTACTACATGTAGTGTGTACTCATTTAATGTACTTATCACTGTGTGTGGCAGAAATGTTGGTTGAAATAATTCACAGCATTTGAATTCCAAAAGCATTTTGACACTGCCCGTTTTTGCGTGATTCCTTGCTGTTCGTAACCACATTGTGGTAAAACTGCAGAATTAAAGGTCACATGTATATTGCAAGAGAATCATTTCAAGTATTGACACAGTGGCTGGGAGCAAAATTGAAAATCTACAACTAGTTATGTTGAAAGCAAAATTTCATACATCCAATTGTGTTTTAATTTGTATTTTAAAGGTTTCGAATTACAGGGGAAAAGTAATTTCCATCTGATGAGTGTTAGATAAAGGTTCAACACCGCAATTAAAATCTCCCCCTGAAGTCATAATGAACAGCAACTGAAATGCCAGATGTTATCTAAACAAGCAAAACATACAAATTGGATCGATTTTCTCATTTAGCAATTTGACTTGTAATATTCAAGACGAAAGACAAAGATTAAATGGCACATTAATAATTCATGCAAAGGCGACATTTTACATTTGAGGCAAGATTTTTAAGAGCGATTTTTACATGGTTGTATTTCAAGGGATCTACGATACCCACAGTAAAGGGTTGGAACAACAGAATTTTATAAATGAGCTTACATGTATAACAGTTGAAGAATTACATGGTGAACAACCTTTCAAGAAAATGTATCATTTATCGTCTCGCCAATGTGTTACATTTGCTATGTTGACGAAAGGTACACAATAGACCAGCTGAATCTTCAGTAAGTAAAGCTGCATGTACATTGCGTCCATCCTGAAAAGCATCCGGCTGAGCTCGTCATTAACAACCTCATGATTGGATGGGATATACAGAGCGTTGGTTACGTAGACCTCTGTGAGGCATCTTACGCTGTAAATACCACCCTAAAGTGAACGGTTGCATTATAGACTGACAGATGTCCTACTGTAAAAAGGGTACAACCGCTGAGCTTTATTTCGTTCAGTAACACATTACCCTGGGTCCTTTTCGAGACCCGGGCTGTGTTCGAAGTAGAGATCCATATGTGGTATATCTGGGTTGCATTAACCACAGCATCCAATGACCCCTGCTTTTAGGCTGGGTTAAATTCGAGACCTGGGTTAAAGAAATACGGTTTTGGGTAAGTTGTCACACCGTACTGTCCTGCCATATTGATAATAACAAAGCCTAATGTGCACGGTATTATTATTAGTAGAATGTCTGGCAGCCCTAACGTTAATCATGTTCTAGAAAAAAATACATCGCAGTGTTTTTGTTAAAGAGGAACAGATCAATAAAGCTTAGTAACAACCCTTAGATTATTTAACATTAACATAACCTACGTGTATCATTTCTGAAAATTGTTTAATCTCAGTTATTTAAAATAAAGTTTTCGCATGTTTTATAATGATACCAACGGTGAAAAACCGATCTTTTCCTCGTTCACTTTCCAAATTAGCATATTCATGAAAACAATCCGATAACTTGCAAGTAGATTATTTTACTGATATAGATCATTTCTTATGATAATTCCAATTTTAAAGCAATATTTGAAGTATTGTCATGAGTAAATCATATTTGTTTATTTTTCAACCCCAACTTCCAAACGGCGAGAATATTTTGTGTTTGAATTTGGTTGTCTTAAATGCAATAGCATGCAAAACCATGGTAATGTTCCAAGAATAAAACTGAAAGAATAAAACTGAATGTTTGTTTAATTTTCAACCCCAACTACCAAACGACGAGAATATTCCGTGTTTGAATTTGGTTGTCATAAATGCAGTAGCATACAAAACCATGGTAATGTTGTAAGAATAAAACTGAAAGAATAAAACTGAGAGCATCTAATCAGTACAATCATGCATTCACTCAATTTGCGCGCTAACACATGTCAAAGAAGTCAGATAGGGCATACTCTGTGTACTTTCTCGGTGCTTGTCGCTTGAGTTACCAAGGCCTTCACACAGTGCCATCGTACATTGTTGGATTTTGACCTTCAATTTATGGGTGTGTTCCTACAGATTGTATGGTGCGTTGAACTTTTTCTTGGTGTCTATACTTCACCAAATAATCAATGCGTGTTTTAAACATATATTATTCAGTAGAAAGGAATTGGTAAACAAGCCATGTGGCTTATATCAATACTGCTCCAAGAGTACATTTTCAACACACTCCACGAGTATGGCTTCCACAATGTACAAAAATATCAAACATATGAAAACAATAATGTTGAGAAGATGTAAACGTAATGAATACTACTGAATGAATACTCTCTGGCCGTAGAAGCATTATGAAATTGGATTTTATTTGGTTTAAGAATTGTTAAATATATTTAAAGAACTTATGAAGAAATGAAATGATTCCAGTATTTTCTGGTTTAAATTTGTATCCCCGTTTTTATTTCCGAACAGGACTATCTTTAAGCCATATCCTAGTTTGTAAAAATAGGGGATTCTCAATATTTATGCATGCATACGACCTATGACCTCCTCAAATCCAAACCGAGGCTAAGGCCGCTTCATACCTCATGGATAGCGTAATGGCTGCATTTTGATAGTACGATTCGCTGTGTCATTTGAATTTCCTTCTAGTCCGCCGGCCCAGAAGGGTCCCCATGCACCCCCCCCCCCCCCCCCCCCCCCCACCCCCATGGCAGACTGAGACTAACTTTTTTGGAAGCCTTGACATGTCTATTATGCAAATTTGACTGGTAACAGTGTATAAACTGGGACGAAATGTGTCATTTTTACATATTTCCATGGGTACCCCCCTCAGCCACTTATTCTCTGAAGCGTCACACCAAAAGGTGGATATCCCCATATCTTTGGTTCTAATTATCATAGAACCATAATCTTGGTATCTAAATGTATGTTTATAAGGTCACTGAATCCATTGACAGACATTTCAGATAGCTACCATAGGTCATTTGTACGAAATTTTAGGTTTCCATTACAAAAACTCATCATTCATGACTTCGACCGGTCACAATTCTATTTTCTCTTCTCTACAGTTAATGGATATCATTTTATTTTACATTATTTGCACTGATAGTAGAATTATGAGTACCTGTAACCATTTTGTGTACCTATGTGTACTTATAACAAACAAATTAAGTGTCCAAAAGCAAACCAAGGGACCTACCGTTAATCTACTATCACTGAAATACACCAACTCAGCCTTGGAAATTTTTTTTTTCTTCCTCTCTATAGTTAATGTATATGATTTTATTTTACATTATTTGCACTGAGAATAGAATCTTGAGTACTTGTAACCCTTTTGTGTACTTATGTGTACTTATAACACATAAATTAAGTGTCCAAAAGTAAACCAAGGGACCTACCGTTAATCTACTATCATTGAAATACACAAACTGAGCTTTGGAAAAAACTATTTTCTCTTCTCTACAGTGAATGTATATCACTTTATTTTACATTATTTGCACTGAGAATAGAAAATTGAGTACTTGTAACCCTTTTGTGTACTTATGTGTACTTATAACACATAAATTAAGTGTCCAAAAGCAAACCAAGGGATCTACCGCTAATCCACTATCATTGAAATACACCAACTCAGCCTTGGTAAAACACTATTTTTTCTTCTCTAAAGTTAATGTATATTATTTTATTTAACATTCTTTGCACTTAGAGTAGAATTATGGATACTTGCAACTCTTTTGTGTATTTGTGTACTTATATCAACCAAGGTTAAGTGTCCAAAAGCAAACTAAGGGGCCTACCATTAATCTACTATCATTGAAATACACCAAATCAGCCTTGGAAAAAACTCACAATTTTGTATTTTGTTTTACTGTTTTACTTCTAAATCATTGGGGATTTAAAGGGTTCAAAGAAGAAAGATAACACATAGGTATCAATTCGTCATTACACACATCACAGGCATGTAGTACAGGAGTACATTCTTGTAAATTATTCATTTTTAATCTCCATATGACTGTTTGAATCAGCTGCTTTTTGGACATCAGCAATTTATCAAAATCCTAGTTTTAAGAGAGAGCATCATCAATAACATCACCATACACCACACACCACAACAACGTTCATTATCATCCTCAAAGCTGTCACGTTGCGGGGCCTTGATGTCGACCAACTCTCTAGGAAGAGCGCACTGGCTCTAGCTTCCCACCCATAAGAGTCGAACTATGTCTCTCATCAGCAACAAGAACAACAGACATTTGAACAGAGATGTATTCCATAGAGCCTCCTGCTAATTTAAATGCATTGTATGATACTCTAGGCTTTTGATGGTATCATGACAGTGTCCATGGTACATTGTTTGACTCATGTTCACAGCAATAGACATTCAGTTGCAGACAGCCAACTTTATCAATAGTTTCTATCAGGTCCACCATAGACAGCAAAATAAATCCTTATAGGTCTTTTATAAGTGATATGTACATAAGGAAGACAAACTTTATCTTAAAATTCACGTTTCTGAGTACATCATTACTCAATCCGGTTGGTTGTAGGATATATGAATTTTGGTACATTTAACCACAACAAGTAAACATTAAACAATAGTGAGGAAACCTAATTATCAAGATTAATCATATGAGAATGTAATACAATATGGATTTCCAGTAAATGCACATTTGAAGGCACCTTACTCACCAAACAAATCTGATGGCACAACCTAAGAGCCACTTGATCTGATCAGAAAAACTTTGAAGTCACCGTAGAAATGAGCAACTTAATGCTGTAATTTTATCAATAGATATATGAAACAAAATATGTCTGCATCTCTAGACAACAGAACTGCAGTGGTTAAATGACAATCCGCAAAAGGCCTAAAGTTACTATCACACATATATGATGTATCCATGTGGTTAAGTTGTGCTTTCTTCAGCAAATCAACACAGAAGGTGCTTTATAGTAATCTAGGTTTTAACATTCAGTATGACCACATTTGATCTGGAAGTTTCAATGAAGGCATGTCCTATCACATGGCATAACAATGATAGATACAAAAACCATATCATAGTCATAAGAACATTCCGAGTGGAATGAGCATATAGAAGGATGCGTGGCAAGTAAATGGATGGAAGTTGTTCCTCAGACATTCTTATCCCACTTGAAGCTGGACTCATCAGATTAGGCTCATTGCAAGGTGCTTTTACTTGCTATTTTCAAAGTTTTTCTGATCAGATCAAGTGGCTCTTAGGTTGTGCCATCAGATTTGTTTGGTGAGTAAGGTGCCTTCAAATGTGCATTTACTGGAAATCCATATTGTATTACATTCTCATATGATTAATCTTGATAATTAGGTTTCCTCACTATTGTTTAATGTTTACTTGTTGTGGTTAAATGTACCAAAATTCATATATCCTACAACCAACCGGATTGAGTAATGATGTACTCAGGAACGTGAATTTTAAGATAAAGTTTGTCTTCCTTATGTACATATCACTTATAAAAGACCTATAAGGATTTATTTTGCTGTCTATGGTGGACCTGATAGAAACTATTGATAAAGTTGGCTGTCTGCAACTGAATGTCTATTGCTGTGAACATGAGTCAAACAATGTACCATGGACACTGTCATGATACCATCAAAAGCCTAGAGTATCATACAATGCATTTAAATTAGCAGGAGGCTCTATGGAATACATCTCTGTTCAAATGTCTGTTGTTCTTGTTGCTGATGAGAGACATAGTTCGACTCTTATGGGTGGGAAGCTAGAGCCAGTGCGCTCTTCCTAGAGAGTTGGTCGACATCAAGGCCCCGCAACGTGACAGCTTTGAGGATGATAATGAACGTTGTTGTGGTGTGTGGTGTATGGTGATGTTATTGATGATGATGCTCTCTCTTAAAACTAGGATTTTGATAAATTGCTGATGTCCAAAAAGCAGCTGATTCAAACAGTCATATGGAGATTAAAAATGAATAATTTACAAGAATGTACTCCTGTACTACATGCCTGTGATGTGTGTAATGACGAATTGATACCTATGTGTTATCTTTCTTCTTTGAACCCTTTAAATCCCCAATGATTTAGAAGTAAAACAGTAAAACAAAATACAAAATTGTGAGTTTTTTCCAAGGCTGATTTGGTGTATTTCAATGATAGTAGATTAATGGTAGGCCCCTTAGTTTGCTTTTGGACACTTAACCTTGGTTGATATAAGTACACAAATACACAAAAGAGTTGCAAGTATCCATAATTCTACTCTAAGTGCAAATAATGTTAAATAAAATAATATACATTAACTTTAGAGAAGAAAAAATAGTGTTTTACCAAGGCTGAGTTGGTGTATTTCAATGATAGTGGATTAGCGGTAGATCCCTTGGTTTGCTTTTGGACACTTAATTTATGTGTTATAAGTACACATAAGTACACAAAAGGGTTACAAGTACTCAATTTTCTATTCTCAGTGCAAATAATGTAAAATAAAGTGATATACATTCACTGTAGAGAAGAGAAAATAGTTTTTTCCAAAGCTCAGTTTGTGTATTTCAATGATAGTAGATTAACGGTAGGTCCCTTGGTTTACTTTTGGACACTTAATTTATGTGTTATAAGTACACATAAGTACACAAAAGGGTTACAAGTACTCAATTTTCTATTCTCAGTGCAAATAATGTAAAATAAAGTGATATACATTCACTGTAGAGAAGAGAAAATAGTTTTTTCCAAAGCTCAGTTTGTGTATTTCAATGATAGTAGATTAACGGTAGGTCCCTTGGTTTACTTTTGGACACTTTATTTATGTGTTATAAGTACACATAAGTACACAAAAGGGTTACAAGTACTCAAGATTCTATTCTCAGTGCAAATAATGTAAAATAAAATCATATACATTAACTATAGAGAGGAAGAAAAAAAAATTTCCAAGGCTGAGTTGGTGTATTTCAGTGATAGTAGATTAACGGTAGGTCCCTTGGTTTGCTTTTGGACACTTAATTTGTTTGTTATAAGTACACATAGGTACACAAAATGGTTACAGGTACTCATAATTCTACTATCAGTGCAAATAATGTAAAATAAAATGATATCCATTAACTGTAGAGAAGAGAAAATAGAATTGTGACCGGTCGAAGTCATGAATGATGAGTTTTTGTAATGGAAACCTAAAATTTCGTACAAATGACCTATGGTAGCTATCTGAAATGTCTGTCAATGGATTCAGTGACCTTATAAACATACATTTAGATACCAAGATTATGGTTCTATGATAATTAGAACCAAAGATATGGGGATATCCACCTTTTGGTGTGACGCTTCAGAGAATAAGTGGCTGAGGGGGGTACCCATGGAAATATGTAAAAATGACACATTTCGTCCCAGTTTATACACTGTTACCAGTCAAATTTGCATAATAGACATGTCAAGGCTTCCAAAAAAGTTAGTCTCAGTCTGCCATGGGGGGGGTGCATGGGGACCCTTCTGGGCCGGCGGACTATTCGGCTATACACGAGTGTATAAGCATGAAATAAAAGAAAATCAGTCAATTTCAGACATAAAAACATGTCGAGTGATAATAAAACGGCAAAATGAAGGGAAATTCATCCAGGGATAGCCTCAAAACTTTGTTTTTGATAGTTGTATTCGTGGTAAATTCAAAGATATATAACGTGAGTTTTGCATTCGCATTTGGTCCGTACAGGCACGGGTGCATTTATAATAATCACAGTGCCAGTTTCTCTTAAATGTTATGCATTCAGGACTTTTAACTCAAGGATAAAAAAATATGTTAAAACCAACACAATGAAGAATCAAGAAGTGGGACCGGCATGTTTACAAAAAATGGTACAGTACTGCAGTATCACTACAATGAAGAAACCAAAACGTATATTTGCCGAAATACTGATTGGAAGAAAAGTGATATATCTATATACATAGGAGTATTTTTAAGAATATTTTCCTTACAAACTTTTACAGAAATTATTTATTCATAATTCACAAAACGAATTTAATATAGGCTAGAATTAATTTTAATTATAATCATATTGAATAGGAAAATATAATCATATGTATTTAAAAAAATCATTAAAATTCTATTATATTTATTGGTGTATATAAGGTGCACCATGGTGACTGGGTATTAATGACACCAATAATGTGAAGGGAGGGATTAATTTCAGTACTTTTAGGTAATAATCCCACATTTATGACTGGCAATTCATGTAGACATAAGGTGGATGCTACAAATAACTTGAAATTCGCTGAGAGATTGTATATTGTGCCTTGAAGATAAACACACTTATATTAAGTGTCTAATATCAAAGTACTGAAGTCATGAATTCAATAAATCCTAATTCATATGATTGACTGTCAGTTTTCAAAACTTACTTTCATCTTTTTCACTGACAGTATACATGGAGTGAAATATGTATCAAGACTTCCAAATTGTCCTGTCTTTTTAGTTATAATGACAAATTTCTGTCATTTTAAAATTTAGTTTAGATAATTATAATGTAAATATTATTCCTAAAATCAATGGCCTAATTTCTTTAATCTACTTATTTCCTATACCTTATTAAAAAGTCCCTCATTTTCCTACTAATTTTGATACATTTAACTAATCAGCATTTTGTAAAAACAAAAATAGGCCTACATGTAATAGGAAATCCTTATTCAATTTGAACAATTGATTATTTGTACGTGTACATTCAATGAATACCCTCATATGACCCTGTAATAAGTATTTGAAGCTCTTAAATTCAGATTAATATCACAGTGATATTATTCTATTGAATGATTAACAGTAATGTTTTAACTAATTATGTATTTTATTTTGCTGTATATATCTTAATTATGTGTTTATCATGAAGAGGAAAGCTAATCTTTTTTATTAGAAATATTTGGCTACTGCTTTTATGTAGCTTGTTTTATAAATAATCATATTAGGCCCAAAAAGTAGAGAATTTTTGGAGTTATATTAAAGTTAAAAAAGATTATTCATTTTTCAGCTAAATTAAAAGTTATTTGCGACCTCATCATGAACTAACAAAATTATGTATTTTAATTATATTCAAAAGAATAGTAACATTTCACATTTGCTCTTGTTTGTATCTCTATTTTAGCCCCCTGAATTGAAATTCTGGTTTGTTTACATTGAGGCCAGTACTGAATGACCCAGTAGTAAAGTAAGTGGGCACGTTGAAACGGCAGAAGGTTTTATTTGTTATTATTTTATTATTAGGCTAAATTTGTATCATTTTCGAGCTGTAAACGAGTGTGTTATGAAAATACTTCTTGATTTTTTTCGGAAATGTGAAAATTATTGTGAGTATTTCATATCCATATTTTGCTAAACACTGGAATATTTTAACGGACAGTCCAAAATGACGGTAAACCCAGCATGGAAATACCCCCGAATATCGGTCGAAAGAATTCTATCTGCATGTAAAATGATATTCTAATCTCTGCTACACCTAGAAATGTAGAAGCTTACCCGATTATGGTCTTTCTGCAGTTGAATTTAGCGAAATGTTTAACAAACAAAGCATAATTTCGAAAGGATACTGACTTGACAATGCTCTAGGAACGTAACTTCCGGGTTTCGAAGCGGCCTTAGCCTCGTTTTCGAGTACGTGAACTTGATTTCTGATACCTCATAAATATTCATGAGGTAATATTAAGAATCCCCTATAGTATTCAGTTCTCAGAAGTAGGTAATTTGGACGTATAAAATGCTTAACTGATAAGAGAATACGTTTGTTGTGCTTTTTCAGAGAGTCTCATAGAGTGTCTGATATCTGAATAATGCGGGCTGTCCTGTCATTTCAAGGAAAGAATGGTTCATACCCGATTTTGTAACTTGGTGGTTCTTACAGGCAATTGGATTTTTTAAATCAATTAACCATTTTGTCGGATTTTAAAAAAAAAATGCTGTCCGAGACATCCTACCTGATAAAAACTGTGTTAAACACTTACAAAAGTGTTCATTCCAATTGTGTAATAGGAAATGTAACTTCTTTCATAAAAAGACAGTCTTTTTTACGTATAATGTATCAAAATATGTTCTTGCTGAGTGTACATCTTATGCAATACAATCAATTTAGACAATATTAAAGTAAGACAGAACATGTCCTGTCATTTTCCAGAAATAATAATCCTTAATCCATACCCCTTGTAAGCTCACGTGTTCATTTACGTATGTTACACTGACTTTTCAAACATATTGATTGACATTTTAGATTTTGACTCCCTGACATGTTTTTCAGATCCTAATCAAGATGTTGACATGGTTCACCCTGACTATTGTTCTGCGAATGTCAATGACAGCTGATGGTAAGATAATTGACAAATCTATTCACAAAGTAAAATGAAAAGATATGTCACTAAATGCAACATGCCTTTAGAATTGATATGAATGCAAATGCTCTCAAATACCTTGTTTAGATACATGACGATATTTTAACCTTTTGTACTAAGTTGCTATCAATCAAAAAAAACAAATAGACATTATATCTAGAGTAAATGTTTAGTGCACGTATCGTGTATTCTTAATCATATTTCAAATATTACACTTTTTATAAGTTTCCTATAAAGTAAAGAGAAGGAAACTCACATACAATAAACATGAACCCAATAATTAAAAGAATCTGCACAATACTTTACGAAATTGTAACTTATGAACCCATTGAGCTCACCCCACACAAACTAAACAACATGTATCCGATCTTGTATTTCAAATTTCAGATAAAGACTTTAAAACCGTTGTCATCGAGAAGAAAACGACTGTATATAAACTAAACGATTTTGGTATCCCAATTGGAGGCAGGAACTCGCTTTCTATGAGGATAAAGTCCTGTCAGGGGATTGTGCTGGCGTTCAAAAAGACCTACCCAGACTCAGACACACGTTTTATTAGCATTTGGATATCCGTCAAGGGTGTAACTAAGATATTTGATTGTGTGAACTTACCAGCAAAAACATGTAACACAAAACCTACTAAATTCCTGGAAAAAGAATTGTGGAAGTGTCCAGCTGACAGTGATCTGTGGGTCAAGTGGAGTCTCAGTGGGTACTTGGCTCTTGGTTCTGGTCTATCCCCGGGTCAGAATATGCTTCTGGAGTACCAAGGACCCAAGACAGAGACACCAGTCAACTACGTCGGTATCGTCTCCCTCTATGAAGAAAACTCCGTGATGAAAGTTGCATTAGGTTTGATATCGTTTTATTGTATTTAACAAATGAATCAAGGGAAACTGAAATTTTACGATAGGATATTAAATCAGATTGGCATTCCAAATAGGACATGCCTTTTTTACAATTTTACAAATAACAAATAACCCTTTTTTAACGTTATTTTGCTGCTTCACCTTAGCCACTCAAAGTTTGTCAGGTGAAACATTTTCAATACTTTTTGGCGTCTGTCATCAGATAAGTAATCCTAAATTGAAGTATACGATTTTATGGATATTCAACTTCTTTGTTAACAGATTTGCGACGTTTCGGTATAGTTCCTTATAATGTTTTCAAGCATATGGACAGAAAGGATTATATACAGCTATACATCCTTTCTGTCCATATGCTTGAAAACGGTAAAGGGTGCTATACCTTATACCACTTTAAAACATATGGACAGACAGAGTATACATACAGCTATACATCCTCGTTTTCTCTATGCTTGAAAACGGCATAGGGAGCTATACCGAAACGTCGCTAATCTGTTAAGAAACAAGTTGAATATCCATAAAATCGTGTACTTCATTACCGACACAACTTCTAGAAAGCCACTAAAGAGTTAAGTAGTGGGTGATTCTCAAAATTAACATTTCATTGGTTATTAGTTCAGATTAGTGGCAATAAGCAAGATACAGTTGAGATTTGTGATCGAAAACCGGATATTGTCTCGACAAATATACGTTGGTAGTGTTTGGTAGATTGTTTAACTAGTGTAGATTTAAATGGGACGCAGAATTCTAACTTTTGATATTCGTATGGCCGTTTTCCGTGTACAATTTTAAAAATATATAAATCTAATAATTACGGCATTTCAAGGATGCAATTTTAGAAAGGGGAATTGAACTTAACTCACCAAACTGGTATTTTTGCTCTTATTCAAGTCACATATACTCTGAAACAAACTCTGTCACTTTGAATAAAAAGTAATAATTTAGTAGTATTCACTATTTTTATTGTTGAACATGCGAGATGTTTCTGTATAATTATCACCTCATCTGGCGTTTATATACGTATAAAAGTCAAATGAAATACCATGAAAATCACGAAATGTCCTCTTTAAATATCTATACAGTTAAATTTTTAAAAACTGAAATATTATGGATATCCAACAAACTTCAATCAACCATATTCGTTATCATCGTTAATAACCGTATTCGTTATTCGTTGTTATTTTTAGAGGAATTGTAAGTTACCCATTGTTGAAACCTTACGACCTGTCAGGTTAAGAATATGACTGTGATATATGGGATCAATCTACCTGAAAGAGTACAAATTCTTGATCTTTTTCGGGTAGAGTTCCTTACTTCCACACCCTAGTAGTCAGGCAACTCCGCTAGAACTGTCTGATCAACAGCTAGGTGAGTTGGTTATCCGCTGGCGCATCTCTAAGAAATTGATGGTATATTTCCAGTGGAGAAAATCGATCTCGATCCTCCCGCCGCTTACATATCCATCAAGGAAAGCACAGCTGTTGGCACTAAGGTATACAGCATCAAAGGCCAGAGGACCTCCTACATCTACAGTATCATTGATCCGAAGGAAGTAACGTTCGAGCTCAAGAAGGACGATGTCCACCTTAAGTCCGCCTTAGATTACGAGAAGAAAACAAGTCATGTTCTACTAGTTCTGTGAGTGAAACATCCTGTTACGTTAGTGTATTTGTATTTGTATTGTGGAGCACAGTGGTGTAGTGGTTAGCTTGCTTGCCTCTCACGCCAGAGACCCAGGTTCGAATCCCGGTGGAGACACCAAAAATTTGAAAATTGTGTGACTTGGGTCTCATCCTGTGTTGTGTCCCTGGGCAGGACACTTTTTCATCCACTTTGCACTCAGTTCACCCAGCTGTACCTGAAGCGGAGCGCTTGTTAATCGGCAGCACCGAAAGTGGTATCCTCCAGGGTAATAATACTCATGGCGCTTTGAGTATGAGTCATGGAAATATGCGCGGTATAAGAAAGCTATCATTATCATTATTTAAGAAGCTCTTTTTCTTCTCTGACATTTATCACGACAATTGCCTCTGTTTGCTATATGTATCCAGCCAATGAAATGGCTTTAACTCAATCAAAAGTTGAAGTGCCTTGATGAGAGGACGCTTTAGAACAAAAAGTCCATGCATTTTGACATTTCATTTACGGAAAAAGCAATCTGATTAAAATCAAATCATTGTCTTATACTGGGTTTTTTATTTGTCACTCACCCGTGATCTGACGAAATCGCGCAGAGATCCGTGTCCACGGGAAATTGTGATATCACCTATCATATATGCATGCTTTTCGATTATAAGTGAATACAGTGGGGAAAGCAATCTTTACTGATAAACTGAAGTATCCGAGAAGGCAGATATTTTATTGGTGGGATAATCGTCGGCCCTGCCAACTGATTGGCTGTCAATTTCGGGGTCATTTTCTCATCTCATGTGGATACGGATCTCATCGGGATCCTGTCAGATCATAGTCGAATGACAAGTAAAAAACCCAATATAAGACAAGGGAAAGAATGAATTATTTGACTTAATCAGATTGGCAAAACAATCTTTTACAATCCTCAGTTACCTGTAATCGATAAGACTTAATGTTGTGTTGGATATTAGGATATTAGCGGGTATCATATGCCTTTCTGAAGCTTTATGGGTGTAACACATCTTACAACCAGTTAACATAAAGCTCAGCTTCACACATTGCTGATAATGACCTTGTAAACCTGTAAACTCAAAAAAAATAAAATCCTGGATTTGCATTTAATGTTTATCTGGAAAATCATAATATAATCTAATAATTGGACACTTAAGGCTTTAACTTTTATAATAGACGATTTTTATGGTGGCATTTTGGCATAGGACAATGTGGCGCCACAATCTAGCTCTTATCATACTAGATGAAACTGAATATATCCTGTACGTATCTCCGAGTAATGAAAATTATGTGATCATCTTGTATTTATACTGTATTATATTAAATATTCCAAAATAGCTAATATCTTATTATGCAATTTTCAGTGTGAAAGATGGCATGTCTACAGCTAACTTTACCCTATTTGTCGATGTGATCAACGTCTTCGACGAGCCGCCTGTAATAAGGCTGAGTAAAAACCTTGTCATCCCAGAAGAAATGCCCGTAAATAGTGTGGTTGGACAACTTTTCTTCATCTCAGACCCTGACCCCGAAGACAAGCATACCTGTACACTGACGGGTAAGTAACTCATCGTGTACCCTGACGGGTTGGTAACTCTTAGACCCTGACTCTGTGACAATCACACCTTACGGGTATGTAACTCATCTTAAACCTGATTCTGAGGACAACCACACCTGTACATGTACAGTGACGGGTAGGTAACTTATTTCTGACTCTGACTACGGGGAAAGCATACCTGAAAGTGGTGGGTAGGTAAGTAATCATATAGACCCTAACCCTGTGGACAATCACACCTGTAACGTGACGGGTAGGCAACTTATCTCTGACCCGAATCCCGGAGACAAGCGCACCTGTACACTGACGGGTAGGTAACTAATTGTAGTCCTGGCCCTGTGTACAATCACACCTGTAAACTGACGGGTAGGCAACTTAGCTCTGACCCGAATCCCGGAGACAAGCGCACTTGTACATTGACGGGTAGGTAACTAATTGTAGACCCTGACCCTGTGGACAATCACACCTATAAACTGACAGGTAGGCAACTCATCTCTGACCCGAATCCCGGAGACAAGCGCACCTGTACATTGACGGGTAGGTAACTAATTGTAGACCCTGACCCTGTGTACAATCACACCTGTAAACTGACGGTTAGGTAAATCATATCTGACCCGAATCCCGGAGACAAGCGCACTTTTACACTGACGGGTAGGTAAGTAATCCTAGACCCTGACCCTGTGAACAATCACACCTGTAAACTGACGGGTAGGCAACTTATCTCTCACCCGAATCCCGGAGACAAGCGCACCTGCACACTGACGGGTAGGTAAGTAATTGTAAACACTGACCCTGTGGACAATCACACCTATAAACTGACGGGTAGGCAACTTATCTCTGACCCGAATCCCGGAGACAAGCGCACTTGTACACTGACGGGTAGGTAACTAATTGTAGTCCTGACCCTGTGTACAATCACACCTGTAAACTGACGGGTAGGCAACTTATCTCTCACCTGAATCCCGGAGACAAGCGCACTTGTACACTGACGGGTAGGTAACTAATTGTAGACCCTGACCCTGTGGACAATCACACCTATAAACTGACGGGTAGGCAACTCATCTCTGACCCGAATGCCGGAGACAAGCGCACCTGTACATTGACAGGTAGGTAACTAATTGTAGACCCTGACCCTGTGGACAATCACACCTGTAAACTGACGGGTAGGCAACTTAGCTCTGACCCGAATCCCGGAGACAAGCGCACCTGTACACTGACGGGTAGGTAACTAATTGTAGTCCTGACCCTGTGTACAATCACACCTGTAAACTGACGGGTAGGCAACTTATCTCTGACCCGAATCCCGGAGACAAGCGCACTTGTACACTGACGGGTAGGTAACTAATTGTAGACCCTGACCCTGTGGACAATCACACCTGTAAACTGACGGTTAGGTAACTCATCTCTGACCCGAATCCCGGAGACAAGCGCACTTTTACACTGACGGGTAGGTAAGTAATCCTAGACCCTGACCCTGTGAACAATCACACCTGTAAACTGACGGGTAGGCAACTTAGCTCTGACCCGAATCCCGGAGACAAGCGCACCTGTACACTGACGGGTAGGTAACTAATTGTAGTCCTGACCCTGTGTACAATCACACCTGTAAACTGACGGGTAGGCAACTTATCTCTGACCCGAATCCCGGAGACAAGCGCACTTTTACACTGACGGGTAGGTAAGTAATCCTAGACCCTGACCCTGTGAACAATCACACCTGTAAACTGACGGGTAGGCAACTTATCTCTCACCCGAATCCCGGAGACAAGCGCACCTGCACACTGACGGGTAGGTAAGTAATCCTAGACCCTGACCCTGTGGACAATCACACCTGTACACTGACGGGGATGTAACTTATACCTGACCCGGACCTGGGGACGAACACATTTACATACAGGTATCTAACTCATTTATGACAAATGCAGCAGGTACAGACATACCTTGGTACGCTGAAGGATATTCAAGTGATTTTATCTTAGGACAAGAACAAGGGTATAAACGCACTTCAAAGATGGTCAAGTGACTTCACTTGACATTTGCAGCGATATCAAATGTTCATTGTTTCCTCTAAAGAAAATTTAAAATATTCATTGTGAAAATTGTATTAAGAGCCTTTTCTGAGAATAAAATGTCTGTTTTTTTCTGTCGGTGATAATCACTTATTTTAATATTGGAACAACAGCATTTATTTTACTTCAAAGCTTTAACTTGTATAACATCTCTGGCCATAAGAATATGAAAAAATGAATACGACGGTAGAGACGTTTTTAACTTTTTTAAAACATTTTTGACAGGAAGCACCCTCCTGACGATTGACCCGAAAACCTGCACTGTGAAAATCAAAGCCCGAATTGACAGAGATGGCGCAAACGGCGTGAAAACGTTACAACTGAAACTGTCGGTGACAGATTTGGGAAAGAAAACCAAAGACGCTGCCCTTACAGTGAAAATCGTCAATATAAATGACAACCCTCCCTTGTTCATGAAGAAATTATATACTTTTTCGGTGATGTCAAAACCGAAAGGTAACCAACATACTATTTTTTGCTATGAGTCGAAAGAGATAGTTGAGGCTGTTATTATGAAAAATAACCAGTCCCGTCTTTTTCTTTTCGTATTTCTTTTAAAGGACTAAATAAAACAATAGTACACTTCCCTCCTTAAGGTTTATCCAGTTTGACAAATCATCTCTATAATGACACAGATGCTAATTACATATATGACAAAGAAATTAACGAGTACAAATAACGGATTTCAGTCTTCTGTATGATACTGATACCGCAAAACGTCATTTCAGTGGGTCAGAGGCACGTTTTTAGGATTGATGAATTGATCCGAGGAAAACAGTCTTGTCCTGCAAGACAACGTTTTCAATCGTACCAAATTCAGTTAGGCTAAACGAATCTATCTCCCTATACCTCAAATGATTTTAAGATCTTCACACAAAATTGCCCACCAATGTGTTTTCTTCATACTGATAATTTCCGCTGTGACTACGAATGATTTGGTTGAGTTATGGTGTTTAACCCGTGGAGGAAACTACAATTGATATAAACTAATGTTCCATGGGTAATAATTTAAGAAATAAAGTTCGAAAAATATATTGCTACTTCACCTTTAACGGTGTTCACTTCATTTTCAAGAGTGATGCAAAAAGCGACAGTTATGATGGAGTTCATTCTGATGAACAAAACTGATACAAAAAGATGATAACTTCAGCGGATGCCAGTCACATATAATATTTACAGAGTCTGATTTAAATCGCCCTTGTTCCTACGGATAAAAGGTTTTAAATGTTGACTCTAGCGGGATTCGAACGGTCGCTATCAGGGGATTTTTCTCTCCACAAGGGTCTGAAAGCAGCCTCGAAGTTCGCGCGTTCCTACACCAGTTTAGCGCAGACAAACTTTGACATAAGCGGACCAATCACAACATCGCGTTTAAAATAAGGATAGCGGCAATCAAGTATCAGGAATGGTAAACGGGAGTTACTTGCCGCTTGATACAGATAACGAAGGCTTTTGCCGGAGTCAATGTAATTGGCGGCTTTCAGACCGTTGTGGAATTGAAAGCCCCTTATATAGTACGTTCGCATCCCGCTAGAGTCAATATTTAAAACCTGTATTCCCCGGAACACGGTCAATTTTAATCCGAATGAATATTGACACAGACAGATAATAATTAAACGCAATCAAATCTGATAAAAAAAATAAAAGGACGTTTCTTATCATAACGGAATTCAGTTTTTATTATACATTCGTAAGGTTAGGCGGTGATAACATTTTTATTTTATTTTATTTTTATCAGATAAAACAATCGGCACCATAACTGCGCAGGACCCGGATAAAGAAGGCAAAAAGAAATTCGACGTGGAACTTACTATTAAGGACGGCAACAAAAAAGGGGTTTTCACACTAGTCCACAACGAGCTGACGGCAGATATCAACAAACTGATGGACCGCGGCAACCTGCAAGACGAAAAGGGATCTTATAGTCTCCTCATAGAAGCAAAGGATAAACCAGTGTCCGGGACTCCGCTCGTCGCTTCCACGGTGGCTGTTATTAAGGTTAAGACATACATACATATTAATATTTGTATAGTCCCGATATCAAGCTACGCTTCTCGAAGGTGTATGTGTTGTTTTTACCCGCGGTCATTTGACCTACTTTTCCCAACATCTGCTCAATTCGGAGTTGGCAAGTTTCGCAGCCATTTCACGCACCACGTTCACTTACCATGCTAATCCTTAAGAGGTCACGGGGATCACATTCAGTATTAGAAGTACACTAACAGTTTCATTTTTAAAACTTTCAATCACATGAAAAGGTTTTGCTCGGAATTAAAAATTGACATCAATTGTTAAAACAATTCGATTTTTAAAGAACATTATATCAAATGTATATTCTCACATGTAATGTCACATGTCATGTGCTACCTCCATGCACAATCTGTATCTTCATTTCTCTTTGTAAAATTGCTCATGTACCGACATGTGTGGTTTTAAAGAATGACGATTCTTGAGTCTTGAATGAAAACTGCAACAGATTTTATGACACTAGCATATTGATGGTGTTTAGAAGTTTGAGCATTGTTTTTGGGAGTAAAATCATAGCGTTACAAATACGTCTTACAACAAGATGAAAAGGCGACGCAAACTAACAATATGTGAAACTCCTCTTCTGTTTGGCAAGAGAAACACATGAGAAATAAATTAATGTGTTATTATCTTTTTAAACTTCTTTTCTTTTAAGGAATGGTGTGAAAATATAAATGAACAAGAATGTATTTTTTCGATAGGTCTCTTCCATTGAGGATCTTGTTGTTGCCGGTAAGAAGAAGGCCAATTCAGCAGTGACCAATAAGTACGCCCCCAAGTGGACAGGAGTTCTACCAGTCGGCAGGAAATTTAAGATGATCCGGGTACTTGAGAATACAACAGTGGGCACTGTCATATTTACAGCACAGGCAAACGACCAGGACTCAGGACTTGCTGGGAAAGTTGTTTACGGATTTGTACCAGCACCACCAAGGAAAGGTACGTTAATGATACCTGCACTTATATGTTCTTACTGTAGAACACAATATAATATACATATACCGTAATATATAATGTTAAATGTTCATGGTTTATGTATTAAATATTCTTTAAAAATAACAAACTGAAGATTGGTCTTCATAATGAATGAATGAATGAATGAATCTCTTTATTTCCTCCAGATTTAGTCCGAAGATCATAATACATGTATATAAACACTTACATCAAGTAATTACAATACAATCACAACAAGGAATATTTACAAAGAAGAGACAAAAACATCTAGAATGTACACTTGAGTGAGGAGAGTAGGGTATAAAGGTATTTACAGAAAAGTACAATCATACATCTCCATGACATTTCTTCTATTTGATCAGTTATTGACAATTCCCCTCCAGAAAAGAGAGACAGCATTTCATCTTCAGTTAATAGTTCAATTTGTACATATATTTCAACATCAAATAGGTCAAGAAGTTTTGAGAAAAACTTATTTCTTCTGTACATGTAGTCTTCACAGTGTAAGATTATGTGGCAGTCATAATCGTTACATTGTCTTTTACAGAGTTCACAATATTTTGAAAATTTTGCTCTTGAGTTTATTTGTACACAGAATAATAAAATATCCCTGTATTGTGGATAAAAATACACCAGATTATAAAGTCTGTGAATACCAAAAGTAGTGTGAGTGAGGCGGTATCTGAACATATCCTGTCTTACTCTGACTTGAGTAGCCCATTTTTCATTTTTAGCTTCATTAATACAATGTACAACTATTTTACGCCATGCAGGTTTACATGGAAACATTCCAGTATTTAGATAGTTACTAACATGCGTATATAGGTTGTAGTTAAGAACGGTTTCTAAAAGTGTGTCACAAATACTATGTGACGCTTGTGATCTATTTTGAAATGTAGCTATTTGTGCACAGAACATGTCCTTAAAGGATGAGTTACATTGACTGTTGCAAAGTCTACCAAAGAATGAAAGTCTACATTTATTAATATAACCATCCATGCTCCACAAACCAAGATTTCCAAGTACAGAGGCAGAGGAAACACGTTTATTGAATCCCTGAATGTACCTAGCAAAGTATCTTTGTGTTCTTTTTACAAGATCATAATATTTACATTTTAGAACAGGTAGTAATTCACATCCATAGAAGCTTGTGGAAAGTATCATTCTTCTCCATATTCGTACAGAGGACATCGGGTGGAGATCAATACAATTTAAACCCAGGTTACTAAGAGAGTTTACCGATTGTCTTGCTTTCTGACAGTATGCTTTTACTCTAGATTTACAGGATAAATTATATGAGTTTGCTATTTTTAAAAAATATATATATATATACATTGTATATAACATTTCTTTAAAACTATCTTGGAAGTGCACTTTTCTGGATAACGTTGCGACGAGTATACCGTAACGGAAAATGCCGAAGTTTTCCGAATGTTTGTAATATCGCTGCTGCGTTCAACCCAAATTGCCTGATCTGCATGAACAGAAACAGTGATTTCCCATCGCGAACATGACACACCAAAAGCGTGTATACTGCCACATAAATGTATGTATGCTTTTCGGATCATTATACGAGGGGCCGTTACGGGGGTAGCTATATCATATATAAACCGAAGTGCCTGGCCCTACTAATTGATTTATGTGATTCTGTGTTAATGTTATCCGGTTTCGTCATAATTTTTTAAAGAAAATTATGATTTTACAAAATCAGGCAAGATATTGAACATATTGGTACAATAGCACCAATATTTAATGATATTATTCATAATCAAACCAGATTCTTTTGAATCGTTTTACATGAAAACATATTTAAAATGAATTGACACAAACTCAATAGATTAAGGTCTTAATCTACGCTTCGCGTGTTATAGATCTCACCAGTGCCACCGCTGTCAGGTTAACCTCTTACATGAATGTAGTTCAAATCAGCCCCACATTCTTTTGTTCTTGGTGACCCTTGGTTCGTGAAGACTTGTGTGATGTAAGATACTCGGAATTCGTGCAATACCGATTGTTGTTATAAAATCGAAAACAAATCTATGACCCAAATAATTTATACAAACGTTGCATAAAATTGTCCCTACTTCTACCTGTTGATCACAAACGTCAAAGCAAATCCTGTAAGGTAAATTAAGCAAAGCCGTCCCCGCACGCCATGATCATGATATGTAATGTTCCAATTGTTGGGTTTAATTTACATAGCTATAATTGTTATTTTTTAAAAGAGTTACGTTGAACAAATTGTATTAATTTTTGAGATTCTATGTACATCTAAAATCTATTAATTCACCAATATATACAAGCACAACAATGTTGACAGAAATAGAAGAAATGTTTCTTGTTAATAATTGGAAGGACATATGCAAAGTGGATGGATTCTTTTAACGTCAAAGACTGAAGTACTATAATTGAATTCGTCTTTGGTTGTTGATGGTAGGAATGTATGCATTTGTTTCACCTTGCTCACTGGGAAATCAATTACAGTAATTATATCAGCGTTTCATTTAAATTGCATGTATCTCTAAGTAATGCCCTTTAGAGATGTGCACGTTGATAGGTCGAAGTAACCTACTTCAGGTCAAGGGCGAAGGTGACCGCTTGAGTAATTTGGTCTTGTGATATCTATAATCTGTGTAACGTAATCGAGCAAAATCATAAGCTTATTTTAATTAGATTCAAATTGAGAAATATATATACTTCGTTAAATGTACGTTGTCTTTGATTCTTGTTTGCTGTAATTAATAGGAAAGCCTCCGACAAACGCCACGATGTATCTAAAGATGGACGCCCTCACCGGACAGTTAAAAGTAGCCATGCCCTTGAACTGTGATAAGAAGAGTGGGGGGATTGCCTATTTCAAAATAACCATATACGCAAATGATAGTGCAATCAAACCAAATTTCATAAAAGCTGGATTGAAGATTCTGCTGAAGAATGTCAACGACAATCCGCCGATGTTCAATCAGTCAATATACTACGCATCATTTACTTGTAACCATTTTCATAAAAATGCTATTTTGAATTTCACCTACACCGATTATGACAAAAACTCTCTTAAACTGCCTCAATTAACAGGTATTGGACATAAAAATTACATGATTTACAAATCCAGATACAAGCACAAATCGTTGAAGATCGGCTCAAAGGTCAAGATTGATGAATCTGTTGACCATACCCACGTAATAACAATGACCCTTTTTGATGGTAAGTACAATGGAAGCGCGTTGGTGATCATCCATTTTAAAAGTTGTGCTGCAAAACCTTCCACCGTGAAACCGTCCACTCCCGCCGTGACCTCAGCTGCTGTCACATCTGCAACAGTTCCAGAAACAGCTGTAACCGAACTAACTACAGAACCAACACCGGCTGCAACGACCACAACAGCTCTGCAAACAACAACAACAGAATTTATTTCCACAAAAGGGGAAACGTTTGTCACACTGTGTACAACGTTCAAGAAGGAACCAACAACTGAACTAACAACAACCACATCGACAACAACCACCTCTACGACACCAACCACCGTAACAACAAGTACAACCACAGCAACGTCCACTTCCACGTCCACGACCACAACCACCACTACCACCACTACAACCACTCGTCCCACAACACCTCAACGAACTCTAGCCCCATCCACTCTTCCATGCTGTTCCTGCAACGGTACGTATGCATAATGCCATGATACATCTACAGGCATGAGTTGGATGTTCTACATTTTCTTTTGACATATATATTTCGTTTCGTTTCTAAGCGTGTTATGATAATAATAATAATAATGATATCATGATTATTGTAATTTATATGATAATATAAAGTTTGTATAGCGCACTATTGTTTAACATACAACCACTGCGATTCACGGTGACACAAGGGAAGAGTATTTTGTTGATTTATGTATTAGCATTTTAAAAAGTAGGATTTAAAGTCTCTGATTGTAGCTGGTAGATAGTATTAAAGAGTTTCATATCATTTCATAGATTTTTTTTTAATTTTTCAGAACTTGAACGTGTCAAAAACTTATACAATGGTAAGTTTTGATTATTGTTTTGTTTTATATCATAATTCACATTTCAGATTGTAATATCTAATTTAAGTGAAACAAGCCGGAAACAAGAATCGGACAATCTAGTCCTTGATAGTTGATGTTTATGACTTAAGGTCTTGAATACCAACTACTGTGAAATAGCTGTTATAAAAGCCATTTAGAAAGTTTAGATCGATTCTATTTTAAGGATGATGTATGACATGAAACTTACACATACCCCAGACCAACCCAAGCCCAAAGTTCATATCGACATAAATTTATTCATTAATTTTCACAAAATTATTAATTTTGAATATTATCGGGAACATCCGCTTAACTAAGACTGCTTGGTAAGTGCATAATTTATATAAAGTGTCCCTTATTCTCCCTCACTTTTCCCTTCCCTTCATTTCCAGTATAAGTCCAAGTCCATCACGTATGTCTGTTCTTATTTCGTTTGGTTGACTTTTTTCAAATTCCCTGTTAATTGTCAAATAAAAGTCCGCACAAATCATCTTGAAAACCAACGCAATAGTATTTCTCTTATGTTCAGTATCGGCCAGAATATAGTTTTATCTTCTATTTCATTTAATATTTTCGAATGAGAAAAAAAGCACATTTTAAAAAGAACGGCATATTTTTAAACTTGAACTTTACTCGTTGAATGACGATTTTTCCGTGAAATTTTTCTTCTCAACTGATTTGTTCACTTCTCATCTTCAGACAAGCTGGCGGAAGGCGATGACGATATTCCACAAGAGAATGGAGCGACAGGTTGGGCCATCAAAGCAACGTGTATCGTCCTAGCGGCCTGTCTCCTGTGTACAGCCGTTTTCTGCATCGCCAAAAAATACGGATTGTGAGTAGGATTTTTTATTTAAATGTATTACTGTTTTGATTTGTCATCTTTTACATTCGATTTAGATGCATCAATGCTTGTTGCTCTCCAGCATGGATGACGTGCACCAGGCACTGATCTCCAGATAAGAAGCTCACCTGCGTAAAATACGCGCTTATATTCTGAAAAAATAATAAACTGGAACGTATTGTATACGTAACAAAATATAATAAATAAAAGTTTTCTTTATGTAAAAAGTAATGAGAAGTTCTTGGGCTGTGGTTGGTAACGATTTCAGCTTCGCTCTCAATATAATGAAAATGACAAAGAATAATTCAAACATTTATTAACATAAGAGCCTTTTTGCGAACCAATGAGAATGTTCACAACAGAATACAATACAGCACACAATTGTTAAAATTTATATTTAATAAATAACGTTTCAGTGGGAAGAATCAACGGCAGAAGGACAATAAACCACCGGAGACAAACAATCGTGAGTAGATTTATACTTTCGTCAAGAAAATTTATTTAAAAAATTTCAGTGAATAGCCTTCTGACAGTCTTTATTCAAATCAAAAAATTTTATGACACTATTTTACTTAAACTGGTTTTTTAAGCAAGGAGTAAAATAACTCTTATGTGTGGAAATAAGTTATGCAAACAGTAATTATTTTCAAACAGATTATTTACGTTTTCATCATGTTTATTGGAGAGAATTATGGCTTAATGTATCTTTACTTATTTTCATATTAAGATTTCTCTAATAAACGAAAAACACTAATTATAATTGACAAAAGTACATAAGAAATAATCATTCGGTTGTACGAATAAATTGAATAGTTGTTGGATTGATTTCAATTGATATGTGAATTAACAAACATTTTACATCAATTATTTTCTTAGGTCCCCCACCAGGGCAAGGACCAAAGAAACCGGACGATCACAACGATCTTGAAGCCAACAGGGGTAAGAATCTCGGGAACACGGGTCAAAAGGGGGCAATCCCTGATGTTCTGCCTGCCACTAACAAACCTCAACCAACTAAACCCAATGCCCAAAGTGCTCAAAATGAGGATGAAACCAAACGCAACGAAACTGCTAAACAAAGGGATGCTTCAATGAAAACAGAAATTCTTGCTAAGAAGAATGATGGAAACATTCGAAGGAACAGCAAAGGCTCTGGTTGTGGAGTTACTCAACCCCCTAAAAACAATACCAAAACACTACCAGACCAACATGGCGACAAGGGCAATGAACCAAAGGGAGGTAAGTCAAATAAGGCTGAAACGGATACCGCTAAAAAAGAAAATAGTCTTGCTAAGATTAAGGAAGGTGAAACCTCACCATCCGTTGAAGCAACTGTCTTAGGGATATTTGGACAAAATGACAAAAAGAAGAAGAAAGAATATCTTTCTAATGAAAAGGCAATTAAAACTTCTGAAGAAGACAAAAAAGGATCGAATACTGAGACTGAGGTTAAGAAATCCTCTAAAACCCCTGCAAGTGGCAAAAGATCAGATTTACTGGATATTGTGCAGTTGAAGGTTGAGAAAGATGTTGGGAGTGAAGAAAAAGGGAAAGGAGCGCCCGAGTCAAGTAAGAGTGCGGACGAAGTAGGATTGGAGAAGATCAACTCCAAAGATAAGTCACGTCACAGCACAGATGGGCCTGAAAGCATTACTTTAAGTGCCACTTCAACGAATGTCACAAGCAATGATGGGAAAGAAGAGGAACTATCTGAAAGCAAAGAGACTAAGAAATCAAAGAAAGCCTTAACGAAAGCAAAGAGTAAAGCATTAGCAAAAGCAAAAACTATAGGCAAGATGTCTAAGAAACGTTCAGGTGATGACGGGGAACAGAAAAAGAACGAAGGCAGTTCAGCAATTGAGGACTTTCCTACTCCAACAAAGAAAACAATACCACAATTACCAGATTCAATTAAGAAGCGGTGTTCAGAGATTCCAGATGAAGCAGAAAAGAGTCCAATTCCTGACCTTCCAGACTCAGCGAAAAACAAACCTCAGTGGGAGAATCCGAAGACTGATCCGATGAAGAACAGAATGCCCGATTTTCCGAATGAAGTACCCAGTAGACCTCAATGGGTGGCCCCAACACTACCAGATAAGCCTAAAGCTAAAGGAAAGGCAGGCTCTCTCAATCCTGATCGCCTACCAGAAAGCAACAGACCAGCATGGAATGATCCCAAAATGGACCCAATGAAGGACATGGCTGATGCTCTAGCAATGAAGACCATGGCTCTTATTCAGCAGACATCGAAGGACAGGCCTGTCTCCACGTATTCTGAGTCTGCTGAGGCTTATACCAAAGGTGCAAAAGAACGAAGAGACAGCAATACCTCCACAACGGTGAGTTGATGGTTCATCATGGACAAAACGTACCTGCATATTCATAGAGTCTTCCGCGGTAAGCTCGACCACGGCAAAGTCTACCTTTAGACAACGCCGAGAGATGCGGAGGCATCACTTAGTATTTTGACTCTAGGATTCAGTTTGAATATTCAATTCGAAGTAATTCTTTCTAATAAGTTTGATTTGGGCAGAGATATCAAAGGGAGAACAAAATTAGTAGTTACTAATGTTGAGGGGGGTTTATGTCGTAGCATACTTTAGGCATTTCCTTGTTAAAACTGGTATAAATATTTATACATGATATTTTAGATCCTAATCCAATCTTTGTGTCGTCACGAACACTTCGGTTTTAGCTAATCTGACCCGGAAGGTCAGTTAGGCTTTGGGTATGACCTACGGTCTGTTAATTTTTCAAATTTTCGACTTATTTTTCGGACTTCCTGCGCCCCAAAACATTAAGTTTTGTAGAAATGTACCTTAACCCAAGGGGATCCAAATTTATTGCTTTGGAAGTGACCCTCCCCCCCCCCCCCCCCCCCCCCCCCCTCAAATATGGGCGTGCCATTCATTATCTCTAGAACCTTTAACCGACGTCTCTACGAAAAACTGGTTTTCAAAATATAACCTTTGTGATATGGAGACTCAAATATGTCAACCTGGTCTTGCCTTCTCTGTCAGTCCACCAACAGATCTAAACCTAAAGTAGTTTCCGAAGGAAACTCACATTTTCAGAATGGTGTCTTTCAATTGAATAATATTGCTGCTGTAATACGAAATGAACCGAGCCCAAGTGTATTTCTATAGTGCAATTGATAAGCAAAATATTAAGATAAAAATAACTGGCCAGCTTTAGGGTAGACAGTGTGTGAACTCGTTAAAGAAACCCTGCAGGTGCACTTGTATTCTCTTATTGCATAATTATGCCTTATGAAAGTTGATAAAATGTACAAGGAGCTGGGATTAATAGTGACGTATAAAAGATGTTGTTTGTTTGAAAGAATCAACCATGAAGGACTGATGAGTTACAGAGCCCATGACTCTTTATTTTTTATTTATTTTTTATTTACCCGCTATGATTTCAATACTTTTTCCGGATATGTTAATTCCAGGTCCATTCACTTGGAACGCCATTAACCACATGACATTTTTTCCACAATAAGATAATTTTCAGGTTTTTTTAGAACGATGTAACTCGTTGGTTTGTATAAGATATCGAGCATAATAAAGCTAATAACCCGTCATCATATAGCCATTAGCAGTCTGTTTGACCCTTGCGGCATTAACATATAAAAGAAGAATCTGTATATACCATCGCTTCAGGTTGATAAAAATCTTGCATATGAAGAGTAACCTAGGCACAAGTAAGAGTCCACGTTCCCCTTAGGAAGACATCAATCTCATTAAAATCAGAAAAGTTGTCACTCATGAATCGCTGCAGGAACGTAAGGTAGTAAAGTTAACGGAACTATAACCATTAGTTTTAAAACAGGAATAAGTAAAGGATAATAAAAATTGTCTTGATGATTTCAGAAATCTCTACCACCGCTGGCTTTAAGTGATCACGATGGCGTGAAAGCAAAGAAGAGCAAACGGCAGGCAGCAAGGTGATCTGTACAGAATGATTACCCTACGTTCTCTTTTTGTGTCAGGTGATCTCTTTATATAGAATATCGCGTGGATATCATCAGAAGTGTTTCATGTTGCATATTTAAAAGTTGAAGTATCTTTTTAGGGTATTTCGGGAAAGAACGATAACAAGTGTTTTCAGCTATAATGGCTTTTTCAGGTAATATACTTTATTAGGTATATTAAAATGGTAATGTGACCAAGATTTGGATGTGTGTTATGTTATTCGGCTTGTGTAGAAATGTTTGATATGAGAGTACGCTCGTTTGCTTGTCGGAAATGTGCTGATTTGTGATGTTAAAAATATTTCTTGATGTTTAAAAGCCACATAAACCTTGTGTATTTATCAATTTAGAACAATATATTTTATCGAAAGTGAAATAATGACTTTTTATAACTTAAAGTCAGAATTTCGAATTGGAACTGTCGAATTCTCGTTTTTTATTTATAAACAATACATTGAATGAATAAATTCTCCTGATTAGCTATGAATATCAATGCATTTACTCATCCCTAATGTATCAATAGATATTACCATTTAAAGAAACATATTCGTTGTTCGTCTTCTTAAATAATATCTTGAATTAATGTACCAAAAAATTCTTCATTATTTCTTCCCATTATTTAATCCATATATTTTAATAACCAGTTTGTGTCTTGGCTATTCCTAATTTTCAATATTTTTAGTATTAATATCTATTAGTACATATGTCTGAGGTCTCAACCAATGACATTTCCCCATCAAAAACAAATTAAAGTTATATTTGAAGTGCTCTTTATTTTTTTCACCGATTTATTCATCTCATGAAAAGGTCAACTGTATCAGAGTAAGATATTTGAAAAACAATTATTTTCAAGATCAATTTCACAGATTTACGTAAAAGAACTACAACAAGGATTTAAAAATCTTTACCAGAAGAGACGGTATATATCAACTGTCCATCTTTATTACATGTAGGTCCTCAAATAGAGGCACAAAGTCAAAATGAAAATTGCCAATACTATCTGAAGTTTCTTGTCTTCCTGTATTTCGTTCCCATGTCCTATTGATTTTCTTGTAAATGTTGAATAGCCTACAGTGAAATAAGACCCGCAATACGTATGTATTATTCATTATTGATGTTCAAAACGTTCAGATACTTAATAATATATGACGCTTTATTTGCAACAACATTTCATGACATGCCTAAATGTTTTCAAAGATTGTTTGTCATGCTGCTTAAAAATGCATTCCAGTTACAGGATATCAGAAACCCCAATTATACTTACAGTAACACAATGGAAACTTTTCCGCTCCTGAAAACATTATCTGCTTCTCAATATATAAGCATATTAACAAATATTTATTGAGGGATGGGTATACGTTTTGAGAGCGGATTTTTTATATTTACATTTAATGTTCTCTTTGATTTGGGTTTTCTCGGTTTCTAGTGCTATTTATTAATCTTTGTATGACCATTTATGTTGCCAGCGTACATACATGTACATATAAAGGCACAGTTACATGTTTACGCGTGAAATTAATTGTTTACAATTGCAAGACAATGTATATTTTAATCGAAATCAAAGAAGAAGTTTAAAAACGACCATACTATGATCAGTTATGATAGGCACATAATTTTTCTACCACAAATGATTAAAATATGTTCAAATGGCCGCCACTGGTTTTTGCTTGATTTTCTGTTATTATTTTTCCTCTTAAACTACGGGGGATCGACTTGAGTTACGAAATGTTTTTTGCCTTCCGTGGACAATACATTTGGCTAAAAGTAAACGTTTATTTGGGAAAATTTGAAAAAAATAATGTATAAAGAACGTGTTAGTGTTGCTTTAATATACAATTTGTTCGTTGTTCGTTGTTAATTGACGAATCTCATTGATTTATGAGTTAACAAAACGTATTACCTTTGTAAATGCTTTACAAAAGTAATTTAGATATAAGTAAAGCTTATTTCTTTTTTATTATTTACATAATTGTTCTTCTGAAAATAGAAACAGTAATGTGCAGTAAAAATAATGTAACACTTTGATATTACGAGTTCGAATCCGACTGGAGGTGTTATCTTATTCAACTTTTTTGAATACTTTAACAGTTGATGAGGAGCCTAACGGTTGTGACTCAATTAATGCAAGTTTATGGGAGACTTATTTATTTCTTAAATAATATACTCTTGTGCAAATGTAGTGTGACATTGTCTTTGTAATAAAACATGTAATTTCTTATTGAATAATTTTCTTTTATTTGCCTTATGACAAGCGCTCATGAACAGCGTTATATTTAACTGCAATGAAATGCCTTTAATACGTTTATGAAATTATCAGATATAATTCTTCACCCATGAACGAGAAAAAGCTGCTAATGTTTTTCCTTATACATAGATAACATTACGATGTAAGCCTTAGTAAGACTTGCGCACCAACTCATTGTTCCTAAGTTTGGCTGTTCTATGAGGGGAAATGCACCTGAAATATTGAAATACTTTGAATATCTAATGTTTCGATTCAATTTGTTTGATGAGTGCAATTAACGAAGATTCTGATCTTTAATCACCATCATAAAAATTTATGTCTTCCTTTGGTTCTATTATTTCAAGGTAAGGAGTGTTTCGGGAACATCGTTAACGTCAAAGATTCGATGCCCTGTACGAAGGGCATGGTCGGCCAGGAATCTCTAATCTTACTTTAATATTGATTGGTACCAATACCTGTAATACTCTAACATTTGCGTTAAAAGAATTAATAGGTCATGTACATGTATGGCTTTAACTGACCTCCTCTGTAACAATGACAAATAGGTATAAATATACCGCAATGTTAACAGGTTCATAATCCCAAACAGACACCACATGCTGAATCTCGTGTTATGTTTTACTTGGTATTCAAAAGTTTCCTTCCTTGTATATGGAGAAATTTTTCTGAATACTCATTAAAATCAATTATTCACGAATGTCAAATGTATATTGTGCTATAAAGCAACTCGTGAGACACAGTTTGAATAAATGATGAATTACCTCAACGTCACAAAAATGTATTTCGAGTTTTTGGTTCTATCAATTTAAGGAACAGGGAGTTTCTGGTTATTATCATTAACGTCAAAACTTCTATATTGTATACTAATGGCATGAACGGTCATAAGGCTCTAATCTAATTTTATCCAATCTTACTTTTGATTGGTGCCATTAGTAATCAAAATAAGTATCAATATGAAGAAGAATTGATGCTTGAAAGTTCTTTTTTGTATATCAATGCTGGTTATGTATAAATATACCGACAATGTTAGCGCTAAGATGTTCTTTATCTATCGCATGTCAAAAACTCTTGTTTAATAGTACGAGGTATTCAATTATAGTTTCATTCGTATGCTTCAACGGAATTTTCTGAATATTCATTAAAATCAATTATTCAGGAATGTCAAATTAAGAGACAAATTTCGTATCATTCGGTACACTTTCGAATGCGATATTGTCTACCGATTATAATTGAGTTAAATCTTTTACCAATACCCAAAAGACACATGTAGATGTAAGGGTCTGTTACAGTGAGATCACGTACTGCTTTCTGAAATGACATACGAAGAAATTCAATCGTTGCTATGGAAAAACGCACATTTGCACATATGAAGCATAAATATTATGTCACTACTTTTCTGTCATCATATTGGCAATGCATTTTCTGTTTCATGACGGAGGGATGAATAAATAAAACATGCACTCAAAACATATATAATTTCGCACACACGATAATTACGGAGGTTTTATCTTATCGTAAAGCCACGGCAAGGATCATACGATTGATATTGAGTGTATGTATTACACATAAAAGTTCCAGCAATTGTGATGAATCGTTATTGACAACAAAGCGCTCGTAAAATATTGTTCAATGTCTCGAGATTAGTTCGATATCAGCTACAGATTATTGGCTAATAGAACACTTGACAGTCTCAGATAGATACTTGGAAGCTGTCGGATAAATGGAATGAGACAAATAGACGCAAGAAGTACGGAACGAGACAGATTGGCGGATGGAGACGAATAAAAAGGAGACGGATAGATGAGATGAGACAGAAAGACGCAAGAGAAAAATATAAATGGAATGAGATAGATAGATGGAATGAGGAAGATATACGGAATTAAATAGAAGGAAAGAAATACAAGGAGATCTTTTACATGGAATAAGATATAGAGATGGAAGGAGACATATAGATAGGAGAAAAACAGAGAGATGAAATGAGATAGAGAGATGGAGGGAGACAGATAGACGGAATAAGAAAGCGAAATTTAATGAGATAGATAGACGGAGTGAGATAGATAGAAGGAAAGAAATACAAGTAGATCATTTACATGAAATAAGATATAGAGATGGAAGGAGACATATAGAGAGAAGAAAACAGACAGATAAAATGAGATAGAGAGATGGAGGGAGACAGATAAATGGAATAAGGTAGCGAGATTGAATGAGATAGATAGATGGAATGAGACAGATATAAGATGGTCCATTGGATGGATATATATATAGACAGAAAACGAGATAGCATGAATAAGAAGAATAAATATAGATGGATACAGACAGAGGGAAGGAGTAAGAGAGACAGGAAGAGACGGATGGAATGAGACAGATAGTTAGAAGGTAACAGATATTCGCACCTGTTAAATATCAATAATACAGTTGACTTTGATTGATGGAGTGCAAAGGTCACGTGACCCGAGCTCTACTTTGCCTTGACGGGGATGACGTCACTCTTTTGTATTAACAGTGGATTATTATTTTTATACACAACTAATTGACTGTCCTGGTCAGAAGGGTGTTGTTGTTTTGTGTTGAACAAAATATCTATATCGATAAGATAAATTTGTGAAACGGCAGTCGCCCTACCGTTAAATCAGCGCTTTTATCAATGGGCTACGAAGGGATATCAGAAATAAAGAGTTTGTAAGTACAAATCCTATGTTGTTTATTTGACGGGAAATGCACGTTGAGAACATGGCTAGCATGATGTCAGCAGGTGGATTCTGGATTTTGCCTGTCAATCGCTTTGCGGTGCATTGAAGATATGCAATGCACGTGTATGGACGAATCCGATTCAAGGGTTTCTGAAGGTTGCGTCCCATATCCGTTGACTGAGCGTCGAAAATTGTATTATGCATTCGGAATCGTGGATTCAAGAATCTGAAAGAAACGTACTTCTGAACCTTTAAGTTGTTTTATAATATCGTTTTAGCACGACTTACAATATTCTGTATACCTATGACAGAGGAGCAACCAAACAAAGCCTTTATGTAACCTTAAACGATATTATGGACAGCTGCATATCAAAAGTTTGTTAACTTACTGCTGTATCTTAGTGCAAATATCATGTATTTTTTATTTGGTTTGAACACCAGTAAAATAACTTCAGTAGAACTGCGAAAGGATCTCAAAGTGTCAATATGTAAAATAGCCAATTTCTAACTTATCGTGGGAATGTCTGGTATTTCGCGCTAAAAATTTAAATTCTGTATGATTAAATAGACAGAAGGGGTCGCATTTTCGAAATTCTGATTTCCTTAAATGTCGATTAGAATAGTCCATTTCGACTCTCTGAGAAAAAATAGGCAAAATCATATTGACTTTGTGCAAACGAACGAACAAACATAACTTGTGTTTAAAGCTGTTGATCACTTATAATAGATTTTAAAGAATAAAATAAAACTCAATGTTTCCAAAATCATGACCCCTGACCACTTCAGTGACCTGCTAAAAACTATTGTGGTTAATTGTCGGGTATGGCATACGATTGCGTTAAGGTGAAATGGATCTTCACTTCTGTACTGAAAATAAAAAATTAACCGTTTAATTTTCGCAATGCTACGATGTCTCAAAGACATGCCAAATTACATGATATTTGCACTGCAACACGCACGTATGTGAACAAACTTTTGGTATGCAGTGGTCGTTAAAAGTGCATACGTTGTATTTTGGGTGAATTTGTTTGATATATCACATATAAATAAGTCGCAGTAAGGTTTGGGTGCAATGATACACTGAATTTCAGCGCAGTACCAC
Source organism: Phorcus lineatus (assembly GCA_921293015.1). Classification (NCBI taxonomy): domain Eukaryota; kingdom Metazoa; phylum Mollusca; class Gastropoda; order Trochida; family Trochidae; genus Phorcus; species Phorcus lineatus. Next base: position 37,972,519 of record OV121086.1, on the reverse strand, counting down.
CCATGGTTCGCTAGTTCCAGCCGATGCTCGCAGGTTTCACCGCAATGCATAGCCACAATAGTGTTGCGGGCTTTCTCCCTGCAATAATACTAGCAGCCGCGATATAAGTGAAATACTTTTGAAAGCGGCGTTAAACCCCAATTCACCTCAACTCACCTACAAATAAGTGAATGATAAGTAAGATACGCATAGCAACTAAATACTCATTCAGGTCGAATGAACATTCTGAGGCGTCCAAAAGTACCATTTTAAATTCTTTAAATTTGAAAACAGAGCATCCCTACGTACAATGTATAGTAAATCAATATTTGTAGACTGAGTTTAGTATTACAGAATCTTGATATATTATTGTTTTAAAGTTGTATCTGTGTAAATTGCGAATACAAAATTCATGATGCTTTTAAATTGCCGTCCGTTTCGCATACATTAATAATAAAAGAAGGTTTTTCAACTGCTCTAAGTAAGTTAAAGCCATGGAAACTAAAAACAAACAGCATTGGGACATAAATTTTAGATAAATTCTAGTCTCAATAAGTAAACTTGAAAAAAACCAAATATTTCTTTCTTGCGATATGTTAAGTCATTACTTAATGTGACAATTTGGATGTGACTTTACAAGGTAATGTTGATGCGCTGTTTTGGCTTATGATTATGTGTCATGTTCAAAAATTAGAAATTTGATTAAGCTAGATGGTAGTAAAACGAGAATTATAAAAGGCGTTTTGGATAGTTATATAGATTAAAACCTTAATGTATCTATAATTAAAACCGACGAGGAAAATAATAGTTTAAATATCTACTCTTTCATTCATTTAAAAAAATAATTCATCCACATTAGTGACATGAATGAGTGTATATTAATCGAATCAACATTAATCAAATACTCATTTAACTGCATCTGTGAACTAAAGTTTTTATACATGAAAGATAGATATTTGATTTTTTTTTTAAAGATTTCAAAGTTAACGTTTATTTTGAACAACACTCGTAACGTAACCAAACACTTGTTAACGGTTTAGATAAGCTTAATCAAGTTCATATTTAGTATAGTGGTTTAACATCCATCTGCACGTTTCCCCTAAAATTCGAATGTTCTGAGATTATTTATCTTATTTGTAGACGAACAATACAATCACCCACTGGGACCATTTCAAGAAATACCTTGTATTATTTGTGCTAACTCTGCATTGACTATCCCCCTGTACTTAAGGAGGGAAGTTTGAACGGATTCACGTGATGTTACGTGTAATAATCAGCCTAACCGCGATATGTGGAGTGTATGCGCTCAGGACAGGTACGTATATCTCTCTGACAAACTTCTTTAAGAGACAATCATGGTGTTTTTGTTAAAACTCTTATTCACAATTTCAAAACCAAAACCAAGAAATACCAATGATATTCCCAAATTGATTGATGGTTTGTTTTTTTTCACAACACCAGTAAATTCCTTACTTGGCTGGATAAAAGTTGTTTTGATCTGTGAATGTCAACTTGGCAACAACATTATTTTTGACATCTGAAACCAAAAGTTCATTGTGTAGTTTTGGCATTAAACAATATTATTTTTGGTAAAAAAAATCAATACCAATAGAAATTTATTCTTGGTTTCCTCAAATATGAACAAATTTGATAAAATTTATTACAAAACCTACGTTTTACATGTACACAATGATTTATTCAGTCAAATTACCCATTTTGTTTCAAAGAATAAATTGCAATGTATTTGAAATGTTGTGCAATTACATTGGTAAATTAGTATTTTCCGGAATTCACAACCTCCTATACTTCCTGAGGGGATATGTGTGACATATTGAGCCCGAGCCATAAATCGAACGCAGGTTAAAATATAACCCGGGCGTTCATAAGGACCTGTTAAAAAGGGTTTATACTCTAGGTGTTCGTGGTTTTCTTCACAATGATGTAGCCTAAATTTGCGTTCTCCAACAGTAACCGAGAAGACGGTCTCTATCGCCTTGACTTTAAAGGAAGGTACGAAACCAGGAACTCTGGTATGCAAGATGTCTTCGGGTATAATGCCCATAGACGTACCAAGTCCTTTGCACATCAGTAACAACAGCCTTGTTCTATATCATAAATTGGACTACGAGAGGCAGAGAAACCATCTTTTAAATCTAACGTACGTATTTGATATTCAACAGGCCCGTAGCCACTATTGAAGCTGGAGAAAACCTAAGCAGACATGGCCTCATTTTTACCATCATTATAATATTTTACAATGTTAAATGATAAATAAAAACCTAAGCAGACATGGCCTCATTTTTACCATCATTATAATATTTTACAATGTTAAATGATAAATAAAAACCTAAGCAGACATGGCCTCATTTTTACAATCAGTAAAACATTTTACAATTTTAAATGATATATTCAAACCTAAGCAGACATGGTCTCATTTTTTACAATTATTGTAATATTATACAATTTTAAATGGAACGAACGTCAGACTCTAATAACTGTTTTCAGACCGTTGTGAAGAGGAATCTTCCCAATGAATTGACTTCGTTTCCTGCTTTTTTCAAACTGATATTTCTCGGATTACCGCTGGTTTTAATCAGATTCCGTTGCCCTTTTCATAAATACATGTAAAAAAACCGACCAAGATTTTTCTTCATAACCATTTGTGTTTTATGTATCCATTTTCTACCTTCACAAACAGGATCACAATTGGTTCATCGACAAAGACGCTACCAATCCTAATAAGAGTCGAGGACGAATACGACGAGCCTCCTAAAATAGCCTTGCTGTATGAAGCGTGTCGACTCTCTGAGGAACTTCCTTCAGGAACAGACGTTGGCAACATGTTCGTCGTCACAGACAGAGATGTGAACGACTTTCATCACTACTCGTTATCAGGTAGTAAGTTAGAAGCATCAAACATGGCAGACACAATTCAGAAATAACGAAAACTGACGTAAAACTTCAAAAATCGTTGAGACGACTGCATGTACATTTTTGACTGACCATGATAATAAAGAGTTCGAAAAATATTTCAGTCTATTTTACAAGTGAGTACCATTTCCCCGGGTCTCTTAACTTCCATTGAAAAGGTTAGATATTTTTTAAGAAACTTGCCTTGCAAACGAATACGCTCAGATTTGGTGTTCTCATCATGTAGCAATTAATATTTTTCAATATCTGCGAAAAAACTTAATTGTCACAACTAGACTATGTTTTCTTCAATGTGCATATTTCCAAGATTTTCATGGAAGACAAAACTTTTTGTTTTATTTTGTTATTAAACATCATTAATACTTTGAACGTTTTTTATAGTAACTGCTAAATTCAACACGCCGATGATTTCCTAATGATTTGGCATACTATTTATTAATTAGTTTACTTTTTATTTAAATCTAAAAAAAGGTTATGTCCCTTTTTTAACAAAGGTAACTTTTCGGAGTACCTGGACATTCACCCCCGCACGGGCCGCATCACCATGAGAAAAAAGATCAACCGAGACGGGGAATCGGGCATTGTAGTACTGCATGGGCTCAAGGTCAAGGTCACTGACATGGGGAACAACTCCGACGAGAAGAAACTGGTGATTGAGATAGTTGACGTCGATGACAACCCGCCACGGTTCGAAGAAGCACAATATGTGTTTAACGTTCATCCTTTGAGTAAAGGTAAAGGCATTAAACTCCTTTATTCTTATAATACTTCATCCTTATTATTACTCTCCATGTAATATTCAGCCGGGATGATACATAATTACCTTTAAGCGAGTTCCCTCTATATTTATATTAACTTCTGCATATAACTAATCTACAGGCGATTTATTTACCAACGTCTTGAAAAGAATGCTTTTATGTTTTCATTGATCCGAAGAGTTTATGGTAATTCGTGCTCCCGTACATTAGTCAGTTTGACGCTGTCAAGTTAGATGAATGAAGTTTGCAAATGTCGTAAAGTGACGAATGCAAATTAAAATCCTCCAGTAAAACAGAAACGCAATAAATGGACGAGAACTCACGAAAAAGGTAACCGTAAAACAAAAGGCCATAAGCGATGTACTCTAAGTGAAAGTCAACACTTGTTGTTGTGATTAAATTAAGTATAACGTCAGGAATATTCGCAGAATAGGGTTGAAGCATTCAACGGTATAGGAATCTATGCGATTGTTAAAATAAGGAAAGTTTACGTCCTAAAATATCCTCGTCTTCCAATCTTGTGTATTTGCATTGAAATGTCCCCTATCAAGTCGATATGGAAACTTTTATTTAATCAAACTAACTTCATATTAAACTTAAAGTGGCAGTAACACGTTTTTAGGTAAATAAAATGATCTCACAAAACTAAAGTAAATGTTACTAATAACAAGATAATGTTTTTAAATTCAAAGAATCGTTTCTAGAACGAATGTGCCTTGTTCAGTTAAGCTATTCGAATCCATGTCCCTCATACTGAATGATTGAAAGGTGTGCACACTAAAATGACCGCCAGTGATTTCTGCTTGATACTTGATCATTTAATCTACGGCTACGGTTGATTGGGTTGAGTGATGAGATGTTTATCTCTCTGAAGATAACATATATGCTAACTTATGATGAGTTCGGCAAATTTGAAGAAATAGAATTTTCAAAAAACGTGTAATGTTTAATTTCGATATGTGAAACCTAAATTTGATTTGAATTAGGGTTTCTAGTTGGATAAATAGTCAGCACAATATAATTCATTATCTAATTTCCGATTCTAAGAATTGTTTCTATTTCACTATACATGTCACTAAATTAACCATTTGACTTTACAAAACAAATGCTCATCTTTTTCATAGAGGACATAAAATCACAATCATAAGAACCAAAATAAGGCAGTCTTCTTTACAAATTTGCACTAACCCGTCGGCAGAGTCAACAATTGGAAAACTACGGTGTTCCGATGCGGATGTCCTACTTTACCACAGGAAACCATGTAACATGTCAATCGTGTCTGGAAACCCTGACAGCATCTTCTACATCAAAACCACCGTGCTGTTTGCGCGTGTTGAGGACCTGAAGAAGGAGTCCGTACACGTGTTATTGGTCAAAGCAGATGACTCCGTTGATGAAAACCAGTTTGTCAGTGTCATTGTCATGGTAGGTTTTGGTCAATGCAGAAGAATCCGTTGATGAAAACCAGTTTGTTAGTGTCATTGTCATGGTAGGTTTTGGTCAATGCAGATGAATCCGTTGATGAAAACCAGTTTGTTAGTGTCATTGTCATGGTAGGTTTTGGTCAATGCAGATGAATCCGTTGATGAAAACCAGTTTGTTAGTGTCATTGTCATGGTAGGTTTTGGTCAATGCAGAAGAATCCGTTGACGCGAAACAGTTTGTAAATTTCAAGTGCCTTGATTTTCTAAATACCTGGAACAACCAACGATTGACTTGTTTAAGATATAATTTTTATCCAAATGTGTTATCAAACATTACAAAAATCTCATTTCTAAGAATTTAATCAACGAAACAACTAATTTCTATTACATGTAACCAAAGCACTTTGTTTTAGATATGATTTCATTAACTAATATTATCTAATCTTGTTTACACACAAGTTCAATCATGGCATGCATTTAAGTCGACAAGATTTTGAAATAACTAAATAAGCCCTAAGTAACATATATCAGTTCGTCTCACAGACGTTCATGTAATGAAACTTCATAAGTTATGAACAAGAACTATGGAATAGAGTTTCTACTTAATTTGTCGTTTCATTAATTACTATTTATAGGTACAATCCAAAGTTCACAAGCCTCGAAAAGGCGACAACAACCAGAATCAAAATAATTTTTCTCCAAAGTTTATACGTCCAGCAGTAAAGAACGGAAGGTTCAGAACAGTGAAAGTCCCAGAAGACACCGCGCCAGGAACAGTGGTACTTGATGTGACCGCCGAGGACGAGGATAAAGGGGAAGCCGGCAATGTCAGTTTCAGCTTCATGCCTTCCTCAAAGGCAAGACGTAAGTTTTACCTTCTTTTTATCAGTAATTCTATTCTTGCATATGTAACTTATAGGGGTACATGTAATGGTGATTACAAAGCTTATGAAGAAGGTGTTGGAGTCATATAACTACTGAAGAATGGTATGACAATCCCCCAATACCTTCAAGGTAATCGAGAAAGTTGACTTCAGCAATTCCGTCGGAACAGAGACATTATCCTACCCCATGCAAAATCCCAATTTCTGATTGATCAACGTGATCCTTTTGATACATGTACCAGTCACTCTTCCTCTTAAACGGCTTGATAAAGTTTATCCACCCCTACAAAATAAGTGAAAAAAAATTTAATCGTTCGTTAAGATCATAACCTTATAACATTCTGTCAATGAGTGACATAATGATAAATAAGATCCTGTTAGGTAATATGCAAATCCCCTTAGGTCTAAGAAATCATTTGACGAATGTTATACCTATATGTGATAATACGAATGGACTCTCCATGGACGACGTAAGTTAGTATAAGTATGCTAAATAAACTTCGAATATGAGATCTTGTAAGGGATAAGTGCATAAGTTAATTGAAATATGAACAGCTAAACAAAATAACTAACCAAGGAATTCACAAAAGATCGCTTCTTGTTACTTATCAGCATCTGTATAAAAAATAATCATTATTGATAGGATGCCTAAGAAACGGACGGAATTGGTGCTTTTCGATGCAGCTTGATCTTTGTTTTTGGTATTTACTGATATTAATGTTATGAGGGGTTTGATGATGTCGAGAGGCTGTAACTTGAGCAAGTGGTTCGAATATTGATCAAGAGGTAAATTTGAGAAATATGGCTAAAACATAGATGTAAGGCGTGTGTTTTCTTAGCGATAAACTACTTCATTGGAAGAAAACGTTTTTTACCATGATAAAGTATGACAAAAATGAATTTTAGATAAATTTGAAATGAATATATTATGAACCGTACAATAAAACGGACAGAATACAATTCTAAATGATACTTCATTTGAAAATAATCATGAACATATAGCTATGTATCTACATTTCATCTTTTTCTTCAATTCATTTTTGTAAAAAAATTAATTGCTAGCGGTTTTATCGGATTATTGTTGAATACAATGAATTTTTATTCAGAATCCATCAAACGTAAACCAAACCTAGCTGCTATGTACTTTAAAATGGACCCAGTGTCGGGTAACCTTACCGTGGCCAAGCCGCTCGACGCTGACAAGAGAACCGGAGGAACTAAGGTGTTTTCCATTGTAATTATAGCAAGGGACAACGGTCAGGAACCAAAGATCACGAGAGCAAGAGGCAAAATTATCCTTGTCAATGTTAATGACAATGCTCCTGTAATGGACAAGTCGCTTTATAAACGGATAGTGACTTGCGATGACGATATTCGGGATGATTTGTTGGTTCTCAAGATAAAGGATCTTGACAACGACATTGTCAGTGCTGTTACTGTTGACCGTGACAGTAACCAACGTTATTCAGTTCACAAAAAGGGACGTGACTATGCGCTGAGACTGCATTCAAACATTGATGTTAAGAACCTATCAGATTCAGTTGACGTTGTCACGATCATCGCATCGGATCGAAAGTTTCTTGCCAAAGCAAAAGCAATGATTATCTATACTCCATGTGAGCCAAACATTACGACAACCACACTAAGGCCAAGGTCAACCATAACGTCAACAACACTGCAAACGACGACAACGTCACTTAAAGCGTTGACGTCCTCGGTCGCAGATACAAGTGCGAGTCAAAACACGTGGTTTGACGTAAGCAAAGATGCCATGATTACATCATATGTTGCAAGTGATAACCCGATAACCCTTGTGACAATCTGTCAGACATTTTCTCAAGAGGAAAAATCTACAAATCGTCAAACTCCGACGACTGTTAAACCGTCTTTGACGTCACCAAACTTCCGTTCAAGGATGAACAGTTTTTCAACTTCAGCTGCAAACCATTTTCATATGACTGCGTCAGCTACCTCTACGAGGATGCCATGCGCCTGCAAAGGTAATACTTAAGGAATAGTATATATTCTGATCAAGCATCTGTAGGCTTCAATTTTTTTAAATCCAAATCCCGTGACTTTGTAATGCATCTGACATTCATTGTCATTCAAGCTGCGATATCATGTTAAAACTCAAATAAACAGTCCTTTAATTGATTATTTAGACTTGAAATCTGTACTTTCTGCAAAAAAGGTTTTTGGACGAGATTCATAGTTTGAATGAAGTTAAACGTGTGTAAATCAGTTTAACGAAACGATTTCTCTTTCCTAATTTTTTTTTAAATTAAAATTTTTCTAAGGATTAACAGAACATTCACCTTGGTATCTGCATGATACCTGCATTCTTAATAGAACAATTCGATAGGAAACCTTTCCATCGTATACTGAGGGGGGAAGATACATGTAAGGGGTCGCATAAAGTAAGAGATTCAGGATGATATTATACGCGTAAATAATAACCTACTAGAGTTGATGCATTATTATACAGTAATTTTTTATCAACTTTTTTTATTTTTGAATCTCCATCAATACAAGTCATTCAAAACAGTTCATTTTATAGAAATGTTACATAAATACATAATTTGGACGGCATGCGCTAATACTATCAAATTTCAATGGATAGGAATAGTAATCCGAAGTTTGCAGATAAAGTAAATCAGAAAGGATTATGGCATATGGACCAAAACTTTACGAAGTTTTCATTCTTGCACTCTGAATAGTAGTTGTAGCGGTCAACGTAAATTATACAGTATATATATATATATATATATATATATATATATATATATATATATATATATGAAAGTATTAAAAAATACAGAGAAGATGTAAATCAACTTTCACAATCATGACTTTATCTTTTTTCCAATATGCATATTTCTGCTACTTGATTCGAAGCTTCTTCAGGGAATGTATGATTGAAGCACAGCAGCAGTCTTAAATAGTCTTCAGTGTATCTAAGTAACAACACAATGCAACACAAACATCAAAATAATCAACAAGAAAAACTCTATTCAAATTTGGAAACCATTCATGGCAAAGAGTTTGCAGATACCTTCCGTACACAATGGAAACGGTATTTGGATGATTGCTTTATATTCTGGGAGAACAAAACTGTAGATATAAAAAACATTGTGCAATTCCTACAAGACCTTCATCCAAAAATTAAATTCACGATGGACACAAGTGACCATGAGCTCCCATTTTTGGATATATTAATAAAAAAGGAAGGAACAAATATCATCACTGATATCTACCATAAACCTACAGATACAAAACAATATCTTCACTTTAAGAGTTCTCACGAACGCCACACAAAAGTGAACCTCCCATATTCACTGGCACGAAGAATTTGTAGTATTGTTACGGACGAAAGTCTTAAAAATCTAAGACTCAAAGAATTACAAATGTCATTATTGGATAGGGGTTACCCAAAAGGGATAATAGATCAAGGCATTAAAAAGGCTTTAAGCCAGGACATCTTCTCCCTTAGAAGACCAAAGGACAAACAACAAAATGAAAATGTATTAGCCTTTGTGACAACCTATAACCCAAACAACATGGAAGTCTTTCCTAAATTACACAATAATCTAGATATCATGAGACAGGACAATCGTCTTGCTAAAATGTTAAATAAAACAAAAATAATAAAAAGTAAACGTCAGCCCAAAAACTTGAAAAAAATGCTAACAAGTGCAAAATATACAAGCAATCAAGATTTACCAACTGTGAAAAAATGTTTAGATAAAAGATGTGGAACATGCCCATATCTAAAAGAAGGCTCGACAACAACTTTTGAGAATGGAATAGACTTTCATGTTAAAAGCAACATGTCATGTAAATCTAAAAATGTTATCTATGTCATTTCTTGTGAAAAGTGTGGTGTAACATACATTGGACAAACGAACAACTTGCAAAACAGAGTAACAGTTCACAAACAACAAATAAGAGATGATAATTTAAGACACTTAAAAGTTAGTAAACATATATCTCAATGTAGTAATGGTGCTTTTAAAATATTTCCTTTTTACGAAATATTCAATAATGGAGGTGACATTACATCACAATTGCTAACAAAGGAACAGTACTTCATTAACAAATTTTCTCCTTCATTGAACAGCGTCATAAATACCTAATCCTATCACTGCCAATTCAAACCTATTAGATTTAAGAGGGGATAACTCACCAGGACGATTGTTGATTATTTTGATTATTTTGATGTTTGTGTTGCATTGTGTTGTTACTTAGATACACTGAAGACTATTTAAGACTGCTGCTGTGCTTCAATCATACATTCCCTGAAGAAGCTTCGAATCAAGAAGCAGAAATATGCATATTGGAAAAAAGATAAAGTCATGATTGTGAAAGTTGATTTACATCTTCTCTGTATTTTTTAATACTTTCATATATACTTCTCCATGATTGATACTTCTTACATTTTCTATATATATATATATATATATATATATATATATATATGTATGTATTTGAAAAAATGAAATACTTGTGCACTTGTAAACAAGTCGAAATGCGACGCATCCAGTCATCATTAAAATGTTATCTACAGCAAGTGTCGTCTGAAGTATTTCATTTTTTTCAAATATACATTTACTTCACGTGCGACGTTTCACCTTTTTACCTTATATATATACACACCTCTGCTCTCTCAACTGTCTGACCACTTCTTTTCATTCTTCCATTGAAAGTTCTCAAAGGCTTCGCTTTCTTCAAAATATCACAATTTCCAACATTCGGAATTTCCTCGAAAGTTTTTTTTGTGAAACTTTTATTGCGATAAAAGACATGATTAGTTTTACTAAAACCGGTATGTATTACAAAATGTCATGTCAAATTGATATAGTTATTACGAAATGTCATTGAAACTCATAATTTTGAGTCAATCTCATTGAAAATAGCTCGAACTTATTGGGTTTTTTTTGTTCGTTTCTTATCTAAGTATTTCTCCACAAGGGCCGTGTTAGATGTTGTTTGTACTCCGGCAAATCAGCGACGAGGCTGGTTCGATATTTTGCGAGCATTTCATTGTTTGAATTTATGGACCGTGATAGGTCCTTGACAATGCCATCTGGCATGATCCATATGGAAAAGCACTCTGACCTGACACGCAGTGAGGTACGAGTGATAGATTCCTCTGATTTCAATGAGATTGAAATTTGAACGTCTACATTTTTGCCATTTAGCTATTGCTTTGTATTTATGTAGCCTGTAGGAGAAAGCCGTGCAAAACAATGGAGACTGAAAGTAGAGAAATAGAGAAACCCTGTATGTTTGGCTCTGAAGCTGATGCGAAGAATGGAACAACAAACGTTATTAGCACGATCGCCATAGCAACCGGAGCTACAGCTGCCTCTGTAACTACAGTGACCATTTCAGCTGTACTCGTCAAGAAGTTCGTGTTGTAAGTAGTCTGGGTGGTAGTTGTAATGACCGATATGTTTTCTTGTTAACATGAAAATTCGTACGATATTCAGATGTTCTTACCTAACTTCCAAAATTGTTATTAATCTTTAATAGACAAGAGGGTAGAAACAGCGATTTTTGACAAAGGCTAAAAAATGTTGTCATATACCCAACGGGAAAAGTGTTAATTGATGATGAATTGGGAAGTGGAGTTTTGATGATTATGAAATTGTTTTGTTATTGACAGTATCTTTACAACAGTATAAAGTTAAACACATAACGTTGCTACTGTCAATATAAAGAAGTTGATAATCCTTAAAAACCAGCGTCTTCCTGATAAAACCAACTTCCAAAAGGCCACTCAAACAGCTCAATATGGAAATAATGTATATCTATATAGCATTCATACTCACCGCTATGCATGCTTGCAAGTGAATCTACTTAAATATTTCATCGTTCAAGATAAATCGATTTTCCATTTTACTTACAGGAGTAAAGCCAGAATCTCAAGTACAGGAGAACAGTCCCAATAGAGAGTATAAACAAAGCTTAGTAGCAGCAATTTGTATTCTAGTTTCATCTACCCCTAAGGGTAATACGGTTAATGTACATTCTACACATGTATGGCCACTGAGCAGTCCTGGCCCAAGTCGCATTCCTGGTGAAACCAGGATTCTAGCATTTTGTAGGCGGTCTGTACATGAAGCTACTTATTACGATATCCTTAGAACAACTGAATGGATTCTTTTTATCGGTTTGTTCATTGTTGAAGAAACATTTCTAGATGATTTAACTGAATGAGGTTTATGTTGACATCTCACTTCTTTTCACATTTGAACACTCTTTAGCTTTCGTCTCTTAAATTTTGGTTTGATATTTTGTAGCGCGAATTCATGTCGCATTTCTTATTTTGTATATTTCGAATTAAAAGATAAATTCTGACAAAGATTGTCATTAACGTTATCCCCATAGGCTGGAGGATGTGTTTGTCACTCTACCTTTTTGGACGAGTGATATATCTTATGGGCGCTTTAAGATTGGGCTGCGGCACTCTGAACAATTACATTCGCATTTTTTTATATACCAATTTTATATAAACCAAGACGTTATATAAACTCCCTTTATTTAATTGTTTTCATTCCATGGAGTATAAAATGACTACCAAAAACCAATCCTCGTTTTTACGATCAAAAGCCAACAGGGGCGTGCATACAATTCTTTATTTGAAGGCATAATATCACGTTTATTCAAGGCAAATTCAGGAATCTCAAAAAGGAAATTAAATATAATGTTAACAGTTGCAAGACAATCTTTAGAATAAACAAAAGTATTGCTTATACGAATGTACCATTTATACGCTTTCCCTAACTCAAATGATTAAACGGTGTTCGTAAAAAATGGGTATAAGCAGTTCACGCTCGATAAGCGAAAGTTTTGTTTTACCGTGTGTGGATCACGCAAGTTGTCATATCAAGCCGCATCAGCAGATTTTCGCGTCATTCAGTAACAAACATAAGTCGTCATTAGTGAAATATTAATGGATTTATGTCAATATTCTTTTTATATTAAACTAATGTTACTCGCTTTAGGTAGATCCATGATCAACTTTGAAGTTAAGTAGGAAATATGTTAGTTCAAAAAGACATACATGCACAAACGTAAAGTCGACATATTTATTCAACGATGTTTCGGACAATAAAATATTATGTCTCCGTCCTTTTTCATTTCCTCGACATCCTCTTCGGTAGCTCTGAAGCCCTGACATCTAAAATGCGACCAATAGAGACAGTCGCAGGCATAACATCCTATCCAGGGACCCATATCCTTGTCCTCCGTCCCCCCGCGCGGGTTGTGACAGAGCGCGCACCGACCGTCCGCGTCTCCTTGGAGCGTTGAACATGGCGTCTGAGTAGCTTTAGAGGTACAAAGATTAGACGTGTCTGTCTGTTCCTGAAATTCGATAAATTTGAATACGAATACAGAAGAAGAAGATGATTATTTTATTTAAGTGTCACACACTTTAAAAGTGTCCGACACTAAAATCATCATAAAACATGTTATGAATAAGAATGATATATGTTAAAATGCGACATCATAAAACTTAATTTATAATACATGGATGTAACCCAGTGTTAAATTACAAATATGCAAAATACAATATTAAATGGCTGATTGATACCATTTGTTATACATGTACATATAATACACTGTACAATTAGGTTGTGTTATACAAGTTCATTTCAAATAATGGTCTGCTTGTTGATGAAATTGTATATCCATTAAAGTTTTATTTAATCACAATTAGGTTCACTGTAGTTAAAAAGCACAAAGACACAGCTACTTTGAAAAGTATTTACTGATTTTTATTGTGAAAAAATTGTCCCGAAAAGATTTTTAGTGTCCTGGTATTTAAGCTGGTAAGCTTGCCATATTTTCACACTCAAAAAGTAAAGACGTGTCATTTTTCTTAAAATTGTGAGCCATATAAAAGTTTCGCAAGTCTACAAGTCTAGCTATTTGAATACTGATCATTTTAGAGCCACATTAAACTTTTATTTACTTTGAAATAAAGAAATGAATATTTAGATTTAGCAACATTGATTTTAATTTGACACTTTAAAGCGGAGAATCTAGATTTAAGTGATCTCTTACCAGTGATGTTTTGTACTGTTTGTTCAAATTTCTTGATTCAAACTTCATTTCTTGGCCCGAGGGTGTTTTTACATACAGGTAAACCTTCGACCCAGTCTCGGTTTCCATTGCGTCCATCTTTTGAAGCAAATGTTCATGATATTGTAAATGGATTTGTCAAATTCATGAAAAAAAACATCAATAGTCTAAATAATGTATCTAAATATCAATTATTTCAAAATGATAATATTTTGTATAGAGGTTTGATGGCATTCGTTTAGTTGTGGACATGTAGTCAATCTAAGTAATATTAGTTCTGAAAGTATGAATCACTACAGGGTGAAGTTATTCTTATGTCTTTATAACATGCATGTAGATACGCACGCTCCCATCCCCATCCCCCCCCCCTTTTCCGACACACCCTTACCCCCTACATACAAACCAGGTTGTACAAGGAACATAATTAGCGAAAATATTGTGGAACAGAAAATATATATGATACAGTGACAGGGAAAGTATAATTATATTGACTACCAATTTGTTATTAAAACCCACCTCTTGGATTACCTCCTTTAACAGAACATCCGCCTCTGTGTTGTCTATGAGGGCCGAGGACACAGCCCCAGTATCATGCCGCTTTGGTCGTACATTGTCCAATGTTGACGATCTTCTTTTGAAGCTCCGTTTACCTTTCTGGTTTTCAAATGAAAAAATGAATTCATCGTTTCAGAGTTAAAGATAAGCTGTATCTGCAGTTTTTGCAATGTGCATCCTCAAATTGTTTTATTTAAAAAAACTATCATTTTTCTGTTTTCTTTTGGCTAAAGCCTCCTTCACGCGATAAACAAAAATTGCCTCCCCAAAGTACTATTAACCTTTCAGAAACCTTCGCAAAACGAATTTTATTCAGTTAACGAGAAAGTTTTGACAAGGAGACTTATTAATCAAAATATTAAAGGTTGAATCAACTTGAATAAAAGTAGAGTATTTATGTGAAAAATGTGTACCTTCATTCCGTATCGTCTATCGTGTCACCTGATCAATAATATCGATTTGGAAAGATGAAGTGTAAGAGGAAAATACTCCTTTATACTGTTTCTAATATTAAACTGGAACCAATGAAAACGCCTTTGATTTTAGCCAAACAATTCTGTCCAATCACATCTCTCGTTGCAGACTTGATGTGGTTGTTACCATGGTGAATAACCTCCATACCAGATGTTTCACTTAAAGAATACTTATAAGTTATACTTACAAGTTCGTTGTCGTCGGAGTGTTAGAGACTTTCCATAGTGTTCGGAAGATTAAGTTATGTTAAGTTTTCGCTTAAGACCACAAACAACTATTAATCTTCCGGTTTCGAGGGATCATGTTTTTTAAGAGACGATGTTACGATCAAGTAATTAGTGGAAATTTACTGATGTAAGAATACGTTTCTGTTACCTTAACGGGGTCAGCACATTAAAGTAAGGCTTAAGATCACTTCATGCTCAACAACATTATTTTCTTTCTCCTAACATTCTAAAATGTACTAGGCTAGTGAAGCGTGTTATAAGTCAGGCCACGTGACCACGAGCAGTGCCACTTGCACGTGCAAATGGTAAAATTCGTCTGCCGTGCAAGTGGAAATTGGCAAGTAGTGAGTGAGTGAGTGAGTTGGTGTTTAACGCAGCTTGGGTAATATTACAGCCATTAGCGGCGTGAATTGGCAAGTAACCGGACAACGTAAATTTATGCAACCACTTTCCGTAAGTTTGAAATACGCCTAGATCTGTTCAAATGAAACACTATCACTACAAAAATGACTTGGTTTCCGGTGTACGGAAACCAACCAGAAACGACATGGAAACCAACATTTCCACTTGGTTTCCGGACTTGGTTTTCATAGTTTCAATCTGGTTTCCGTGAACTTGAAACTTCCTGAAAATTACCCAGATCCGACTGGTTTCCATCACGGAAACATTACACACTATCCAAGCGGGATCCAGTTGGTTTCCGTGATATTAGTTTATTGTTGGTTTCAACCTGGTTTCCATAGTTAGGTTTAATGTAAGTTTCAACTTGGTTTCCATATTCTTTTAGTTTATTGCAGGTTTCAACTTGGTTTCCGTGTTTTAGTTTATTGTAGGTTTCAACTTGGTTTCCATATTCTTTTAGTTTATTGTAGGTTTCAACTTGGTTTCCGTGTTTTAGTTTATTGTAGGTTTCAACTTGGTTTCCGTGTTTTAGTTTATTGTAGGTTTCAACTTGGTTTCCGTGTTTTAGTTTATTGTAGGTTTCAACTAGGTTTCCATGTTCACTTTATTGTAGGTTTCAACTTGGTTTCTGTGTTCTTGTTTTATTGTAGGTTATAACTTGGTTTCAGTGTGTTTAGTGTATTTTGTTAGTTACTCATCATTCGGTTACGTACCCTGGTTAACTCTCACATTCTCAGTGGGGTATCCTCCTATCATAAATAGGGCATGTAATGTAATCCATTAAATTCATAATGACAAAGATCATAGAAACAACAAATGAGTAAATATATATAAGTAGAATAATTTATTTTCAACATTCATTGAAAACACATATATGCATGAATACATAGTCGACATTTATTAACTTACATGTTAACCAAGTGACATAACATCCTGTTTAACAAATACATTTTATCAAAGTCCTCAAAGAATCATGATCTATAATATGGTCGTTGTAATTTCTGGTCGTCCAGCTTTCTGTTATATATAGCCTAACAGCTTAGGACTTTCCTAGGAGAGGCAGATGGAAAACATTTCTCTCTTCCTAGACTACAGCAGGGGTACAAGTTGTTCTTAACTCTGGAAACCCTCTCTCTTTCTGTTCTCGGGTCAGTTGAAGTGGCTTGGGCCTTATTACTGCTCTCCAGTTTCTGAAATATAGACAATAAAGAAATTTAACAATCCATAAAATACCTGGCGCTAAAAACATCCTATATAACAATAATGAATTTTGGTTACCTTTCCAAACGATCAGCTTTTTCAAATGATTGTCATCGATGGTAGATATCTATATCATTTATTTGTTGAATTTATATTCCAAACGTTCATTGCCTAAAAATGATTGAACGTCGTGACAATGAACTAAGTGGCAGTCCAATGCCAAGAGTTACGTCATTATGACAGGAAATATATTCAGCCTGACGGGTACAAGGCGCTAAAATCAAATAGGTCTAATTAGAGACCATTAAATTAAAATTGCGAAGAAGTGCGATTGCATTACATAATGGGCACCTGCTTCTCATAAAATTGAGAGTCCTTTACCCAGTCTGAGTGTTGTTAAAACATTGGTAAGACGGCGTAATTGATGTACACATTCTACGGGAAAATGCGTGTCGCATCGTATTAAAACACTTTCTTTCGCTTGGAACAATACAAATAACTTGAGGTACATTAAATAACAATTTATCGATGGTTACAGTTCTTTGGATAACCTTTTATGTTTAAACGGTTGTTAAGACAGCGAGTCTTTGTTATTCTTTTTTCAATTAGGAGGTTATAGGGGTAACTACAAGCATGTCACGCGGCAAGACATGCACACCTCAGTGACCACGGGCCCATTCAGTTGTTCTCACTGATCCTAATTACCTGCATGGTGATTAAAAAAAGCCGTACTAAAGTTGTTTATCGGCCGATTTCGAAAATTTATATTTAAGTCACTGGCAATTTTTAAAATACATTTTAATGAATCACGAACGTTTCCATTTCAGTCGATCTTAAAGATTTGTTTACTCATAAATAAGGTATTAATTTTTTATATATAAATTGTTTATATTCATTGTGTATTACGGTACTGCATATGGGCTTGAAGTTTTTGTGATTTAAAAAAAGACGTGACTTCAGTTATATGTTTGACTATTGGAAACTTTATATGTTTTTTTAATTAGTGTCCACTTTTCTATCAGAATTGATATCGTCGTACCTTCACATGTCGCAACTCCTGGTCATCTCCACCTCTTTCTTCTTCCCTTCCTCATCATCTGCTGTTCTGCATTAGAGATAAAGGAAAAGTGTTACATTTTAACCAAGATTACAGTTATATCAAAAATTCAATACTTCGATTAGACACTACAATGTAATATTAAGATGAGACGACAACTAGTGGTATAGTGTTGCTCATATGCTTAATAAAGTTGTGACGTCACAATATTAGCACCCCGAGCACAATGCCCACCATGGCAGATATTTACAGATTTCAAACAAAGATTGATAGTGTAGATATAGAAAAAATTGTAACAGTTGTTCAATGCTAAAATTTGTTAACATGATCATTTCATATGTGGCACAATTTAGCTCAAAATGTTATCTTGGTAATGTAAAGAATTCATTTAACCACACAACGCATATTTTGTAACATAAAACATTTACGTCACTGAGTAGCATGCACTTATATGCACAAGATACCCTGTTCAGCTTTTAGCAAAACATTGATCAGACCATGGCCATGAATAGAAATTGGCCTTGCCACTTCAATTCGATCTATGAAAAGAAATGTTTCTTATTCTTATTCAAATCCTCTTTTCTTCTCGCGCAAATAACCGTACAATTTTTATAAATGCTGCAGTGTAATTTACTGTACCTGGTATGGCTGCGCTGAACAAGTGTTTTCAACATCCCGAGCTTGAGGTTCCAAAGCTTCTAGTGTGGTTTTCGCTGCCATTTCTTCGATCAAAACGAAACGATACAGGCTTGTTTCACTTAGTTTGGTTATTACCATATGAGATTGTGTTAACGTGAAAGGAGTCGACCCTGTGTACTTTCAAAACAACTTCTCCGCTGGAAACGTGACAAAATGGCGGCGAGAGGGGCATTGTGGGTCAAAACAATTACCTAATCCTTTTTTAAATTGACAACTTTAAAGCAATAACCTGGACCAAAGTTGGTTGTGATTGCGAATAGTATTATAAAACGGTCCCTCTTGATAATATTGGCATTGTTTAGACAACATTTCACAACTTCGTGTGTCCCCGGATGACTGATTCGTTACTTCCGTCAAGCTTGTCAACACGGCGTACCGACGCAGGTAAGTCACGTGTGTTTTTACAGTTGCTTGAGTTTAGATTGGGTCCTGTTACGAGTGTGAATGCCGAAAGATAATGACTTGACACTAATTAATAGTTAACAACTTGAACTCAATGTCATGTCAGGCGAACTAATATTGATTTTGTTTCGAAACATTACTTACCAATACGACGTGATACAAGAGGTACATTTATTCTCGTTGAAAGAAAGCGATTTTAGAAAATTCCAATGATGTAAGTAACCTGTTGATACTAAATAACCAACTCTGCCGTGATGGACTAACACTGTAAATCGTATTGGTTTTTTTGCCTGAAACAAAGGGATTTTTATTGAGGCCTTATGGCTGGTACTATTATCCCTCGAATAGAACATTTTACATCATTACAAAAAAAAGGAATAACTATCATAACATATTTATAACTATGTACAGCTAATCTTTCAACATTAAGGATATGAAGAAGATTTATAAATAAAATGGAAACCACTTTATATGATACAGGTCCAGAAGATGAAAGTGTAATAGCCATGGTTGATAATAACAAAGAGGTCAGTTTGTGAAAACTTTATTGTAAAATAATCTGTTAATATAGTTTTGACTTGTGCTATTCAGAAAGTAAATCGAGATGAAATGAACTAATCTGTAATACAATGTGAAAAAAACCGAATTTACTGATTTCTATGTAACATATACATATTGTGTCCTAATAAGATTTCACAGTGCTTTAACTTATTTGTGTGAAGATACATGTATTTCATTTTCAGAATCTTTTTAAGACTTTGTAGTTTTATATCTTCTCCCTCCTCTGTCAATGATCAACCTATGTGATAACAGAAATATGTTTTATTCTAGTTTTATCAAAACTAGATACTTTCAATGTTGTATTATTATCAATATTGTTTAGCAATAACATTCTATCATTTTGTAACCATGTTAAATGTTATGTTATAGGATCTGGATGAGGTGTTCTGTCACCATTTTGACAAGTATGTCAGCCATACCAGTGAGACCACGAACAGGAGCCACTGGTCAAGAAGGCATGCAAGATTGAGCTTAACTTCAGGTATGAACTTTAACTCATTTAGGAGATAATATAACTCATATATTGCTTTCTGTATTTTCTGTTTATCCTAAATAGAGTTTTTATAAGTTATGGATAAACTGGCATATGAATATGTCATCAAAATCATCTTTTGTCATCTAAACCGTTTCTATATTAAATAGAATGTATCATTATGAGATTATCAGACATGTAACTACTGTACCTTTACAAATGATAAGCCATCAATTTGGCCCCTGATAATTTTGTCATCTGATAAAATGTACATAAAATATATATATACATAAAATATATCAAAGTATACAATAAATACCCCATAAAGCTGAGAACGTTGTCATGCTCTTAGATAAATATTATGTTCTTATTCAATAACTAATATCAATAACATGTATTCAATTCACCAACTATAGAAACTTGTATATGCTGTATGATATCAATCATCATTAAAGTAATATTAAAGTAATGTTTCCATGTACCTATGACAGTATCATTACTTTTAATTACTACAACATTACTTATTAGTTAAGTGATTGTCATTTACAGATTCAGATTAAACGGATCCACAAAACATACCTACAGCAGATACCAACCTTGGATAGTTACAATCAATATCAGCCTGGCAAAACCTCATACCAAATCAGAGAGTATAAAACAAGAAGAGGACTGGACATAAGCCATACATATATATAAAGTGTGACTTATTATGTAATGAAATGTTAAATCCCTGATTATAAGGATAGAATAAACAATAATTGAAAGAAGCTCAATTTGTCTTTTATTTTCAAAGTGTTACATCAATAAGTAAAAGAAACCAACCGTGAAGAGTATCCTGATGATTGTTTTTTGTTACATTGGTACCTCGTTATGTGAGTAAAAGTCTAAAATAGGTTCTAGCAGCAAAGCAACCTACTTGAATAAAATCTGAGAGTACCAGAATACCAGGTCATTTAGTTTCCACTTGGTTTCCATGCACGGATATACATAACAGAAGAGATTCCAATATGGAAACCAACTGGACACCAAGTCATTTGGTTTCAACTTGGTTTCCATGCACGGATATCCATATCATCGGAGATTACAAAATGGAAACCAACTGGATAACCAGTCTTTCAGTATCCACTTGGTTTCATGATACGGAAACACATAGATCAGAGAATTCAAAATGGAAACCAACTGGATACCAAGTCACTTAGTTTCAGTGAATGGATACAAGTTGGATACCCAAATTACACACTTTCCTGTTGGTTTCCAGAATTCAGGAAACCAAGTCATTTCTGTAGTGTATTCCGAATACCTTAAAAAATATGGAGTAACTAGATTGTAGGGTGATTTAGAAATTCTATCACGGAACAATATCAACATTAGGACAATGAGGGGCGCCGGATTGGTTAGGAGAGAATTTTAAACAAATTGGATTATATTTATTTGGTATATTTTGTTATTCTAGGCCAATCGATATGATGATTTCGAACTTTTTCATCGCTTTATAAATTATGGGGGGAAATACATGAATAAAATGACTACCTGCCCTCTGAATTAAAAATATACGTTTAAACAAAACTGATAATTACAATGAACAGTAATGCTGTATTCTTGTGATACTTAAAGAGCCACTCCGTGAGTTTCATAACATATTATTTACCTTTGATACGAACCTTAATGTCATATGTGGTGATATAAAATCAAAACATCTTAAGTTTTCATGTCCAAAAGACATATATATGACAAATACTGGTTTTCCATGAAAATATAAAAACATTCTTATAAATTCACAGAGGTGTAGATATCACGTCCAATATACATGGATACTAGTTATAAACCCTAACAAACACTATCAACTCCTAACTGCCCTCCTGGCTGTTTTAGATAAGTCTCCAAAATTACGTTTGACAAATTGACGCGCGCTACTGTCCGGTTTTCGATCATTATTGCGACGGTCTACCTTCATATTGTCGCTGTAAAATCCCAATAAGCTTAAATATGTGTTTTATTGGTAACAGTCGATACTTCGCGATGAAATGACACTATTAAGTTTGGCATATATGACCCCAACAACTCACGGAGTGGCTCTTTAAATGAAATCTATATAATTATTTCTATTACTAATTTGCATATTTTGTGAAAGGAAATGTTATACCCTCGAAACAACGTTTTTGTAAGACATATCGAAATAACAATAGAACATCTTGTCAGGCTAATTACAAATGAACTTACCCTACTGTACTCATTAAATGAAAACTTGTTTTATGTGATTAACAATTTAGAAGATAACATTGTCTGTATTAGTTTCAAAGTATCGAGTTTGTGATAAACCTATTGAGTTTTAACCGTCCGTTAACTTCTAAACTGAAATCCTACGATTTTCTTTAAATTCAGATAACAGAAACCTGCTTATTTTCTTGTAGGCCCGATGCGATTGTCTGAAATTGCCCCAGCCTCATTTACTAAAAGCATTTCTGGAGTTCTTGTGATTTGCTAACGGAACGTACTTATATTAATTGATGCTAGTTATGGGCCGTTCTTAAACCGTTCTTCAGAAGAAATTAACTATCCGTTGGATCGAGATCGTGTCCAGTTACAAACAATATTTTGAATTTTATAATTCTCTGAATAAAATCAGAGGAAAGCGTGAAACAAGAAACGGGGACGCATATCGTTAAGAAATAGCGTTGGAGAGATGCCTATAGACCCTACCGTACTACTATTTATAATCAGGCATTCATGTATTTCTAACGCTTTTTTCAAGAAATTAACCTACCTGTGAAACAAGATACCACTTGTGTGTTCTCTGAGGTGAGGTGAGTTGGTGTTTAACGTCGTGTGTTCTCTGAAAAAACCTTTTTTTCAAACTTTTATGCAATGTTGCCATTATGTTGCGTCCTGAACAACCTTTAAAATGTTTTGTTTGACTGATTTTCATAAAAACCATTATGTACAACCAAGTAACTGAAATTGTGTTGAATTTTGTTCCAAAATAAGTTAAAGTGTCGAAATTTAAAGTTTCTTACGCGTTTTAACTTTTCACACCAAAAATATAAAACAAAATTTTAATGCCTTTAGAAAAGAGGAGTATTTCCTTCAAAATTTCAGAAATGTAAAATGGCAATAATCGAATGATTTTCTGTTTTTCAAATTTTTTTATTTCTTGTCTTATAAGAATATCGTTTATAATGAATTGCCTTATTTCATTGAATTTGTTAGTTTCAAAGTTAAGATCAGTGACGCTTGATTAAAGTTGGAAATTATAGTAACAATTATCTAAAATAGATTTGTCACCAGAAATATTAATGAGAAAGACTAAGGTAACTTAAATATTTCGATGTGGCGGTTGAAACTCGAATTTTGTTTTTTGAAATTTTTTTAAAATTTCACTTATGTCAAGATCACCAGAAAACAAGTCGTGTGTCTTTTACAGATGTTATGACGAATACAATGTTTACGATATTCTGCTGAATAGCTTCACTGCGGCCTTGAAAATAACGTTACGATCGTCAAAATAGACTGGGCATTGAACCTTTCCACTAAAAGCTTTATACACAATATGAAGATAATTTAATATAGTTCTTGATATAGATCTCTGACAAACTTTACATGGTGGTTTCAATGCTGAAAATTTCTAAGCCTCGCTTTCACCTGAAACAATGTGAAGATCACCAAATTCAATGCTATATGTAATCTGCCGAATGCTATATCCCTGCTCGGCATTGTATTGTGAATGGAAATGACATGTCTTGCATGTTCGTACATGGTGTTACTTTATAGATGATCGAATAATGCAGGTTGTGTGCGTTGCTGAATCTTCTCGAATAGCAACATTGCATTAGATACGTCTGGTCTTTTAAGAATTAACTTTGCAGCCTGAAAACGTGTATTTTTTTCAAAATAACTAAAACGATGGATCTCTAGAGTCGATGTAGTTATAAATAATACATATATTATCTGAAGATTAATAACTACGAAATATTGCTCTGTACTAGTAACTGAATAGAATAAAAAAAAGACAGGGTAAATAGTAACATTTATTCATTTGTGGTTGAAATAAGCAATGACAAAAATAAAACAATGTAGGAATGAAAGGAATACTAGACTAACTGATTTACAATAACAGACATTTCTTGATTCATAGGAGTATTGGTACACTGATATCTAAATATCACAATACTACATTTCTGTGACAGGGCGCTTTTCAAGCCATTCCTTAATTTTCGCATCCGATGCAACGATATCACGACACTTTTTGAGCTCCGGGTACTCGTCTAGGCTGTATGTTCCCTCGAGTTTCTGACACTGGTCGAACACAAACACGTCTGCAAGACTTATCTGAAAACATTAATCATCATTAATGAAATATGAATTATTTAAATAATTAGATTGGTACCAAAGATATCGGCAACTATACTAGTCTGATGTTTGGTAATTATTTGAAGACTTTACACTTTCATTTAAGAGGTTGTACATTTTATCAGAACGCTTGTTATGGATAAAAAAATCTTTATTCTCGGATGTCGATACCTTCTTAAAAAGGATACGAAAATGGAGCCATTGTCTCTGTATAGCTCATTACTTTATAAATGTTCACAATATCACCTAATCCATTCATAATTATCCCAATGAGCTACAGAATCTGTTAAAACAAATTAGTTCTAAGAGTCAAAACAAAAGTATTATTAGTGTGGCCTCTATAGCCCTTTTTAGGGGTCACATGGTTACCAAATCTACAAATAAGGATCCCCAAATGGCCAAATCAAGAGTCTGATAATACGGGTTCGGCTTTCTATGCATATTACTAATGGAGAATAAGATAAAAGGTTTTAGAGTGTGGTCTATGTAGTCCTTATCAGTGATCACCAATTCTTTTATGTAGAATAAGAAAAGACTCTGTACACAATGTTTCAGCTTTCTAGGCCTTTTGCCTCTTGAGAAGCAGATATATAACAGATAAATAGTGTGGTCATCATATCCATAAATAAGAATTCTCATAAAGTCAGGAGTCAAATGGTCATCACATCTATAGATTAAAAACCTCATTGAGTCTGTATACAAGATTTTAGATTTCCTGAGTCTATGGTTCTGAAGAGGAAGATGCAACGTTTAGAGATGGATGAACGCCGGACGCATTGACATGCATGGCATTTCAGGCCAGATGAGATTAGAAGCAAAAACATTACAGAAAGAAGTAGTTGTTTATCGATAATAAGCGTTCTCATACGAGGATTTTATGCAACAGCTGGTAGCTATTTTGAATGGAAAAACTTTATTATAACCGTAATCGGAGTAAACCTGTATGCATCATTTTACTTTCTAAAATGACATTTCTAACGCAGCAAGGGGGTCCATTTTTTTCTAAGATAAACTTACATTCATTCCAAGCTGAAGTTGAAATGAGGAAATTAAGACATCTTATCATTATGAGTCGAAAGGTTTGGTGGGATAATGTTATGGTATATCTAAAATACATTCAACGCTCATGCAGCACGTGTATACTGACACAGTAAAGTTTGAAAAGTCGTACATGTATCATATTCACGTTCTAATTTTACGAGCGCTTCACTCAGTGTCCCCATTACCTTATCTCCAACAAAGTGCCCGTTTCCGTTCTTCTTGAGAATCTGCTCGTACATCCCCAGATACAGGGGCATCTTCGTTTCCTTGTTCTCCTTCAAGATCTCCGCCTGTTGGTGCATTGAAAATATTACATTTCCCTTTAAAACACTTAGCCGTGGTGAATTGCGTATCGTTCTTTTCATTACAAAAATATCCATCAAGACTCATCAGAAGATAGTTTTCCTACGAAATCAAGGCAACGGTATATGTTAAAACTACAAAGTTTCTAGGGCAGAGTATGTTAACAATCATATGAGGGGGAGGGGGATTATAAAAGCTGTTATAAAAAGTTAGATAAAAATATATAACTGTTTTCATACCATACAGCTTCGTGTACACCAGATGTACATTTTGCACCCTAATGACGTTCCACAAAGCCATCTTAGACTTTCGATTAAAGACAGGGATTTAAGACACAGAGTGATAAAAAGGCCTGATTTTTAAATCTGAAATTTCACGAGTGATGAGCATCGGAAAAGTAAATTGAAAACTAAGGCAAAACATGAACTCGTCGTAAAAGGGAAAGAGTAAAATATGTTAGATTACCTTTTTTGCTTCATCCTTTTCAAAGCGAGCCTTGAGAAAGGCATTGGCGATATCCTGACCGATACCAAGCACTTGGTCGATTTCCAAAGCTTCGATATCGTTCTTACCGTAGAAACCTGCAACAGTTTAACTATAGAGTGAAATACGATTGTGAACTTGTAAAAAAAGGTTTTTCCTTTTAAGTGTTAATAGGAGCAGCATAGCTATGGTTGTTGTATTTTATTCCACAAGCATCCTCGATATTCCAGAGGAAACGTTCCGAGAATTGTTCTCCATTATATCGTACATTTTTCTCTGAATTGTTTAACTGGTCTACATGCAGTGAAAATTTGATTGCAATGAACATTGAGTCTGAGCAGTACCAGCCATGATCCGCTAGTTCAGGCCAATATATATATATATATATAATGGCAGGTTTCACAAGCGATGATATGGTGGCGACGATTTATGGACATGAAGCAAACCATGTGATAAACCATGTTGTCCAAAAGTCACCTTCCTTAAATAAACAGTTTAAAATAATGAAAATTATCCTTCAACTTCCAAGCTTCTTTAAATGGTCATCGAAAAATTCTGAAGTCACGCTTGTACATGTTGTACCTCGCAACGTTGGGTGTCTCACTCGAATTGTACTAGCCTCTTTATAAACTAGTATGTGAAATACTCTTAACCTACAAGACAAGACAGCCATAAAACAACATGATTTGACGTCATTGTCTAAAATGGAGGTAGGAAACAATTGGGAGTTTACTCATTGTCATATACATAAGATACCGAAAAGAATAGGAATCCTTTTGGATATATAACGCTTTCCTTTTTATTTTTAGACACATGAAATCAAGGGGCAAGAGTCATGATAATATAGTTCTAAGTAAACACGACCATATAATCAGTTTTCTGATTTCCCCCAGCAAGACCTTTCACTACTAAGAGAAAACTTGAGGCTAATGTTCGGACCTATGGCTACTATCAATTATGTATTTAACGAATACAGGCAATGTTTAGCTTGTAAATTGTTTTGTGCTCCCGCTTAACACTTACCGATCTGACAATGTGTGAGATTAATCGAACAAGTAGGAAATCATTATTTTTTAAGGTGCACGGTTATCGGATAAACTGCAATTATTAGTTTCAAAACGGTGTCATAAGACCATTTACACGGGCGTTTATGTGATATTGGAAGAAATAGTGTTTGCATAATGCATACATCTGCTGTATTCACACTGAGTTAATGTGAGGTGATTAAGGTTTAACACCGCTTTGAAGAGTATGTCGCTGATGGTGCTGAGATGAACTGAGCCACAGTGACAAATATTAATGCTCTTGTTCATCAAAAATATATAAGATAATTATCTAATATCATACATACCGAAGGTCCTGGCTACGTATCTTGCAATAGCGCTGCTCTGGCAGTATTGTTTGCCGTCTATCTCCAGGATGGGCATTTGTCCAAATGGAGTCGCTGGAAACAAACACGAAGCACTCCATTGAGAAAATATAAGGTATCTTTCTTTCAATATGAATACATTGTCACTGTACAAGTTTTATTTAACGTTGATTATAGACGATAATTGGATATATAATTGATTTCTAATGAAAAAGACGTCTTCAATCAGTATTAATGGTTGTATTTAAGAAGGACATTACGTACCAAGGAGAGGGAAAATAATAAGGACTTGGAATTCAAGATATAAAGACAGTCTTAACCTATATGAATAGTTATGAGATAATCTACGATGGCAGGAATGAAAGAAAACATGCCTCGCCATTCCCGACATCCTCCTCCAAGACAATGAAATTTAGAAATACACGATGAATCCATTATGCTATAAATTTTAACAGCACAGTGAACTCATGAAAACGAAGATCAAACTCGGCTTGGTATTTATTTGTCAAATAACTTACGAAATATTAAGGGTGAATGATCTATTCTACTGGTTAACCTATACCATTCACATTTTATCATATTAAAACATGACTCGACACCATCAACCCATATCTGTCCTTCTGACTGTTTACGATAAGTCAATGTGCATTTCCATCAAAGATAAGTACTTTTAACTAAATCAATCAGCAGTAATTTACAGTATTTGTCGATAGAATGACGCAATTGCTAATGCTTATCATATTTCTAAAAATTTATCACTTCAGATACTAACATGTTTAATCTTGAGTGGTTAAAGTTAGCTTGACTTCATAAACCGAATGTTGTTGAAACTTTAAGTAATTCACAATGTGTTCTCGTGTTACCCTTACAATAGATTTACGCCCTCTTTGAACCATGAGCTATGACTTAACGTGTTTCAACTGTATGAAGATGCATCAATTTCAAGGCCATGTACATTTACATAATTTAGACAGATGAAAGATCTGGTGTCAATACACAATCGATGTCTGGTTGATTTAAACATCTATGTACACCTTATAGTTGAATTCCACATTGGAAATGAAGTAAATACAGTGTCTACCAAAATATGGTCAATGAAACTTGACTCAAATGTGTGTTAAATCGAATGCAAGCTGTACATATTTTGCTTTGATACGTTTCTCTGTTGGTCAGTGTTCGATTTTGTTTTACAGATGCTCATTACAATCATTCATAAAACATTAGATGAGTGTTTGCAGGACACCGCAAAAGCAGAGCAGCCCCGAAACTGTGTGTTCCGTCGTCCCCTTATCCGCTTTCTTCACATCAACAATGAAATGGTAAATTTTTCTAAAGATGCCAAAAAAGACAATTGAACATTAGAGAGCTAGAGATTGAATTTGGTATATTTTTCTCGTTTTTGAGAAGCAAATATACGTGTTTAAAAGTATGTATATATATCAAATTAAATAATGATATGTCAACATCATAATCAAGCAAGCAAAAAATAATGTACACATATATACGAGTAATACGCACAAATGCGAAAGGTTTTATGTATACATGCGTGTCAATATAACTCTGATGTGCGTACACATACACCGACACAGACTTATCTTCATCACGCATATTTACGCCCGAACAAAAGCATGGGATGCATCGTTTGGGATATTATCAGCCGGTTATTTCGGAAAATGTCAAACATACCGACTGGGTCATTGAGACTGGGTCATATACGAACTGAAATAGTAGACAGACAGACATACAACTATTTTATTTTAGTCTCACCTCAATTATGGTACAAAAATTTCATTACATTTAAAAGAACATACATGATATACATAAAATATCTTCAGCCACTCCATTAGCAGTTAAGAGTGACTTCAAAAAATAGTATCTACTTTACATCTGACATATTTGTTTTCGAAGTTGTCAATCATATGCACACCATTTTGCTTTGCAGTATGTTATTAACAAATTCAAACCCAAAGTGACTTCAGGAAATCTGTAATCATACCAAGCTTATTATAGAATATATCAAAGGTTTTATGTACAAGTACCTGCTTCCAAACCCTTGTCGTGGCATATTACCCCAACACAAGTAACACCCAGCGCTTTTTAAAAAATATTAAAATCACAACTGGAAAAGAGCCTATATGAAGAATAAGATTACAGATGTATGTGATCTTCAGTCAAAAGCGTAGTTTTCTTTTCGTAAGGTTCCGTTAAGGATGAGTTTGATTAAAATGTGGGATAAGGGTATCCCCGATTTATCATCCGGTTGTGCAAACAACGATCATCATAAAACCCGCATCATTTATATCGGAATTTCTTCAACAGGAATGGTTTATTTTGATTATTTATTTTCTATGTGACATTAAAACGCTCTTTGTTTATCGTCTACATTGCAGAAATAACAAGTAGGGTAATTGATATAGTCGAAGATGCAACTCTGAAAAAGCAAATTTAATAGATTTCTTTTCTGATCATGTTTTGTAATCCGGCGAAAGTAATGATTAGATTAACATTAATCGATTGATTATTTTCTCTGGTTCTGATTAGTTGGACAACAAGTGGAATTGAAACAAAACTGCACACTATGTCCCTATAAATTCATTGATTAGCTTGTCAACGTTGCCATGGTAACTAAACATAGACGTGAAAATAACAGTCTATATTTGGAAGTGATTAAAGCTTTCATTGCCGAGTCCAGAAGATAAAGAGGATCGATGTTAATGAAAACACGATAATAAGAACATTAAACCACTTATCCGACACATACAAACATTGACTTTGGATTTGACACTCACATGTTGGTGATAATTAAGCATCGATAACATCGCTATGTGAATATGGGATCGCTTTTTGAAAACCAATCAAAACTCACTAATGTTTTTTAATTTTTCTGTTTTTATAAAAAGACAATTGAATTACACTTACAGAATTACATGTCCACCAGTTGACCAGTAGTTAAACAAACAAATTATCCTACTACTAATACTAGTAGAACGTACTATTATTAGTGCTTCTTCTTCCAATATCTATTAATACTAGTACGTTCTACAGACTACTGTCTACATCAACTACTCAAAGCAATCGTAGAAGTTGAATTAGTAGAAAAGGCAGTCTTAACAGAAAAAATAGTCGTATCGGAGTAACAAAAGTAGCAGAAGAAAGAGGATAGCCTCAGTCGTACATGTAGTACAGTAGTAGAAATAGCATCAGTAGAAGTAGCATCAGAGGTAGTAATCGTAGGTTGGCTTTTACTAATGATAGATCTTGATTCACTAGTGCTACTGCTACCTCTTATATTACAACCACAATTAGTTTTACTTTTACTAATGTACTTCTCAAGAACTGCTGATACTACAAAGAGCTACATGTTTTACTTTAACAGCTGGATATGTACTTCGATCGTTAATACATGTCTATTTACAATTTTAACTGTCTTCTAAAGTCGCAAGTTTTCACTGATTAGTCGATCACTACCTGTCAACTAGGCGTTATCGCTAAACACGTTATATAACCCGTACACATTTACGACACGATTGCAGACACGAAAACGCCTACTACGCTAAAAATACTCACTTGGTTTCGTGGCTGGCCAATCGTCCCTTGCTACACGTATATCTTCGTACTCCTGCCCTGCAAGTGCAAACAGTAGCCGTGTGGTTTCTCCCAAACCCCTGGCGTTGAAATACTTCAGTTTGTAGGACGGCATCACGGATCTCGAGAATTACAGAAGACACTGTATGAATGGCGTGCAACTCTCTTGGTCATGTGACCACGCTAGGCCATGCAGCACGGTTATCTCGTGACGCTGCAATGTCAAAGGGGATGTTTTCACATTACACGCAACAGCCGGAGCATCAGAGGCTGAGATCGACTGTTAGTGTATTGTAAACTATCGTATATCGCTTGGGCGGAGCTTCAGGTGTGACCGTTGTGAATTGTGTAATTTCATTATTTTCAAATCTCACAGATAACTATGCAGTCATTTCATGTAGCTGACTATGTCTCAAGAGTAAATGATAGTTTAACCATCAAAAAGGTAGGCGCATGGCTGTCATTTCTCGACGATAGTAAACTATAATTGGCATACGAATTTGGTCTACAAGCAATTGCTCAATTTCCAAGAAAATGTTTTTTACATAGTGAAAGAAGGATTTTTGCATACATTTATGATGTTTATATGCCATAATTTATGCGTTTATAAGTATGACAGACATAAGATAATAGCATTATATGGCTTGAGTGCGGGAATACATGGAGGTACTTTTACAGTACATGTTAGGGTGTTACAGTTTCGTGACATTTCTGACATACAGTCTGAAAAATAGTGTTAAATGGTTTATTGCTACAGAACTATCTTTCAAATTATTAGAGGGATTTTAAACGATTGTATCATTTAGGTGTTACATTATGATGCTCAGTT
Source organism: Phorcus lineatus (assembly GCA_921293015.1). NCBI lineage: Eukaryota > Metazoa > Mollusca > Gastropoda > Trochida > Trochidae > Phorcus > Phorcus lineatus. The sequence goes on along the minus strand of OV121086.1, from coordinate 37,940,449 downwards.
GAAGTCTAATAGATTTTCATTTTCTAAATTAAATTATTAACTTTTCTAACCAAAATATGAAATGACTCAAACGTAATTTTGGCAACTTAATAGGACTCATAGACGAACATGGCTAAGTAGTGTTAAGTAGGCGATTTAACTTATAAACATGTATATGGGACGCAAAATTTCAACTTTTTTACATTTATTTGGCCGTTTTCCGATCATCATTGAAAACCATTAAAAAGGATAATTTTCATGTGTATTTTTTTTTTTTTTTTTTATCACTTTATTTCTTTTTTTGAGTACATACATGTTCACACAGAAATAGTTGCGTTTTCACAGTTTGGGTAAAAACTCATTTTAACATTTTTATATTTCAATGCATATGGTAAACATGTTTTAAGACTTACAATCATCATGTGAAGAGATTGTGGCAAGATGACCAGAATGTGAAGAACTTACCGTAATTACAGTTTGAAAAGGCAGTGAATTTGTCAATAGCATATAGGGTATGTAGATATTTTTTCAATCCAATAAAGTTGGGTATTGTCTTTAAATATCTCTTACCGTATATATAGTTTTTTGTTGCAATGATAATCAGATTAAGAACATCATTTCGTTTTTTCTGGATATCCAAAAATGATATGTTTTTCACTCAGATTTAGTTTAGTACCTGTTTTGTACTCAACCCAGTCTACTAAGTTATGCCACAATGTTTTCACATGTACACATTTATAGAATAAATGAATAATTGATTCAGTTTCAACATTACAGAATGTACAAGATGCAGATTCTAACATATTGTAGTTATACAGATCTTTGTTCGTTGTAATACATCTGTGTATTATTTTATATTGTAACCATCTCAGATGTGTGGTAACTGTTGCTCTGAAAGGTATATAGTTATAAGTTTTCCAGAGTTCATCTGCTATATCAGCTTCTATATCCCTTTCCCATTTCACTTGGCTATTAAGTTTTGTTTTTAAAGTGTGTTTCTCAAGCAAGGTTGAGTAGAATATCTTGCAGCCTTTACGTTCTTTAAAGAGGATACGTAAATTATTAGGCATGAAAGGTTCTACTACTTTATAAAGTTCAAGCTGCTTCGAAATAAGATATACTTTAATGGAGTTGATGATACCTTGATATTTTAAAAAGTTTGTATTAATATTGTAAATTGAAATAAAATTCTCATATGTGAGAAAACTACCATCTATATTTAGTAGATCGTTGAGGAATTTAACATTTTTTTTCAAATAGTTTTTATAGATAATAGGTTTTTTCCCTACAACTATATTATCGTTCGCCCATATATATTTTTTGAAGTTTCGTTTTCAGTATCTTCATTTTTTTGTAAGGATTGTATGCTTGCCCATGATTCGTAAACATCTCTCCAAAATACATTTTTATATGCGGAATAACAGATTGTCTAAGATAGTTTGTCCCCATCTCAGTTGGGTGAAGGCCTTTTGTAGAAACGGCAAAACTGATAAGGTTTGAAATATTTGAATGTTTTACAAATGTTCTTCGTAACCATGAAAGCTTTTGAGCTTGTATTGTTTCAAGAATCAGAGGTACCTTTAGCCCTCCATCTTTATAAGATTGAATTATCGTATATCTTTTGATCTTATCAGGCTTTTCTTTCCATACAAACTTGAAACATTTTTTCTGTAAATTTTGAATGGTATTATTATCTGGATTTGGCAAAGTAGTGAACAAATGGTTAAGTGAAGGTAATATAAGACTTTTAAGAACAGTAATTCTACCAAATGGAGTAAGATCTCTTCTCAACCACGTTGTCATTGTTTTATCAAGTTGTTTTAGTTTATCTTTATAGTTTCTTTCGACCATTTCGGCCTGATTATGTTGGAACTGAATTCCAAGTAAAGTGAAGGGTTTTTGAGACCAGTCTAGATTCAAAGTCTTACAATATTGTAAATGTGAGAACATCCTTGAACCAATCCATATAATTTTAGTTTTGTCTATGTTTATTTTAAGGCCAGAAAATTTAGCATATTTGTCTAGTATTTCTAATGTTGCCTGAAAACTCTTTTCCGTTTCATCCAGGATTATCGTAGCGTCATCTGCGAACTGTGTTAATAAATATTCTATGTCAAAAAATTTAATACCCTTTATTTTCATGTGTATTTGTTTTCAATAACCTTTGTCAGTTTCATTATTGTTATGTGCACAAACAAAATATACAAATATAAATCTACACCTAAATAAGTAATAACGACAGTGGCCTTTCAGTGATAACATGTGTCATCTCTAATAAAACATTTTGTCTGTCGCTTCATAAATAAATGTTCATGTTATTAACTGCATAAAAACGCAAACAGCTGTTGCTTTCTGACATGCTTGATGTGTTTAATTGTACGCAAATATTAATAACCAAATTTAAAAGAATATGTAAATCGTTGTTAATCAACTACATCAAATTTTAAAGAGAACTTCATTTGACTATTAATGAGCTCGAGTGTCGCAATGTCGTTTTATTCTAAGAAATACTTTTTACAAATCGTCTTTTAAAAAGAACACTAAACCTTAAACTACAATAAACAGATGGATTGATTTGATAAGGATGTCGATTACATTCATTCAGATGTAATAAGATGAATATATGCATTGTTTAATTTTGTTGAAACTGTTAGATATTATATTTAAGAGAAAGTTTGAAATGTACATAGATGTATGAATTGCCAAATGATACTTTATGCTAATGTCACATTATTTTGGTTGGATCTCAAAAAGAAATAAGTAGTAGATAAAGTCAGTTATTCATTCCCTTTTCACCAACCTTTCGTCTAGATATCTTTCTTTTCATTTGATGTATTGTCAATACAGTTAAAGAAGCGAGGATGCTGCGTTAACTGATATTTACGACAGAGAGTTCCAAACAAAAGCGACAATAAATGCTTCAAAAAGCAAAAACTCAAATAATTTTGCTGCCCAACTAATTATGGTCGTGTAAGTGAGGATATGCATAAAGCCACATCTGTAACTATATAAGAACTGTATTTCAAATATAATTTTGTATCCAATAACCTCTTTTGAAGTTACCATAAACAAATTTTCAAAAACAATGCACTTATTTATAGCATGTCAGAAATAGACGAAATAGTTTCAATAGAAACCAACTAGAGGTAGCTCTGTCGTGAATCCCTATACAACCTCTGTCCTTATACGAACGTTTCTCGGTCAAGAAATGTAGAGCTTCGATTGGATGAGTTCAAAGTAAGTAGCGCAATCAGCGACGCCGGATCAAAAGTTGTCATTGAAAGCGTATAAGATATTTCCGGATTTTCGGAAAGTTAAACTTTTTTCGAATATGAACTTTGCACTTTGAGTCTTCTCTACCCTTTAGCCCTATTTAGAGGCTTGATCATTGCATTGCACTGTATGACATTGGCTGTAATATTACAAGGTAGTTTATTTTGCAATATGTTGCCGTTAGGTGAACCTCCAGGAAACTCGAGAAGGCTTGAATTAGAACAGCTGTTGTTTAGGAATTATTGCCGTAGCTAAATCTGTGGGGAGATATGGAGAAACACATAATTGTTAGTTTTTTACTCTAAATGGTGAAATAAATTAACGTACATGTATTATTTCCAAAAGTTATTTTTTCTATGGTACTTCTTCTAAGAGATAAAAACTACAGACTCTTTGCAACCAGAATTGGTAACACGAATTTTCAAAGTTTCTCTCTGTCTTGATTAATTGAGCTTGCAACAAGAAATGACAAAGGCTCTTCCTGCCTTGGTAAGTTGCATCAAGGAATAGCCAGTACAATTTCCGCCTTGGTAAAACAGAGTTGGCAATAAGGTATTTCAGATACTCCTCCTTCGTTCTTCGTGTTTCATTTTGAATGTCACCGAATTCTTAGCGAAACTCTCGACCAGTGCTCGAAACGACATTATATGGCTGCTTTTGTTCTTCACTCTACTCTATAGCGGATGAGAGGTTTTACCTAAGTTTTACTAATCATATCGAGTTCCTGAGTGTTTCTCAGATTTGTCACCGAGCTATACGTTCGCCAAAATTTGCCTCATAAAACATAGGAAGGTTTTTTCTTCTCTAAATATGGATGCATTGTCTGGTTAAGATGGTTTAAGCTCTTATCAAGAATTGTAAATCAACTTGGTTTTAAAGCGTCCATATAAATTATCAGAACATAGGGGAAATTACAAGAGAAATTAATCTTACACTTAGAGTTTGTATGACAGATATATAATCTGATAAAAATAAAATCTTAAATGCTCCACTACGTTACGCGTATAGAACTCACCAAGCCCCGTTACGAGAACCGTCAGGTTTGGCTGTGACATACCTTAAATCAGCCAGTCAGTTCGCCCCATATTCCAAGGTGCAGGCGAATTCTATTGAATGAATGTATTGTACGTTGCTTTGAATTTGCCCTGGCCTTGGTTGTTTGTTAAAAAAAGTCAAATCGTAAGCTATAGAGTTTGTTTGGGTTTGGTTTTTTGGTTTTTTTTATTTATTTATTTTTGTGGTACATATACAAGAAATCATACATCAATTTTTACACAGTCTTGGGTAAGGGATACATGGTTGTGGAGGGTACATTTTGACAGAAATAGATACATAATATAAATGATAAAGGAGGTATCAGCATTGCCTTTGTGGGTTACAAATGAAACTAAACGTTAACGAATCCTCAGCTGCAGTGGAAAAAGGATGTCATTACAAATTAAAAACAAACAAATCTTTAATCATTTTGGAAGAGTAGATGACAAATCGACCAGAATTTCATAAATTTCGAATAATTACAAGTTGATTAGTGTTGTATTTGTCGATGTTGTATGCGTTTTTGATGTCTTGTTTAATGCTACTCAACTACTTATGGACAATCGTAAAACAGATGGATTATAGTTTCCCTTTTTAGCTCATCAGGTCTGAAAGACCCGATGGGCTTATGGCATGGCAAGGCGTCCGGCGTCCGTCCATCCGTCCATCCGTCCGTAAACTTTTCGACGTCTTCTCCAGAACCAATGACTCTAGAGAGCTGAAATTTTATGTGCATACTCCTTGGCAAATGGGGATTCTAAATTGTAGATTTCGTGACCCCATGACCCCAAATGGGGTCACAAGGGATCAAAACCTTAAAAATCTATTTTAATCTTCTTCTCTAGTTCCAAAAGGTCCAGAGAGCTGAAAAGGTGTGTGTAGACTCCTTGGGCACTGGAGATTCTAAATTGTAGGTTTGGTGACCCCATGACCCCAAATGGGGTCACAGGGGTCAAAACCTGAAAAACCTAATTTCATCTTCTCCAGTTCCAAAAGGTCTAGAGAGCTGAAAAGGTGGGTGTAGACTCCTTGGCCAACGGGGATTCTAAATCGTAGGTTTGGTGACCCCATGACGCCAAATGGGGTCACAGGGGTCAAAACCTAAAAAAAACTAATTTCATCTTTTTCCCTAGTTCCAAAAGGTCTAGAGAGCTGAAAAGGTGTGTGTAGACTCCTTGGGCACTGGAGATTCTAAATTGTAGGTTTGGTGACCCCATGACGCCAAATGGGGTCACAGGGGTCAAAACCTAAAAAAACTAATTTAATCTTTTTCCCTAGTTCCAAAAGGTCCAGAGAGCTGAAAAGTTGTGTGTAGACTCCTTGGGCACTGGAGATTCTAAATTGTGGGTTTGGTGACCCCATGACCCCAAATGGGGTCACAGGGGTCAAAACCTGAAAAACCTAATTTCATCTTCTTCTCCAGTTCCAAAAGGTCTAGAGAGCTGAAAAGGTGTGTGTAGACTCCTTGGCCAACGGGGATTCTAAATTGTAGGTTTGGTGACCCCATGACCCCAAATGGGGTCACAGGGGTCAAAACCTAAAAAAACTAATTTCATCTTTTTCCCTAGTTCCAAAAGGTCTAGAGAGCTGAAAAGGTGTGTGTAGACTCCTTGGGCACTGGAGATTCTAAATTGTAGGTTTGGTGACCCCATGACGCCAAATGGGGTCACAGGGGTCAAAACCTAAAAAAACTAATTTCATCTTTTTCCCTAGTTCAAAAAAGGTCCAGAGAGCTGAAAAGTTGTGTGTAGACTCCTTGGGCACTGGAGATTCTAAATTGTGGGTTTGGTGACCCCATGACCCCAAATGGGGTCACAGGGGTCAAAACCTGAAAAACCTAATTTCATCTTCTTCTCCAGTTCCAAAAGGTCTAGAGAGCTGAAAAGGTGTGTGTAGACTCCTTGGCCAACGGGGATTCTAAATTGTAGGTTTGGTGACCCCATGACCCCAAATGGGGTCACAGGGGTCAAAACCTAAAAAAACTAATTTCATCTTTTTCCCTAGTTCCAAAAGGTCCAGAGAGCAGAAAAGTTGTGTGTAGACTCCTTGGGCACTGGAGATTCTAAATTGTAGGTTTGGTGACCCCATGACCCCAAATGGGGTCACAGGGGTCAAAACCTGAAAAACCTAATTTCATCTTCTTCTCCAGTTCCAAAAGGTCTAGAGAGCTGAAAAGGTGTGTGTAGACTCCTTGGCCAACGGGGATTCTAAATTGTAGGTTTGGTGACCCCATGACGCCAAATGGGGTCACAGGGGTCAAAACCTAAAAAACCTAATTTCATCTTCTTCTCCAGTTCCAAAAGGGCTTGATAGCTTAATAGTTGTGTGTAGACTCCTTGGACAATGGGGATTCTGAATTGTAGGTTCGGTGACCCCTTGACCCCAAATGGGCAATGGGCCTTTTTTATTTGATTGTGAATAACTCGGACGTTGGGACAGGCTATCTTTCCTACACTGCCCATGACCCCATGGTCTAAACCACAACACCTATTTCTATCAAAAGTCTGATGAGCTACAGAGCCCATGGCTCTATTTTATTTACATAAATTACATGTTTTTGTATCTTTCATGTTCATCTCACGTAAGAGATCCTTTGTAGGTAAAATTCTATGTAGAACGGAATATTGAAACCATGTTAATTTTGAGCTAAGGTTAGACGTAAAAGGTACTTTGTGTATTATTTTCCATTCTTCTTCATTGATCGAGCATTTCAGAACTTTTTCCCATTTCCGTTAGGATTTACAGTCATCATCATTATGCAATATGTCGTAGAAGGCTCTGCATCCCTTTCTCTTAGTAACAATATCTTCAATTAAATACGGGATGAACGGGGTGTTGAGTTTTATATTTATAGAGACATTTGATTTTTTAAAGTACCCCTTTATTGATTGAACAATACCCGCGTAATCCAGAAAGTTTAACTTTCATTGGTAGGTTTGGATAATCTTTTCATAGTCGAGAAACTTACCATCATCTTCCACAACATCATTGATAAAGAAAATACCCGCGGTTGACATGCTCTTGTTGTTTAAAGTTTTCTTGTTAATTTTTATGTTATCATTTCTCCATATTGGCTGAGATAAGAGAGCGGATTGGGTTTTAACATTATTTCCTTTTTGTTTTATGAAGTGACCCCACGCATGTAAGACATCTTTCCAAAATTCATTAGTTTTTTAGTTAATACATCATTGATGATTGATTCTTCGTTGTACTGATAGAAATCATTATGTAAAGGAGATGTATTTAATTGAAACAATGTCTTTAGTTTTGATTTATCGTCAGAATTATAAAGTCTTTTCACCCAGCTTATTTTTTGTGAAAGCAATGTATTTCGTATATCCGGTACTCTGAAGCCTCCTTCAATGTAATTTTGGGTTATTATTTTACGTTTTATTTTATCTGGCTTTCCTTTCCAAACAAAGTTAAAGCAGAGTTTTTCGATTTCTTTGATGGTACTTTCGTTCGGGTTAGGTAATACATTAGAGACATGGTTTAAGTTTGGTAAAATAAGACTTTTCAGGACAGTTGTCCTTCCAATTGGTGTGATATCTCTTCTGAGCCAATGGTTCATTGTAATTTTAATTTGCTTCAATTTATGTCTGTAATTTCTCTCTACCATTTCTGCCAAGTTGTGTGTAAATGTTATGCCAAGGATTAGTCCTTTTTTGACCAATCTAATTTATGTTCTTTGCAGAACGTTTTGTTTTTAGTTTTTCAGTGAACCTATCCATATAACTTGTGTTTTGCTAGTATTTATTTTCAAACTTGAAAATGAAGCATATTGTTCTAGTATTTGGAGTGTACTTTGAAGGCATGCTTCTGTTCCATCCAATGTCAAAGAGGTATCGTCTGCAAACTGCGAGATGAGATATTCGCTATCACCTATTTTTATTCCTTTTATCTTTTTTTTGTTACGGATCATAATACTTAGAATTTCTGCACATAGGATAAAAAGATATGCCGATAATGGATCGCCTTGTCTACAGCCGCGAGTTATGTCAAAAAAATCTGATGCGAAACCATTCACAAGCACACTTGAATTTATATTTGTGTAAAAAGTACTAATCCATTTTCTGATATTTGGGCCAAAATTGAAAAATTCAAGAACATTCCCAATCACGTCCCAATCAACTGAGTCAAATGCCTTTTCGAAATCTATTCGAAAGTTATAGAGTTATCTTTCTCGAAGTAATCTCTGCACATCGTAACACATATCTAGACGGTACCAATTTTAAAATGCTATTTCCGGGAACAGATACGTTGAATAAACGTTTCTTCTTAAGTTAGTAATATTCGTTGATTACTCGTGAAAATAAATAACAAGAAACAGAAGAACACCATTGAACACTAATCGATATATTGAGTGAGTCCACGATTTTGTAAATATTCAGGTGTGAAATTTTCAAAATCAAAATGTTTCAATACCTTGTCACATCTTCTCTCCTTGAAAATATAAAATATACTCCAAACAAACTTCAGGGAGGTATTATGTGTGTTGATTCTCATATAATGTTTGTGTTATAGAACCTAGATGATTAATGTTGCATTGACTTCTGTACACAAAGAAATCGTCAACTCACATATGCTACTGCAATGATTCTTCTTACTATTCACAGTCAAACCAACCAAATATCCCCGCATGGCATAACATGTGCCAGCCCTAATGACTGGAAATTTTAACAATTCAGCATTTCCCGAATTTGTCTGGTTAAATCTCGATAGCTGCGATAGATCTGGATCTTCTCAGAATTTGAATTTATCGCCGAGCAAAGGGCTCCTAAATTTAGGAGATCGTAGTGCATACGACCTTGTTTACGATCCTCTTACGACATGCCTTACGACCGTTTCACAACGGGGTCGTATCCATGTCCTAAAAGGGGGCGTGAATCCAGGTCGTATATCGTGTAAGAGGTACTTGGTTTGACAAGATGTTTTTGTAAAATTCTTTCAAAGAGACATATCTAATATTCTTGCAGAAAGGGTAACATGTACTTGAGATTGAATTCATTGCAAACATAAAAGTAGGAAAAAACAATGCTGTGGTGATAAACGAAGTTCACAACAGGGAACTAGAGACTACCTTGTGGTGATGAGTTGTTGAACGGCGATGGCAACAACGAACTAGAGAGCCTATACGGTGGTGACGAGCGGAATTGGCAACAAGGAACAAGAGAGCCTTTGTTTTGGTGATGAAATCGAACGGAGCTCGAGAAGGCAAAAAAACTGGAGAGATTATGCTTTGAAGATGATCAAAGTTGGCAACTAGGAATTACAGAGACTCTTCCAGCGATGGTAAAACAGAGTTTACAATAAAGACACTTTATTGTGATAGAGAAAACAACATTGCGGAGACTTTTCATTGCCATAAACAGAGGTTAGTAACAAATACTCTACTAAAATAAATTGCGATGGAAAAGCAGATGTTGACTACAAGAAAAATCCAGAGACTCTTGCTGTTTTGTTTGCAACAAGGAAGTACCACCTCGCTTCATAGTAATTGTCTTCTTGAGATTTTTCCACAGGCTACACGTTTACGTGATTTGGCAGGCAAATATTGATGTCATCATCATTGAGAGTAAAAATATGTCTCTGGACACTTCAAGCTAATACGGACTCTTTATCCTCCCTAAACTTAAAGAAATTGATTATAAGGAAATAAACTTTGCTCCCTCAATTGTGTACAATACTTAATGTAGAAGTTTGGAAATATCTCAATTATTGTTTCACAATCATGTGTTCTTTAAAGAGCCACTCCGTGATTTCCATAATATGTCATTTACCTTTGATACGAACCTAGATGTAATATGTGGTGATATGAAATCAAAACATGTTATCTGTTCATGTCCAAAAGACATATATATGACAAATACAGCCTTCACGTCCAATATACATTGATACGAGTTATATAATCTAACAAACGCTATCAACTCCCAATTGCCCTCCTGGACGTTTTAGATAAGTCTCCAAAATAACGTTTGACTATTTGACGCGCGCCACTGTCCGGTTTTCGATCATAATTGCGACGTTCTACCTTCATATTGTCACTGTTAAAAACCAATAAGCTTTTAAATGTGTCTTTTTGGTAACAGTCGATATTTCGCGATCACATGATACCATTGAATAAGTTTGGCATATATGATTCCAACAACCCACGGAGTGGCTCTTTAACAAACTTTTGTACATGTGTCTATCTCAAACATTTGTTGCTGTGCTTCGATTTTGAGTGAAGGTCAATTGGCTGAGTGGTTTGGCTGCCAGGACATAAATGGAGCGAACAATCCTTCTGAGGATCCTTCAGTTTATACAAAATGTGTACTATTGCAGAATGTGTCATCCAAATCTAGCAAAGAAACATTATCATCTTAGGAAATTTAAATGATTGTATTTACTTATTGTACAGAATCTGTTGATGCACTCTCGTATTCCCCTCATGAGACAGAGCTCGCACCGAGAGACACTGAAAGAACCACCTCCTAGAGGATCTGGAACAATACTTGAGATTAATAAATGCCATATATTTATCTATTAAATGCAATAAAACAGTACCAATTTATATTTTCAGTTTTCTGTTCTTTTGGTCAATATTTCAGGTTCTAACTCTTATCACAAGAACTGAAGATGTTACTTAATTATGGCCATAAGTTATATTTGTAAAGATGTTACTTCATAAACTTTAGTTATTTTAGTTGTCGTTTGAAAGAATGTACAGACTACTTGTATAAGATACCTAAATATAGTGCATTTATGTGGTGCAGCAGAAACACCATAGGACGAAGTCATTACTCTTTAGTCTGTTATTGTTTATAATTCACGCACAATCGACAAATGAAGCCATATACCGTGTATGATAAAAACAACGCTGTGATACATTTTAACGGGGTATATGGAGTTTTACTTTCGATACTAAGGAACGCAATTCCAAAACACAAACTATCCGGATTGACAATTCAATAAATGACAAAATTGAAAGAAGAAACATTATATATATATATATATATATATATATATATATATATATATATATATATATATATATATATATATATATATATATATATAATTAAACAGATAAAATAAAACAATTTGATGATGTATCATCTTTGTAAGCAAACTTTTGGTCTCTGCTTTGACCCCTTAGCTACTTCGAGTTTTTCCCTTGTAGGGCATGCACATTCCCACTCTGCATTCTGTCTTTTATTATGAATATTCCTGTGCATTCTTTTCATTGCACTACCATAGATCACTTCTACATAATGACAATGTTATTCCACTAATTATGGTCAAATCAAATAATGATCAAACGATGGTAATTAACTCCCAGATATGATAGCAAAAGAAGTATGTCATTACAATGTAGCTGCTAGTTATATTTTGAATGTGAGAAAAAATTAACATTGAAATGAATAAAGTTCACACGATAGTCTAAGATATTGCTTGCAATTCATTTTAAGATTAATAATCATCACAACAACACTTAAGCCAATGAATAATGAATTCTTGAACACGTAAACGTTGGTAATTTTCACCTAAAATCAAATAAGGGGTTCAATCTAAACGTAAATAAAAGGTTTACATGGCCTAATTGCAAATTAACTCCCCTTCTTAAAGTACATATTAGTAGATATATAGTATTGGTGGTAATTCACAAACTGTAAATGTCAATTAATGTATGAATTATAGATTAGTAACATCTAAAGATCAACGACAAAGAGTTAAATCAACAATGAATAAAGACATATGAATTGAATTTATAATAGTTATTCTTTTCAACTGAACAATTATCGATTAAATTGCATAATTTAAGATTATTAATTAGGCTATCACGAACATCGTGACACATCTCGTTACTCACATCGAAAGCGCCAGTTGGTATAAAAAGGTCTAGTCCTTTGGAGAACTTTTGCCGTTGATGTGACAATCGTTGTAATAATGATCAACACAATGCAATGTTCAAAGGATTTCATTTTTAAGCCTCCTTAACAATATGTCTTCTCAGTATCTGCACATAAAAATGGCGTGAAATGAGCCTCCAAACGTTGTACTTCATGCTAAACCAAGATGTTGGATAAGACTATCCTGACCACAAAGTGAAACAATTAGGAGGTCAGGTCGGTTCATATCATAATTAGCTGTCGACAATTACTATCTATGCTTGGCTTAATCAAAGCATGGTATGGCTGTGGAATACTGTTGACGACGAACTTGATCCAAGTGGTACAACTGTCATTACTGCATTTATGCATGTCATGAAAATTGTTAATGCTGAATTATACGACTTTTGTATTAGCATTCGTCATCAATCTTAACCACCCGATTCAAGTACCCTGTAGGATAAGTGCAAATTTAATTTTTGGTTAATAAGAATTATTAACATATGTATGTGTGTTTTCATTGTCCTTTTGTGTTCATAAAAAATCAGTGCTAATTGTTTTAAACCGGTCAGTCTGCTGACAGTTATTCTTAATTCTTTATATTCACCAACAAACTCTTTAAACAAAACAGAAGAAAGTACATGAATATCCGTGCCTCATTTTTATTTCTATAATTTTTATTTCCTCTATAAAATCCCTTTTAACTATGTTATATGCTTGAATTAACTCGTTTCGGAATGTCACTTTGTTAACTCAGCATAGACAAAAACATTTTCTGTCTGACTTATGATGTGTTATTTGTCTTATTCTGTTAAATCTAGTTTAAATCATGATAGTCTATCATGGTGTTTTAGGATTTTGAAAATACAGAATTATTGAACAATTACTATTTAATAAATTTCAACATCAAATCATCATAATAACAATTCATATTTCCAAGATTTCAGTTAAGGCACAGTGCAATTTCTGACACACTTATTATTTCCAAATTTCAAATGCAAGATTCAATTAACTCTTTCAATGCGTGAAAGCGTCTGGTTCCGACCGACTTAGAAACAAGTCTGTTTTTTCAATAATGATAATCATAATCTTTACAAACGCAATTGTGACTATGTACATTTGTAGGTAAAATGTTGCCAAAGTAATGTGTCTATTCATGAAGTTGAACCATTCTCCAAGAAAATGTCTGAAAGAATTTAAATGCTTCTTGTATGAATAGTTGTATCACTCTGGTATTTTGAACAATTCTGAATTGAAAATGTTCACTAGTTATGTAATCACTGTATAAAAGAAAACGTTTGTGTTATATTTTGCTATGTATCAAAATAATGGTATTTGCTTGTGTTTGGCGTAGAGGTTAACTCTTTAAACCTTTAAATTTATGACAAAGGTGGACAGTTAATTAGCTAGTTTCATAACTTAGGTCAAAGTGAATTTATGTTACATGTGTAAAACTGTGTTACAATGTTGCATCGTTCAATTGGTCACTCACATGTTTGTGCCTTTTTTTACTCGTGCCTTAATATCAATATATCCCTCGCTCTCGCTCGGGAAATACTAATATTAAGCACTCGTGTCGTAAACATAGTATGTCATGGACACGAATATAATATCCTCTATAGCATATTCCGCTCAACTAGAAACATCAAATTCATCATCACATAGGCCAAATTCTCCACATCTAAGTTTCGTTTCAATATCCTGCCAAGACACTGGTCACGTAGAGTATATCTACATAAATGATCCGATAAGAAATACGCTGCAGCGAAAAAACTACAGCATTCTCGAATGTTGTTACAATACTGTCACACTGTCTCAAATCATTTATCAACTGAAATGCCAGAATACAAACTGAGATCACACTATCTGGAATAGTCTTTTTGGAGCGAGTTACCGGTTGGATTGGAAACCACACCTCACAGTCAAGCAATTCCAGCCAGCACAAATGAACAACAACAACTTTGTGATTTATTAGTGTAACATATACGTTTGATTTTTAAAATCGATTGTGTTCCGAGGAATAAAATTTTAAAGTCATTAACTTTATCGAGAGTCGAATTCTTCCTCTTCTAAACTCATTTGGATTTGGTCAGATAGTGTGAAATAGGAAGCCCTAGACAGAACGAGTTCGAATCTCGCGAAAGTCAGTTTTTGAAACTTTTATTTCTCGGGACACAGTCAATTTTAATCAGACTGAATACAAATTGTTCTTACATGATCAGTTATTGCATAATTGGACCTTTGAATTTGAATTGAAAAGTTGACAAGAATGTTTCAGTGACCATTGACCATTGACCATCGAGATCCAGCTGAATCCATTGTCTCATCGTTAACAGGTATACTTCTTCTTAACTCTTAATTGGTCTTTGATAAGTCCGTTATATTATCTTTGTAGTTTTTAAATCATTACTTGTTAAATACATTCAGTAGTAAAGTGGCAGAGTTGTAGGTTTATCGAGGCCGATGACAACTACCTGGTCAAGGAGCACATCTTCCGGTTCCGTAGGAGAATCGCCATCTTGTTTTCTTCATAATGTGATTTGATTACAAAGAACGCTTGAGGTATTTGCAATTAAGTCATGATAGGATTTATCACATTAGTGAATGTTATATTCGTTCAAACCTCAATGTTGTTTTTGATGATTCTTTCTTTCTATAGAATCTTAAACATGACAATAACACGCCGATGTAATTGATGCTTAATTATTCATTACGTAGGTATATGGCATCGTTTTTTCACAACTAATCCACCTATCTTCTTTTCTATAAGCAGACAATTGAATGACACTTACATAAATACACTTGAACCAGTCCTTTTTGCGCAAACAAAATATCCTACAACTAGTACTACAAATGTACTTTTGTCACTTCTACAAATGCTACTTCTACTTCTACATTAATTACCTAAGACAACCATAGAAGACGCAGTCATAGCGGAAAAGCAGTCAAAGAAATTTGTAGTAGTATGTGTAATAAAAAAAGTAAGAAAGAAGATAGTCGCAGTTCTACACGTAGAAGTTGTAGAAGTAACATCAGAAGTAGACACAGGAGACTATCTAAACCAAAATCGAAAATCACTGAAACGTAATTTTGGCACATTCATTACAGCAGACAAATTGCATATACAGTGACAAAAAAGCGAGGATACATCGTTTTAAGACAGAAGGTTCTAAACAAAGGCCACAATAAAAGCTTCAAAAAGCAAAAGCTTAAATAATTTTGCTACCTATGGTACCAATTAAGTTCGGTCCTATAAATGATGATGTAAATAAAACCTCAATTGTACACACCTGAACTATATGAAAGGTGTATTTCAACTATAGTTGGTATCCGATAATCTCCTTTGAAGTTTACATATCAGTTATATAACAATACATTTAATTCAAGCATGGGAGAAATAGATTAAATGGTTTTAATAGTGGTTTCCTCCAGTCTCCAGTCGTTTTACACGATGTTGATGATACTCCTTTAAAAGTTTAAGTTTTTAAGACAACGATTTACAGACACATTGCAAAACAGAATTGATATCACGAACTTTATTTCTTCTTTCAGTTTACGTTAAGACTTCTTGCCTTGGTACAAGGAATGCAACCTATACTCTTCCAGCGTTTGCAAAACAGATTTGGCAATTAGGAATTTTAGATGTAGGACAAACAAAATGGGGTTGGTATCGAGGATCAACATAGTTTGTGAATCAAGGCAGAAATCCCTGCGTTATGGATACACATAATTTGAGAGGCTCCTACGGAATGGACAACAAGCGGTAGAGAGAATCTTCTGGCGAGTTATCTTCTTCAGAAGCAACCAGGATTACTGCAAACAATGTTTAAATACATATATAGAACATGAAACTTCAAGCGAGGAAACAAAATATATGTTTTCTGAATAAGAGGGGTGTTGGCCGTGAGCAATCGAAAGTGCCATGTGGTTTGACAATATTCTACGAGGAATGGACTCTTTTTATTTTTGCTTCCAAGGTAGAAAGGCAGAATTCCTTTACAATAACAATAATTCAAATGAAAATATTTTAAAACGTGTTAAATATCAGTTTCTTATATTTTTATTAGCTTCGATTTTAGCTAGCTGAGTGGTTCAGATGTCTGGGAATTCGGTACAAGCAAAATGTGAATATGATGAAATGGTCGCAAAATATTGCACCAGATTTATTTATTTACATGGTGTGATTCTAAATCTGACCTTTTTGGTCCAAAAAAATCATGAAAATATTTTGATATATGATAATCATTGTCAATAGTGATAAATTTTGCATTACCAATTTCACAAAACCTGTTGATGCACTCTTGTATTCGCAACATTTGACAAAGTCTGCATCTATGGTGGTTGCCAGATCCGATACCAGTTGGATGTTTGATGATATGTGATACTGAAACACCATAGGGGAATAGTACATGGCCAATGAAATAGTTTATGAAATATTGAATGAAATAGTTTTTACTACAGTCTCTCCCATTAACTTTGCCAGGTTAAAGGAAAATCGAACCATCATGACAATACAACTGAATTTCATCAGTTTAAACTACATTTATTTCCACATGTGTAGTTCTGATAAATATAACACTAATTCACCCTATTTATATAAATGTCATATTACTTTCTTTTCATTAATTTCCTTTTCTCAATACCCTTTGAACAAGAGGAACTAGGGATTCAATATTCACTTATTTATGATTGCGGATTAAAGACTAGATATTGGGGAAAATGATAACTGAACATGACATTACCTGTCATAACGTATTGATTTTGTATATCAATTATAAATCGAGTACTATATAACCATCGCCACGAGGAGGCCAATCAAACTGTTTGCTTAATAGTTTGATAAGAATAATCATAATGAGATATTATTTACCATCATTACAGATGACATATTTATGAAAGATCGGTATTAATTTTTCGGAGATGGGAGGTTTGCCATAGCAGATAATGTCATTACAATTAATAATACCATTTGGACGTTCAGTATAACCGTTTTGGAGCATTACGACAAATACCTTTATGTTATATTCATGATTCAATAGTATTCAGATTAATTCAGTACAGCAATTCACTCTTCTAGTTTTGGAATGTTAAACTATTGGTTTAGGATACTGTTTATACATAAACGAATTGCAATTGATTATTACGTACGTTCATGTATTGTGGTAGGTTATTGTCCGAAATTATTTCATTGAAAATACGTTAATCTCTTCATAACGGTTGTACAAAAAGGTTTGAATCAGTCTGACTAAAATCCTGATAGAGTCGTTCGTATCCCGAAAGAGTCAATATTTATAAGCTTCCTCGGGACACGGTCGATTTTGATCAGATTGGGGTCAGATTATAGAAGATCAAATTTAATGCAAAAGAACTCGATCGAAGAACGATGTCAAAGCGTCCTATAGGAATTCATACTGCTCTGTTTGAATTGTTAGATTTCTATTTGAGAAAAATGTATATAATATAATCACAATCATATATATAACTCACGTCGTATATCATTCCAGAAAGGTTCAACGATCTCCAAATCCGTCCACTTGGCAACTTCGGTGCTTGTATGCGTTATAATTGTTAGCATAACGATTCCAATGATACCGTATTCTAAGTATGTCATTTTAAATCCAATCTTCCCAAAATGTCTTCTCACTATCAAAACATTCGATGGCAAGAATGTTGACTCAAATAACATTCCGTACAGAGATAATGTCAAGCCAGGTCGCTTTATTTCATAATTACTCACAGTGAACCAATTATCTATAATACTCCTCTGTAGGTCAGGTTATCTCTTTAACTATATTTCTTGAGTATGTGTCGTGGTTTTTCCTTTGTTGAGACGAGTTGTACAGTTACATATCTCATATTTTCTAAAGTCAATGACACTTTTAACTTTCAAACTCTGGATACCAACCAAGAATCAGTTTATCACAGTTGATGCTTACAAAAACTGAATTACTTCCATTGGAACATTAACACATGTCATCCTAATCCGAATTTGGCCACTACTAACCTCTCATCAAAAATCTCATTTAAAAAAATCCTCTTACATGGAATATTGCATCCATATGTACCAAAGTAATCATAAATAAACTCTTTCTATCCATGTTAACTCCGGAAATTGTTGTCTAATGTATTTTGGGTCAAATGAGTTCTACATTAAATTAAAAAGCAGACCACACAGGATATAATTCGGTACTCCGATTCACCCTTTATTGGGGCACAGGGTATGTTGTTGGGGTCAGATATGTAAATCTTCTTACATTGTGTTGTTTGATCGAAAGATCGACGTTTCTAAAGATTAACACTCTCAGTGCTTATCAGTTCAGTATAATAACAAAATAGAAGTAAAAGTCGACTTTTATGATCGAAAACCGGACAGAGGCCTCAAGCGTGGTTTTGGAACCTTTTCAAAGCATATGCAACGAAAAATATGGTTGCATATTTTGGAAGTGTTTAAATAGGTAATTGCACTTTAAACATTTAACGGGATTAAGACTTCTTGGCACTTAAGAAGCCGGGGGGTTTTTTCAATTACATTTGAAACAAGGAAATATCATGATGTCGGCACTTATGAGATAAAGATGCAAATATATTCAGTCGATTTGAATTAAAATCAGATCATGTATATATTGGCTCTTTATTTATCCACATACAAATTTATGAAACATAATCTGTGTCTCTTTTATATGAAAATTTTAGAAATATTTTCAAATCGAAAAATAGGCAGAAAAAACTCCTCATATATGTTCATATCAAAACCATATGCTGCAATTTTTTAACACAATGTTATGCCCATCTTTGAAACTTCTGTTTAAAAATACACCCCTGTTGAGTAAAGTTAAAATGAATCTAAAATTTATTCATTACAAACATGTGTACAATTTTTTTTAAAAACGTATTAGAGAGACTATGCTGTGTTGTTAGAGTTGAAAACAAGGAATTACGGAGGTTCTTCCTGTTAGGTGACAGTGTTGGCAATAGCAGGATTGACAACAAGAGATTCAGAGACTCATTCTGAAGTGGGAAGGTAAGCGTTGGCAACAGGGGATTCACAGACTCTTGCTGTAGATATAAGGTAGGGTTGGCAACAAGGGATTCAGAGACTCCATCTTTGCTGGTTAAGTTGACGTGGCACCAAGTAATTACCGAAACGCTGCGTGGTAATTTTCCCTCTAAAGATGGTTGACAAACCGCAACGTCTACATGTTCGCTGATGCAAAACAAAAGTAAATCAGCTCATATAACATTGTATATACTAAATATAATGATACTAAAAAATTTATCAAAGATGGTTGGTTGAAAACATAATTCTTATTTAATTGAGGGCGGAATAGTGAAAATATTAATGTCAGCATGAGATATTTTAAGAAACAAGAATTTTGACTCTTTATCATTTAAAACATAAAAGAAATAGTTGCTAGGGATACTCAAAAGTTAATTTTGTTTACCTGATCAAAGAGGTTGGTTGAAAACATAATTGTCATTTAGTTAGGTGCCGAAGGATAACGAAAATATTAATGTCATCATTAGTTAGTTTAAGAAACAATACTGTTGACTCTTTATTATTTAAAACATAAAATAAGTTGTTGCTAAGGAAACATACTGTGCTTCCTCGACAATCAGTTTCTCCGATTTTAGTGAAGGTGTATTTGTTGAATGGTTAGTTAAATCACTCTGAAGATGTGGACTTGAATCCTGCAAAACATGCCTCACACACACGCGCGCACACACATACACCCCCCCCCCCCCCCCCCCCCCCCCCCCCCACACACACACACATACTTACTTATTTGACAGAATCTGTTGATGCACTGTTGTATTCTCAACAATCGACAGAGTCTGCACCAGTCGTGGTTGCCTGATCCGATACCAGGTGGTATCGGGGTGGGATGATAATCTGGAACGATACTATAGATTATTGCAAGAGCAGGAAAATATATTATAAATGTAATAGAGTTCTACCAAATTGTGCTTTTGATTTCACCGAGTAGGAACAGTGCACAAACATGATAGAACCCTTGAACTCCATGCACCTTAAGTGACGTTTTCTGATGATAAAAAAACAAAAGTAGCACACAAGCACTTTATGTAGGGTAAATTAATCTCATCTTGCATATTTCTGTAATTGACTATCAAATTTCAAATGGTAAGGTCAGGATAAACAAATCCGGTTTTATGTTCTCATAAATCAGAATAAAAAAAGACAGACAGACATGAAGATCATGTATTTCAACTGACATCTCAATACTGATATTGATGATTGTAATTTGTCATTCGGAAACTTGGTTTCGCTGGATCATTCTATCTACATGTATGGTCAAGGTCATCCGTTATATTTTTTTAACTTGATGCACCGTTTTAAAACTTAATATTGAACTACCAGAATGCGAAAAATATAAAGTTCGAAAACTTGCGAGTGTGTTTCATTGCAATGTTTTGATGATGTACTCCGCCATTCGTTTTTTTGTTTACTAATTTAACCCTTATGCTACTTATGAGTACCTTTCCTTGTCAAAAAAGTGCATTTTCACGTATCTATTACATCCGTTCATAAAATTCTTTAAAGTATGAAAAATTGCTGAAAATGAAAACTCAGATTCCACCAATTACGGTAATCTGTTCTTGAGATGTGAGATGAGAGCTTTAGAAGAATGTTATTACAATGTAACTGCAAAATATATTTTGAATATAAGGAAGAATTGACATGACAATGTATGTAACTGCAAGATATGACCTTACATTATAACTGAAAGATATATTTCCAATGTATGGAATTGACGTGACAATGTAACTGCAAGATATATTTTGAATATAAGGAAGGTTTGGAATAACAAAGTAACTGCAAGATATATTTTGAATATAGGGAAGGATTGAAATTACAATGTAACTGCAAGATATTTTGAATACAGGGAAGAATTGACATGACAATGTATCTGCAAGATATATTTTGAATGTATGGAAGGATTGACATGACAATGTAACTGCAAGATATATTTTGAATATAAGGAAAGATTGACATGACAATGTGACTGCAAGATATGTTTTGAATATAAGGAAAGATTGACATGACAATGTGACTGCAAGATATGTTTTGAATATAAGGAGGGATTGACATGACAATGTGACTGCAAGATATTTTAATGTATGGAAGGATTGAGGCTACAATGCAACTGCAAGATATATTTTAGAAATAGGAAACGATTGTGATAGCAATGTAACTGCAAGCTATATTTTGAATATAGGGAAGGTTGAAAATTCAGAGAGATTGATATATTTACAATCCACTGCAAGACATATTTTAAATGTATAGAACGTTTCATATTACGATGAAAAAAGTTTAAACGTTGAAGTCTAAACATATCTAAACTAATCTCGATTGAAAACAATTAGGACAACACTCAGTTAATAACAAGAACGTGAACAAAAAAATGAAACATACTACATCTGACAGACATTGTGTTTGTAGATGAAGAATATTGTTATCCTATTATATCAAAACTTTGAGAATTTCATAAAAACAACTTATCAAAATATGTTAATTAATCGTGTATACTCACCCCGCAAATCTTCCGTATAAGGTTCTGCATTTTCAAAATCAACCCTTTGCATAACTTCGGCCCTTGTGGTCGAAAGAATCGCTAGTATGAAGAACCCCATAACCCAGTGTTCAAAGAATTTCATTTTCAAGCTTTTCATAACACTATGACTTCTCACTATCGGCTTTACATGTATAAATGACGTGAAAACAGCCGTCACACGTTTACTCGAGCGTAAGGGGAGGGATCTCATCCTTAAACCAGGATGTTGACCAAGGCAATCCCGTCGCCAAATTGTGTTGTCTTATCTAACAATTGGGAGGTCATGACGGTTCTTTTCATAATTAGCTGTAGAGAACCGATTATGTATATAATTAGCCTATTGAGAGCACGAAAGCTATTCTATACTGTTAGCGACGCTATTGCGACCTACATGTACTTGATATAAGATGTACAAATCACTTTACGTCTTCCTTTATGTACCTCATGGAATATTTATACACAATAACCGACACAACTCGTGTATTTATTTAGTATTCGTTCATCAACCTTAAACACCCGCTTCAAATGCCCTGTTAAAAGAGTAAATTTATATTTGGGTTTTTAAAGCAAAAATATAAATGTTAATATCTGTGTTCATTGTTCTCCGTTTCAAAAACCACTATTAATTGATTCTTTGTATTTTGAATTGATACTTACCAGAAAAATAAATTATCTCTAAAAAATACTTTCCTCAAGAAAATGTAGGAGTTCCATTTCATACCAGTCAGCCTGTTCATGTTAAGTTTAAATGAGTTCTTTATGTTCACACAAAAACTTTCGAAAGTGATAGAGGGAAGTACGTGATTTTTCACACCTCATTTCCATCAGAAACACACGACGTCACTTTGCCTACGTATGCATAGTGTTTACTCTGTACAATCCTTTTCAATAACTAAGTCTTTTCCTTATTGTGTTAGCTCGTCTAGGCATGTCATTGTGTTAACTCTGCTTAAATTACGAATGCAGAATTATCGTTCAAATAAACATTCTTAGCATTTCTTTGAAAAAAAATAGTGATTTGTCATTTCATCTAGTTATAATTATCAAAGTATCATAATACCAATTCATATTTTCCAGGTTTCACTCAAGGTACAGCGCAAATTTATTCTTATTCAGGGTACCATTAACTCTTTACATACTTAAAAGGTGTCTGGTCCTGATAGAATAAGGAGTCAGTGCTTGAAACAAAAGTCATAGGATTTTTCTCCATAAAGCCTATCGTAATCTTTACAAACGCATATTCAGGTGGAAAGATACCATTGCAGTTTGTCTCTTCCAGAAGGTGAATCTTTTAAAGATTCAAGACTTGTTACATATAAGCTTAAGGTAATTGAAACAGATGTCTAAAAGCATTTTCAAGATAAATATTTCTGGTATGAATATCATTAAGGACTTTTCTTTTGAACACTTATCGACTGGAATTTTTCTCTAGGATAAAAAAAGAAAAGGTTTGTATCGTATTTCGTAAAGTATCAAATAAAGTATAATTGTTTTTCTCGTGATTTTCACAGGAGGTTTCTCATTTAAATTTGAAAGTTACGGAAAAGATGGACGTTGTTTGGATAGTTCAGTGAATATTCATCTAAATCAGTGATTACATACCTTTATATCAAACATTTTTTTTTTCTTTTTTTTTTTTAAAATGATTTTGGTTTTTTTAATGACAATGACATTTATCAGCCTTATCGTTTTCCAAATCATGTGTTGTTAATAATGTGTTTGTTTTCAAAATGAGCTCTTTATTATCTAACTTTTCATTGAGTGGTTCGTCGTTTAGAAAATTAACATGAACAGATTAAAAAATTTACGCTTGTAAATGAAGTAAGGTACCCCTGAACAGATCTGCTTTCGCATGAAACGTCTGTAAAATGTCTACGGAAACACATATAACTTTCAAATTGCTCAAATCTGTATTGACCAAATTGATTGAAACACGTAACAACATAAGTAATTAATTTATGTATTGTCGATGATTTTTAAAACTATCCCTTATCTTCTACCAAACTTTACCTTCTTTTTTTCAACATACCGAATATACCCCTGACACTGAATCAACACATTTCATCATCACCAAGGCTCAATTCTCACAAACTAGGCTAAATATCGTTTCTACTTCTGTCAAAACGCTGGTCATGTAGGTCATATATACATAAATGAACAGATAAGAAATGAAGCCATAAGTACAAGATATTCGAATAGTAATATTGCCGCCTTGTCTCACAGAGTTAACGTTAAGAGAATCAGATGCCTGATTACAAACTCATGTACTTTGAGGCCCGGGGCCAGGCCGAGATAGCCAGATTGCTGTTTGCTGCTGCAGGTGTTAAGTATGAAGACAAAAGGTATACCAGAGAAACCTGGCCAAAGGTGAAACCAGGTGAGGGCAGATTACCGTTCATCACTCAATCCGATGATGAGTGGTCATGTAAAAGATTTTCTTCATAGAATGACCATCCTTTGTCACACATGACTTAATGTTCCAATACAAGTTTCTTATTAAGAGTATCGGGAAAAAAGCCATGGGGGACCGAGGATGGAGAATGACCTGCACTGAATGCATTTTGAGACAGAAAATGGCAAAATCAGTACAACAATTCATTCAATAACTGAATATCGGTAATGGAAACAGATGGGTGAGATCACGTTAATTAGACGTCCTGTCTTCCTCAAATAATCTCGAAGACGTTTATGAATGAGAATGCAAAAATATTATCTTACGCATGTTTGTCTTCAAATGGTCAAAGATTGAACCAAAGTCTTTCTCTCGTTTAATTTCCATCTATTAAAAGTTATCCGTGTCTTTATAAATTTTTTATTTATTGAAACAGTATATGCAAAAGTACAATAAAAAGCATACCATTGACCGGTGAAAGTTGACTTAATCCAATAAGTCATTTTCAGAGAATAATGTTTAAGTAAGTATACTTGTATCTACAGACTAACGACAGTTACAAGGAGTCTGTTGTATCACTTACAGATTTCAGTCATATAGTGACTTCTAATCCAATCATGAACATATGGTACAAATTCAAATATCGATTTGGTCGATTTGTTAAAAGAGCAAAAGGGTCATGATGATTCCAAAAACTGTATATAAATGTGACTGGCAGTGACAGGATCAAGATATGATATATATGTACTGCCCGACCGATGTTCCAAATAATTCGAAACCTTGATAACTTTGTGAAATGCTTATACGTATGGGTTTTCTAATTGGATATAAAACTACATGTTTGTTAATAAGTAACAAAACATGTCAATGGATGTTCAAATGCCAGATAATTATAGGTGTAGTTTTCAATATCTAAACATTTATACCTGAAACCGATGTTCCAGAGACACCGTGTGGTCAGCTGCCTGTTCTAGTGGTAGATGGTCAGATGTTCTCCCAGAGTATTCCTATAGCTGTCTACTTAGCTGAGGTTTTCGGTAATGTAATCACACAAAGCAAGGGCTTAGTCGAGTAATACTTAACTTATATGTCGTAGTCAATGTGTATGATAGTCAAAAGGGAAATAAAGTTATAATTTTGTTTAAAAATTGTTTAAAGAGATAGATTAGTTTCTTCACGAGTAGTTGAATTATCATAAATGGAGTGACCCTATTTTCAAGTATAATATTCTCATCCTGACGAGTTCTCATAGAATAAACAGCTTACCCATTTGTCCACAGGACATTATTTTCAATTATACCAATATAATATATATTCACTTTTTAGATGACTGGTATTTGTAATTTATTTATGTTACTCAAATGAATAACAAGTTGTTCTTATATGACGAGTTTATGTTCTTGAGGACCTTACATTGAATAGAAGAGTTCCTGTGTTATCCTAATGTTCCTATACAGGATTGCATGGATCATCCACCATGGAATGCCTGGTGATCAACGAGATAATAGCTACAGCAGCTGATCTGAGGAGAAAACTTGGCAAACCTTTCTTCGAGAGTGACGAAACTAAAAAGGTAATCGACCAAATTGACAAATAAAATGAGACAATATTCTAGAAATATTTGAATATCAATTATTATATGATTAAATGCTTGTTGTATTACACCCTTTAAGAATGCTGAATTTGAGTTATGTTATTCCCCATGCTCTAAAGGAATACTGGTTTGAGTATCGTGTTCCAATGTATATCAAACATGTTTGTGTTTCGGTTTTCAGGCCGAAATAAAGAAGCAGCTAAACGAAGAGGAAATACCCAAATATGTGAATATATTTGAGAAGTTTCTCGTGAAATCTGAATCTGGATTCTTTTCAAAGAAGGTGTTATTATTTTACAAAATCAAATTCAATGTTTTCTGTTTATCCTGTTTTTTGTTCAAATTATGAACATTTTAAGTCCATATTTCACAATTCCTTATTACAAAATGCACACAGTTCATTTTCAAGAATCTTAGCTCTCGCTCCCGCGGCTTTTTCTCCCGTGACGTCAATGTTTTTCATTTTAATATGAAATGAACACTGATCTACCATGTTGTTTGCCAGCAGCCTAAATTGCCCTCAGCATAAAATCAGAGTTCCCGTTTTAGATAAGTTACGAGTTTCATTATAAATTGTTGACACGTCCTAAGTTCATTGAACATAGATCACATGCCTTATTTCCCACAGATATTTTAGATTTAATGTTTAAATCAATTTGACATATCTATCCTTCTATTAAGTTTCTCAATATCATTTCTCCCACACTTTACCGATTTCTCCAACATGAAATTTTCAATATTTTCTTCGCACGTTACCTTGTTACATTTATCTTCGTGGTCCATATGTTATAATTTTAACTCATGTCTTCATGAACACTTGCAGCTTTCTGTTGCTGACATCATCGTGTTTGATACACTGGATAATGCAGTAGGGGGGGAACCAGATGTCCTGTTCAGAGCTCCAAGACTGAAGGCGAACATGGACAAGGTCCGCTCCAACCCCGGAGTCAGCAACTGGCTGGAGAAACGGCCTCAGACTGACCATTGAGATGGCTTGTCTTGTTGGACTCAATGAAATCCCAATGGATCCATTGTCTCATCGGGAACAGAGATACATATTCTTGACTTTTACTTCGTCTTTCATAAGTCTAATTAATATCATATTTGTAGTTTTTAAGTCATAAACATTTCGTATTAAAAAGATGATTGTTTTTAAGTAGTAAGTGACTTCTTGAAGTTCAGTATTTAGGCCTATGAGAAAGAACCCTTCTGATATTGAAGGGGAGTCGTCATTTTATATTACTCACCATATGACAAAATTAAAGGATTATTATGATTACTTTGCAATT
This sequence comes from Phorcus lineatus, assembly GCA_921293015.1. Lineage (NCBI taxonomy): Eukaryota > Metazoa > Mollusca > Gastropoda > Trochida > Trochidae > Phorcus > Phorcus lineatus. The sequence continues at coordinate 37,913,444 of OV121086.1, read as the reverse complement.
TGGTATTGATAGAGTTTATGCAGTGATAATTTATCCCCAAAAATTTAATTTGAAGACCGAACGATGAATTCATTCAAGTCTCAATGTTTTTCGGGGACAATGATGTCGGCTAGATTTAGGAGATAAACCTAGTGTGTTTGAAAATCAGAGACATGTTATACTGGATTGATAGCGAGTAAATTTTAAATTGAAACCGTACGCGCAGATTTTCAAACACACTAGGTTTATCTCAATTCTACCATGACGATTTTAATGCTGAACTCTTTTTCATAGCGAAATGCACAGTATAAAATGTTCCGTCTTCTGGAGACAAACATGAACTCGTCAGCATCGGGGATTTTGCGTCATAGTATTGAACTAAAATTAAAACGTACACAAAGTTAAACCTCATACTGCGTGTTCACGAAATAGTTTTGTAATAGTATTCGGTACAAATGTAAATATCGAATCGTTTAAAAAGCCTTTTAGCTTGTTTTGATAGCAAACAAAGACCGCGACACCCCCTCATGACGCAAATGGATGACTCTAACAGTAGACCACTATGACGTCGTAATAGGGTTTATGACGTCAGAAGCGCTCGCGAAATGACGTCATTGTTTTGTTGCCGTATTCGAAGGAATGCTGCTGCATGCCCAGCAGCGGAAATCTTAGTTTACGATGATTTTTCACTCAAACTTCTTATTTTGTACAAAATTCGACATTAAATTAAAAACATTTGCTCTCTCCGTGTAAACACACGAAAAAAAATACGATTAATTCCTTTTGGAAAGAGATTAATCCCACTTGCAAGCGGAATATCGACTCTGAAGTTACCAGTCGGATAGTCGAAAGTCAATGTATGTATTGATACATTGTAAACTGATTTCGGGTTAACAGAGCAACTTCAATCGTGAATTGATAGACTATTGAAACAACTAAAAAGAAGTATTTGAAATGTATTTCTGTCCTATCTGACTGTATAAGCAAATCGACAGCTAAATTCCTTTAAGCATTCTACATGTTCCATAGTTTAAAGAGCCACTCCGTGATTTTCATAACATATTATTTACCTTTGATACGAACCTAAATGTCATATGTGGCGATATAGAATTAAAACATGTGAAGTTTTAATGTCCAAAAGACATATAGAAGACAAATACTGGTTTTCCATGAAAATATAAAAACATCCTTATAAATGCACAGAGGTGTAGATATCACGTCCAATATACGTGGATACTAGTTATATAACCTAACAAACACTATCAACTCCTAACTACCCTCCTTGCTGTTTTAGAAAAGTCTCTCAACTTAGGTTTGACTACTTGACGCGCGCCACTGTCCGGTTATCGATCATAATTGCGACTTTCTACCTTCATATTGTCACTGTAAAAAAAACAAATAAGCTTAAAATGTGTCTTTTTGGTAACAGTCGATAATTCGCGATCAGATTACACCATTCATTAAGTTTGGCATATATGACTCCAACAACTCACGGAGTGGCTCTTTAAGAACACTGGAGCTTGAATATAATCGTACTCTCTATTTAGCTTAAACCCGCATAGCCTGATACCTTACACATACTGCGTGTAGACACGAAATGACTCAACCATATTCATTCAAAAAGGTTACGCGGTTTATGTGGGTCAGGATACGGGACACAGCTACAGTAGTAAAGTTTCTCTGACCAGGTCTCATTCAGCCGAACATACCACAACAATACGGCACGCGTATACTACGGCGAGGTAGTGATTTTTATATATTTAAGTCCTATTGTCTACTGCATATCAATGCCTTTTACAAGGAATATCATTATGTTATGTCTGTTTCAAATAAAAAAAAATCATGACATATTGTACCAAGGCTATTGAAATAACTCCATGAGATATATTTTTGTAATAGTTACATTTTGAATGAATAAGAAAGCGTGTCAAAACGTAATATGCGAGTACAGTTCCTTCAACATCAGCCTATCAATTTCATAGAGGTATTCCCCATATCATGACAACTATATATGTCACATAGATTAGCGTTGATCTATGCACACAAAAAAACTAGTTGTATTTTCAAATAAACTGTACATAAGCTGTAAATCATGGATATTGCTTTCAAGTGGATATTATCTAATGTGTGTCTTTGTTATTATTTCTGACTATTGACCTCAGGTTCATTGCAGTAGCAATTTGAACCCTAAGGTTCAATGAATTGATTAATTGACTTTGAGCTAAGGCTACCTTAGTGACTTAAGGTTATCAAAGGTTTTATTGAAGTGGGACAAAGGTCGTAAACAAATTTTCCAATGGATTGTGAATGTGCAACCGAATGTATACTTCCGAAGTTTGTTCCCAAACACACCGATGTAGCACTGTAGCTTTAAAAACTTAAAACCTCCTTTGGGTATTTTCCAGTGAGACTCATGCCGGTGGGGAATTAATTCAGGGGAAATTTCCTCTGTTAACTGTCTATTGGTTTTGCGACGAGTCACGATGAGAAGTGTGTTTGATCTAAAAGCTTACATTGACGAACATTCCTGAATGAAGTTGTGATATACCCGGTGTTTGCACATACTAAAGCGACATAGCCCGGTGTATACATGTAAGCTGACCTCATTCTGAGCTAAATCCTAGTGTACGATTACTCGTAGAAATACTTAAAATTACTTTTCGGTAAATTAGATTTCATTACATGTATGACAAAATGACATTTCAACATTTAATATAATTATGGGAATCTTTTTATTTGCATTTCAAAGTTTTTTAAAAGATGATATCAATAAATTAAGTTAATAAAACGTATGATGCACGAAAGGGCTTTTGTCCGTGTTTATAAGACTTTAAGTGTTTAAGGTGACATAGATAATGTTTCATAAGGTTGTATGTTGCTAGGAAAGAGTTAATTTTCCATATGTCCTGAGTAAAGTTCAAATCTCCTCCCTAAACATATGTTTATAAAGAAAATGCCAAAATTCTTATATTTTCTTCTTTTCAATGATAATCGAAAAACAGCAATAGAATGTTACAAAGTCCAATGACTTGCTTAAAATCAACACGCCATATTCATCTTTGTGTATCCTGTAATATACGTTTCCAAAATTCCAGTCATTGTCGCTCGCCAAATTCCGTTTTTTATTACAAATCACGACTTCAACCTGTTTATTGTCACTATACTATACTGATAAGCATAAGGATAGTAATATTCAAAACACAAAAAAATCTCGATAAGATAACTTCATTTACAAAGTTTGACATATTTCACTCTCATAATATACTCTTTGTCCTTAAGTAATTATTTCAATCTTATTTTGTTATTCAAATAGAAACCTGTTTTTCCTGAGCACATGTTTTGACATTAGACAATGATTAAAGTTGATGTCCCACTCAATTCAATCTGTAACTCATTTTTCATCTTGTTGACCCACCTGTAATCCAGTTTGATTAATCTTGCCGACTCACGCTACCTGTGCACCCCGGCACGTACAAAGCTATATCTACATGTACCTTGGGTGTTAACGGCATAGATGAGGGCGGATTTGATGACTCTGCATTTGCATCATTTACCAAGCGTACACAATCACCTGTTACAAAATATTTTCTCGTAAAATGTATCATTTGTGTAAAATCTGATGCTGTATATACCTTAGAATGTTTATGTGTATAGTTTTGCCAGTAAACTTATATACAGTGATATATATTTACATTTCTAACTTTTCTAACCTTTACAATTCATATGCATGGTACCTTTTCCTACTTATTTCCATAATATGATAGTTAAATACATATGATTTATGAATAATTAATCTGATATATAGATAATGAAAGAGTTTTGTCATAATCCAATCGTAAAAGGTGCTGATTACCTTCCCTCAATACTAACGTTCAACGGGTTATCATGCATACCACATTTCATGAAAAGTATGATGTAAATAAACGCACTGACTGAGACACACTTTAGATATTAAGCACTTTTGTATACAAACCGTTGTATACAACTACTACTTGTACAAGCATTGGCAACCCATTCACAAAGAGGTTGAGAAAAGCAAAATAGAAAGAGCCGAGTGTCCTGGTTTTCCAACCGTGATGACCTGAATACTTTAACTGCTAAGCTGAATGAGATAGGACAGAACGCGCAACCTTGCAGACTACCCTCTTGGCTATCATTATAAGAAGGATAAGGGCTCCGTTACTTCATATTATCAAGTGATAACTACATGTAAAGGAAGATGCCAAAATATAGGCTAATTTATTTCAACGCCAGAGGGAGAGCAGAACTCGCTCGGTATATATTTGCCCTCGGTGGTGTTGAATATGACGATGTCCGACTTGACAAAGATACATGGCCTCCATTCAAACCAAGTGAGTAAACAAATTGAAATTTAGGCAAATACATTAAGCGGAATGAAAATTTACGTAAATGCGAAATAGACAGGAAGATCATTATAAGTTCACAAGTGATTCATACTGATTCATCCTTAGAAGAAACATTATGTTTGCCTTAATCTTTGCCATTTAAACTAAGTGAAGAATGGAATCATGAATTTTCAAATAGCATTCTTTTATGTTATTCGAAATGATAACATGCATATAATATGGTCTTTCTTGGATTGTATACAGAAATAATTGCAATGAGTAAGCGTGGAACTCTGTTGAAGAAAGGCCTGGAGTGTTTTTAACAATTTCTAATCGTTTTCATGAATAACTGATCTGCTTAATTCACATTTATTTCTGATGATATTTAATTTAAATTTAATAGATGCCTAGGTCTTATGAAGTTGACATTATTGATTTACAGAGACTCCAAGTGGCCAACTCCCCGTGTTAGAGATTGATGGTCAGCTCTTCTCACAGAGCGTGCCTATTGCAATCTACTTAGCAACGGAGTTCGGTGAGTGTTACCGATACATTGATAGGTGTAATACAATTCATAATATCACATGTGTAATATCATATGTCCTGTGATACCCTGATGAGCAATCTGAACTTAAATTATCTTTGCAAACTTGCTCTTGTACCATCATGTTTGGTTTTAGAGAATGAAGAATTATGATAATGACCTACTTCTGTATCTGTTGTCTATGTTACCAGACATAATAATTCTTCAAATGTTTTTATTAGATAACTTGCTAAATCAGTTGGAAATTATTATTGTTTAGATCTGATGAAATCAAAAGATCGACTTATCTTCACTCCTACAAGTATTATTACTTCCCTAATGACCTTAGAAATCTAGGAATTCAATAACCATTTCTGCAAAGCATGAAAACGTTGGGGTTTTTTACTTGATAAATATATATAGCAAAAACTTTTCTCTTGTGATTACCTAGGATATTACGGCAGCAACGCCCTTGAGAACCTGGCAATCCTGGAGGTGGTGGGTATTGTAGGCGACTTGCGAGAACAGATGGTGGCAGCGTTCTTTGAGAAGGAAGATTCAAAGAAGGTGAGCGCTCATATGTTCCGGTAGAATTTGAAAAACTGATTCATTGCCATCAACAAAATGAAAATGAAGAAAGAGACTCAAATAATAAAGGTGTGATGAGACGTTTTAACCCTTTGAAGATAACTAATTTGGCATAAACATGTAAACCTTCATTTGGGAACCTTTTAAGAAATAAATCTTAAATCAAAACACGTGCTACTACTTAAAGGATTGCAGCATTCGTAAACATATTAAATGTCAGTTTATGGACGGTTACCTTTTTCAAAGATTGTTGTGAAAGGAGGTTTATGGTTAGAATTATAGAAACTAGTTTAGCCCTTCATAATTGATGAATAACGATGTTAAAACTACATATTTAGATGACTAAATGCTCAGGAATGTTATAGATACATATTGAATTTATTATAACAAGGATGATAATTCTTTTTCAGACTGAGCTAATGAAGAAGCTAAAGGGAGAAACCGTTCCTAAATTCCTCACCATTCTAGAGAAAATCCTCGCCAAGACTCCCGATGCCTTCTTCGTTGCAGGAAAGGTCTGCATATGATTGATAGACTATTTTTGTACCTTTCTTAAGCTCCTATAAGAAAACGCTGGGAGCGTAATATAGAACATTTGGTAGTATAATACCATTTTTAATTACTACAAACTACATCATGATACATATGACACATGACAAATCTGTTTTTCCTGTTTCAGCTGACACTAGCGGATGTGGTTGCTTTTGATCTCCTTAGTGGAATGGTTAAAGAAACACCAAACCTACTCGATTCCACGCCAAAATTAAAGGCTAACTACGCGGAGGTGCAAAGTAACAATAGGATAAAGCAGTGGATAGAAAAGAGACCAGAAACACAGTTTTAAAGAGATACAGTGTACTATATTTTACAAACCATAAAAAAAGACTTAATGTGTGATTGGGTTACCAACTATTTACTATGCTGAACAAGACCCTGATTGAATTTTACTTTCTTTAGTTCATGCCATTTATTCCTTTACGAAAACGTATAGTTTTATTTGAATAAATCAACATATGAATCCAATTCTGACATATACTATATCATAAATATAACCAAAGTGGTTAGTTTTTCTTCATTTACACAATTGACCAGACATAATTTATTTTTATTATTTTTTTTTTATTCACTGGATAATCTTGAAAAATGGTAGTAGTGTAATTAACCATACACGTATACGCTTATCGAAGATTAAAGTTGTCGTGATGAAGATTTGTTGTTAAATTAACAGTTTAAATGGTATTATTCACGTTGAATTGTGATCAGTAGGATTAACAAAGAAACCTTGGTGAAGTCAGACAAGACAGATACGTTTTGGTGACGACGTTGACTTTTTCATCATTATCGGTGGTTATTGAGCGGTGTTTTGAAAAGTCGTACATAAATAATCAATTGGGCAATTTGAGAAGTTGAAGCTCGAATGATTGTTAAATTGCTATCCCCATTTATGAAGCTTAAAGTGGCTAATATTTCATTTCAGTCGATCTTAAAGAGTCTTTCTGAAAACTAAACAATTTTGTCTTGTCGATGACGTGGTCTTACTACGCCATGTAAAATTATTCAAAATTTTGTCGAAAAGCAACTACATGTATATAGATCATAAAACAGCTTTCATTAATATACTTATGTAAACCCTTAGTGTAGTCTTTCATCGGTTGCAGTTGTAGAGAGGCATTATGTACTGTATCTTACAGTAGAGTCCATTCTCACGGCATGAGTTACATCTAATACTAGCTCATTAACCTATAAGGATCCTTGCTCTGTCAGTTAGACGAATGAACATTATAAAAAACACGTCCTTGTAACCATGAACATATTTTATATACAAAATATGCCATTTCATTGTAATTTGTTGTACAAATACTTTCATTCTCGGGTCATATATAGTTAATTTACAGACGTATTTTAATTTGATTCAAAATATCTTAAAGTGCCGGAAGGTTAAAACAGACATAAAAAAAGACAAGAATGCAACATTTTTAAATTCGTATCTGGAAAAAACGTTACATTCTGCCATGCAATTTTACTCGAGGTATAAAGTTATAATTAAAATGTTACATGTCACAGCAAGCATCATATATCAGGCTTGATAACAATTAAAAATTCTTACTGTAAAGTGAGAATGGTTTATTATAAAGATAAATTCCAATTTGGTGATGATTTCAATAACTCTTGCCGTAGGTCGATCCTCGACGCGTTCTTATACAGCATGTGTCATGGTGATATAGCTACTTACACTGTGTAAATTACATGAATATTTACTCTATCTGCATAATGCCCGTGACAGCTTGTTGTAGAGTTGTCATGGTGCGTCGATTTGTAAGATCAATACAAAATGGAAAGTTGCACTGTCATCTCCAGGCACCGATGACTTGGCAGATTCTTCATGCTCGCTATTTCACGTTATTGAAGATCGATATACATAAAGAAAGTTGCGCAACTTCACCATTGTCATTGTTTGTATATGCTTATTATGGATGCAAAAAACTTGTACAGCACAACAACATATATATTAAAGGGACGTTAACACGTTTTATAGATAAATATAATAATAAATATAGTGATCTAATGAAAACGAAACTAAATATTTCAGTTGCAATATTGTTATATTTAGTCCAAAGAAGCCGTTTTTAAACGAAAGAACCATAGTCTGCTCATCTAGGAAAATCCGTTTTCCAACCTCAAATGATTTAAAAGTGTTTTTTGCATGATACATGATTTTTTCCATTTACGACTGTGGTTGATCGAGTGATGAGAAATCTGACCCTCAGAAGAAATTTGAAAAAATAAATCTTTCAAAAACGTACTAATGCCCCTGTATGATACACTCAAAACATTGTGTAATTGTGAGAAAAATATCTCCAAAAGATAAGTTGATATATTAAATAACTGAAAATATTTGAAGTTTTAACTCATTTCCAACTTCAATGGTAGATAAGCATAAGTCAGAAAACCTGTAACACCTAACCTTGGAAAAAAGTTGTTCTCAATATTTGTTATATACTGAGTCGTAATTACCAAAGCCAGGTTGTGCAGTATACTCATTAAGATATTTTCAAAGAAAATAGTACATCTGTCTGTTTACTGCTTACAAAAATTTACTCTAATTTGACAGCATGCTTGACAATGCCATTACTTGAATACCTTTCCAAGCGATTAGTAAAATTTCCTGTAAAAGTAAAGTATTTCAGTAAAAGTCTTTTGTGATCAGCATTTTGTTAATAATGAAAGTGTTATGGATAAACGTTCAACTCATGTTAATCTGAACAGGTGTAAATTTTGAAATTATGATAATTATGTATGCAGCCTATCTATTCATTGACATAATGATAAAATGACTTACTTTGTCAAGTATGTATAGATAAACTAAACAACCAATCAAGTAAACTAAACATCAAAATACCTAGTTGAATCCTGTAAAAGCCTAACTATAACCATTATTAAATATACTAATAAATGTAGATATCAACTTTCTATAGTGTACTAGAGAACAACATGAATTGGTCGAAATTCAATATTTACATTTGGACTAACACAATCATTTAAAATTCTCCCTATCAAACTATGGAAAAAGTATCAACTCATCATTGCTATGCCATATTAAGGAAATATCTTAGTCACTGTTACCAAACGCCAATGATGTACATCGACCCGCTGCGGAAGAATAAAGGTATTCCATTCAAACTCTAGCACATGAATGGATACCTAACCTAGATATATATACAACGCAAGGATTTGTGTACAAATGACACAGCATTTTTTACTCGATAAATAGCTTAACCCTCTCTCTGTAGATCATTCTGACGCTGGAACCGACCTGCCTGCATCATGCCAACCTACACGCTGCACTACTTCAATGGAAGGGGGAGGGCTGAACTATGTCGCCTTCTCTTCGTTGCAGCTGGTCAGAAATTTGAAGATAAACGATATGACCAGACAACGTGGCCTGCATTCAAACCAAGTAACTTTTCACTTTCTTGTGTTAGATTTTCCTTATATTCTCAAATGTTATTGTAATCACTAATGAGTGGAATCGCGAATTTTGACGAGTTAATCACGTTAGTTCTTTATGGCTTTGAGTTAAGTTCTAACCATAACCATAGATGTATCTTTGAAATGTACAGTAACTATGAACGGATACGAAAAGACGGTGAGGGTTTAATTGCTATAAAATTCAGTGTCCGTTCAATTTTGAGAGTCCAGATGCAGTAATTTAGTGTGACATGAATAGTGCTCTAAGTACTACTTTAAGCTTATTGAATGACGTTTACATCCAACAGTAAAATTTCAAACCTACGAGGAATATTAAGTCGGAGATACCAGTATGTAATTGGTTAATATACACATCTCATTTCTTAATAGTGTTTTGCTTACCAAGTAGGACTATATACTTACATTCTTTTATAACTGTATCTGTGCCATGGATCAGTTAGTCTATTCAAATATGAAATATTGTGATTTCTCTGCTCAAATATTTACTTCTTTTGTGTGTGATACTTTCAGAAACACCCATGGGCCAACTACCATGTCTAACTATTGATGGGGAGATGTTTGGTCAAAGTAAACCAATGGCCAACTATCTAGCTAATGAGTTCGGTAAGTACCTTAAAATCACTCCTTATTCATGATCGGTACTTAAGTTGTGTCCCAGCAGTTGGACCCCTTTGTTCAGTTGGTCTCTAATAAAATATACCATTTAGATAAGTTTACATACATTCTATACATACGTAAAGCTGCATACAAAAAGTTTGTTCACATACCTGCGTATCCTAGTACAAAAATCATTTAATTTAGTATATCTTTGAGGCATCGTTGCAATGCGAAAAAGAAACGTACAATGTAGAATTTTCAATACAGAAGTGAAGATCCCATTGCACCTTAACGCAATCATATCATACCCCACATTTTACCGTAACAGTTTGGCATTATAAGTATTATTTTCTATCCAGGCTTACACGGTAAAAACAACTTGGAGCAACTTAAACTTAACATCGTGGTGGAAACGGTCGCTGATTTAGCTGAGACGATGGCAAAGGTTCGGTATGAAAAGGATGAATCGAAAAAGGTAAGACAAAAATACGTGATCCGAATAAGACTATATTTCGTATGTGTTTTTCGCCTTTCAATTACCAAACAGATACAATTAGATAAATAACAACTGTACGAATGTAGTAAAAATTAGTTGATCCCCAATTTGTTCGACGTGTGAGACATTTGATTGCCCTAAATAACACGTTTGTCGAACTCTATACGTAAAAAAGGCCAATTTTAAGAGTGTAAAGTCACAGACAGAAACATTTGTATGTACTTATCTAACTGAGATTAATATCGCTTTTGTTAAAGAATTTAAAGAATTGCTCTCTTTTGTAAGAATCTGTTAGAATTCTGTCATTTCCAATGCAAAAGCATCTGTCTCAAGTTTAGCAAGTTGACGTCATAAACGTCAATAGACGTTGAAAAATAAGCTTTAGAGACATTAAAAATTCTAGTTGTAGTTCAATAACGTCATATTCACTGTCACCAGTGTGAATAAATTAATATAACTTCTTTGCATATAAGGTTATTTCAGTTTAACCTGTCAAGTCAAATAATGATAAACATCATAATATTCATCAGGCTGAAATCATTAAGAAAGTCAAGGAGGACATGATGCCAATGACCCTGAAATGGCTGGAGGGAAGGCTGTCGGCTGAGTACTTCAATGGTAGTTCGGTACGTAAATCCAATTCTTGATTCGTGATTGTGTGTTTACTTATAAAGGGCCTTTAACAATACATTCGAGTCCGCCTATCTAGCTTCTTGTAGAAAATAATCAATCTGAAATCACAGGGGGAATTGCAGCGCAAATTGGTTGCGAGCTTCCTCGATAATCCAGGATAGATCTTCCGATAATTCTAGATAATTGTCGGAATGTTTACCATGGATTATCGAGGCTCGATTAGAAAGATAGAAGTTACATAAACAGTTTCCAAATTGAGTTCTTTATAGCGCATTCCATTTGCGCTTCACACCATTAGCCTACTATCTAATTACTTGTCGAATATTCTGTAATCGGGCTGGTTATGAAATTACAAAACTTGTTCAAAACTAAGCTGCGTTCCTGCGCTAGCGATGTGTTGTATATTGCATTCACTTGATTGATCCCATACTTTTATGATCATGTGTGCCTTGGTGTCTAACCCAGTGAGTGGCGGATCTAGAGGGAAGATGTTTTCAGTTGGTTCGAACCTACCCTACTTAAGTCAGTAGCCGTCATAAGGCAAACATTAACTTAACAATCTGGGGAAATGTAGTACTGTATAGCTGATATGAATAATCTGATGGTTCAGTCTAAAAAAAATTTTATTTTATCCACAGCTGACTATCGCAGACCTGATGGTGTTCAACGTCCTTGAACAAGTTCTGAAGAACGAACCGAACGTTTTGAATGACTTTCCTAAACTCAAGGCTCTTGTCAAGAAAGTGGGATCTAACCCTAGAATTGCCGAATATATCAAGCAAAGGCCGGAAACACCATTCTAGATTCACTCTATCCTAGTTGTATCATATACATCGACAATTGTATTTTCATCGTTTACGCGTTCTGCAATACTTGGATTCATTGTAAAGGATAATTCAAAAACAATTTTTTAAAACGGCAATGTCAGCCAGTTACATCAAAATATAATCCATACTTCTTGATCGCTTTAAGTATATGTTAATTTTATTGATGAAACCTTTATTGGTATTGTAATAAAGTATTCGACATAGCCTGTTGTTGCATTATATTTAGGTATCATGTTCTATATATACTGACAAGAATATGATTTTCTTTGAACACTGTGTATAACCGTAGAACGGAAATTGCGAAATGTGAGAAGAGAGAAATGTTTCCAGCGAAGGGAGTTCAGACCGAAGAGATCATCCTGAAGCGTTTAATCCCTTTTTTGCTCGTTTAACGACGCAATGGTTTGTTCATTCCATATGCTTACACGTGAATATCAACGATTTCGACGGAGACGTGAATGAATAATTTCACACTACAGTAAAAATAGTTGTTTGGTCATTGTTCAAGGCATAGGAGACAATATAAATTTAGTTTTTACCTATCTTGAGTGTTTGGAAAAAAACTTGTTATTGATACATTGAGAGATTAGAAGTTACATATAACCAAATTTCGATCTGAGTTCCTCGCTATAAACTTCACTTCCAAGTACAGCTCGCTCTTTCCAGTGTACGGCTTGCGCAGTGATGACAAGCTTTCACAAATTGAAGTTGGACTTAAGTTACGTTTTCGACAGGATGACCAAGTTGACAGGACTTTATTACTCGACTTTTAACAACGCAAACCATGAATGAATCAACTGCAAAGTATGAAGTTCACAATAAAGTTGTTACCTTATTGTAATGATACGATTTAAAGATCGACAAAAGATATATGTAACCAAATATCATCACTATGACAACGCATGAATAATATATAAGCAGACATCTCAAATAATAATGAGTAGTATCATGAATTCAACATGAAATAAAACAAAGCAAAGCGAAATAATCAACCATTGCCTTGGTGAGTTATACCCATTATAATCTAATAGGTCCGATTCCGACTAAATTGGGGATCTGGAGGGGAAACTTTCTAATGAAATAATTCCTAAGCAGGATAAGCATTCCATAGCTAGACTAAGTACCTCTAACAAAACTTTTCCTCTCGCATGAGATTATATGAATTGGCGTTTGGATTAAATGTGAAAGGCTGTGTACAATAGGAATTGTAGGATATTTAAAATCGTCATAATCGTAATAAATAATAAACAGGTATGTTACGCGAAACAATACTGTGATTGAAACGTAACAATAAACACAATATCAAGTTATACAATACTTCCAAAGGCATTTTCGAAACTCAATACGCATGCGCAGCTAGGCGGAAACTACAGGTAATATAAAACACCTGCGTCGGGACACTACCGTGAGAATCTATAGCAAGGGAAGACAGGTAGAAAGCAGACTCGATATGGCAGAGAAGTTAAAGCTGACATACTTCAATGGAAGAGGGAGAGGAGAAGTTACCAGATTGGTCTTTGCCTATGCAGATAAGCCATTCGAGGATGAAAGAATTCCACAAGCAAATTGGCCCGAAGAAAAGCCAAGTAAGATTCCTCGTCTCAGTTATCAGTTTATTTTAAATCCCAATGGCCTTGATCTCAAAGTTGTCATGATATCTTTATACGTGTATTTCCTTGGACTGATAGTTCCGTGAATTTTGAAGGGGGGGGGGGGGGCAAATATTGAAACGGTGGGAGGACATTCTCCCCGTGTATCTGTCACTGCCTGGCAAGTTCGGACTGGCACTTTGTGTACTTTCGCTTTCGGTTGCCTTTGTTGAGAAATTGCAAGCTTTCTGTATGCATTATTGATCGTACTGCATAGATATTCCTGATTTATCCCTTCGTGTTCAAATATACAACCCCGGCCCCTGTGCACGCAACCTTAGCTCTGATCTGATGACTTTCAGTTAAATTTTCAAAATAAATTCTAACACAGAACACTTCCACGAATCCGAGATTCTTTTCTAGTGGATAGAATTGAAAGCAGTATAGCCCGAGTTCATGCACAGGCAAGGCGTCACGCGCGAATGCTTTTGAAAAATAGGGTTGCGCAATGGGATATTCGTAATGCATGTCATCGAAAAACCATGTCAAATCAGATTATCATTTCTGAATGGTAATGATGAGCTGACAGCGTCGACAGAAATGTGTTATAATGTAAATTATCAATGATATGATTTCATTTCTTATGTCTAACGTGTAGACAGCCACATACCAGAGACCCTCGTCACACGTGCAATATGATCCATCTACACTGTAAGTTACACTGTGTAACGCTTCAAGGAATCGTGTTAGTACGTATACATGTACGTATACCCTAGTATTGGTGCATGCGCACTTTCAACAAGGAAATATACACCTATCTTTGTGCGATATACATCCATAATTCATTTATGATTACGTGGGCATTCTATCCATTCATTTAGTTATAGTTTTAATAATTAAAAGTTCAGCGCATTTTGTCTTACCCGAAAAAAAAAACATGGCCGGCCGATTAACGATAGGACGGACTCCTAAAGGAGATTAATGCTGTAAATTATGTAGGTTATATAGGGTTTTATCATTTTTTTGCTACTAAAAATGTCTTTGGTAAGGTTGTTCGATGGGTTCATGGTTGACGTGTGTACTTTAATGATCGATAAATCGATTATCATTTTATTCACTCAATCCCTTCCAGTGGATGTGAAATGCATAAAAACATTCAAGTATAGTGTAAAAGTGAGGCTCCTTTAAGATAATAACAAAAAATATTATTTATTATAAAAATAAAACCATAAAAAACTTTTGCTTACGAGTTTGATGTTAGGAGGTTTGTATATTGCTAAACGTTTCAATACACCTAATTCAGAACGTATCGTAGGTCACGTTTTATGAGAAAAACAACTGTTACATAACCAAGTTTATGTCAAAATATGAAAATCCCATTTCAGAGCGGCTGTTTGGATGGCTGCCCATCCTGACTGTAGGCAAAGAGGAATTCTGCGATAGTATGGGCATTGCTAGATACGTGGCGAGAGAGTTTGGTAAGAAAATGAATAAAGTAGATAAGTGGCAGAAGAAAACTAAAACGATTATCATAAACATAATGAATATTTCAGATATCAACAAATGTTTGAACTTTGAACTTTTTTAGATAAAAGTGGTCTTAAGCTTGCCCTGCCAACTGATACTCCTATAAGTTCATAAACGTCTGAAAATTATATTTCATATTTGGCAATCTCATCAAGATTTGTTAATTTATTTCTTTAATGTGTAGCACAGATTATAGACTTTGATGTTCATCATGCAGTGCAGAGATCTCATTTAAATCAGATTATTACTTTAAGGAGTCGGAACCAAATTTTATTATTTATAGTATTCGAAGATGGAGCTTATCATCATCAACAAAGCAATTTAATTAGAAAATAGTCCTCTTTCTAATGGCCAGGTCTAGGAGGAAAGACGAACCTTGAGATGCTGCAGATAGACATGGTTCTTGGAATGGTGTCTGACGTCATCACCCATCTCATCAACATCCTGTTTCAGTCTGACCAGGACAAAAAGGTAGGTTCCTAATGGTAGATACTAAACGACCTTCCATTTTTTTATTTAACGAGTTAACGATTAAGTATAAAACGAGCGAAAACGAGTTTCATACCAACTAACGTGTTTAATAAAAAATAGTATTAAATGGAAGGAAGTTTGGTATTCTGTTTATTACTTGACCTCAGTAATCAAGCATGATAACCGAAAGGGTACTGAACGAAACATGTCCGCGACTTGGCCGCCATTGTAACGGCGGTGCGAACATTGTGACGTAACAACCATACACTTGAAGTCTTACGTGCAGCGGTATTACACTAACTTAACATCGCCGTATGAATATTACACTGCAGTATCTTACTCAGGCGAGTAATGACGTAATTTTTTACTCTTCCCTTTCAATACTCAACACAAATATTCCCAGCTAATCTCTTTTTACAAACTGACCATGTTTATCGTTTCTATCAAGGATGACATAAAAGTTAAATGACCCTTAGGACTGATTTCACCTGATCACATTTAAAAGGGATTTATGTATATCAACCCTTATAACTTAATAGTGACATTGTCAGACCACCGAGCAGCCTAATCTACAGTAGGCCATAACATTTAAGTATGTCAAAACATAAACATACTAAAATTCTAAAGTT
The DNA here is from genome assembly GCA_921293015.1 of Phorcus lineatus. Lineage (NCBI taxonomy): Eukaryota > Metazoa > Mollusca > Gastropoda > Trochida > Trochidae > Phorcus > Phorcus lineatus. Next base: position 37,897,249 of record OV121086.1, on the reverse strand, counting down.
AATGCATTCGACCACCGTTTTATTTTTCTTGTTCCTTTCAAATGGCAAACAATTGCGATTTGTAATGATAGTTTTACGCGGAGAGCCTTTGGCAACATCATCATTATTTCTCGCAATCCCACCAAAGAAGAAGATACAATTTATATAACAAATTCCAAAATTTCAACGATAAACAAAGAACCATGCTATACATATATACTGATTACACACGATTTCATGGCAAGTTATTCATGTGAAAAGGCTACAATTTATTTTCTTATTTGGAGCTTTGTGAATACGAAATGAATGCAAACGTCACAGATATGCATGTATTATATGTTATGAATATCTTCTTTTTTCAGACAAAACTGGAGAAGGAAGTATATGAGCAAACTTTACCCAAGTTCCTAGACGCCCTTGAAAAAATCATCACTAAGAATGGAGGCAATTTCTTCGTTGGAAAATCTGTAAGACATGTTCTTTTATATTTGTAAATTGACTTTTTCCTAATTTGTTTATTCTAAATTTAATCCGTTCAGGACAATAAGTTTGTTCGATTTGTTTTTAATGAAGGCGTTTCACTTTATGTTAGAAATTCATACCATCCTTGAATATAATACTTAATACTGTAGGTGAACTTACACTTTAATACAGATCATTTTATAACAAACTATTCAACATATATCGATAATATTTCAAGAAACAAATTGTCTATTTCAGATAACTCTAGCAGATCTAGCTGTCTTTGACATGGCGGACATGAACAAAATTCCCGATGACATATTGAAACAATACCCTCTCGTGAAAGCAAACGTCGGCAAGGTGGCGGCCAACAAGAATATTGCAGAATATCTTAAGAAAAGACCAGAAACGATGTTTTAAATCAAGGTTCTGTGTGACGGATTGATGAATAATTTCTTTTATGGGCCACGATCCGCGAGAACAAGATTTTGCATGGGCCTTGTGACAAAATATCAGTTGTCATTGAGCAGTGATGCTATTGTCATGCTATCGTGCTTTTCACTTTTCATAAATTCTACAACAGGTTTTATTTCTACGCTGAAAGATATTTTGTGTGTAATTTCTTTTATAAAGCAACTTATAAATGTGTTGATCACGTAAACCAAGTAACTGCTGTAAAATGTAATTTAACTACAATAGTTTCATTATGGAAAGGAAAGCTGTCATTTCATAGATCATGTCCTTCAGTCATACTATAATAGTTTCATTTGATCTTGAGACGGGAAATGGTGGTATTTTGACTATCCTACTTGCGTACGATCAATACAAAACTGTGGCGTGAGCTTTAATTTTATCAATCTAAATTACATTGGGAGCATTTGACAATTGTGCAATTTTGTCACAGCATCTTTAGGAACCCATTTCTCCTTATTTACGGAAATTGGTCCATGTACAACATGTCAATGGTCATATATGATTATCCATCTAGTGCATGGTAGGATCAATGTAACTGATGCCATATAACTTTAGGTCACCTATGACAAGGTAAATCTTCTTCCTATGTTGTCGAATAACAATAGAAATATTTTGATCTGTATCAACTTGTGAGAGAGTATTATCATTGCGTCAGGTTTGCCCGGGAAGTCTTATTTAAAAGAAATGAATACACTAGACGCCAAATCTCTCAGAAATATTTCACTGACCTTTTTGTCGCCCTGAATCTCATCAAAATATTTTTTTAATGACTTTCTTATTTGATAGTTCTAGATTAAGTTGTGCAGTATATATACACATGACATGATGCTTTTAACAATAAACTGATTCTGTCAACGATTGCATTGTCTTTTTTACGTGATATTTATCATGTCCTTAGCAACTTTATGTCATAACTTTCGAAGATAAAATTCTTCAATCGAAAGTGTTCGGTGAGATTACGATGTAAAAGCATTATCTGTTAAAGGCGTTTAACATTTCTTATTGTTTCCTTCCATGACCCAAGAATAAGCGCTTGTTTTTGAAAATACATCAACACATTAGCAGTGACTTAATTCCTAATTATCTCAAATGAATTGTAATTATGCTCAGACTTATCAATAAATGAAAATGAATACTTTCAACGTGTGCCTTGTAATAAGATTTAAACTCGACCTCTATGCAAGAATTGTAGAATTTTCTAATTGTTAAGAAACCTACAACACATTAAATATACACCAGGACAAAGGTTTAACCTGACAAGACAGAAGACTATGTTTAAGAAAAAGCAATTGTCTCTCATGATATTCATCATCTAACAGTTTCACAAGAAGAAAATCATCCACATAACGCTTCACTGCTTCTGGATATTTGGATTATAAATTGTTGGTATTTTGGTGGCCAAAAACAAATTCAGTTATATTGAAAGTTAATATCAGTTGTCGTAATGTGGAAAAATCTATTCTGTCAATTGAACTGATCATACTTTTAGTAACTACATTTTACTAAAAGTAACTGGTTACTAGTTCACTGTGTGAACCTTCAGAATCGCAAATTTTGGAAAACAACAATGCATTTAAAGTTAAACGTAAATGGTTCAATATTAACTTTAATTATCCCCCTTAATCACAAAGACACGTTAAATGAACGATTTGAACCCCAAAAATCCCAATATTCCTTATAATTAATCGAATGGTTGTAACCGTTTTGTCCAAATGTGTTGTAAAGAGGGATGACATTTTAACAACCGGCAAGGCATGATAAAAGATGTTTTGATCTGTTAATGTCAACTTGGTAACAACAATGTCGTTTTTGACATCTGAAACCAGAAGTTAATCTTGTAGTTTTGACACAAGAACAATAGATATATCGTCGAAGTTTCCTTAGATTTGAACATGAAGATACAGGGTTTTTTTAATAAATAAGCCACAAAATCTACGTTTTACATGGCAAAACGATTAAGTCAGTCAAACTATTCATACCTTTTCCCAGCATCACATGTTTGAATATTGGGGGTAGCTGTACTTTTGTCCGGGTGTATAAATTATGTGTGTATATATATATACTATCCCAAAAAAGTAACGCATAGGTGATTTTTCATAATTGAAATCGAAATATTTTTATTTGTATTATTTCTATTGTCCAAAAAAGTAATGATATTGATGATACTGACAAGTTGTTTTCGTTTTCTTTTCCAAAAATGGATCTTACATGGAAATGTTGACTTTGGTGAACATTTTAAGGGTAAATCAAAAACGCTTCGCCACAACGCAACACGTGCAATTACGAACGTGAAAGTTTTGTGGAAAATGCATGCAGTGTGTGGCTATAAAAAGGGATGCCGCATTCGGATTTGCCACTTGTTTGGAGATTGATTGTAAGACACTCCATGGTGGCACGTCTTGACGCTATAACAAGAAACATCGCCATCGGAAGACTTCAAGCTGGAGAGTCCCAATGTTCGGTGACAGGACGTCTCCACGTTAGCCAGAGCACCATTTCAAGACTTTTCGACAGGTTCTTTCAGACCAACACGACAAATGACAGTCCCCGTTCAGGCAGGCCATGTGTCACCACACCAGCTCAAGATCGCTACATCCGGGGCATCCATTTGTGTTATCGCACAACTACTGCCGAGAGTACTGCAGGCAACATACCAGAACTGAGAAGAATTTTAAGCCAGACTGTAGGGAACAGCTTGAGGGAGGATGGATTGAGAGCCAGGAGACCCTACGTTGTCAACGTTCCACGTCGTCAACACCGTGCCAATCGACTTCGTTGGTGTAACACAGTTGGTGTTTGGAATCTTCGCAACTAGCGCCTAGTTTGGTTCGGTGATGAATCCAGGTTCCTATTGCGGAGGCGAGATGGCAGAAACCGTGTTTAATGGCGTCGGAACGAACGTTTTGCCGCTTACTGTGTTCTTGAGGTGGACAGATTTGGTGGCAGCAGCGTTATGATGTGGGCGGCGATATCGTACACTGGTCGCACCAATTTAATCCACGTTCATGGAAATTTGACGGTCGTACGCTACAGAGACAACATCCTGCAGCCACACACCCTGCCCGTCCAATGTGAACTGTTCCAGCAGGACAACGCCAGGCCACATGCTGGACGAGTCACTGGAGATTTCCTCGCCAGAAACAACATTAATAAGTTCCAATGATCTGGCTATCAAGATTTGAATGCAATTGAACATCTTTGGGATGAACTTGATCGACGTCTTCTTCAGCGTCAACAACAGCCTCAAACTCTACAAGAACTGGCTCTATTTGTGCAGCAGGAGTGGCAGACGATTCCAAAACCAACCATATAGCGTCTAATCCAGTCGATGCCAAGGCGGGTGAGAACTGTCATCAACGCACAAGGTGGCTACAACAGATGCTAACTTTCTACGGACGTCTGTGAAATATTGTGAAAGCCATATCTAATGTTTTTACGTAATTTCGTTAATTGATATTTCCTTAAATCTGATGTAAAAAATCACACTTGTAACTTCATTTCCTTTCAATTTATATGCGTTTGAAAATACAACAATTTCTCCTAACAAATCTGGCTATGCGTTTCTTTTTTTGGATAGTATATATATATATATATATATATATATATATATATATATATATATATATATATATATATATATATATATGTACAAATTGTACTGAATAGTATGGACAATTCAAAGTGAAGTCTGAATGTCCCATTTGTCACATATGATAACAGATCATATAGGTAAATAGGATTATGAACAACTTATGCAACTTTTAAAGGTTTAGATATGATCCAATCTGATTAAAATCAGATGGAATTCCGCTTGTTTAATTTCGTTTCGTTTTATTTCCGTTTCGTTTCGTTTCGTTTCAGTTTAACAAGCTATAATCGCATATTGATGATGGACAAATGTTAAGCGCGCGATACTTCATCTGATTGAGATATGATCTTAGTTGTTTAAAAAGTCTGTAGTAAGTAGTAATTCATAGGAAATGCAGTGACACATAACATGTAGACTAAAGCACTTGGTGGCAGGAATTCTGCAGTTTGTTTGTGGACGAAGGTTGAACGATAGTTGCCTGCAGTATTTCAGACTCGCCATATAAGGATATTGCCTTTGGGTCATGAATTCAGTGACGTCAACTAAGAATTATGTAACAATGTCTTATATATTTTTAAAGTAAACAAATGTTCATTTGTTCACCACACAAACTCTTTCACCAACGTTCATCAATACAAAAAATCAGGTTCACAATTTTACCAGAAAAGATTCAAATCATTTGATTACAAAATCAATAATTGGTTTTCGAATATCAATAATCCAATTTGATAATTAATTTGTGCAAATGACAAATGTCCATTTCAATTCAAAATACTTATAATATGAGCTGACCAACCTGAAAGAAAGGTCTTAATAATTTATATGCAGGTTTTATCAATCTATTGAGTCAAGTTCAGCGTCCATAAAATGTTTAAGGTGTCAATCGATTCTTTGTGTGCTTGAACGTACAAGTTAAACTAAGTATTAATGTTTAACTAACATTACATAACATTGCATTACATTAACTTCACCCACTTATGATGTCATGATTGGCTTCTAAAGTATTTACACAGTTCAAACAGTATGAAACAACAAACAAACTTTGTATGACTGCCCCGTCAATATTCTTTACATCACACTCTTAACAATATCGTCTCAAACTTAAAGTGACCAATATTTACACAAGAACCTCAGAGTATCCATTGATATGGCACGCACAGACATGCAAACTTTATAAGTCCTTTTACTCAATCACTATCATCGTATACTCTCGTTGACTCCAGTTATTGAGATTTATTACCCTAAACAAGCATACTGGGCCAACTGATAATGCCATGACCTCCATTGGCCCTATATAAGGGAAAATCAGGTCACTCCTTCCCTTCTGTCTGAAGCAGACGACGAGTACAGTTGAAGCACATCAGTCTCCAGAACTTTCAGCCATCATGCCCAAATACGTCCTCCGATACTTCGATGTCAGAGCAAGAGGTGAACTTACCAGATTGGTGCTGACGCTAAAGGGTGTCGATTTTGAGGACAAAAGATTCTCTTTCGAAACATGGCCTGCAGAGAAACCAAGTAGGTGGAATTAAATTGAGTTTGTTCTTTAAAGTGTTTCTTTCTATATTTTGACCTGATGACTAGTAATCCACTTGTTCCTATTTGACTTGCCTAGGATTTGCCTATGAAAATCATGATTGACAAGTGTTATGAACAAGCTGAATAATGATAGAGAACATTTTGTATGTAAACTTGGCTAGTTACTTCATCGCCCAAACGAAACTTGTCAACCCAACATAATACGCTGCTTAAACAGAGATATGCAAGTTACCTTTATATGTAACGTCATATCTAAACATACCATGTTACATGTCTAAATCATCAACAATCAAAATGGAAGATTTACCAAATATATTCAATCCAAATGGATTGGGCAGTCATTCTATTAAACTACACAATAGACTAGTCACATGGTGGGCGTGTACAGACTAATGCGGTTAAATGTCACGATGAACTGTGTTGAGATAACCCAATTAGCGTATGCCTTTGTTACTGAAACTGATACACTGATAAATATTACTATGGATTTACTACTCCTGTCGGTGTCTTAACTATAAATTCATTTCGTAGGTCATATTCAATTGAAATTATCAAGTTTTCATTTTGTTTTTCAAATGTGAATGTTTTATCTAGTTCTATTATGCATGGTTGCGAATGGTATAGTCATGATTGATGATGATGATGATGATGATGATGATGATGATGATGATGATGACGATTTTCTGTTTACCTTTCACTTGTCTGAAATTGCATATTAGTATGCTTATACAGAAATGGCCTGACTAGGCATACCACGGAACTACGTTGACCTAAAATAAAAACAAACTCAGACATTAAAGTGACACAGAGTATGTTTCATGATTTTTAATGTGGTTTTAGTAAGATCCAAAATACCCTTTGACCTGAGTTAAGTTTAAATCGCCCCCTTAAACATGTACTTCTATCTCTAAAATGCCAAAATTATTATACTTTCGTGTTTTCAATGATGCTCTGAAAATGGCTTTATGAATGTAAAGAGTTCGAAATCGTGTGTCCGGTTAACGTGTATTTCAGTTAAATGACCTACTCAACACTATCAAACAATATTTGTCTTTGTGTCTGCTGTTAATAAGTTTCCGAAATGACATTTTGGGTTATTGACGCGCTCCACTGTCCGGTTTTCGATCACAAATCATTACTTTAACCTGTTTATTGTCGTTATATTGAACTGATAAGCATTTGGATAAGGATTTTCTGAAACAACCACTACTTCTCGAGAAGATAACACCTTTGATAATATCTGACATATTTGACTCTAACAATATACTCTGTGTCCCTTTAAATAGATACTTCACTACATTCCAGAAAGAGATACTAATTTGCCGTCGAAGTATTTTCAAATGGTGTGCAAGAACTGTATCCATATGAGTTTGAATGTCGCCGTGATAGATTCGGTGAAGACCCCATTTTTTACGACAAATCTCAAACGTATCAGACAAGTCTATGTTTAGAATAATCAACGGAAACTTCTACAAAGTAAATAGGGAAGATGCAAAACTGTATACATATTGTATGATACAGACACGCCATTTGGCCAGATGCCTGTGCTGACGATAGATGGAAAGGATTACACAGAGAGTCTGGCTATGGCAAGGTATCTTGCAAGGGAGTTTGGTAAGTCATATTTCTTACTTACATGTTCACAGCAGACTATTTTCACATACATTGTAGCTCCCTTAGTGCGAAGGACAGCTCTAACCGAAAGCTATGCCATTGAGTTACGATCACCTTAGCCCAAGGGAGCTTGTGCAACAATATAATGTCGTAACAGTTCTCGTGTTACCGATTTTTGTTACTGTAAAGTTGATGATTACTTGATATCAATTGAAACTGATTTTTTTCGAATTTTGTTATCATATCATATTCTGGTTTAAATTATTTTAATGAACACTTTTTGATGTGCTAAAATAGTTATATATGCAAGTATCCTTACTGGAGATTTTTAATACAATGTATGGAGAGTGGTCGCGGTAAAAGTACGAAATGATGTTTAAATCTGTGATGCATACATGTACTTCATTTATTGATATTATTATTGAAATTTTGTTCAAATTTGAATGCAAAAAAACCCGAGGAATTTCAAAACAAATGACAAATGTAATCGTTCCAAAATTCAAAATATTACATACATATTTCAAAAAGATACGACAAGGATATGAAGCACCTACGTAAAGAGAAGTTTTAAGATAATTCTAGAGTAGTTTTTAGATTTATTTGATTCAGACTCGTCATTGTTCTGTCACTACCAATTAAAAAGTTGATTTAAAAATTTAAAAATTTCAAACGTGTATTATTTATTTGGATTTTGTTTGTATTGTTAGTACCCCGTTTTTAATAACACCCTTAAACTTCTTGGGTCATAAATATAAGAAAGAGCATGTACCCCATTTATACGATTTATGATCCTCCACAAATAGTAAAAGGCCATAGCAAATCTCGTAACTCTCACAAGTAAGCTGTAACGACGACACATAAATCATAACAATCGAACATGCGAATTATCGCCGTAGTAAACACATCAAATCTAACTCTAGAACACATTGTTACATACCTTTATATTTTCACAGATATCTACGGCGATAGCAACCAGGACAAATACGAGGTGGACCGCGTCATCGACATCTGTCAGGATCTCTTCAAAGAATATGTTAAAGTTTTCTTCGAGAAAGACGAGGAGAAAAAGGTAATGACTCACGCTTCATTCCTGTCATTGTAGTGGTTCTATTCAGTCCTTTATATGATCATCCTTGGATGTATCTTTTGACCACTTGTATGAAGTTCAGCAATGATTATCGTGGTTGACCGAGGAATGGGTGATCTCATTTGTAACTGTAAGGACTGTATGTTTGATAGATTACACCTTTTCCAAATTGATTAGTAGTCTTCATAATTGATTCTTTTATTTTTGGAAAGGATGCACTTTTGTAATCTAATTAAAATTATATGTAATTGTGTACGTCCCGCACGGATAATTACAGCTCGTTTTAACCAGATTGGCACTTTTGCGAAAACTTACGAATGGCTCATTGCCCTAAACATCCATAACGCTATATTTACCCTATGCGCATACTTTAACATTGCACTAAGGCTACCTTAGTAAACTCAATATACCTTAGGGATTTGTAGATGACCAAGGGTGACTAACATGACCAACTGTAATTACGTTAAGTAGAGCTTTGTGAAAGTGTGTCCTATAAATGAAGAAAAAATAAAGAATTGGGTAAACAAAATGACAGTGCCTGTAGTTTTCTACCTTAGGAGTCTAGTCTCAATTTTACGGTAATGAATTATTATAGTAAGGCATATATCAACACTAGTACTCTTAAGCGTTGATATACGCCTTATTGCGATTTATATGTCAGTGAATGCAAGTCCTCTTGTTCCCTTATCTTTGGTTAACCTTTATTGCTACACTTTAATAATCTAAAATGGTGATCTCCGGAAAAAGAAATGACAATCATCCACACCCGCAGACTTCAGACTTCGTCGGTTTGGTATTCAACAATGAAATGTATAACATTAGTCATGAGTTGATCATGAACTGCGACATACACTATTGTTATTAGAAGGAACCCGTTTACATTGATATTCCAATGGTTCATACATTCTTTGCAGTACGTTTATTTACTAAAGACAGTGTCAAATTTACCAAGATGATGACGACAGTATAAAACGATGCGATTATATAATACTCAAATCTATCTTTTATTATGCACAGGCCGAGTTGAAGAAAGCACTTACCGAAACAGTCATTCCCAAATTTATTGGCAACTTGGAGAAGATCGTATCGGTGAAAGCAAACGGATATACGGTCGGAAACAAGGTTGGTTTTTTCAATACTTCTTCTTTTTGTAAAACTTAAATGTAAAAATATATCAAAATGTATTTGATTATGAACCTTAATTCATATGAGGTTTGCATTTATTGCTCATTGCTTTTCAGTTTCAAATGTATTGTAGACTATCTACATGTAAATGTATATCGAACTGAAATGAGAAATACATATTGATACATAGGTTTAATACCACACCTGATATTTGTGAATCGTAAAGTTCTAAACCTATACTAACAACTTAAGATATATTACGAGAGATACTTTCAACAGCTGTATCCTAACAACAATTTTATGTTTATTTCATGATTTAGGATTTTCTGCTCAGTCAAAAGTAAAAAGCAATAACTCCTATTTATTCGTATTAGATATCATTTTGCGAATTACTTTCTTTCCATCTAAAATGACACTCTTGTTTATTTCCAGTTGAGTCTTGGTGACCTCGCTCTTTTTGATATCGTTGATTGTCACGTGAGCGACGAGATTCTCGCCAAGTTTCCCAATGTCAAGGCCATAGTTGACAATGTCAAGGCTAATGATAACATCAAGAAGTACCTTGCTGGAAGGAAGCAGACTGATCTTTAGAGACAAAATGAACAATTTCAGTGCATAAAAATCAAGAAGATTGCTCATAGCTTTATGCAAATATATACCGCTCCTTGCTTGTTTGGGTTGTTAGGAATTAGTTGAGACATCAGCTCTCCTTTTCATAAACAATACAAAGAATTTGAGCGAGGTGCTCTGTTGTGATATATCTTAAAATAAAAGTATTTCAGATGTTAATAGTTTTATTTTTTAAACATAACCACCCTTAAAGAGCCACTCCGTGATTTCATAACATAATATTTACCTTTGATACGAACCTAAATGTCATATGTGGCCTTATAAAATCAAAACATCTTAACTTTTCATGTCCAAAAGACATAGATATGACAAATACTGATTTTCCATGAAAATCTAAAAACAGCCTTTTAAATGCACAGAAGTGTAGATATCACGTCCAATATACATGGATACTAATTATATAACCTAACAAACGCTATCAACTCCTAACTGCCCTCCTTGATGTTTTGGGTAAGATTCCAAAATTACGTTTGACTATTTGACGCGCGCCACTGTCCGGTTTTCGATCATAATTGCGACGTTCTACCTTCTTCTTGTCACTGTAAAATCAATAAGCTTTAAAATGTGTCTTTTTGGTAACAGTCGATACTTCGCGATCAAATGACACCATTGATTAAGTTTGGCATCTATGGCTCCAACAACTCACGGAGTGGCTCTTTAACAATAACAGCAGGCTGAGTGCTTTTGTATTCATGTTTCAAGCATGTTACCAGAAAAGAATGTTACCTTACTATTCCAAGTATTCTGGTTTACCATTTTTGCAAATTTTCAAACTCCATCTTGATTCGAAGTGGAGATACATTGAAAAACATCACAACTACTTACTGATGTTAAGGTGTAAGATGTTCTAAAACCTTATTCTAAAAATTCTAATAGGTGCAATTAAAAGGATAGTCCCAACGGGTCATTTTTTGTGGAAACCAAATTCAGGGGCACATTCCCGTTTTTACAAGTCTAATATCAGTTCATGATTTTAACATAACCCAGTTGAATCATGATACTGGAGAGAACATTTTGGTTGATCGTGCAGGTAGATAAATGAGAGCGCACACTCGGTAAAATAAAACTTGAATGAAAAGTGAAGCCGATTCATCGGCGCCACTAGCTTGTAAGGCCTGGCTACGGCAATACAATTTAATGTTGATTCGTCTTTTAATAAATCATATGTTACCGTGTGGATAATCTCTCTATGCAAATAGTTTATCATTATAATGTTGTGCAATTAGTAAAATTACAGCGCCCCTTTTTATGTCATGTTCCTTCAAAGCAACATGGCGGACCATAGCCGATAGGTAAACCTCTTTAAAGCAATGCAGTATCAATCGTTTGCACATTGAATAAACCGTTTATATTACGGTTTTAGAGAAGCTTGCTGACATGGTTCTAATAACATTAGAAACAGTCCAACTATCCAACATTCTATATGCGCTTCATTTGAGCTACTAAATATTAAACATTCTAATTATTTCCTGCCATTTCAAATTTTAACCCCACAGATGTTGGTGAGGTCCCTCACCTCCGACCATTGTATGAGAACTGCTGAAGCCGGTGATCATTAGTTTAATGGTTAGATTTGTGCATCGTCATTTTCTGTTATCTCGTACAAAATTGTTTACCGATTAAGCAAAGTCACATGATGTCGGAAAATGTATTTAAAATCATTTGCAAACACTAATTGAAACTTGACATAAGCTTCAAACTGGAACAGGTTATTTAAACATCAACTGTTAATCAAAACGTAGGGAAACGTTTGTCTACACACAATCGTACACGTACACACTCACTAATCAGTGTCATGTTGACATACCCTCTTTATCGGGCAGCGTCATCAGCGTTGCAGAGCTTATCTCGTAGAAATCCTCAATGGCCAAGGAGTAAACCCTGTAGTATACCATGACTCAGCTGAAAATTTTTGATGATTTACCATGTCCAGAGTTTCACCGAAGATGATTATAGCATTGCCTGAAGGCCTTTAGTACGACGTCTGTTTTTCTACCATTATTTTTTAGATTTTAACCTCAAGACTCATACAATCTCTAAGAAAAGATATATTCAAATTGTAACATTAAGAAAAATCGTTAGAAAACTAAAATCTTCAGGAGCGGGTCCTTTGAGGAAACGAGGTGGATATTTTAACTCTTAATGATAAATCGAACTATAGGTTCTATATTCTTTCAATTAGAGTCGGCACAGGAAAGGGGACGAAACTCAGTAAAACTTAAAAGCCAGTGATTGTCACCTGCGCGAGTTCTGCTTAGCAGGAGATGTTGAGACCTTTGTGTTTCGCCTGATATGATTTAAATTGTGTAATGATTACATATTACTGAATGATATACAGCATATATACAGCATAAAAGTATTGTATATATTCGCATTTATCTATAGACATGACATGGGCATAAAACTTTTTTTTACAAAATATACTCTTTCCTTTCGTTGTGAATCATTATTTGCTGGATAGGTCTTATCTCTGGATGGGAATTTGTTCGAGACTATTTTGTAAGCAGATTTTTAAGGGAGTTTCTATTGATAGGATTATCTTTTCTTTTTCACATATCACACATAACTGTATAAATATATCCCACGAAAACGATAAGATTAATGAAAACGAAAAACCTTGTCGTTGATCAAGAAATAAATTATATCTTAAAAGGCTGTGAAAACAAATTATCAAGGAAACGGAGGTATTGGACTATCTATAACAGCAAATTTATAGTTATAATTTATACTGTACTATCATTTATTGGCCATGAATGAAAATTTTGAAAACATTGTGTGAAAATACTGTATTTCGAAGTCATCAAATTAAAAAAATAAGCACACTTCATGACGTGTTATTATTTTCAACGGTTAGAATATGTTAACTCGAGCTTTAATGACTGGCACATATACTCGAGTACCTGTGGTATTGATATTACTAATGGTAATCAGAATCAATGTATACCGGTCTCTTTCAGCAACAAACCGCTCTAACTGAACTCTACCATATTGAATTGATCAACATAGGCAGTGTACGATAGAATGTAAGTAGGCTAAACACACAAGCTCGCGTCATTTCTAAACTTCGTGTCCTTTAAGAAGCCCAAACTTCATTAATGATAGTGCAAAATTATTTTTCAATGGAGAAAATAATTTAAGGATATTGGACTTTGTTTAATATTTTGGGCAATAAAAAGATGCAATTATATTACCTACGATGGTTATAATATTGGGATTATTACTTTTCTAAAGATGCCCAAAGGCAAAATATCCCTTTTTAATTGTGACGTCACGTAATAATCAATACTTTGACGTTACAGTTCGCCTATTACGTTGCGTTCAAAATTCGCAGACGGCAAGTTATCCACCTATGCCTGTTTGTAAATTTGGATTATTTTTTTGATTGTTTCGACTTACGTAATGAACAGAATATTATATTCGTGCTCATGACATAATAATTATGTAAACGACACTGGTGCCTAAGTATTAATATATCCCTCGCTCTCGCTCAGGAAATACGAATAAAGACACTATCGTCGTACACACAGTACGTCATGGACATTCATATAATATCGTCCATATGTTGTTTTTCAAAATTTCAAATTTTTTAAATACTTGTAAAATGTATCTGTATTTTGTTTGTCCGGTATATATTGAGTCGTTGACTCAAAGGAAGTTAAAGACTGTGTATTCTTAAGCAACAAGAAAAACTTGATGTTAATAAACTTGATTATATGGTAATCTCATGATCAGTCTGATTAAAATCGACCGTGTTCCGAGGAATAAAAGTTTCAAAATATTGGGTCTATCGAGATTCGAACTCTATTTGTCTAGGCTATCCTCTCCACTAGGTCTGACCGCACCCTACTGTAGCGCACGTTCTTGCGTAAACTAAGCTAACCAATCACAATGCGTGCGGCAAAAGCATTCGGTATCAGTAGCTAGGGGCAAGTAACTCCCATTTCCATTCGTTAACCTTGATCGCCGCTATCATTATTTTAAACGCGATGATGTGATTGGTTCGCCATTGACTAGGTTTTGTCTGCGCTAAACTGGTGTCGGTACGTGCGAGCAGTGAGGCTGCCTTCAGACCTAGTGGAGAGGATAGCCTAGACAAATAGAGTTCGAATCTCGATAGACCCAATATTTTGAAACTTTTATTCCTCGGAACACGGTCGATTTTAATCAGACTGATCTCATGATTATACAAGTTACTGAAAAAATAACTGCGTTGACTTAGATATTTCCTAACGCTATTATTAGAATAACAGATGGTATACGCAGTGAGTAGAAATCAGCACCGTCATCATGGTTTGTATGTATACGTGCTAATCCGATACGAAGTCATGCTAACAAAAGCGCAGCCCTCGTCGTACTCCTGTCGTGATTCAGCTGAAATCTAATAAGCGATCCTGTTTCAACGTCTCAGAGTTTCAGATAATACATCATCTTCCCCTGTCCATTCAAGGTTTAACATTTTTGTCGAAAGTTTCTCGTACAAAAAAACCCATAAACATTTCAGACAATTGAATCGTTTTCTGAAAAGAGAATTTTTTTCCGATTTACGTTACACATTCGTCAGCATTTACGGGCCACTTAACATACAAATTGTTTGCTGAAACTTTCGACAATTATGATGCAATAATGGATAGACCAATATATACCTGCTCAGCAAAAGGTAGCCTTAACGTTTAAGCATAATAATCAATGACAGATGATAACAACCTTGCAAAATAATTTGATACCTTTTAATTTTATAACGTGCCGGGTTAGACCAGGGTTATACTGAAGGGTTTATTGAGCATGCTTTTGGTGTGGATATGTTCGTTACACAAATATCTCAATCATTATTTAAAAAATTAATGCATAAATTCATTGTGATCTGCTTTTCCTAAAATATTCTCATAAAATTGATATCGTATAAACAGTATATCTTTGCAAGACGATAAATCATTCAGTAATAAGACAAATTATGATTTTCCATTCACGATAGAACTTAAACTTGTTTGCATTGACTTCGAATAGCACAGTTACTAGTCAAAGATACCTCTACCATGTTCAATAGGAGCTTTTCAGCTTCAGGTCGATAGAGTCTCTGGTAACGACAAGACCCACCAGAATGGATGATTCAGCAGATTTCACACAGATATAAAGGCTGCCACCTTCCAGGGTACGCATTCCCTGCAGGGCATTTACACTTCAACATGCCAAGTTACACGCTCAAGTATTTCGATGCCCGAGCCAGGGGTGAGATCATTCGCCTGTTACTCGCAAGTCAAGGTATAGACTTCAAAGAGGAGCGATATACACAGGAATCATGGCCAGCAGCGAAACCAAGTAAGTGATTTCATACCTAAACGTTCACAAATATTTTTTACAAAGATTCGAAGATACACAAGCAACGATTCAACGATTAAGGAGTGATACGCCCAAGAAACATGACCAGCTGCGAAACTAAGTTAGTTTTTACCTAAACGAGGTTCAAATAACACTTTTACAAGATGTTACAATGATTAAGTCAAAACGCCGAATGTTTTTTCAGCTCGGAATGTTCCGAGTCTCGTCATAACAGATAACGACAATTTATTAATAGAAATGCATGCTATTCATTTACATGTAGTCAATATGAAAATATCATTTTACAATGTTTGGAATTGGATTTGGTATCGCATTATGATCTATAGTGTGATGTTGTGTACTTTGGTCGAAGCCCTTGCGGGGCCACACGGCCAGTAGATAGTCTTTTGTAAAAAAAAGTCAGTGCTGCCACTTATTGCTTGGATCTGAGAGCGTGGGTTAGAATTCTGCAAGGCGCCTGACCAATGTTACAATTTCTTTTTTTCCCGATCGTGATCGTGTGGTGAGCGTTCTGAGGTTTTCATTATTATTTGTGAATTCAATCCAATCATTCTGAGAGCGTGGGTTAGAATTCTGCAAGGCGCCTGACCAATGTTACAATTTCCTTTTTTCCCGATCGTGATCATGACCGTTCTGAAGTATTCATTATTAATTGTGAATTTAATCCAATCATTCAGGGTAAGTTTCGAACATGACTTGTCGGTGATTAGTGCTATATATAACGTGTTTATACAGACCTGAAGCTATTCTAATTCAAATTTGTTGATCGACTGTAAGTAACGACAAAGTAGATAGCCTCTCTTGATACATGTAGATGTCTCTCGTTTTCAAAATTAAAATCCTCAGCCGTTCATAAGAAGATGAGGGAGAGCATACCGCCCTGTGCTGTGCAAATATTTGTAAACCTCTTGAGGAAGAATGGTTTCAGGTTGACTGCGCTCAGCATACACTTACTTCATTGGGGCATGGGAACCGAGAACATCAATTGTGCTAGTAATTACCCATCCTCAACTTCATGAGTGATGTTTGTGTAGCCATTGTTGACTAGACGTATCGTTACGTATAACCGCATGCTCGACTGTTACGTGGCTTGAAATGTTGAAATAATTTTGGCTTTTTGAACCAAGCTGATTTCTAAGATAACTTCTCGATTATGATATTTGGGTGTAATAAAATTGAATGAAAATTCGAGTGCGAGGGTAACTATATCGTTGTCATCCATTCTGTTGCATTCGACGCGCGAAAATAGAGAAAAACAGTCCCTAATCTTGCAATTTCATACGATGAAGAAGTCATGGTCAAGTTCAGGAACTTAAGCTGAAACAATCGTAACTTTGCAAAAGAGATATGTGATGTGATGTGTGTATGTCTGCATTTGAAAAATCCGCTTAAATAAAAGTCATAACAAATTAAATAACGGGATTCCTTTTCCAGATATCAAATTCGGACAGCTCCCTGTCATGGAGATAGATGGCAAGTTTTTGTCGGAGAGCGTGGCAATGCAGAGATACGTGGCACGAGAGTTGGGTAAGAATGCATTTATATAACTGTAAAATATGTGATTCCGGATAAATACATCTGGGAAAATGTATTGCAGCACCTTTTTCAATGATTGTCGTTTTGTTATTTGATAATAGGCCCCAGTTCAAATGATAAGGATCAAATCTTTGTAAAATTGATAATGAAAAGTAAAGGTACATGTAGGTAGATCGGAAAACCATTACTCTTCATTAACTACCCAGTTTATCTTTGAAAACACGAATAGAAACAGCCCCTTGAAAGACAGCCAATAGTCAGTCATGAATTAACGTTTTCAAGTAAAGATGAATGTCAACACTTATTGACTCCGCCCAATGCTAAAGACGCTGTAACAAGAGAGAAAGTAAATATTTGTTGTTACCCAAATAATCACATGATTCCGGCAAAGACCCTCCTAAAGAACTAGATAAAAAGCTAACGTACTTTATTTTCATTCCGTTTTGGTAATGTTTTGGTCAGTGCTCTGAAACATACCTTTGAAAACTGTTATGTGATTACATTGGTGACAGAAATTGGGCAGGAAAAAAATAAAAGTATGGTGTTCCGCTAGCTTTTTCCCCAGATGTATATAATTATTATACTTGATAAAACTACAATCAAAATATTTCGGATATACTTTTCTCTGCTGCTTGTTTCAAATGGTTTATCGAAGATTGTGTTTACTACAGGTTTGTCTGGCTCAACAAGCTGGGACGTGTATGAAATTGACCAAATCATGGGAATCTGTCAGGATCTGTTTGACAAGGCCGTAAAAGGAATCTTCGAAAAAGATGCCACGAAGAAGGTAACTCCTAAACTGAGTTTTTGTTTTTTAAAAAGACTTAATTCAGGTTGTCTTAATTAATCTTCATAATGTCAAAAACTAATAATTACAATATTAGAAGGCATCTCATCGACTAGTAGGAGCAAGTCCGCTTTTCACGAATTTATCCTTTTTTTCAATTATTATGTTTATATGGTTATCAAGGGTTAATTATGTCGTGACTTTAACCCATCACAGGAGGAGTTAGAAAAGGCTCTGAGGACTGAACATATTCCACGATATATGGGAAACATTGAGGAGCTGATTAAGGGCAAGAAGAAGGGCTTCTCTGTTGGAGATAAGGTGCGTGCTGATAGATTGATAATCCATTTTCATTATGTCTATTATTTCTTGGGTTGAACAATGTATATGCTATGAAATCTCTATATACGTGAAGTACAAAACTTTTGATCAAAGATACCTTTGATAGATTCAAGAGTATGTTCAATATTGGAGTGTTTTGATAAGAGCGAAGAATGGGTATCTACAAGAAGCGCATTTAATATTGCGATATGCTTTGGATTAACGCCCTTTTATATATTCAAGATTACGTTCAATATTAGCAATTGAGTGTTTGGAAGAATCAAGACTGAAGCATAACTTTGTACATGAAGACCGTCAGATTCAAGATTTAGTTCATGTATTTTGCAATGATTTGATTATCCAAGATGACACGTATATTTTGGTCCAGGGCTGTAGTCTTTCTAGGTAAAATTCTGATTTCATGCAATTTTTAAACTTGTCAGTGATATTGTCTGAATTAAAAGTTTCTTCCGACAATTTTATGTTCGATCGTACTGACACTAAAGAAAACACGAATTCTTCCAAAGTTTTGAGCTGTAGACGATTATATTTTATGTTTTATTGCTAAAGGAGTTCTTCCATCTGATAGTATTTCGTGTTAATCATTTCACGTTTTATTTCAGCTGAGTCTTGGTGACATTGCAATTTTCGAAATCGTCGATGAAAGGATTTCAGACGAAGAGCTGAAGAAGTTTCCTTCTGTGCTAGCTGTTGTCAACAACGTCAGAAACCAACCAAATATCAAAAAATACTTGGAAAAAAGAAAGAAGACACCCTTTTAAAGAGATTTCCTTTTGATGATTAGACTTTTAGTAACATAGAATAATATCTCCAATAATAACATATAGAAACTTAATATATGTTAATATTACTTTGTTAGTCCTCATCTTTTTATTTCTTGTCATTGTATAAATCTCTGGGGGAAATAGATTTGTGAAACATGCAAGGAATAATAACGTTTAGTTGAAATGAAAATTGTTGTACAATTGTTGCTTTTTGTGATTTGTTATCCACTGACATGAAGTACTATCTTTTATAACGGTCAGTGCTTTGTATAGTGTATTTTCGTATTAAAATGGATTTTATCTACATAATCTAAACAAGAATATTTATGAGTGTTAAGCTTCATTTAATTCTTCATTGTTCATGTATCGCATCAGCTTTCGAGACATCTTATCTCAATATAAACCTCCCCGGCAAGGATAAGCTCGCGTCAGGCGCAATCACTTGCAGATTAAAGCCTTGCAACATTTCGACAATTTATCTGTGGCATTTTCTCTGTCTACTGTAACTGAAACATATAATCCTACAGAATACCCAAAAAGGTGCTACTTATCGCCGATAAGGGTGCTGCGGTCAAACAAAGGATGTTAGCACCACAGGCCCTCGGATCATTATAATCACCAAAAAAATTTAAATCGTGGATTTCCATATCCTATAAACAGAAGTCCAATTCTATTAAGGGGGTGTTCTCAAAACAAAATTAATTAAGATTTTTTTTTTTTTTTTTTTTTATAATGATCCGAGGGCCTGTGGTTAGCACAGCGCAGCAAGGTTTAAGTTAGCCACTGATTGAAACTTGCTCTAGTTACACCTTGTGGGGGAGTTTACACAATGTCGTCTATAGATATCTATCAACTATACAAGCACTATCGGTGCGCTACACTTATGGTTAATCTTTGTCTAATAGTTTTAGATCGAGTTCAGCCAAGCATATCAATTGTGCAAAATTCGCACAACTGCAGATACGTTTAGGGCTTTGTTTCAGTGAAAAACAGTGCAGTATGACTCCGGTTTCGCTACTTGCTACCCATGTTTGAGGCTTCACTGCAATAGAGATCTACAACATGAGTGCGGGTCAAACGAAACTGAAGAGTTGTTCAACCACAAATCTCCCAAACGGCTTGATCATTCTATCTGATAACCATGCTTTTACCAGCCACGGAAAAATGTGTACGTGTATATGTTGTTATTGTCATGTGACAACCTTCAAAAGCAAACATAAGTCAGCCATGAAGGGAAAGTCAAGACACCTATTGTTTCACCTTTAAAGCTAAGCATTCTGTGTCGCTGTAGTTGAGATAGACAATCGAGAAGATGATGTATACATCATTTGGACAGTGACATGACTCATTGTCATACTCAAAACATTTTTATAGACATGTTACTTCAATGACATCGGAAAGGTAATCAATTGCAAACCCAGCAGGTTTTAGTTTTGAGTCAAATTTTCTAAATGGCACTTCCAATTGAATAAACAGCAAAGTTAATTTCAGATTTTAATTTCTCGTACACCAAACAGAATGGGTTGGTCCCTAGAAGATATGTACAAAGAATTAAGAGCATTAAACTTTTCTTATATCGAAATATTCTTACTCGTGGCAAAGTATATTTATGAAGTTCTTTTAATCTTGTTCATATTACGAACTAATTAATAGGGGTTAGCACGTTTCGTTTCGTAAGATATATGGTTGTGCCAAATGGAGTATCTTCAGAGGGTCAAACACCTCATGACGCAGTCTGATTAACCGTAGGCGTAGAAGAAAGTATCAAATATCAAGCGAAGACTGCTGCTAGCCATTTTAGTGTGAACACCTTTTTCATCATTTAAGGTAGAGAAATGGGATCGCGTAGCTTAACCAAACGTGAAACGTTCGTTTTTTACATCCCTGTGTATCCCAAAATAAACGCGCTATTGCCCCTTTAAACATGTGAAATGGTCTTTATTTCTGTTTTGCTGAATCTTTGAAAGTCGATCATATTCTTACTAAATAAGAGCATCAGTGCCACCCTGTCTGATAAGAGAAAAATAGAATGAATGATCTAGAATTTCTTCAGATAATCAGAGAAATTATATGAATCAAAGAAACAAGCATAGTAAATTTATAATCACAAGTTGCAGTAGGATATCTCTTGAAAGGAATCGCTAAAATGTTAACATTGACACATTATTTATATCAAACAAGGAAACACAAAGGGGGGAATCTCTCTTTTAAATTGTAATTGGTTCGTTTCTCATGATATTCACACAAATCACTAACTCATTCATACCATGTCATTGTGGCATTTATTTATCATTATGGATGATAATTCATCCCCTCCACTCACCTTTTCATTAAAAGATTTGAAATGTTACTGTTGCGTTGGTTGTCATTAGAAAACTGTCATTGTCCTACTATTCATATAAAACAGTCACCGAAACAACACCCTTTAAGAACTGTCTTTGTAGCACCATATATATAAAACTAATTGTGCATTCAGGAATATAATTTTTATTTCAAAAGATGTGTGCCATTTCATCTTTCTTATCTTGTTTATTCTAAATTGTAATATGGTATATAGATTATCATCTAAAGGTTTGTATACCGAATGAATGAAAATAATTCCACACAAAACATTTTCATGACACACATCAAGTAAACAAATGCTGCAAGTGTTGGTGTGTCATCTCAGACTGAAGTTAACAAACTGAAGCTTAGACTTGGCTGAATTGAAACTCGACTCAACAAACTATGTTGGCGTTTGAAACTAAACGGTGTCCTCATTTACGACCGGTCAGAATGACAAGACTCACGTGTTTGACATTATCTGTCATTAGTTATGAATTATATCACTACAGCGTGTATTTAAAGTTGTAAGTAGGTCGTACGATATCACGTTATATCGTCATCTTTTGTCTTTTCAGAAAAATAAATCAATCTCTTATTTTATACTTATAAAACATATTCATTTTAATTTTCATAGTTTCATCGATCTTGTCTGATCTTGATTCACATTATCAAAATATAGTTTCTCCTCATTCTAGCACTCGCTGATGACTTCTTTCCAAGAAAGTAGGATAATTTTCAAAACATCTTGAAATCAGGAAATGGTCCCATAAAGACAATTGAAAAGAATTATTTCAAAAGACCTTATGTAACTTATGTAAAGAAGCAGTAGCACATTTTTTAAAAGATTTATTTCGTTAATTTGTAAATATAAATAAACATAAATTTATGCCAAATGTATTACTTTCAGAGAGTCAAAGCATCTTATTAATTTACCCAATCATCCGTGGTCGTAGAGGAAGTAATCAAATATATTTTAAAAAAGCACTGGCGGCCATTTTTGTGTAAACACCTTATAATCATATTGGGTATAAATGGATTTGCATGACTTAACCGATAATGGTAAACTGTTGTAAAACTGGCTCTTTTAATTAAAGTATCTAGCAATTGGAAACACGTTTTTCGCTTTCGCGAGATCACTTCATTATTAATACGAAGAAAGTGTTACTATCCCTTAAATGCATTGTTAAGATAGATATGTGTACATGTATGTCATTAAACCTTTTTAGGATAAGCAAATCACCTGTATAAAAACATAAAAATCATAAAGCGTACTGAAACAGGCAACATAGATACAATTGTAAACGTTATGTAATCGAGCAAAGGCCAAATCAGCACAACCAATCGTAGACTCGTATAAATCACATGTTCATGATAACGTTCTCTCATCCAACCTTGACCTTAGGTTGATAAAATATCACAGTGACCTCATTGTTTCAGTTATCTGAAAGCATGCAGTAAAATAATGTATCTGCCCAGCTAGCTTAACATTAATGGATATATAGACATTGTGGGAAGGACAACCCTACATGAAAGCGGGTCCGTGAACTTGTTCCCAAGTCAGTCACAAAAACCATACATCAAGTTTCAGCTGGACCTCCTGCAGTCCTGGTTGAAAGGGAGCTTGTGTTTTGCTGAATTGTCAGAAATGTCGAGCTACAAACTCTACTATTTCGACTTCCGAGGAAGAGGAGAAATCTTGCGCCTCCTTTTCGCCTATGCTGGACAACAGTACGAGGATGTTAGAATCCCTAGGCCATCATGGGACAGTGTGAAACAAAGTAAGTCTTGGACGGGTTAATGTAACTTTATTTGACCTATAATATTTATGCTCGATCATGCGATGGGTCAGGGTTAAAACACCGTATTTGGACAGTGTTAAATTAAGAAGGCTGATTTTTTAAATCATAGTCCAATATCACTGGGAATAGTCCTGGGCTGAATCTTAAAGACTCTGTAGCCACCTTTTTCGTAAATTTTATTTCTTCAAATTTTCCCAATTTAAGACTCAATTATGCAAAACATATTTTCCTCAGGGAAAAAATCTCATCACTCAACATGATAATATGTAGTCTAGTGTAGGGAAATTAAAGTGTAACGTATAAGATGAAGGCCATATGCGGCCATGTTAATGTAAACACTTTTTATTCATCAGAGTTAGGGAAACGGAATCGCGTAGCTTAAGCGAACTTGGAACAACAGGTTAAAGAAGTCCTTGCTTTGATGTTAAAACGAATGTCTTGTAAGGGATGGCATTTGTTTTCTTTTTCGTGAGGTCACTGAATTTCTGTGGGGAAACGTGCAAAGGTGCCTGTGAAATCATCGAGTAAGAGCGCCTGATAATTGAGATATCGGAATGTACAAATTCATTATGACAGAATATTAATAAGATATTGTCAAGATATAGGGGAATAGCTTTGGACAGAGTTAAGAACAAAGTGAGAAGAGAGCGATTGATTACAAAGGGAGCCATTATATTACTCTTGTACTTAGTGACAGTTAGAAACAGTTAGTCGTTAGTCTATTCTGTAACACAATGTTTCTCCTTATCGCGTAAAAACCATGCTTTCATTGATTTCCATAATCTAGTATCTGGTGACCTTGTTTCACTAATGGGACAGACCATCATGCTCAGTGAAAGGGTCAGTTCGATCTGAATATTTATTGCTATATTAGTGTTTAAATAGTTTTACATGTATGGTTACAAAAGTCATTATGAAACATTATGGTTAGAATCAAGGTTGCAGTAGCATTATAGCATTATTCAACACGTATGCATTATCAAATCGATAACTTCTAATCTATATGAAATAAATATGATAGATTCGTCTATGCGTATTTTCAGATTATCTTTTCGACAAACTGCCTATTCTTGAAATTGATGGCAAACAATATGGACAGAGCATGGCTCTCGCTGGTTACCTCGCAAGGCAATTCGGTAAGTGAATTTCTCAATGAATTAAGAAGTTTATTTGACCCTCAATCTATTTTATATCATAGAACACATTATTCTGCTGGTGGTCTTGGTTTTAAAACACCCTTTGACATCATATGGACTTTTTCATATCAACGACTTAAAAGAATGAAAAGGGTTATAAACATCAATAACTATGTGTGAAAATTCACCATGAAATGTATTTTTAGGATTACATGGAAAGACCGACAAGGATATTCTAGAAGTTGAACAGGTCCTTGGAATCTGCATGGATATATTTGCAGCTTTTGTTGTAGGACATCTGGAAAAAGACCCGGACAGAAAGGTAATGCTACCGATGAAATATGTTTCATACCGTTATTATCAAGTATTTATTAATGATTATTATAATTATTAGAAATTGAAAATACGTTAGATGTCTTTTCATCTCATGTAGAACACTGTTCGTGTATCATGTGATAAAAGGTCACAGCAATAAGCATAGTAAAGTTATAAATGATCATTTTATTTATATATTCCACAGTAACCAAAACATATTAAAAAACGGTATAATGAATGAAACTTAATGAGAGTATTAAAGCAAAACAAAACTTCTCTTATGATATGACACGCTTAGCGGGATAACTTTGTCTGGACATAGTTGACAATAACTAAGAGATTATAGATTCACTCCTTTCACTTACTTCCCATCTCTGTTACAATGGGAGAATTTTCTGAGCTTATGTATCGCTTCCTGGCTGGTTTAAAATAAAGTTAGTTGGATTGTTTACGACATCGTTTTAAAGGTATACATTTGAACTGTTCCCGTAAACTGTATTTCGAGCAACTGTGCTCTGCGAGCAATGAGTGAGTTGGAGACCTGTCACGGTATTTGATTTAATTGAAAAAGATACCTTTACTTCGAGACAACTTTCCACCGTGAGGGGATTTTTAAAGAATCACAAAATTTGTCCCACTTGTTACAGAGGCTTGGTGGGAAGAAATTACTTCAATAGTATATTTGGGTAGAGAATGGATATCATACTTCTAACACTTACTCGCGCAAGTTCATAGACGTCGTGTTTGTTGTTGCAGGCAGCCATATTGAAGGACAACAAGGAAAGACTATACCCGAGGTTTGTTCGCTTCTTAGAGACGATTTTGAAGAACAACAAGACTGGATTCTACGTTGGTGATAAGGTAAACATTCCATTAAAAGGGTAACCTTTATACAGTTTTGTTAATTCATAGATGCTTTGCCGAAGTTTTCAGGTTAAAGTCATAGTCTCATTTTTGTAAAGCAACTAAACTGAACTAATTATTCTTCACGAACAAAATCTGATCACTAACACAAACATTTCCTGTCGCGTTTGCAAAGATTTTCATTTTTATGCCCGTTTTACAATTTTGGATGAAGCAGCTTATTGGCGTATGCCATTTCAGACCGATGAGGTACCGAATCAAGTGCAATCCCATCGCGAGTGCGAAACACCGGAAATCTAGTCATCGCAGCGCCGATACTTATGACAGACGCATTCTTCATTGAGTTTACCACCTTTTTGTTATTTGTGTATTTGAAAAAGCGTAAGCTATTAGCTATTTTCATTGGATATTCAGCTGGGAAATTTTATGTGTTCTTCGTCACGGCCTTAGCGAAATGACATGGTAAGGACTAACGCTCGACAAAGACATAATATTAGGGTAGGGTAGTTTGAACTTAATTATTGAGGGCTAGAATGCCCAGAGTTCTGAAAATTGTTGCAAACGTCAGGGGATAGATTTCTGTGAGTGGTGAACTATTTGTCCGGCATGCATTATAATTTGCCTTGCAAAAATGAGACTATGACTTTAATACATCGATTTTAGCGACCAGGTTTTAGTAGGCTTAGGATTATAAGACTTTCTTCCTTGTAGAAAGACACGTGTTTGTATTATATTTTTGTACTTATGTTTGATATCAAATCATGAATAGTATAACACGGGTCATCGTTTAGTATTTTGTTTGTGTATGTATAGCGACGGATGTAAAACATTTAGGATTTATTTAATATATATTTTATTACAGATGGGACTTGCTGATATTGCTGCGTTTGACACTCTGGACATTAGGGTAGATGACAGTATATTACAAGGCTTCCCATTGGTCAAAGCTAACTTAGAGAAGGTTCGCGCAAACGAACGTATCTCGCAGTGGGTGGCGAAAAGACCCCCTGCACATCACTGAGTTTTTTTATTCTTCGTTTCTTCTGAACTTATAGATACATGTATTCAACATTAAATAAAGTGATTTGTTGCTAACTTTTTTTTTATTCAGTTGCGTTTTTTAAAAATCAAATTAACTTTACCAAATTACGTTTAAATGACTGCTTCAGTTAGAAAATGGCAAGAAACTAATGCGTGTTTTTGCAATGTCGCACAGAATTAAGTTACTAATCACACGTCGCACATATCCATGTAAATCTTTACACAGTTTGGTCTCTTTATAGCATGTAATTTTGAAAGTTCCATACTATAAGTTTATATCATAACATTCAATGTTATAAAAAAAAACTTGTATAAAAGTAAATCTATTTTGAAGATTCCTCATTTAGCAACCTAGTATTATATATATATACATCCGCTGAACCACTTTTATATGATAAAGTGAAGCGTCCATGTAAAAAGGTGGATTTATATGGCGCTTTTCTGGGTACCATTGGTTGCATGAAGCGCCACCTGCCGTGAAAGAATTGCCCTAGGAGTAGACTGCTGTTATGCGCTAGGCGCTACCATGTACATCCTATACCTTTCTAAACAGCTGTTGTGGATGATGATGAAGCGCCTTGTACAAAAGCATAATTCAAGGAGACATATATTTGGTGCACCCATCGGGATTTGAACCCTGGCTTATTACGTGAGAGACCAGCACGCTATACACTATATCATTGTTTCCCACAGTTCCTTAACAGGCATGAGGATTCTCTTTATCAGTCCAAATAAAATTTATCATGATTTGCAAATGTGAATTATACATTTTTTACAATTCTATAACACAGACATTGCTCTTGTTGAAGGTGGTGACACACTCTAAAACGTAGTTGGTTTATACCTTTTAATGGTTTACAACTAAATCATAGAGTCAGGACTTACGCTCCTTGTTAAAATTCACAAAAATTCAGCGAATTCTAAAAAGAGTTATTTTAACATAGTACAGTCTGTATATAGATATGATAATAATAGCTGCAACCCATTCTCCTTTGGGAATTGGTTGTTTTAGAAATCAGCTTTTCAGTCCATTTCTTTTTTAAATTGAGTCAATTATGTTTCCCTTGTGTTCCTTTTGCATTTTAAATAAAAACTGGCTAAGGGTCATATTCAAGAGCCGTCTGTTTCATCTAGTTTAGAAACTAGTGTAAAACATTTGGGGAATGGATTATTAGCGGTGGCGAATCCAGGAAATTTCAAAGAGGGTTCACCTTTTAAAATGTGAGGTTCACCTTCGGGGGTCACTCATTTTATGGTCAATTGTTTTTAAAAATTGAAATGGATATGCCCCCAGGGTGAATGCCTTACCGAATTCACGATTTTGACTGATACGGCTTACCATACAGATAACGAAGAAGTAGGTTACCGTAGTCACATGTGACTCGGCAAATCTACCACTACAATTCTGCGGCGATTCTCCCTTACAAATACAGCTATGCCTACCTACAGGTTTAAATACTTCAATGCACGTGGGTTTGGGGAGATTTCCCGTCTTCTGTTTGCACTAGCGGGACAAGAGTACGAAGATGTAAGGTTTACACGAGAAGAATGGCCTGCAGAGAAACCAAGTATGTGCATATGCATGTAGACATACCTGAAAAGTAAAAACTTACATGTAATATGGTTACTTTTCAAGTCAAGGGTAATTTGGACTATGGCAAAACAAAAAATATCTCACAAATACTTCATTTAACGTCATTACCTCATTTTCTTCTTCTATCTATAATTGGGTTCAATATTTCTTGTACTCATCTCGTAGGTCATAACGTATATATCATTTCACATATGATGCCCTGATTAATTTATATTTTGTGGTATCTTGTTAAGAAACTATGTCAAATCAATGCTACTAGATGGTGGGAAGGAAGGGGGCATTTTGTTCATAAAGCAAATAAAAATGAATGGTATTCTTCATCATTGTTAAACATGTAATTTGTATGTTCGTTTGTAAGTACCACAACAGGCATACACAATCGCGTCCAGAAAAAGATAATTAAAACTTGGACAAAGAAAGACAATCACTCACCTTTTTATCTTATTTTTGAAGTAGCACCCTTTGGCTGTCTGTCACTCAAAGACAAACATGGCAAATCATCGACACACAGTTTCTTGATCCTAGAAATATTTATCAACGAGTACATGTATTGATACTTTTGATGTCAGAGGACACGAGGGTGAGATTCTATTTATCATCCAAAATTCATTCCTTACTACGTTTTAGTGATAACTGTACAAATCTGGCATAAGGCTGACTAAAGACTTGCGATGCAATATATGTCATACATGTAGCATTACGACGTCACCATTTTTATGACATTATAGCTTTGTGATATCATTACATGATGATATAAAAACATTACTATGTTAGAAGTTGACTTTGGCACTGCCTATACTGAAAAAAGTATATCACACAATCGATGTCTTATGTGAACCGCAGTTTCCGATGAATTGAGCCTGTAATTATTAAAATGAATTAATCTTTTTCGATTATTTTGTATAAACAATTTATGGGTCCTAGGTCATATAAGTTTAATTCATTTTACAAATAACGTGTGACTAGGACTTGGAAGAGTTTTTAATGATTCAAAACACCTATTCTATTCCAGAGACTCCCTTTGGTGTGATGCCAATCCTCGAGATTGATGGCAAACCTTACTGTCAGAGCAGCGCTATAGCGAGGTACCTCGCCAAAACATTCGGTGAGAAATTAATAATCAATGTGCTCATTTTATACAGTTTGAATATCTAAATACAAGTGATATCAATTCAAATTTACAGTTATTCATCTGAACCGTTATCTAATATGAAATCATGTAGGTAAAATAAACAATATCAAGGCTATCCAAGTATGTGCAATAGTATTCAAATATTGCTCAGATATTCTTTTCCCTTGGTCTGTCAATGTCCTGAGCTGTTTGAAGACTGGCACTTATTAGGGAAAAAAGCAACTGATCTCCTACATTATATGAATTAAATAAAATTCGAAAAGAACATTCATTTAATAGGGGTATATAGGGAGCAAATCATTTTGGAATTTCTAAGAAATCAAAATCTTTAAATTGCACTTCTGTTGTTGTTTTTCGAAAATAGTTAAAGAAGTTGACATTTCATCAAGATTAATCCAAACCTATTTGCATAAAATACCAACAAATGGCTCTGAAATGAATTTTGGTTTAAATCACGATAATCGTGGTACTTCATATGTCGCACATTTGTATAGGTTTTTACGGCAAGGACAACATCGAGGCTTTGATTATTGACACGGTGATGGGTATCCTGCAAGACATCTACTCTACACTGATGAAGGCGCACTTTGAAACGGACGAGACCAAAAAGGTTAGTGCATTTCATGCAAAAAAACACAAATTAAATTACTCAAAAGTTAAATATTACCAAAAAATCAAAAGTGGTTCAACAGAAAAGAAGGGATATGGTAAAAAATTTATTCGAAATATTAATATATGATTCACTCATGGTCTAAGTAAAATTCGCGAAAATGGCATGAGCATGTCCTGACCTAGCGGTAGCGCAAGCTGGGTAAGTCTTGGTAAATTTCTTACCATTTTGCATTTTGGGAATAGATAATGGAAATGTATAATTTCAAGTATTAAGAGGGTAAATCATCGTTACATGACACGTACCAAATGCAATCGCGGATGGGATATCTTATATGTAAGCTAAGAAAACTATATTTGAAAAATGAATTAAACGACCAATCTAGCATTTATGAATAAATATTTTCTATTTCTATTAACTTTTCAGCACGTATCAAAAAAGGAATTCATGAAAATTCCTAATTGTTTATTTAAGTATGTTCCTGATTTGGAAATATTCATACAAAGTTAAACAAATATCATAACAAATGTTTAACAAAAGTTATTTCAAATGATGTTGAGCACGTTATCTCTCTTTACACACTCTCTTTATCAACGAATGAGAATAGAACATTGCTGTGTTGACAGAATGAGCTGATCCGCGAGAACCGAGAGGAGAAGCTCCCGAACTACCTGGGAATGTTCGAGAAGATCCTCCGAGATAACGGGGGGTCGGGCCATTGTGTGGGGGATAAGGTAATCCCTCGGGCAAGATCTTATTTCTCAGACGTGACCGCAGGGTCATGAATCGATCTTATCTATGATCATCTCTTTCAGCTTCTGCATCTCTGTTTGTATTGTCTCATGTACTCTTTCCTTTAAATCTCAGTACCCTCTGAACTTGTTTGGTTCACGGGTGACTTTGTGCATAAGTGAAAATGGAAAAGCCTAAGTTGTAATTTCTTCATAGCAAAACTTTGTTTCATGACTATATATATTGTTGATGAACACGCTAACATGACAATCAAGGTCTTTTTTTAAAATGTTAATGATGCCTTTCATGACAATCTCAAATAAGCACACTTGCTTAAAAAACACAGAAACATTTGAAATATTGACTGTGATTCATAACTGTCCAGATTAACATTTATTAAAGAAATAATTCAAACGCCATCGACGTTACATCTTCCTCTTTAAAAATAAAAAAGATAAGTTAAAAATTCTGTTCCAGATAAGCCTGGGTGACATTGCAATATTCGACGTATGTGGTACTCTGAAAGATCTGGTTGATTTGAGCAAGTTTCCTCTGGTGAAGAAATGTCAGGAAGTTGTGGGTTCAAACCACAGAATCAAGGCTTGGGTCGAGAAGAGACCCGTTACAGAACGATGAACACGGGAACAAGGGAACTCAAGTCATTTAATCCACTTTCATATTCTAGAATACAGCGTGTTAAAGTAGTATTTGAGAAGCTCAGAAATCCTGAAAAGCAACAAGTGTTACTAAGTTACTGCTCTGGAAGCATTATCAATCTTCCGAGCTATTGACGCAACAGAACTCCGTCATCGACATGAATTAACCTCCAGTTAATATCAAACTAGCCGAGGTACAAAATGTCTTCATTTGGAATATTCTGGAATAAAGACGTTTAAACATGAAATTATTGTTATTTATTTGGATTACTACTTAAGATTTAAATGTAGATCTATAATGAAGAATGTTTGAAGGAATTTTAAGAGACGATAATCAAATACACATAAACTTTCATATAATTTAGGTCATATTTTTCAAATCTTCACATAACAGTCAGATGTCCCCTTAGACCTCTTAGGCCAACGATAATCTCAAGACAAATACTGCTAGGTCTACGGAGTCAACACACCTTACTCGATGGAATGTGACCAGATTTATCTTCGGCGTGAATTGATTGAAATTGAATGATTTGCTTTCATGTATCACACTTTATGCAATAATAGAAAATTACTAAACCTAAACTAAACTAAATATAACGTGATTAGCGTCTTAGTTAGCAAGCTAGTGACTGTGGCTATTCAATCTTTTCCCAAACACGGCATCAAATAGCATATTTTAGCTGAGTACCTGTAGCTAGTAGTTTTGGATATCTGTTATGGTAACCATGACGTTGACAACCTTATCTATTGCCTCTGATGACTTGACACATTATTATGTTCCATAGCAACGCGTGTTTCGAACTAACCCTTCTCAAGGGTCATCTATAATCTGTTTTGGGGTTAATGCAGTTTGACACTTAAATGGTATTGGAATTAATGCGTGTTATTTTTTAACTTACTTTCAAATAGAGACTTCATAAGAATCTGTTCGTATCAATAAGATAAATTTAAAATTTTGGCTTTCTTATCTCTGTCTTGCAATTTATTATTCTATGCATCATAATCTATATTATAGACCCTTTGAATAGCTAAAAATTTTATTCATTCATCGCAGTATCAATTAAGTTGTTAATCATTTTTTCTTGTAATCCTGCTTTACATTAATTCGATACGATTTGCTTTTTTAACCTTATACTTGAAATAGACTACTCTGTTTTTCAACTCACCCACTGAATTATTTTCCTTTTTGCGAACAAGTTATCCAAGTCTAATTAAAATCGACTGTGTTCCGTGGAAAAAAAGTTTTTAGAAATAGACACCACCACATTCGTTCTATCTGGGGTTCTGTCTTTACATCATTTATCATATCTTAATTCTAAGTAAAGCTTATATAGATATATGACATATATTTCCACCTATAAGCAAATGGATTAATTTGGCTAAGAATCTGAATTAACAATGTATAATTCAGTTATCAGAATAAAAATTCTAGCCGTAGCTCTTACTAATTTTAGTTTACAGTACACAATTCCAACTTCTCAGAGGTTAATTTTTCGATACCTTTTAGCATAACGAACTAATTACGAAAATGTAAACGTTCATATATCTTAAACTATCTAAGTGTCACTCTTATTCAATAGAAAAATAACAGAGAAACGAAGAGGGTGAAACCAAAAAAATTCATACTGCTTGTTTCAAATTGCTATCACTGAAAAAGTTATTCATTGATTTTTGTATGATCATTAGCAATCAATCAAAATGAGCACTTTTTATTGATGTATGATGCGCATACAGAGTTTACAACTAATCAACACGCGTGCAGATACACATAAATAGATATACCTGTCCTCACGCAAGCGCACCGAAATTCATATCATCTATCTTCCTATAAAGACATACAAGCAGACTCATTCAAGAAACAACAAAGAAAATCGACCTGAAGCAACTGTTAGCACATTCACACGAGTCCGATATCGGTGAGCTAGGCTGGGTAGAAACTAGCTCAAAGGTCAACGGGTCAGCATAACACTGTACAACAGGTAAACGCGACAGGTAGACTGGTACAGGTAACTCTTGCATTTCTCTCTACACGATGCCTTCGTATAAGTTCAAGTACTTCAACGCCAGGGGATTTGGTGAGGTGTCCAGGCTACTGTTTGCCCTGGCTGGACAGGAGTACGAAGATGCGAGGTTTACACAGGAAACATGGCCAGCGGAGAAACCAAGTAAGTTCAAAATATTGATCTCTGTAAGCATGGGATTGTGAATCTTCAGTGTATCTGTGTAGCATATCAGTTCATTGAGGCGACATGTACATGTAGATGCCTGTTTCATTTATTCAACACTGTGCACTGAACAGAGCTTATCTACCAGACAACGATGTGAACATTTAACTGCATACTAACATTTAACTGCATACTAACATTTAACTGCATACTAACATTAAACTGCATACTAACATTTAACTGCATACTATTTACAAACAAAAAATACATAGAGTTAATGGTTAAAATATGTATATGGAGTCCCTTAAGCCATTACTGCACACTATGTCAATAAAAGATCTAAAAACTGCATTTCAATGATAAATGTGAATTATGCACGTAAGATTATCATAGCAAGAAATTGTAAAAATCATGTGAAATATTGCTCTGTTGCATTTAATATATGTAAACTGCAGTACGTGATATTATAATTGTAAATGATTGATTCTGGTTATAAACGACATTTGTCTCGGTCGAATCAACGTTATGATTGCAACGTTCCATATGAAATGATTGCATCAATAGGGATGTACATGTAGATAAGTAAACATGAATGTATGCCTCCGAAATGCACAGTTTTTACTTTTATATTATGATGAATTCTATCAATGAATTAGACAAGGATTGTTACAATGAATTCTTGCTGTAGAGAGAGAGAGAGAGAGAGAGAGAGAGAGAGAGAGAGAGAGAGAGAGAGAGAGAGAGAGAGAGAGAGAGAGAGAGAGAGAGAGAGAGAGAGAGAGAGAGAGAGAGAGAGAGAGAGAGAGATCTTCAAAAGGTTAGTTGTTCAGTCCAATTTTCGTCCCAGTTACCGACCTTAGTAAAGCCCACCGATGAATCGTACGGCTATCTTTAACGTAAACTTAGATTAATCTAAGGATTAAGATCGCTTTGTGAAACCGTAACCGCTATCTAACAACATGCTTGTTCCTCGTTGGTCGTACGATAACATCTCCATCAATTACGTGAAGCATTGCTCTTAAAATCAATATAATTGGGTAAGCTAATGACAGCTGATTTTGTCGAGTCATGCTGATTTTGTGAAAGTCTATGACTCGGCAATCTTAGATTATGAGCGACCTTCATCAGAGTTTCAAAGTACTAAATGAACGTATCAATGGTCTTTATTATGTCAATAAATTGTTGTGGACTGATAAGCCTTTTTCAGGTTGTGTTTGAGTTGGTTAGCAGAACATGTTATTGTTAAGGGTGACCTACTAATCGATCTTATCCTCTACAGCCTACTATAATCAGCTTCTACAATATATGGACAGGCTAGGTCTAAATATCACAATCTCAATGTCTCGATATTTTTCGCAAGTTTACATTAAAATATATTTTGAATTTTAACCAAGGTAGGTAAAGTGCCATTTTAAATCAAAAAACAAAAAATACATAATTGAAACTCCTCGAAGATAAAATGTTGTATCATGTACTTTTTCCTGTGCCAAAAAAGCTCTCATAGTGCTAAGATAGTGGTAAGCCAATGTTAATGTATTGTATAAACGACCATCTTAGCACTAAGAGAGTTTAGAAAATCTAGGCCTGGGTTCCATGGCACATTAGTAATCTTAACTCACTTTATAGCGCTAGTGGATCATTAGAACGGTTCTAAAGTTAAACTTAAGGTTAATGTGAATGGTTATGGACCTCTTAGTTCCACGAGCGTCGATAAATCAATTTTGGTGTGGGAAATATATTATATCATATTAAACTGAAATGAAGGAAACATTGCATTTAGCAGGAATAAGACATTCCCTTATGCCTATGCAACCAACATATGAATGAATGACTTTTTTTAACTTTGAAAAAGATATTTGTATCAATTTTGAATTTCAAAAGTTGTGGTTATTTTAACGTGTTTCAGACACCCCATTCGGACAGCTGCCAGTTCTTGAGGTAGATGGGAAACAGTATGGACAGAGCAGCGCTATAGCGAGGTACCTGGCCAGAACTTTCGGTAATTATTGCAAGAAATTGTATGAATTGATAGGTAATGGCAATATTTTCGAAGCGTCAACTTGTGCTGTCTTTTTATTCAGTAAGCAGCAATTTGTTTTCATTTTCAAACTTTTAAGTTAAGAACTGAAAACGTTTGATAGGTTATATAACTATTATTCAAGGTGAGATTTCAGCTTCTGCGAATATATACATGTAGGGTTGTCTACAATTTTCGTTGACAATAAGTATTTGTCACTTATAGATAAAGTATGTAATATTAAATCATGATATATGGTATTTAGTTCGTATCGAAGTAAAACAATATTCGATGTAATAAACAATATCTCTACCTCCGAAAACTGTTGCAGGGTTCTACGGCAAGAACGACCTTGAGGCCCTTCAGATTGACACCGTTCTAGGTATTATTCAAGACATCATCAATGTGCTGATCAAAATTTTCTACGAAAAGGATGAAGCGAAAAAGGTGAGCAGCCTTTTCCCTATAGACCTCAACATCTCTATGAACAATTTGTGGAGCCGGTAGATCCTTGGACCAATACGTTTTCAAAAGTATTACAAAAACATTATCGAACGAAACTGAAAGTACAAAAGTTTCATCCGAAAGTAACAGACAAGATTTTGATAAAAAAAAAAGCTCTTTCTTCCGATTTGAACTTCGAGATTCAAATCATCAACTGTTATAATTCTGTTGCATGTGTTTACGTAATATATGTTGTCTTTCAATTCAAATGAAAACCTTTGAAATGATTAATAAACCATTACTTTGTTCTACCATGTCAAAGCAATTAGAAAGAATAATTGTTTACTCAAATATCAGATTGCATAAACGTTAAAATTACGTTAGCAAAATGGTGGTTTTTTAATGATAAATGTATACATGTTTTTTTCCCAAAAAGTATAAATGTCCCAAACACGGAAGAAATCTGTAATAAGATTTTTTTGTTTAATATTTAGACTGAGTTGAGCAAGGAAGCGACTAATGAAAAAATACCCAACTTCATGAGAATGTTTGAGAAGATACTTAAAGACAATGGAGGCAATGGCTATTGTGTTGGAGATAAGGTGAGACACAGGCGTTCATTGGATTATTCATTTGCTGATAATCATGGTTCACTTTCAGAATGTCATGCATATTGCTCTCATTATCATCATTCAAATTTAAAACTATTCTGTCTAATAACCATTCTTCACTGTTTCATAACCACTGTCTAATTACATGTACACCTCGTCACCTGTTCATGAAATGATTCAGTTTCTAATTATCAAGGTTCACTTTATAATGTCGCTTGAACATATAGACAAGGTTAAGCATCTCTAATTATTTCCCTTGCAAAATTTAAACATCTCTAATTATTATTTACCTTGCAAAATCTAAGCATCTCTAATTGTTTCCCTTGCAAAATCTAAGCTTCTCTAATCATTTCCCTTGCAAAAGTTAAACATCTCTAATTATTTCCCTTGCAAAATCTAATCATCTCTAATCATTTCCCTTGCAAAAGTTAAACATCTCTAATATTTTACTTGTAATAGTTGTCTAATGAAATAACAAACATGATGTGTCAGAACAAGAAAAGTCCACGACGTGATTAAATTTTAAGTTATTCATAAAACTCTTAACACAAAAGTTAGTTATTTTCTGTTAAACAGATAAATACCAACACACACGTTGTTCTTTCGTTTTCTTCATTAATTTTTCCTTAAATAAATTAGTCAAAATTTGCTTGTTTACAAATACCTATCATTTGTATATTGAATTTGAAATGTATCATTTCAAATGTTGATTTCAGTTCAGTTTGGCCGATGTGGCCCTGTTTGATTGCTGTGAGAAGGTGCAAGTGTTTGTGAAGTTTGACGACTACCCTCTGGTGAAGAAGTGTAGAGACATGGTTGGTGCAAATCCTAAGATCAAGGCTTGGCTCGAGAAGAGACCAGTGACTGAAAATTGAACCATCAGAGATCCGCTACGATGCACTGGCAGCATTTTTATTAGTTTATGTTCTGATGGAAAATTTCTTCATGCTTAAGTGCAAGTGTTCTAAAAACAAAACCTTCTAGAAAGTTTGCAAAGACAAGACTCATTGTGAATTCGTTTGAAATTGAGACATGGCGAGAATAAAGTATTTAAAGCCTATATCTACCTGAATTAATTTTAATTGTCATCTTATCTGAGCAAAAACAAAAACAAACCTTCCTTTTTACACTGAATGGTGTTTCCAAACGTAATGTAGATTGTCAATCTTCACTGGACTGTTACATGTCAAATAACAATTTCTTCGGGGGATAAATACATTAAAGTGTGTTCTTTTGCTTTTTTAACATTTTACACGAACAAATATTTTTATTATCTTGTTGATTAGAAATAAAATGGTAAAAAGATCGAAATGTTTGCAGAGTTTGTTTATTGCCGTGGGTCATAAAGCCAATGTTCAAGTGAAACAGAGCCTTCATAATTGTTATGTTGCTAAAATAGGACCCCAAATGTCATATGACCTGAGTTGAGCTCATATCGCTTCCCTCAACTTGTATCTAAATCTCTGAAATGCCTAAAATATGATATTTTTATGTTTTCAATGATTATTATAAATAACCGTATGAATGTTAAGAAGTCAATATTCTGCCTCAAATGAATATTAGTTAAATCATCTTCTGAACAGTACCAACCCATATTTATCTTTGTGTCTACTGTACATAAGTTTCCAAAATAAATCCGTTGTCCGGTTTCGATCACAATCACGACTTTAACCTTATTTTATGTCACTCTTCGATGTATACTTCTAACATATTCTGTGCACTTTAATTTGTGATACTTATGACTATCTCAGCACTAAGAGCGCTTTGAAATCTAGGCCCTTGTAAGAGTCCTCGACTAAAGTACATGTAATGACGTAAATTCTTTAGCAAGTAGCTTACGATATTAATCAACACCGCATGTACATTTGTAGATAGTAAAGGATACATAAATTGTCAAGTTTTGTTTTGAAAACTGGAAATTTGTCGGCATATATTTTAACACAAAATCTTAACCCAGCACCGTAATTATTATCAAAGAGATATGTTTTCTCACGTTCGACCTGACACTGCATACCTTAATGCATATAAGCATGACATTGAGATATTTCGCGGGTTGAAGACACGTGCGGCGATGTTCCTGAATAAAAACACACATGTCACGCAAGATACTTTACAGTAACTTCCAGAGTCACAGGGTGAATTTAAAATTCACATGAAGGCATAGATTGTTCTCTTCTAATGTCATTCAAGTCAAACATGCAAAAGTATGACCAGATCCACCCTTCAACACTGGCGTATTAGGAACGATAATGCGTAATTGACATACATATATAGTTTTACCTGATTGGATGTCACACAGCGAACTATCATTACATTTTGCCGCAAAACTAGACAAGGACATTTTGATCATGCCAATATATTCATCAGCAAAATACAGTCATAACATATTCATATATTTACATTATAATATAATTATATACATTTATAACAGAAACTCCTCATTCTTATCCCAATAGTTCGATGTGTACATTCAGTAAACATTATACGCGGTGACAATTTGGTAATAACAAAGGGAGGTTAAAAAATGTCACTCGCAAACAATATGAATGAAGACAATACATTTCAATAGCGTGGCATAAATCAACTAGGCCCTCACATTTGTCTCGAGTACTCCCGATTGAATTCGATAACAAAGGTCGTGAACAAAGGTCAAAATGACTCAACGAAATAATCATCAGTTACGGCAGTATATATTTGATACAGTACTATAGTCTTGTTCGCCAAACGCCTGGAGTATATATATATATATGAAAAACTGTGAAATAGAAAAGTAAAACTTTATGTTGCAAATATCAATTCAGCGAAGTAAACCATTGGCTAATTGGAGGGAAAGATACATGAGACTATCATACTGTCTACTATAGTTGATGAATTGAAAGGCGAAATTTTCAGGAAGACGAAACATGATTTTCTGTATCTCTTTCGGGGCGTATTATTCCTTCACCTTCATCGTTCTTATTTCATGAGTTTTAAGAAAGGGGCCAATAATAACAATAAACGGGCCAAGACAAACGCCACGTCTCTATGGTTCGTAATGTTTGAACTTTCAATTCACTTTTAACAATGACACATAATAAGGCCCTGTTTTGTTCGGCTGTGCTAAAATACCATTTCATATTCGTTCAAATACCAGAAAATCACACGTCCCATTACCATCAGTACATTTTGTAAAATGTTCCAAATGTTTTATAACAACATGTGACACGTAAATAAAATATATTCTTCTTCTTCAAGTCTAACCTGTCAAAACTACTCAGTCGTTTCCTCGGGCTCAGATTTTTTCATTGACACTATTTATTACTTATATTGATCAAACAAAACGCCGATTGTCCCTTTGCTAAATACAAAGTTTTTATTTATCAGTCTAAAACAAATTAAAAGATACAAAAACCCACCACAAAGGCCTTGTATATGTGAAGAGACGAAATCACACTTATATCAATGCCATTCAATGTATTCATAAATTCATTTATATTTTTTTTATTCCAACAAAACGCCTTTGAAGAAAGACAAAAAACTAACTATCAGTCAGCAGAAATAGTGACCCTAGCGAAAACCACAATCTTGTCTCCATGGCGTGTTATATTATTACTCAACCTCCCTCACACAGTCTACACGGTGACCCGTCTGACCTACTTCAACAAGGACAGATGAAGCTTAATTTTCTCTGACAAGTATGCCGTCCTATAAACTCAAATATTTCAATGTTCGAGGTATTGGCGAGGTCTCCCGATTACTGTTCGCTCTAGCCGAAGTACCGTTCGATGATCTGAGGTTCACAGAAGAAACTTGGCCCGCTGAGAAACCCAGTACGTATAAGTTATGTCAGAAAATAGGTCATAGAGTATGATAAGTAGACTGTATATCTAGGAGGAGAATCCAGTCGTATATGAGACATTCAGTGAATTCACTTAAGTGAAGCATATTGGTAACACTGAAATCTTTATAAACTTTTATAATTACGGCTTCTTTTTTTTTAATTCAAAACAAAGTTCGAAAGTTTAAATGATTGATGCGAGTTGAGTATATTTTATATACGTTTCACTCAATATTGGACATACGTTTAATTATAAAAGAAAATCATCGTTCAAATTAAAAATGAAATGATGTTTTGCATGTTTCTTAAGATACCCCATTTGGACAACTTCCGGTTCTTGAAATAGATGGTAAACAGTATGGACAGAGCAGCGCTATAGCGAGGTATCTTGCAAGGACCTTTGGTGAGCATTCTAATAGTATATTTATACGGTTAGGATGTACAGGGGATATACATGTATGTTAGAAAGGTAGAAGTCAATGAGATCCAAAATGGCTTTAAATCGCAAAATAATTTCCGAAATGTGAAGGATCGAGTGATGAATGAATTGTCCTGATTGTTATT
The DNA here is from genome assembly GCA_921293015.1 of Phorcus lineatus. Lineage (NCBI taxonomy): Eukaryota > Metazoa > Mollusca > Gastropoda > Trochida > Trochidae > Phorcus > Phorcus lineatus. Next base: position 37,856,162 of record OV121086.1, on the reverse strand, counting down.
TCTCAAAACTATGAGACCTTGATGTGAGGCTCTACCATACAAGAAGCTTAATCCTCAGTTAGCAATGGTTGCAGCGAATCTTTCTAGCTCAGACTCTTGGTGTCTACTTGATTTGAAAAACTAACTCGATGCCGTTATGGACAGTCTCGTAATGAACAGTCAACCTGTAATCAGGGTTCTACGGCGAGAACGACCTGGAGGCCCTTCAGATTGACACCGTTCTGGGGATTGTCCAAGACGTCTACAACTTGCTGATTAAGATGTTCTTTGAAAGGGATGAAGCCAGGAAGGTAAGAGTCAACAACTACATTGGCTTCTTATTTAGACGCAGACAGAGCAGCGCTATAGCGAGGTACCTGGCCGGAACTTTCGGTAAATATTGCAAGAATTTGTATTAATTGATAGTTAATGGCAATATTTTTGAAGCGTCAACTATAGTGCTGTATTTTTATTCAGTAAGCAACTACACTGGCTTCTTATTTAGGTTGAATGACTGATTTTAATCAGAATGTATAATGACCATGGTGAAGCGATAATCGTCAAACGTATACAATCTTAGTAGTTCTTATACATGGTTTATATCTTGCAATGACGACTCTAAAGAGGTACTCCGTGAGTTGTTGGAGTCATATATGCCAAACTTAATGAATGGTGTAATCTGATCGCGAATTATCGACTGTTACCAAAAAGATACATTTTTAAAGCTTATTTGTTTTTTTACAGTGACAATAAGTCGCAATTATGATCGATAACCGGACAGTGGCGCGCGTCAAATAGTCAAACGTAATTTTGGAGACTTATCTAAAACAGCCAGGAGGGCAGTTAGGAGTTGATAGTGTTTGTTAGGTTATATAACTAGTATCCACGTATATTTGACGTGATATCTACACCTCTGTGCATTTATAAGGGTGTTTTTATATTTTTATGGAAAACCAGTGTTTGTCATATTTATGTCATATGACATTTACGTTCGTATCAAAGGTAAATAATATGTTATGAAAATCACGGAGTGGCTCTTTAAAATAATTCCGCCTGACGAACGCGCTAACAATCATTGTCTTCCATAAAATCAGTTTGATCTGATATGCGGCAGGTAATGTAAAACGATAGTTGTTATTATGTTTGGGATGGTTGACGCTAAACTTTACACATAATGCACAGTAGACATTGTTGCATTCGTTATTCGCTAGGTTATATAGGTGTATCTTCTTTTTAGGTTTAATAACTGGCGTTTCTTATTTATTTGTTTAAATTCAGGTTCAGTTGGGAAAAGAAGCCAAAGAAGAACAATTACCAAAAATAATGGCAATGTTTGAAAAGATTTTGGAAGAAAACGGGGGTACAGGGTATTTTGCTGGAGACAAGGTAAGTAATAAACCTTGCCAGACCAATTTTTTTTCACAAAAGTATCCTCAAGATTAACAGATTCGTTTAAATGACGATGTCAGCGAGTGACTAGAAAACATATACATTGGTTCACAATTTATTTCCTTTATGAAAATTTACAAGGAAATGTATGAATTTCTTTGCTCCGATTCGGAATCCGACTGTTCCATTACTTTTTCAGCTGAGTATAGCTGATGTCACTGTGTTCGATTTGTGTGAGAAAATTCATCTGATCGTGAACTTTGAGGACTACCCTCTTGTGCAGAAGTTACAAGACCTTGTGGGAGCAGATCCAAGAATCAAAGCATGGGTGGAGAAGAGACCAGTGACACAAAGATGAACACTGAATAATGTTATTTAATAATGTTTCAAAAAGACACGTACGCTGATTTTCATTCAAAAATTGCCGAGAGTCAACAGAAATTTTATATCGAGGCCGTGCCAAAATCAGATGGATTCTAGCCTTCGAGATTCTATTGGTATCGTTGGTAAGCAAGTTACGCCGTAATGAAGCTTAAATTATATATATATATATGTATATTCGTGTGCGCGCGTGTGTGCGCGCGTGTGCGTGAATGTGTTTGTGTGTTTTGTGTGTATATATTAGTATATATGCCCGCCAATTAACAACCATATATATTTATAAAAAGTTCATATGAAGTTTTTAAATCTTGTTTCCTGTTTAAATTCCACAGCAGTTTCGTATATGGTCTATTGCTAATCAATGGATATTATCGGTCAAATCGATCTTAGATAACTGTGGTATCTATTATGCCTTTTTAAATCCAAATTATTGTAATACCTTGGCTTTTGCTACAAGTTGAACCAGTTATAAAAGACAAATTTAATAAGTACTGGCGCTCGGAGGCTACATCCATTTCAAAAGGACAATATTACAAACTTTTGAAAGAAAAAAACAAGTTTTGATAATTATCAATTCTTTTCTAAACATGTTTCTACACCAATACTTCACTTTAGTACCACTCATTATAAACTCCCTGTAGAAACCGGACGCTGGCTGAATATAATTAAGAAAAAAAGACCATGTAATATATGTTATTCCCCTGCAGTTGACGAGGACCGTTATTTGCTAAAGTGTATAGCCGTGAACAATGATCGCTCTATTCTTATTGACAACTTCTATTTTACATGGCCGAGTCTAATTAAATCTAATAGGCTACTTTCTAATAATAACACAAAGGTACTGAAAGAACTTGGTAAATTTATCAACATTTTTTTTTAGAATTGCTAGTTCTATACGTACACATGTATGAATAAGGATTAATTGTATCGGCAGAAATACAATTGCACAATGCATACTCTTTATATATTTTCTTTTAAGTTATAAAACCTGTATGTAGTGCTATTGAAATGTGTATACGATTATGTCTATGAAGAGATATCGATATATTTTGATAGCTGTTGTTTATATTATTGTGTCAATGTGAAAATGTTTCTGTATCGCTGTTTCGATTAATTTGTATCTAAATTTTAAATCATTTTTTGCTCTTGTACCGCCGTTGGTTGCGATAAGAGTTGAATAAATGAATCTAGATCTGAATATAAATCTTAACAATTCTTGCGTTTTACTAAATAGCCCATTTTAACTTTGCTTTTAAACTATTAAACGGCAATCACTGTGATGAATACGACAATTCAAATTAGGTAACTTTTTCATTATCATGCTTATGTGTTTCACATCGTCATCAATTTGGTTTTCTTATCCATTTAGATATTTATATGCACATATTTACAAATAATAATAAAAAGTTTCTGGGATGGGAAAGTTCTACCATCCGTTATGTATTCTGTGATACACCATAAACTGAGAGAATTACCCCTGTTTTTGCTGATTGATAATATCAATTTATAAGTTTGGATTAATGGATTATTTATACCTGAAACATGCTGTAAATAGTAAGATACCGTATGAATTGTTTTACTTCTGGGCTTAGAGAGATTACAAAAGAAAGTTATGACTTTTTTTATTAAAATTTCGAAAAGCAAATAACATGAATGTAGACATTAAACGCGGGACACACGTTGTCGAAGTCTAACAATTGTTCCGTTACCTGAAATTATTGTATATTTGCATTTTGTAGAAAAATGCGAGAAGTTTTTGGTCATGTGAATTTTAAATCGCGTCACATATTTCTTATCAAAAGAAAATGTATCTAGGTTATATCAAATAAACATATGATACACTGATTTCTTAACAGAGAGAGCAAATTTATATATGTTTTGATAATATAATGATCAAAGTTTGTTATTCTTTAGGGCTGCATAATTTATTATGTGGGTGAAATGCACAAGTAAATTAAGGAATTCTAGGAAAATACAATAATAATACAAAAGGTTCAAATCTAAGTATGTAAAACAAAGATATTGTCATATGTCTAGTGAATCTTTAAAGGTAAGTCCCTATCACTAAATCATTTTATCTATTTTATTATTATTTAAATTACTTTAAATTTATGCGGTCCTGGCCTCCTTTTGTTATAATGGCACGGTAAGAATTAGTCCTTTATCTTAAACGAGTACCTCTTCAAAACCAGAGAGCACGGATGATATCTTCGCAATAACTTCTTTACAAAAGAGAGACTATAAATTGTACCTTTGGCGCTGACTTACGGACCTACAATTGGCTGTTTTGAAATGACACTACAATAGCCGTCGAGGGTTATTATGTAGGGACAGCGCTTTTAGCATCATTAGTTACTGTACGTAGAATATCCAAATTGTTGGTATTATTATTTCTTACAGCTAACAAGCTTGTCAATCTCGCCTCGAGGTGGGAAACGTGATTTGCTTAATTATTGGTACTAATTTAGATAGTGTGATCCCCTTTACAACACCCTTACATGGTTTACCTTCTAAATGACATGTATCTCTAGTTACTGAGATAACTGCGTCATTTTCTGTGTTGTTAGACACACGCTCTTTTCACGTATTTTTTTTTAATAACCCTCTCCTCAGTTTAGCTCTCGTGGTTCTCTACTACAGATCACCTATCCCAGCACTTAACTCCACTACAGAAACCATAGACACCGTGTCAATATAGAACTATGAAATCACGATCTTGATAGTGCTTATAAATAAGCCAAACGTAATTTGGGGATTGATAATCAATTATAAGTTTTTTACGTAAGATTGACTCGTGATTTCCGCTGTTATAGTAGTTATTATCATAAATCATATTTGTCATTTATTGGAAATATGAGGTGTTTTCAATTCGTATCACCATTGATGTTTTTCAGGTTCGTATCACAGACAAAGAGTTTCTCTTTTAAAGCCTTTATAAGAACCTACGAGCGTAAAACAAAAACGAGTATCTGTTCAACAATGAACTGAAAATATTGAATCTATGAACTATTTTATGGCTTTGAGGACATTTCAATGTTGAGTCTAGCGAAATATAAGAACTAATTTAACATCCTTATGTTAATAAGAACATAATTTGACACTAATTTGACAATATTTCGTGTATTTCGAGATGTCGACACACTTGCTCCTTTGTTTAGCTTCGAGTTATCAAATTTCATACCAACTTATTTTGTCTACGAAAATGCACGTGTAGAGAATTCTTCATACATGACTATGCCAACCGTAACAGAATATATAATTTTATTAATCGCAAGTCAAAGTTTTCAAAAACAATTTTACCTATAAATCCATGTTAAAGCATTCCATATAACAACAATAACATAAGAGGTTCACAAATGTTTCAATCGAAACATGGGTTCGAACCTGTGGCGTGATTCTGTGGCGTGATGACATTCATTTCATGAAAAGTACATTGTTAAACGTTTTTAAAAGACACAAAACGATATTATTTAACAAGAAAATGTTTTTGGTTTATCGGACAGCATACACGTCTTCAAAATTTTCATAAAGTATTGATGTAGAAAGTAGCAAGACAACATAGAATTGAATGTAAAAACACAAGAATTACAGAAATAAAAGTGACCTTTCAACATATTCCTTGTGATAACAAAGACCCCTCTCTTATGATGTGACAAGTGATGAGATCTGAGAAAAAATCAGAAATGAAACTGAAATCATTAACATAATGAGGAAAACGTAAAACTTTTGGTCATTAGAATATTAATTATATGTCAGCTGGATTTGCTGGTCTAATGGTTAGCTCACTGGACATAAATAAAGAAGTAACGGGTTCGATCCCCGGATTCGACCATTACATTTGTATATTCTCCTGTTCTAAATGACAAGTTATTTTACGAATCATCTTCACTACGAGAAACCAATATATAAAACTATGGACTTGTTTACAGGTGAGAAGTTAGTTGAACACCTGTATTCATTAAACTTATACCATCTGAGCACGAGCAAAACACGGTGATCACCTTAGTAAAATACGTTAATAGATCTTGTTTCGTTACAATCATTAACCACATCATTAGCACGAATGATATTGATTGAAATGTTACACGCCTGTAGTTTTGTAACTGTCTCGTTTCCTATTGTTGTGCTACGTTGGATCGAGTATGAACATTTTCTCTAATAGGGGTCCCACAGGGTTGTAGCGTGCGTGGGTTTCTGTTCTTTGCAGGTACAGATGCGTTGGGGTTTCTTAGTGAACAGAAGCAAGAGGGTCAACAAAAAAGTTTATCGAATTGTTTTAGTGAAGCAGGACAACGATGTCGCCGGACACACTGACCGCGATTCTGTATGCTGTGTTTTCTGTTCTGGTTCTATTCTGTAACAGTATCATTGTCATCGTCATCATAAAGTCTCGCGAACTACGTCAACCTACATTGTGGAATATCGGGGCAATGGCGACACTAGATTTTGCATTAGGGTTATGTATCATTGTATTCATAGTGCCATCCAAGCTTTTGAATGCTTTTCCATATCCAGATGTGTTTGGGGGAATTTCAGCAATGATAATGCTGTTCATTTTTACACAGAATGCCTTCAACATCATGATCGCTCTTGTGGACAGATACATCGCCATCTGTTGGCCTCTACACTACCCCCGACTCATGTCAGCAAAGACATTCACATTGGCTATTGTCACTGTACTTCTTATCAGCATCCTCCGAGTAATTACCCTTTGGTCTTCAGATGGAACTTGGACTTACAGCAAACCCCTTGGATTCTACATTCAAGAGAATCCAACTGCAATCAGATCTCTTTCAAGGCTACTTGCTTTTATAGCAGCTTCAATCATTGTTGGCCTTCTGATAAGAATCCGTGTTGAGCTGGGAAAAATTAAAAGAAATGGAAACACAAGCCAACAGCAATCTGTTTCAACGCAGTTCACATTCCCCATGTACCTGTCAACCCTCGTCTACATCGTGTGTTACATAGACAATAATTAACGAGTGACGGGGAATGACAGATTATCTTTCCCGAGTTATATTAATTTCGTAATTCTCGAGCCTTGGCGAGAGAATTACACAATTAATATAACGAGGGAAAGATAATCTGTCATTCCCGTCACGAGTTGGTTATTGTTTATATTACCTATATGTTTTTTAAAATGTCAAAACTCGAATATGATAGAAATAATCGTTCTTCTATATAGGATTAGGGTTGCGAATTTCCAAATTCATACGCGAGTGCTGTGGTTTTGCTTGACACTTACCTACGCACGGCTAAATTGTAATTTATGAATTTTTTTTTTAAAATAATAGCTAAATGTAGTTGTTGTCGAACGTTTAATCCTGTTTTCATAACCGTCAATCAAACTAGTTACATTTAACAGTTTTGTGTTAATTTGAAGAGGTCAGCGACGCCCTATGGTTATACTACAAGACGGCTGAACTTGTGACGTAACTGATGACACTGTGACGTCATAGCCGCTCGTGTTAGTTTAACGTGATGAAGAACTTATTCAATAATCGCTAATTTCTATGATTTTGTGCAATGGGGCAGGCTTATTTCGTGTTGTTTGTGGCGCCACATCTGAGAAATGACGACTGGCAACTATTTGGAATAAATAAACATTGTTAAAATTCTGTCTAAGGGTAAACAAATTACCAGTCGGGACAAGTTTGAAAGATGAATGAAATAGTCCCGGCACTACGTTCCTTTTCATTGGTTCACAACAACCAATCAAATGCCAAGAAAATGTGTAACTCCCGTGTGACTTACAGGAAAAATATTACCCTGTGTCCATCTTCCCATATGGGTAATATATACCAATAAGCATCATCGTCATAGTCGGAAATTTTATGGAAACGGAACTCCTTATTTTGGTTCAGATTGGAATAATTTGTCTTGTTTCCAACAGTCTGTTGAATGTCTTCATTTATGCTGCAAGTTATCGACCATTCAGGGATGCATTTCTGAAGCTGTTTTGCCCAACCTACTACAGAGAATGAGCAAGACGTGAGATACGTATCCTATTCCAGAGGGACAGAGTCAGAGTGTTTACAGTTGAATAAGAACATTAGCCTACTTGTCAGTTTTCGGTAAGATATGATACGCTATGTAATGTATCCTCAGATTTTAACTCTCTGTCATCTTCCTTTGTCCATCTTGGAAACTGTTTTGCCTCGTAGTGTACTTTTAATGATAATCTGCCACCTTTCGATGGAATAAAAGAATTTAAATTAACCCATTCCCAAGGCAATGCAATGAAAGAACTCGTCTAAAGAAACCTCTCGTCGACAACATCAGTTATTATATATAGTAACTTTATCTATCATATATCCCCTTTATATCTCCTTTAATAATAATTAGTAAGGCACCACGACTTATGGGTAAAAGTTCCTGTCTAATAGAACAAAAGTTCAATAGTAAAAAATATCAATATTTTTATATGGACAAATATTTTGTAGACATTAAGATGATATTTACAAGTATTTAATACAGATAAAAGATGTTATCTTCAATTTTTAATACAGATTGAAGATATTATTTACGCTATTTTATTCAATTTATACAAACCTTCAGAAACCTTTAAAAATATTTACAAAGTGATTAAATATCTTGTAAATATCTTGTAAATATGATATTTAATACCTTTCTTATTTTGTATAGTTGTATTTTAATCTTTATTATTAGATTGTAAACAATTTTTAATAGATGTTTACAAGAGATAGATATAATTTGTTTTTGTAGCGAAAAAGTTGGGTGGAGCATGATGGCTCAAATTACTTTCTGCATTCGTTGAATTTGAAATGAAAATGCTGAAAAAAAATAAAATCTGTCAAAGTGTACAAGTACATACAGGATGTTTTTTTAAATAAAAAAGCAATAATAAATCCAATCGTCATTTTTCTCTCAAACAGTAGTTAGTAATATTTAGAGAGCGTTTAAGTGACTAATGAACTTTCAACGATAAAAAAGAAACTCCCTGAGATGCGAAATATTATAAATGGAGTCATTTAATCTAGAAAAACAAATCATTGCTGAGAGTATCATTTAAATTTCAATTGGGTTAGAATTGTTAAAATAGAAAGATAAAAGGTCGCGTTTCAGATAAAAAAAAAACCCATTACACTAACGCGCGAAAAGTCAATTGTAATTTTGGTAAATTATCTGTACAGTAAGAGATAAAAGTTGAGTTGATGGTGTTTGATAGTTTACAGTATATAGTATGGTAGGTTTAGTTAGTATCAGTGTAAATTACATGTAGTTAGAGTGGTTTCGGCTCCGGCACATACATAAGGGATCTCTCTTGTTGGATTCTCTTCTGAACCTCTTATATTTGTCAAATATTTGGCATGTTTGGATGAATATGTGAGATGTTCCGGTTAAATTTCATTATAATTAGTGATTGACAGGTGTAATAGTATAAACATATCATCATGACATCCATAGATTGCCCCTTTATGAGCGTTTGCAATGATAGAACCCTGGATTATCATATTCCGGGTAGGTGAGTTTTCTTGTGTGAGCTGTGTGATTCAGTAAAATATATTCTTATCCGTACGAATTAAATTTATAGCAAACTATAGAATCCTCAGAAACACAGAAAAATACTGTAATATCAATTTAATATTAAACGAAGAACTTGTTGATAAATTGTTATACGGGGTTAAAACGATTTAACGTAATAGAACAAGAGAGAACCCATTTTTAGATGTATTACGGCTTGAATTAAATTCGATAATCAAGAGCGTCCCCAACACGTCACGTGATAGACTTCACTGAGCCTGTTAAGCTGCAAGATGCCATCCTACAAACTAACCTACTTCAACTCCAAGGGACTCGGGGAGGTGTCACGTCTACTGTTTGCACTGGCAGGACAGGAATATGAAGATGTCAGGTTTACACAGGAATCATGGCCTGAGATAAAACCAAGTGAGTACACAATGTTTAGCAAATCTTGTGCCATGCCTAGTTCGATTTCCCCAGAGCTCTACACACCGCATGCATCAAAGCCGCGATACGGAGTAACACGACCAAAGGAGAGAGTGTACCGTATAAACTCTAATGAAAGCAGGGTGATCAAGATTCTTTTTCATAATTCTGAATTTTGGATGTCCTAAAGATTATTTTGTTAAATTGACTTTGATATTTGTTTCGTAAGATATGTTAGACTTCATCTATGTTTCAGCATTAGAATTATACGTTGGTAAATGTTTCAGCCACCCCGTTTGGACAGGCGCCGGTTCTAACGGTAGATGGCAAACAGTATGGCCAGAGCACCGCTATATCGAGGTATCTGGCAAGGACTTTCGGTAAATATTGTGAATGCCTTGATCATGGTTTTTTTAAAACATTTTCTGTAAGACATGTGCTCATAGATCACTCACAGGCCCTTGGATCATTAAAAAACAAAAACAAAATTAATTTAAAAAATTTAATTAAAAAAAAATAATTTTTCAAACTAAAAAAAAAAAATGTTTGAGAACACCCCTTGGATCGAAATGTACCTCTGTTAATACCATACACTATTAGCAGAGGTACCATATAGCATTTGCAGAGGTACAATTCGATTTAGGGGGTGTTCTCCAAAAACAAAATTTAATTCTAATCTTTTTTTTTAAATTAAAAAATACCATATACTATTAACAGAGATACAATTCGAATCAGGGGGTGTCTAAAAAACTATTTTTATAAAAAAAATTAATGATCCGAGGGCCTGTGAGGTGATTGTGTTATTTTCACCGTCGTAGTTTTCTGAGTATTTCAACATGTTGGCATAATAGATTTATAAAGTGACATAAACTACAAATTTTACCTCTACAAATTAAGAGATAAGGCAGCTGAGATTTTGCTACTCATTTTACACAATGAACATTGAAAACATGCTGGAATTTATCCTTGAAAAAAACCGTCAATCAAGTTTCATTCACGATGTAACATTGTTATATTTGGTTACACTATCTTCAATAGTACAAGTCGTACTTTTACGGATCGAGTCCCTTACTTGATTTGATTCCACTCCCATAGAGTTGGACATCACCGCCTCCGTATTGACCGTATTAACGAGCCCGCCCATTTTGCTTCGTCACCTAGTTCAGGAAGGTGCAATATTATGGTGAAGAGTTTTGATCGAAAATACGGACATTGTACCATGGTCGGTTGGCGTCAATTAATCAAATGTATCAAATTTATGACTTTGGCTCTTTTCCGGAGCTTAATTCAGAATATTTAAATTAGCAATTAATGCTGCTCATTGTATGTTTCAGGGGTTAATAGGGTCTAATGAAAAAATAACCAAAAACGTTAAAATTCCATGAATTTATTTTCTTTTCCGGATCACAAAACTCGAAAACTGTATGACTCGGAAACCTGAAATTTGCTATGAATAGTTATCGAAGGGGCATGATTGTTCCTTTTAGGTGTTGCAACTCAAGGGCGTAACCTAATTCCCCGATTGTTTACATTATTATTATCATAATATAGTATGCATGTCATTTTCATATGTTTGTGACCTGATAACTATTAGTTTGAGGTGATGTTACTTTTGTATTTACCTATATTGTGCAAATTTTAAATTTTTATTTTGAATTTGATCCTCCCTCTCTGATATAATTGAACATTATTTTTTTAAATCATTGATGGTGCACAAGGTGCAGGGGTGCACGGGACGAGGTTAAATTATTTACAGTGATGCAAATGAAAACCAACCATTGTTTCCAATAACTAATTATATTTTAGTGAATTGTTACATGGGGGCCCACACCACATGGGTGTCGCCATGTTGGTTCATACAAAAACTAGTCATAAAAACATGAGTTTGGGAAGCGGAACTGGATTATTAAAACGGAAAAGGATTCATAAACGTAAATGATCCTTTTGGCCCTAAATTACTTTGTCACAATTGATGTTTCGTAAAGGCGGTAAATTCAAGACGGGGGTATGTGAGCTTTGCTCACTTTTGCTTTGTTTCACTTTTTCTCAGTATAGTAATTATGTTCGGATCAAAGCGAAAATAATGTCATGAAAAATATGGAGTGTCCCTTTAATTCTTTTTATGTTTCTTTCAAAGGCCTGTATGGTAAGAGCGACATAGAAGCCCTGGAGATCGACCAGGTACTTGGGGTCATACAAGACATCTTCAATGTCCTAGTCAAGGTCCATTATGAAAAAGACGAACAGAGAAAGGTAAGAATTTAACCCTTCAACCAATAGGCATGGAAGAGTTAATGCTCACAGAACCACGTAGTTATATACGAAAGATGCCTTAGATTGGCGAAAATATTAATGTTCTCAATTAATGTGACAAATATATTAACCCTACTTTGTCAAGCTCGTAGAAAATATAACGAGTCGATTAATTTCAATATTCCAAAAGTAATGCATTTATGAATGGACATTGAATACCCGACGCCGTGATTTGTCAATGTCAATATATTTTATATCTTGTTAATCTTCATAATTTCACATGATTTTTTCACTGTGCTTATTGTTTAAGGCTGAATTCGAAAAGAATGCAAGGGAAGAGAGGATTCCGATGTATCTGAATATGTTTGAGACCATCCTTAAAGCAAATGGAAGCACGGGTTACTTTGTCGGAAACACGGTTTGTAAAAATCACAAAATATTGTCTTAAATACAATTTCCATACAGTTACAAAACAAAACAAAATAGAAACACAAGCAGAGATGCTATATCTTTTTGTTATGTCACATGAGTGACTGTAAAATGATATTTCCCGAGCGGAAACTCGGAAAAATCATTTTACTGGCTTGAGTGTTATAAAGCTATATAACGCTCTGGCTTGAGTGTTTTTAAACAATAAAACGTTCAGAATAAATAAGAGTTTTTGAAAACGAATATAGTTAAAATTGAAGATGTTGCAATTGTTTCCAACCAATTTTGTCGGTAGATATCTTTACAGGAACTTTTGAAATATTTATCTTGTCTATTTGTAATAATAGTAATTATTGAAATATAATTCAACGCCAAATATAGTAAGTTGCATCCGGTTTAAAGAAGATTGATCGTATTCATCTCAAAAGACTTTCTTGCTTGTTTCAGTTCACCCTTGCAGACATTGCTGTGTATGATGTAGTCGACAAGCTGAATCATTTTGGATGGAATTTGCATGAAAATTATCCCCTTCTCAAAAAATCTGTCGAAATGGTCGGTGCAGAACCAAAGATAAAAGCTTGGGTTGAAAAGAGACCGAAAACAGACATGTAAATTGCTGTACACTCATGCCAAGTTCGTTTGCTTCGAACTGTTAACGATTTTATGGAAACATGTCACTCAAACGGAAAATATATGATAAGCTGTACATTGAACCTATTCGATACTTCTGTTCACCATAGTTCCGTAGTATACCTTGCTAGTTGCTATATGTCCATAAGTCGATCAAAACAGTCTGTTTGTTCTTATCGTGCTTGTTAGAAATTTCTTGCAATTTTCTCGATAGTTTTTACGATCATGAAGCAGGTGAACTCAATGTGTTAATGACTGTTATTACAAGATTGCGTTAAAACAATCTCAACGTGTCAACAATGTGCCAAAATGGCCTTTTTATGTTAATTCAGTTTGTGATGTTATCCTTATTAATTTTACTCTTCATTTTCGTAACGTATATTTTTTAGTTTCTTCTTAATGTGTAACAGAATATGTTTCAAACTTTTATATATGGCATAAGCAAGAGTATTAACCATGTGTCCTGTGTTAGGTTCAAATATCCTTTCTAAACTGATATTTGTATCTAGAAAATGCTCAAATTAGTATATTTTCTTGTATTTAATGATAATACAAAAACGGTCAGGCAGATGTTAATCAATATTTGTCTTTGTATCTGCTGGCAATAACATCCGAAATTTACGTGTGAGTTATCGGCGCGCCATTGGGGTTTAGATTATGAACCACAACTTAAACCTGTTTATGTTCACTATGGTGAACTGATAATCATTAAGATGTTGATTTCCGTGGACTACCACTACTTCTCGATAAAATAACACCATTTACAAAGTTTGACATATTTGATCCCAGCAACATACTCTTTGGCCCTTGAAACTAAGCGAGTGAGATTTTAGTGTCTTTTCTTTGTTGTGTCTCTTGTTGTCAACTGGCAGCATGATTTCTACCTGTCATAAGAAACCTCTTGATTAAATAAATAGATGAGTTTTCTTTTTTAGTGTTCGTTTATTTGTGAGATTCATCTGAGACATGAATCCATCGAAAGACAATATTTGAGGCATATCTTCCTACATACATGTACGTAATTTGAAAAATGTAAACATAGAGGTTGTTAATTGCGATAATTCGTTGAAATTTATGTTATATATGTTCTCGTTGATGAAGGATGATTTGGATTTGGCAATGGAAATGTAGATGGTAAGGAACTTTAAAGCAGTGAAGATGTACACAACTTGGCGTGTGTACGTCAACTGTTCAGTTTAGTCCCATTCATCGTCGTCAAAATCATCATCGTCTTCATCCTCTTCATCTGTAATTATGAAAAATATAAAAGTACCACTTTAAATATAGTAATGAGACACTCATTAAAATAAAGTCAAACATGGATGCACTACGTTACGCAGATTATATTAGTGAAGCTTTTTTAGATTTCATATACATGTTGAGAATTATCCTATACATGTTGCCTTAGGGTTGATACTGTTTGAAATTAATTTTGGTATCTATGGTGTTATAGGAACGTTTCGTCACGTTATAGATTAAATTAATTTAAATCTAGGCGATCAATAAAGATTATACTGATGAGCTCTAAATAGTTACACGGCACACCAACTCTCGGATGATGGCTCAAAGAGATATGTTTCCGTGGCATTGCTCAATAGCAGAAGGTGACCAGGATAAACATTTTAGTGAACAATTCATTTCATAGTGTAAAATGAATTAAATTTTAACCTTCCCGATTCTGAAGAAATTGATCTCAACCCAGATTGGTGAAAGGAAGGTGGGGTGATTAAGGGTTTAAAGCCACTTTTAAGATTATTTCACTTATATCTAGTACTAGTATTAATGCAGGAAGAAAGCTCGCAACGATATTGTGATTATGCATTTGGTTGAAACCTGTGATTATCGACTGGAACTAGCGAACCATGGATGGCACTGCGCTGATTTCAGGGTAGCATTGCACCCGAACCTTACTGCAATTGTACAGTTTCTATGGCAGATAAAGTTGCCGAGCCGCGGACGGGATTCGAACCCTAGTGAAAGGATGTATTCACGGGAAGGAGAATGAACAGTGTAAGATTAAAATGTCGGGAAATTTGATTTCCTTGTGCAACAAAAAATGCCTTTAGTTTGGTTTCACAAGGAAGGATACTATATATATGTACAATATATATATGTTCAATATGTACCTGAGCCCTGTATTATCTTCTGTCTTTTGACAAGAGCGAGAGCGAGCGCCCCAACCAATCCCCCCGTTTCCTCCACAGGTCTTTCAGCTGGTTGCTCCACCTGGTGGGTAAATGTGGCATTTCAAATAGTTTTTCGGTATTAAAGGGGTGTTTCGACAGTTTGACAATTTTAAAGGCACTAGTGCACGCTTTTACGGTTTAAATTGGCTATTTTAAGGTTTACGAGGACTTATGCATTCACTTAAACTTTCTATCGATGCAATGAAATACTCAACATTCTTTACAATTTACCTGCAATCAACAATGAAAACGTTAAGACAGCCGCTGTCGGCTTGGACATATAAAAATCTATGGTTAGCTGTGCACAAAACGGATAAAATATTGACACTTGGAAACGGCTGAACTAGTACTGTGAGCAGCTATTGAATTTACCTAAACTCTGAATTGAGAAGAAAAGAATGAAATATGTTTTATGAAAGCAATGTTGTAAATTAACCGATTAAATAACACAGTATTAGCATTGTTATTAGATTGACCATAGCGGCTGCCGTTTCCGCTTTTCTGGTTATGAGCAAAATCTTAATACATTTCCGATATCGTAGTTCATGCGGATTTAATGTAACGTAACATTAAATACTTCCGGTCTTTAAAACTCCACTTTACTACCTGAATACGTAAATATTTGTTAAATAACTTAAGGCAGATTACTTGGGTGAGGATAGTGAGTAATATCGAGAGATATGCAGTATGTGTGCATTCGTTGTGTTTACGAAATATTGGCGTGCACTAGTGCGTTTAAATGTTTTAGAGAAATTATCAACATTATTGTTAAGCTGTTTTTTTTTATCGTGAAAAGCAAACATTTTATAAAGGATGTCGATAAAACGTCATTTTTCAAGTTAATAATCATACACAGACAATGATCAATATCTTATACTTTTATAATTCCTCTGTAATGGAAATATGCAATAGGAAGGCTGCAATTTTGATAGTATTTTAAACTTGACATTACCAAATCACTTTATTTATCCGATTATTTTACTAAGGTTTATTTTCTAACCTCATCTTTGAAGTAAAAAAAATGATTTTGGTTAGAAGAGTGAGTTTCGAATGCATACAAACCCTCTTCAGATTAGCGCCTCCTTGAATCGCTTTCATCAGATTGCCTCTTGCATCCGATGGTTTACTTCCGGTATTCTTAAAGGATGCGGTTTTTCTAAGCGCCATTCCCTGGTGTATTTGTTTTAAGAGTCCACCCCTTTCTTCTTCACACGACTCATCGTAGTCCATAGGTGGGGGAGGAGGAGGAGGTGGGGGCGGAGGTCCTCCTCCTGGGGGTGGAGGAGGGGGTGCTCCTCCGATCGGCGGGATCGGGGACTGATATGGAGAGGATGAGGGATGAGATGTGGGGTATGAGGGTTCCGACATTAGCGGCGGGGGCTGGGGTTTACGGGTGTCAGGTTGAATTTGATCAGGTGTGGGTGGAAGAGCTCGGGAACCCGCGGGGATGGGAGGAGGTGGGGCTCTTCCTTTCTGGGTCCCGGAAGGGGGTGGGGGAAGCTGTCGGCGACCTGGCGGGGGTGGGGCGTTAGATCGAGGGGGAGGCGGTTGGGGTCGGCTTGACACGCGAGCAGGAGCTGGAATATCGGATAGAAATGCTATTTAATTTTCATTACTCCGATATACATATCCTATCCAAAAACATATATATGAATCAATCTGATCGTAATTTTTTATGTACTCGTCCTTGTGTTGACAAGATACTCTTATGATAATTATTCTTAGGTCGATTATAGTTATGAAAACAATTTTAGAATGTTCTTTCAACTGAAACTGAAAATTCCAGAAAATCTTGTTCTTACATATTACTGAGATCACATGATACTGCTCTCCTTAGCAAGCCGATATAATTTTGTACTGTTGAACTTTCGAAAAGCATATCGACGATAGGGAGTGTATGGTTTTTATATTCGATTTCTCCTTCGGCTAGGATGCTATATATACAAGGCGGTATATTGATAATCAACTTGTTTATTATTGACAATAGCGGTAATGGAATAAGACTCTTTACCGAAACGTCTTTTTTCACTGCTAAGTAGAACGTCCCTCAAACACAACAATATTGATCAGCGCGTCCATCATTTTGGAAACTGTTTGGTCCTTAACTTATTTGACTAAGTATATTTCTACCTGCGGGTCTAGCCTGGGGTAGGGGTGCGGGAGGTCGCCCCGCCATCTCCTTCCTCACGGCCTCGATCCCCCCGTTCCTGTCGACGAAGTCGTAGATAAACTCGATGGTTTCCTTGTCAACATTGTCCTCGGGTTTGATACCCACAGACTGAAACAGCGACTTCATGTCCCCGTCCAGGTTGTCCATCTGGTAAATATTGATACCAGGTTTCACTTATAGGTAAAGGGTGGGTAGGTAGGTAGATAGGCACATACATACCACAGGCGCCAGACTCTGAATTTGCCGAATTTACAATATGATGTAAGTGTATGTACATATGTAGCTATATAACATAAACAAGGTCTGACAGAGTCGTGTCCACAGGGGCGTGTATCGCTTAGAAATAGCTTTAGAAAGACATATATACCCATAGACCCTACCCTACTACTATATAAAGTAGACAGATCCCAGTTCGCATTTCCGGTCCTATTGCAGACACGACCACAGGGGCGTGTATCGCTTAGAAATAGCTTTAGAAAGACATATATACCCATAGACCCTACCCTACTCCTTTTATATAGTAGTAGGGTAGGGTCTATGGGTATATATGTCTTTCTAAAGCTATTTCTAAGCGATACACGCCCCTGTGGTCGTGTCTGCAATAGGACCGGAAATGCGAACTGGGATCTGTCTACTTTATATAGTAGTAGGGTAGGGTCTATGGGTATATATGTCTTTCTAAAGCTATTTCTAAGCGATACACGCCCCTGTGATAAAAACTTCAAGAAATCTAACCTTATTTGATCTTTGGAACATAGACAGATTAGTGTAATGCTACAAGGTTTCAAGTTTGCTAATAGTATTTGATCAAATGATACAGTAGAACATTTGGGTTAGCATGGCTTGTAATAGAAAATATTGAGCAGCGTGCTGTAGGTAATTATAGAACTTTGGAGGGTTGTCGTCCAAGATATCAAGTCAATTAATCTCCGCTGCTTTAGGATAAAAGAACTGATATAATTGATATAACTAAGGAAAATATTATATTCGTGTAATTAAGCTATAGATGATATTCAAAATTTACTAATGGGGATGAGACGTGGGTCTTTTATTATGATCATGTAATAATTCATCATTGTTATAAGTGTCACCACCAACATCTCCCCATTAGGGAGAGTAAGCAAGAAGGTTATGACATCAACCATTTTAACTATCATAAGTACTATCACTGTTGCATAAGTTCTTGGTTATTCTATTGATCGAGGACTTCTATCGAGAGAAACAACCCAGTGGTGATGAAGGCGTGGTCATACAGTCGGTAGTTTTGTGAAAAGTGAAAATTACAATCGCACCAAAGGACTCTCTTATGTTTGGCCAAAACCATTAAAACTAATCCTCGTGTGCACATGACGATACTTTAAGAAAAGATGGCCACTATAAGAATTACTCACATCAAAGCCTTTGTCTGGGTCCCATCCAACATGGCTGACGTGTCTGAAATATCAAGGTGGTTCATGTGTGGAACACTGCTCTTCAGAGACTTCAGGCATTGTAAGATAGAAAAACTATTAAATGGAAATAAAACCGGAAGCGAATTGTAATTGACTACGCTAACGTAAAACACAATGTAAAATGTGAAAAATATGAGGATGTTTTACCCAGGTTAAGTTAACAATTCTTAAATGAATATCCTAACAACAAATCAACGGACAAAATCCTGAACAAGTTTCAAAACTATAAAGGTTTTGGAATCTTTAATTATCAAAACACTACACGAGTTTTATACTTTTCCAACCTACAAAAGCTCCTTTTGTTTGTGGCACTGATTTATATACAGTCATTGAAGGATTATTTTTCACATGTTCCTGACTTAGTTATCAATATAAAGTGTAATATAAGGCAACACATTAACATGTTTACCTGAAGTCTGAGGGTGCTCCAATATCAGCTTTCGTTACTGAAGACTTCCCTTTCTTGTTTTTACTGGCTCTCTTCTTTGTTTTTTCTTCCACAATCGTGTTGACAGGGGCTGCAGCTGATAATGAATATCGATTAACCCAATATGAAACGTCAATCATTGTCAATCGTTTTGAGAAAAGAACAACGAAATATTTTCGCTATAGTGTAAACACTTTCTGTACAACATTTATATGTTTTGAATCGTGCTTCTTCACATACCCCCAATCTCAGTCTGTCACAGAAAACACCACACCAACACATTCCTCAACCATTCGAAGAATTATTGCAGTTTTATTATTAAATTAAATTATTAAAGCTTTAAAAAGCTCAAAATACTCAAAATACCCAAAACCCTTACAACAAGCCCACCATACCAGATCATGTCTTATATGGAGAGTTTGTTTAACCCGTTTTAAAACCAATAGAGATATAAAAAAATACATTCATTCCTTTCAGCGTTCGTCTGTGAAATGATCTTTGAATTAATATAATGTGTTTGTTTATGTATCATATGTATGTTGCTGTATGTTCACGTTTTGTAATGATACAAACTGAATTTCTTTCGGGATAATAAAGTATTATTATTAATTATTATTATATTACAGTCAGAAAACCCACCTGGAGGAGCCCGGGACACGGGGGAGGGGGTGATACAGGCCGGCTGGGGGCTTCTCACCGACGGGGCGTTCTTCCTCTTCTGGGTTCGTTCTGTAATTGTTAGAGGAATAGTTTACACCCGATGTTGTCGAGCTTGCATATGAGTTAAATGTCAGTATGTCCATTAGAGAGGTGATAAGTATCCATGTTAGACTCGTTTTTACAAAAGTACTTCTTATATCAACCTGTTGTGACGACTTGGCTATTCATACAGGTACTTTGCGTCCCCCTTTAAACGCTAAAAGTTGAACGCAACAAGTTATATGCAAAAACTTATACTCAACTTATCGTATTGTGAGAAGAGGCTTTATTCATGTTTTGGAACTGGGTATTTTGCTATGCCTAAAACTTGGTTTTCATTTACATTTTGTCGCACGTCACCTTAAGATGAGTTAAGATTTGGATATATATATATAGTGCGTATATCCTACTCAAGGGTGAATAGGATGACAAAACAATGTCCATGGTTTTGCTGAATGCTTACCATTTACGATTGCTACTTCTCAAATATATTTATGGATCCTCTATTTCACTATTATACATGCGAAAAAAGAAGTAAGACCAAGCGTTTCTTATTGATATTTTCAAGATAAACCATCAAGCTGTAAAAAACAGGAAAATAACCACGATAACTCACTTGAAAATTAATAGTTTTGGGTCAATATGTTTTCATTAATGAATGTAGATATATGATAGGAGTTTATTACCGGTAAGGAACTATCGATTTTTTATATTTAGATTATGACAGAACCAGATAGTCATCTTATCTCCGAGGTAAACTTTTTTAAACGTGAGATGGCTTCATTTCGAACCGAGTCTCCAATTGAGACCGGGCTTCAATTCGTGGAAATACGGTAGTTACTGACTCCGCTCATGGTACTCACGTATACGTCGTTGATGACGTTCCGTCAGTTTGTGCTCAACAGCAGTTTTGAACGTCAAGGCTTCGTCCTCACTGGCGAAGTTCAGACCGGCCTGACAGTTC
Organism: Phorcus lineatus; assembly: GCA_921293015.1. NCBI lineage: Eukaryota > Metazoa > Mollusca > Gastropoda > Trochida > Trochidae > Phorcus > Phorcus lineatus. The sequence continues at coordinate 37,835,293 of OV121086.1, read as the reverse complement.
TGAAACAATGGTCTGAATGTTGTTGAGGTTTGAATCAAGATAATCATTATAACAATCACTATCTTCAAATAATTCATTTGTTATAAAAAGGAATGATGTATTGTGGTCGATCAGTTCGAAGAATGAATCACTGAAAAACAGCGATTAAACAAATTGATTGCTACAAAGTTAAGTCTTCCTTCCCTACAGACGGTATTACCGAAGTCGTATATTCATTCATAAATAATTTAAAATCGGAATGATTCCTTGGAATGTTGTGATAATCATCATATATCTAAGGTTTTATATTAACTCATCAACATATATTCATTGAAAATAAACATTTGTTATTTTCGCTGGAGTGTTTTTTTTAATGTTTTGTTATGTCATTGGAGTAGTTTTTAGAATGTTTTAAAATGTTTTATTTTCATTTTGACGAAATAAATATTTTATTTGATTACAGATGTGGAACACTCTTACCTTGAAAAAGAACACGATTTAGTTTTTTTTAGGTACGATTTCACGTAGTGGAAAACAACAGGGGTATATAAATAAAAAAACTCACATCAGCCTCGAAAGTATGGAAGAATTCCTTCGGAGTCTTGTAGCGAAATTGAGTGTAGAGCTCTTGTTCCCATACCATCTGATTCTTCTGTGAAGTGAAAAAAGAACAATTAATTTTCTCTTAATTTCTGTTAATTTCTATTGCAGTGGCAGTTCCAGGAATATTTTATTTTGGTGGATCATCCACTGCATTGTTTACAATATTGGATGTCAATTTTCGTATCAGGGGCTGTTCCCAATAACTAAAATAAATGTTTCTTATAACTTTATTTTAACAATTATAAGCAATGTTAAATTTCATTTATGAATATATCTTTGCTCCATTTTATACTTTTACTATATATATATATATATATATCTTATTCAGGTAAAAGGACCACCGAGCCATTATATATATACAGGCATTTCTTTGAAGCCGGAAATACATATTTCTCAAAACGAACACAGGTATTACGAGACGCTGAGCAAAATAATATGGACAACGTTTTAAGAGTTGGAAAAGAGTGATAACATCGAGGGAGGAGATAAAACTAAAAATATTTCTCATTTCCATTCAAAATATTGTTGTTCTGTAAACCATTCGATATTTCTTTTTCTACGTTTTTTTTCATATCCTCAATAATCAGCATGTCCTTTTCCCAAGACGTTCGCAAATAATTCTCCACATGAAAATCTCGACAACATCTTTAACGAAATTCTGTATTAAAACCTAATAGATAAACTCATTATTTTAGTAGTTTTTCGGATTAGCTGTAAAATCTGACAGTAACTCAGTAACATGCTAAGGACACTACAACTGAAAGCAAACTATCCGGAACGCGGCATTATTTTACTTTCCGGTTCGAAAGCTCGAAATCTAATACTGAGTTTTCGAAGTCTATTTTGTATTTGCCTGCTTGAACTTTGCCATATAAGGAACTCTATGGGATCTTTATGTTTTTTCTTTATCAATTGAATTTATTTTTATTCCCAATCCTGGTTGACCGAAGATGGGTTTGCAGATAAATATTGCTACTTCTGAATCGGTGAAATCATGTTGAGGGGCGTTTTGAAACACCTGTGATATCATCCCCCAGGTACAAATTATAAAAGTGAGGGGGTGGGGGCGGGCGAAATTTCCATTTTTGTACCTCAGTGGGGGCAGAGACTCCGGTTTATCAGCTCGATGGGACTGTGCATAGTGGTTGTTATACTGAAATCTGGGTTTATTACTGCCATTTTACCTTAAGAGATTTATTATACAAAGATGTGAGGAGTTACGGAAGCCATGTCTTCTTCTTGTTTTCATAATCTAACGTTTGGTCATGAAATACCACCCCACTCCACCTGTTTCTACGGACCTGGATACAGTGAGACTTAAATATTAGCCTGACGAAGAAGTACGAATATACTCTGAAACGTGTTAAAGAAAGTGCATGCATTTTAGGAAATTTGTTTTTTCTTAGGTATACATGCATCTTCTTATGGACCTTTTAAAGATTTACATGTAGCCTACTTACTACAGCTGCATACCTGAAGTTTGTTCACATACCTGCGCACCGTATTGCAAATATCATGTAATTTGGCATGTGTTTGAAGCATCGTAGCATTGCGAAAAGGAACCTGATAACTTTCAAATTTCAATACAGAAGTGACTAACCATTGCACCTTACTCCAACCAACCAATACCCCACAGTTAACCGTATTAGTCTTTGGCAGATCACTGAAGTGACCAAAATTTCGGAAACAGTAAATTTAAGTTTCCCCTACAAAATCCTTTTTAAGTGATCAACACCTTTTAAAACAAGTCATGTTTGTTGGTTTGCATCAAGTCAAAATGATTTTGCGGATTTTTTTCTCAGAGGGTCGAAATTGAATATTTTAATCGATATTCAAGGAAATCGGAATTTCGAAATTGTGACCCCTTCTGTCGTTTTAATCATGCCATAATTCGAATTTTAGCACGAGAAAATAGACAATCCCACAAAAAGTAGAAAAAGGGTTATTTCACACATTGACAATTGAAGATCCTTTGTCAGTTCTGCCGAATTTTTAATTATTGACGTTCAAACCAAACTCAAATTACATGATATTTGCACTAAGATACAGTAGTAAGTGAACAAACTTTTGATGAACAGGTGTATAGTCTAAAGTATCGAGTGTATCGGCTGTTAGTGCATAAGAACAATTGTTAACCTTTATGTCAAAGACCCGGATGAAGTATGACCTCTTCTCATTGTCCTTAACGAAGCACACAACTCCGCAACATCGCTTGGTCCATCTTCCTCTGTCCGGAGAATCTGCAAGGTACAACTGTACCACACCAGATGACAGCGTCTGGTGATATGGAAAGGTTCATTCTAAAGTGAATCTCATTCAAATATGTGTTAATGATATCAGATGCATTTGATATTATGTTCTCGTTTAAATGGAACACTTTAGTTTGCCTGAAAGAAAACTTCATAACACTTCTTAACCCAAGCGTGATGAAGGTTTGTATATTCTTTTACAACATAGGATGTGAAATAACACAATTTTGATAATGATAAAAAGAATAAACGCGGGATACTGAAAGTGTCAAATATTCGTACCCTATGTCACTCGCTGCATCATTTAACCGGATGAAAGGTAAATTATTCAAGTTCCTTCAGCCCTGAGTCCATGATCGTACATTGATAATGAAAGGATACATTATAGAACATGGCATCTTTGTTTAGATTTTAAAACCTATTCCACCTAAAACATAATGAGCTGTTAATAAGGATTGTTATAAACTCACTTAATCTTACTTCATGCATATAAAACTGTAAATCTATTCATGAAACTCGTTGACCCCTCATTAGAACCCTCATCGTAACTTAATAGGACACACAGTATCATGTCAAACTACCTAAATGCTGTCATTTAAACAAGTAGTGGTTGTTTCTGAAAAGTAACACCCCAATGCTTATCAGTTACATACTGATAATAAACAGACTAAAAGTCTAGATTTTTCTAACGAAAAACCGGACAATGGCGCGCCAATGACTCAAACGTAATTTTGGAAACTTATTTAAAGCAGAAGCAGACGAGAAATATAGGTTGCCATAAGTAGGTCATTCAACTATATACATGTAAATATGACGCTGAATTGCGACTTAAAGAGCCATTCCGTGATTTTCATAGTATATTATTTACCTTTATACGAACCTAAATGTCATTTTCGGTGATATAAAACCAAAACATCTTAACTTTTCATGTCCAAAAGACATATATATGACAAATACTGATTTTCCATGAAAATCTAAAAACAGCCTTATAAATGCACAGAGATGTAGATATCACGTCCAATATACATGGATCCTAGTTATATAACCTAACAAACACTATCAACTCCTAACTGCCCTCCTGGCTGTTTTAGATAAGTCTCCAAAATTACGTTTGACTATTTTCGATCATAATTGGGACGTTCTACCTTCATATTGTCACTGTAAAAAACCCAATAAGCTTTAAAATTTGTCTTTTTGGTAACAGTCGATACTTCGCGATCAAATGGCACCATTGATTAAGTTTGGCATATATGACTCCAACACCTCACGGAGTGGCTCTTTAACATTGATACGTCCCTTATTCATTTGCAGTCGAAAATAAGAAAATGTCATAATTTTGGTATGTAGGAGATAAGGATACAGATTTTGATAGGCGATGTGTACTTAACTAAGGTCATACGATATTTGAGCTCTTCAGCCCATACAATATTCATGAAACATACACTGTGTCAGGTTAACTTCCTTGTTTATCAATAAAGGATTAGTGGTATATCCGAAATTTCCTTGTCCTTATCATGATGAAAAATAATGTGAGACACAGACGGAGAGAGAGAGAGAGAGAGAGAGAGAGAGAGAGAGAGAGAGAGAGAGAGAGAGAGACAGAGACAGAGACAGAGAGAGAGACAGAGACACAGAGAGAGAGACAGAGACAGACAGACAGACAGACAGACCGAGAGAGACAGACAGACAGACAGGGAGAGAGACAGACAGACAGACAGACCGAGAGAGAGAGAGAGAGAGAGAGAGAGAGAGAGAGAGAGAGAGAGAGAGAGAGAGAGAGAGACAGGGAGAGAGAGAGAGAGAGAGAGAGAGAGAGAGAGAGAGAGAGAGACAGAGACAGAGACAGAGACAGAGAGAGACACAGAGAGAGACACAGAGAGAGAGAGAGAGAGAGAGACAGACAGACAGAAAGAGAGAGTCACAGAGGGAGAGGGAGAGAGACAGAGACAAAAAGACAGTGACAGACAGCGAGACAGTCAGTGACAGAAAGATATTATGAAACTACGTACGCGATGCACATTACACTTTAGAAATTAACCATAAAAGTAATAAAACGACCGATGTTGTTGTGTCGAAATGTAAAACCCGAAGGAATTGTCATGTTTCTGTTTTTATATGATTTTACCATGATATCAATTTTCGTCATAATAACATTCAAATCAATCTAGATATTTTTAAATGCGTGTTTAGCATATATGAACGGAAAATAATTCTGGTCTCGGGCCTCATTCAACAATTCCAGGCTCAACGGAATATGAAATTGAAAGCTCATTATAGGTTCACATGGATGAAGGAAGAAAAAATATATTCGACATGATACTTTTTTTCAGTAACGAAGTATTCAAAAGCTTATATCACCTTCCATATAATACTTTTATCAATAATTGGGGCGTTCCTTAATTCTATAAAAGTATAACAAAATATATAAACTACATCTGAGTCTAGCTAGGAAAAGCTTCTTGAACGTCTTTTTACCCGTCTGTCCGTCACTGTAAGGAAAATAGCCTGTACTTACCGAGCATCCATAGCCGAGCAGTCGGAACAAGTCGTTGTTTTCAGAGTTACTTATCAAGTTGGATGGAACATTGGCCACCTTGTTGATGTTGTGTACAGACATGGCGCTTCACGGTGTACAGCTTATCAGTCCAACTTTGAATCACATCCTTATTAGACTTTCTGTTAGTAACAAATTCATTTGCGATTGAGGAAGAAGAAATTTGAAACATTGATAAGCTATAAATAAAGCAATTGAATACTCAGCGGACATTTTGCGCTTGATTGGTTTCGAGTGTGAGCGAAACGTCTACATACTTATGTAGACCCATTGGTACGATCTTTGATATATCATGGTTGCACAGTGAGTATGTTTCTATGCAGTTTTATTCAATGCAAATAAGTTGCCATATATGTTTTATATGTTCATCCACTCGAATCAGTGAAAATGTTTATAAATATCTCAACAATTAAGAAGGTCGGAAGTAGTTATTTTGGTAGTCAGACTGCGTTAATCCCCACAATTATTTTAAGAACCGATGAGTGATATTGACAGGCCGTTTCGATTGGTACAAACAATTGCATTCATGCAAACATTTAAATTTAAACTTGCCAATTCTGACAGTCCGATTGCGCTGATGGCCACAATTCAGTCCGAAGCAAAATCTTGACAGATCGATTGAGTTGATGGCCACAATTCAGTCCGAAGCAATATCTTGACAGATCGATTGAGTTAAGGGCCACAATTCAGTCCGAAGCAAAATCTTGACAGATCGATTGAGTTGATGGCCACAATTCAGTCCGAAGCAAAATCTTGACAGATCGATTGAGTTGATGGCCACAATTCAGTCCGAAGCAAAATCTTGACAGATCGATTGAGTTGATGGCCACAATTCAGTCGAAACCAATGTTGTCAGATTGTGCTGATGCCCGCGAATATTCATCAAGAACCAATTATATTCACAGGCAGATTGCGTTGAGGCCCTAATTAGTCAAAAGCAAAGAATTTGTCAGATCACTATGATGCCAAACAATCAGAAAGAGGCAATGCTTTTGACGGGCCGATTGCAATGATACTAATAATTCAGGAAGAAGCAATGACTTTGTAATTGTGCAGTGTGTAAATAGAGAATCTCACACAAGTGTCTTCTGATATGAAATATATCAACACAAGTTGATAAAAGTTACAAATAGCCGAGGTTTGCAGAGGATATTTAACTTTTATCAACGAGTGTTGATATATTTGATATCAGAAGACATGAGGGTGAGATTCTTTTTATCATCGAAAATCATTTTTCATTTCGATTCCTTGAAAAATGTGTTTTTCTGAACACTGCCCTACTCTTAGGCTCTCAGTGGAGTGATGTCATAGCATTGACTTCATGTTCAGTAAGCGCAAATATGCCAAAATTGCCAAGCCTTATCCCCTATTGTTGAACTTTAGCAAATTTCAAAGCGAGTTATGCTAGGATCACATAACTCAGGATCATGTGCAACCATATGATTACAGCTTTTTATCATCCAAAACTCTGTTCCACAGGAGATATCGCTTGTGGAAGATCAAGCGATATCTCCCAGGAGATATCTTTTGGCAGTAGATTTTGAACAATGCCCCTCTGACATCAAGTAAATGACATCACAGTTGTTTTACATCATCAAGTAATGACATCACAATGCTATGACGTCATAAACAGTACGATGTCACAATGCTATGACATCACCACAGTTGGAGTCTTAGGGCAGCACTGTGTTCAGTAATGTTCATTTGTCATTCAAATGTAATGAAAAATGATTTTGGATGATAAATAGAATCTCACCCTCTTGTCTTCTGATATCAAATATATCAACACTTGTTGATAAAAGTAAAAATATTTATAATTTATAACTTTCATCAACTCTTGTTGATATAATTGATATCAGAAGACACTTGGGTGAGATTCTCTATATCTCATACATAGGTATATAATACCATATTCAAATATCATTCCAATTGTGTTTTATCCTCTACACATCTTACAGTGTTTACTAATTTACGAAAGTCTGCGATACTGCTCTTACTGTGTATAGCTGTGGAATGTACAAGCTGGGTAAGCAAACCATGAGCTAAGCTTCAAAGGTATTTTTGAAGATATTGACAGGACTCGAGTAACAACAAAACACCATAAAAATTTTCACAGTTTTAAATCAACAGAATTCATATTAAACCAGATTTTTTAAATCTGCATTTGACACAATAGTATAAATACATTAAAACAATGTACATATGCTGTAGTTATATACATGACTGATAATTATGAAACAAACTGGAATCTTAAACAATACAAATTCAAGTATATACAGAATTCAAAACTATCTAATATCCAATCTAGTGAAAAACAGATCACATGGGCTCTTTCCATCATTAGATTAGTCTAGAAACAAAGATTTTCAACCAATCAGAGAGCTTGATTAGAACATTTCCATAAAGAATAAAGATTTTATCCTGCTAGTAGACAGGTGTTATTTTTTACTCGTAAAAATGTTCATCACAAACCTAAGCTCCAAATTGAGCATGCCACAAGATCATCAAAGCCATGTGAGAAAAAACTTTGTGAAGTGAAAACATTTCTATGTTTGACTATTTTTACTTAGCTCCATGGCACGCTCAGCAGATCAGGAAGATGACAATGAATTTTACAAAAAATAAAAAATCCTAAAGTTATCTTAAATTCACAATTAGCACAACACCTAATTATCAAAGCCATATGATATGGCAAGATTTTCTCTATGGCTTGGTATGCATGTACACCAACAATATTATTCATCAGGTTGTCCATTTAACATTAGTGTCATACGTGAATATTTTGATTGGTTAGATAAAAAAGGATAAAGTAATATCATTAAACACAAGTTGTAAGGAATTTGAAATTTAGTTATCCATTGAGGGAAGAAGTGAAATGTGATCTGATTATCATGTGACTGTCTAACAGCTATACTGAAACAATCTCTAAATGAAAATTACTACACCTCTATTGAAAAATCTATTGATGAAATCTTGAACCAGTTTCAACATTATACTTTCGCTCAAAACCATGGTACTTCATATCTAACAATTTCAACATTATTCTTAAAAAGCATTTTTTACATGTTTTTTTTAAAGTTTTGATGTTAATTTTCGGTGTTTAACATCATTGTCATGAAAAAGCCATTGTCATTGTGATGCAGATAATTGTGACTCAAAACAAAATGTCTTAAAGGGAAAAATTCTTCATGAGGAAGTAACCACCATCTGTTAAAGAGACTGATCGAACATTCTCTGAAGAAATATTCTTACAACTTTAGATGGAGTAATTAGAAAGTGAAATCAAGTGACTGATTTTAGCTAAATAATATGAAATTTCAATAATAACACATCATATTGATGGATAAGTTCCTCAAAACTTTAGGATGAGATTTTAATGATTTGATAATTCAAACACAATAAAACAGCCTGTAATTACCAACTTTTTAGTGCAAATATTAGAGATCTACTCTGAATAAAACAATTCCTCTAAATAAATGCTTAACTTAAAGGCAGTTAACTTTGGAATGACAACACACATTATCAAAGATTATATATAACAATGTTCAAAAAGATAACTTCATTTTGTCCAACAGAATATTTGCATTTCTAAATTTCAGTTGAGATTAAAATAAAAACCAGTGTAAAAATCAGTTTAGATTTTGGTAGGAGATCAATAATTAGTAATTAATTTTAATCTTTTAGTCAGTAAACAACAAGATAAAATCATCAATAATCTTGGACAAAAAAAAAATCTCTTCTGAAAAGAATCCTGACAGGTAATCTTCAATGTCAAGGTGACTTTACAGAGTCAGGGCTGGTCTGAGTTAAAGCTAGGCCCTGAAAATGAATATGAACACAGTGGTAGCAGTGATGCTATCATCTGTACCTGGCTCAGCCATTCATGCGTGTATGTATATTATACAACTGTATATGTATACACACACTCAACATACAGACACCTATACAATACCTGTACTTCCACAAACAAACAAAACATGATTCACTACTCCTCAGGTAAAGATAATTCAAATTTACATACCCGAAAAAAACAGCTGCTTAAGTTTGAAACAAATTAAATGCAGCAGCATCTGATTATGTTATTAATAGAATATTACACAGAACATGGAGGTCTCCTATCTCAGAGCTAATGCAGCAGCATTAAACTTTATTTCAAACAGGTTGTAATTGTAGATAACAGTGACTGCAAACTCGAGGGAAGGAATAGGCTTTTCCATAACCCCAGCTTAGGTATACCCATAACCATAAGATTTTATGTTCAAAGTTATAAGACCAATTCTGACTTTGTTTGAACCAGGGCTAATGATTAATAGCATTTCAGAAATTGTTGCACATGGTGAAAAAAGAATCACCATGGCTAAAATAATTGAGGTTTTGGATCCCATTCATTTGTTAAGAATGCCATTGAATTTGTGTTTGGCTGAATCTCTAGTTAACTTTTTTTACAATTTAACGAGTCTCAAACGAATTGGCCTAGAGGCTCAGAGGACAAGCACTAGATGATGTGTATCGCACATCAGGCACTGGACAAATGTTTGTGCATATTTCAGTCTGCAAACATAACAGGAGAACATATCCTTGAACAGCTTCATATCAAGAATTTTGATTTAGATCTAAACACCTAGATGTAACAACTTTGGGGACACATTACATTTCATCTTTTTTTTAACTAGATTGCAAATGGTGAAACAAGAGCTTTGAGGGGAGGTAACTCTAAAAACAACTTAACAAGGGAGGTAAAGGAGTTTTTCAGTGTAGTGTGGTTCTGTTTCTCTGAAAATATAATGACCTTATCAATTCAAATAAGAACACTGGTATAGTGATTTCCCTAAATAATACAAGATGTAACTCCGAAGAAACAAACATTCATTGAACTCTCTGATACCGTATCAAATCAAGATCTGGACTTGGGTAATCCTTGATGCCCATTCTTCTGTCACTAAACTGAATGATTTAACTATAATATAATGTGCCAAGTGCTTGCTGCCTGTTGAATAATTGGAATTGTCAGACAATAACAGAGGCTTGCAACTGACCTTTAATAATTCAAAGATCATAACAGAACCCACATATATTCAACCAAGTAAGTAAGGACTACTTTTTTTTTCATTATCTAAGTATTGTTAGCTACATCCTTTGAACTCTCATATACTTAAATATAAAAAAATTGGGGAGGTATCTAATTTCTTTTGCTCAGTATTTAAAAGGTTAACGGTTTTCAGTAGGGGTAACAATTAAAGTCCACAAACAGATAAGAAAACAATCAACCTGAAAATGTCACAACGTATTTCTATCTTCCTGCAGAATTAGCAACATTATTCTCTGCTGCAGATTATCATAAGAATTGGCATTCCATACCAAGTACGTTAGAGCTTAATAATCATTGCAACAATTCAAGATTATGGATAGGAGACTTAATCAGAAAATAGGGTTACAAAGGTTATAATTTTATTGAGACACTTTTAGTCAGAATATGGAAAAAGGCCTGTCTTGGTATCTTTAGCCCTAAGCCAGTAACTTTAAGAGATTTTCCTTTCTAAATTTATTAAGGAACTCTGATTGGCAAGTTTTCAAATTTATTCCTGCACTGCATGGAAGTATAAGAACTTTTTTTAACCAGTGTTTCTTTAACCCTAGGCTAGTAACCTTTTAACTAAGTAAACTTTTGTGCACTAGCTGTTTTCAGACACTGTATTTGTGCATTGATGTATAAGGACCTTCTCGATCTCTGTTCTTCTGACGGTGCGGATGATTATGATCTGTACAAGTGGGAGGATGACGGAGACATCACTTAGATACAGACAGGAAGTCCTTCAGGAGGGTCAACCTCCTCTTCTCGGCAATGTCCATCTGGTTCTCCAGGTCCTGGGGTGACACAAGTTGGGGATATTGATTGTTTTACTACACAAATTTGTCAGCATAGTAATAGTGTTTACCCTGTATCTACTAATGCAGTGATAATCATTTTAGAAGAAAATCATTTTTTAATCACAGTTTTTTTCTTGTGAGCAATTATCAAAGTATAAGCTTACTCATTAAATGCGTTTTTTTCACAATCTTAGACAAGGAAATTACATTTGCTCAAACACTATGTACACATGCCATTTTCTCTGAAGAATATTCTAACGTACCTGGAATTAAGCTGAAGAAGGGGTATTCTGTTAAACAAAGCCCCCCGGCCCTGCATACAATCATGGTTTATATACTAGGCTGTGAACTGTTTCTAAACTATGAAGTAAAATGACTGCAGCAAGTCCTCACCCCTCTGTCTGTGATCTCTGCCCGCTCAACCTTCCACGACAGGTTCTCCACCTCTGCCTCCAGCTGTGCCTGCTGATACTCAAACAGCTGTTTGCGCGCCCCCTTCTCCATGTAGTATGCAAATGGGTATGTGTACTGCAGGGTGTATCGGCACTGGAATACACATAAGTGGTTGCAGAGTTAAAGAATAATAGCAACCAATTTTGAGTTTGATTGAAGCTCTTAATTAGTGCCAATGTGAAAGCTACAAAAAGAGCCTCAAATAAAATCTCCACAACATGGGTTCTTGAAATTCAACACTTATTCTATGTAACCTGTGACAAAAAATGTTTGATAATGAATTTGAATATGGCAATATATACCTTGATAACAAATTTACAGAAATCCCTATTAACATTTGTTTTAAGGTTATCACAATAAGACCTTGACAAAACAATTAAAACTGCTGTTGAACATTGACTCAAGGTCACCAAATTGAAGGTCAACTTGAACATTTTAGACAAATTCTAACATAATTTAATTCATGTTAACCATTCACCAGTTTTGAGTTAAATCACTACGGTCTTTAAGATACAAAACATAAGGATAACATAAGGCAGGGAGTAAAATATCTAATATGACCATTCATTGAAGTGTACAGACCTTCTTGAGGAGAGTGGCGGCGTCCTGCAAGTACTGCCAGTCGATCCACGTGCCCTCGTTAGTCATCACCTTCTCCTGGATCCTACTCCGGATCTTCATAAGCGTCTGCTCCTCAAGCTTCAAGCTCTTCGCATGGTTCTCCCACTGCAAGACAATACAACAAAGTTACATACTTCTCAGTGAGGAGAAGGTGAGCAATTTACTTTTGAGTTTTATTATCAGTTTTGGCAACATTGACACCAGCGGCTTAAAATCACAATAAGATGTGATAGAAAAAATTCTTTAAAGGGAAAAACTGAAAGATGTTGTAATGATCAAAATCAGTTATTTTGAAAAACTAATTAGAAACAAAATTCAGCTGCAATTTCTTCCTAAGAAGATTGAATACCATATTTGTTATATCATTTAACTTTAAGTTCACATAAGGTTAGAAAAGAATCCAATCGCTACCCTTTCATTGTTATAGATGTATTAATTTCTAACCATGCTAATCTCATTAAAATTTGATATCAAATTGGCTAAATTTATTAAAGTTGCCAGCTGGATCTACCTAAAGATCTTGGGTATTAAGTTTAAAGAGGTTGTCCCAATGACCTGTTGCACTGAAATACCACCAAAGTAGACGCACAGCATTAAATCATCCCACCACACTCAATTAAGCTGTCCAATATTTTGAAAGTGCCCTCACAGTCACCTATGGAGATATCTGATTTGTAAGTTGTCTCTTCTACTTGGACAAATGACTCTGTTCGACCTTCAAAAATGTATCGTTTGCTATGCACAACTGATCCATAAACAGCACATGAAATGTGTAGAAAAAACTTAATGTGCTGGATCTTTTTTCATTGAGATTGTAACCATGCATAAATCAAACAATGGGATTAAAACAGACATAAAATACCTACCCTTTCGTAATAGAAGAGATACTTCTTGAGGGCTTCCCTGGCCTGGACAAGCACCGACTCATTGGCGATATTTGGGTTCTCCTTGTACCTGCTGCACTCGTAGTACTCGCTGCCGTGGGTCTTCCAGTCTGCAACCAGGGAAATATGATTGTCAGTTTAAGGGAATACTGATAAACCTTAACCTTTATAATTGATATTGTCCAAAAAAAGGCAATACATAAAGAATCTCACCCAAGTGTCTTCTGATATCAAATACATCAACACGAGTTGATAAAAGTTACAAATATCCGAGGCTTGCCGAGGATATTTAACTTTAATCAACGAGTGTTGATATATTTGATATCAGAAGACACAAGGGTGAGATTCTATTTATCATCCAAAATCATTTTTCATTTTGATTCCGTGAAAAATGTGTATTTCTGAACACTGCACTACTCTAAGACTCTCAGTGGAGTGATGTCATAGCATTGTGACATCTTCACGTTTATGACGTCATAGCATTGTGATGTTATTACTTGATGATGTAAAACAATTGTGATGTCATGAACTTGCCTTGATATCATTGTCAAATGCCAGGTATTCTCATAGACCTTTACCTTTGATATCATTGTTGCATAAATGGAAATGTTCATAAACCTCTATCTGTAGAAATTTTTGAGCTGGTATACTAATGATTTTAACAGCTACAGGAATCTAGTGCTTAGTGGATGTGCATTCTATAAGGAAGGTATAAAATAGGTCAATAATGTTGGTATAACTGTCGCTGAACAACTTGCTAATGTGGGGAATTATACAGGTTTGATTATTGACTAAATTGCTGGGATAAACCTTCATTAAAATATAATTAGTTAATGGTTCCATTTCATTGTTAAACAGTGATCAATATTATATCAGCTCTACCAGTAAAAACCTATTCTAAAATCCTTTTTTATTGGCTAAATAATGACAGTAAAACCTGTCTTAATCATATATTTACCTCCTAGACACATCCAGCAGAAGTCGTACTTGCATTTTGAACATTGCTGGAAATGAAATAAATAACAATTTCATAAACATATAAGGTATTTACAGAAGGTTTAAATGAACACTTGAGAATAGCTTTTTGTAAGTAATAATGAAGTAAATTGAATTTCAAAAGCTAAAATATTTGTTTATATACAAACAGGGTATCTTTAGGGGACTAAAGTTTGATATCAATATTTTACAGAGGATTTGAATATTTTTAAAAGCTAAAATATTTGTTTATATACAAACAGGGTATCTGTAGGAGACTAAAGTCTTAAATCAATATTTTACAGAGGATTTGAAAATTCTCAAACTTACCATATGGTTACATCCACCATTTTTCTCAATACATACATGGCACTTGGGGCACTGAAAGGACATTTTTACTTTTTTAACATTTTAATGTATCAGAAAGAAAATAATTTATTTTCAAAACAATGAATAGAGATCAAAAATCTTATCAACTAACATTTAACTGAGGCAAAACCAAAGATTATAGGATACTTATAGGAACAGTTTAATTTACAGGATTCACAAAATGTTGACACGGAATAATTAAGGAATGGCCTCTTGCTTGAGATACACTATCCAGCAATATTCTGTGATCAGAAAGTACAGGTTTAAACATAAATTGACTCACGTCTTTTGTGTGCGCGCTGATGTAGTTGGCAGTTTCGGAGTCATCTGCACACTTGGTGAGCCAACGCTTAATCGTCTCACAGGCAGTCGGAGCGTGGTACTCGTTACCACAGCGGAAACTAAGAAAGAAAACAAAGATGAAATGTTATTGACCTTGCCAAAAAGGACAATAATTAGCTAAAGGCAATGGTGATGTCTAAACAGTTTCAAATTGACCTTTCGATTATAGTTATAAAATATCACTGATTGTCAATATACTGAGTGAGTGAGTTATTGTTTAATGCGGCTTGGGCAATATTTCTGCCATTAGCGGTGTTTAATATACAGAGTTCACCTCCTTAACAAAATTACATAAAAAAACCTCATAATTTGAGTACGTCCATTTTTAAAGTTTGATAAGTGACACTAAGGCGATTCACAGTCACATAATAGTTCAGAGCTTTAATTCATGATATACCTGCAGAGCTCTGACAAGCAGCCAACTAACTGCCAAATACTGACATAAAAATCTTCTTGTAGCAATAAAGAGAAACATTTTTGCTGTTTCATCTCAACATGATAAAAACCTTAGGCTAGTAAACTGAGATGACTCACCAGAAGTTTGAGTTACACTGAGAGCACTCGACCTTCTTGGGTTGAGGCTCCTTGGCGCGGACGATCACGGAACAGTTAGCACCTGGGCAGAACCTTAATTGCGGGTGGTTCTATTGGAAATGGAAAAATCATTGTTCTGATAGAGACATTGGATTTCATAGAGACATTGGATTTTGTCGATTGTCATGGAAGACAAGTCTGTCATTTTGACCATACATGACTTAATCTGATTGGCAACATTCTGACACGGCTTCTTGTACAAGTGTGACAATACAGAGACACACAAAGATTATCAGATATTACATTAAATCACATCTTAACAAGGAAATTAACATACATTTCTATCTCCTGTAGCTAATTTAAATGAATGTTTGTAAAATGAATATTTGTGAACATGGAAGTTTTTAGAAAAGAAGATACCAAGATGTGATGAAAGGTGCAGCATGGTCTATTTATATTCTTAGTTTTTTAAATGAAAATTGTCAAATTAAAAGAAACTCTAAATAATAATTTGAGCTGATTTAAAAATATTACATGTCAAAGGAGGATCAATTGCCACAACCATGGCAAAGTCAGTTATAGTTGATAATGATGTACAAAAGACTAGCGTACCTTAACGAGATCATTGAAGGAGAGCATGGAGTATTTGTCCCTGAGTTTGGGGTCGCTGAGAATACTGCACAGGAAGTCTTCCGGCACCAGCACAGGGCAGTCCTTGCCCATACACTCTATACCTGCAGACAGGGATAAATCATAATACATTTGAAACTGAAGTTGCTCAGTAAATCAGCACCAAACCATTCAGAGTTGGGAATCATTTGTAAAACAGTATTGTTTAACGCCACTTGGGCAATATTTCCGCCATTAGCGGCGTTGATTTCATCAGTGAGTGTGGAAATCAGAATGAGGAATCAAAACAAAACCCTTTTGTTATCATTTATAGCCATCTTATTCTTAGTGAGGCTAATCAATAAACAGAAACTGAACTCATATCAGTTCAAATACCTCTTACACTGTAGGACACATACAGTAACTACTACACACCAACATTTCGGCATGCCTTATCGGTACAAACATAGGCAGACATAGCTTATACGTACCAATAGTGACGCCCTGTTGTATCTGGATCTGGAAGTGCATGTCCCAGCAGTCCTCGCAGAAGGCGTGGCCACACGTCAGAGCATGAAACTTGTCACGTGGGGCTGTGCACACGCACACTCGGCACGTATGTGTAGTTCCTGTTATCATCTCCTGTAACAACAGTACGTACATGTCACTGGATAGATCTTTCCTGTACCCTGTAGAAATCTTTCTGTGCTTGTCATCCCAGCTACTGCGACCGATTTCATTAGTCCAATGGAAAATCATATGAGAACTGCAACTTTTCTCCCAAGAGGCACTGCACCCAAAACACCAATTCTGACAGGTTGGCAGCAAGGTTTTGAATATTCATCCTGCTACGTCAGCGTAGTTGTCTCCGCCTAACTCCATCATATACCATGATATCCTTAGGCCTAAAATGCTCGTATCGCTTACGGCTGGTTTATTATGGTTATTTATAGCCTACATTGACATTAATTTTATTTGAATTCTAATCTGGGTGGTGCCGCTATTGCTGAATGCGAGTCATTTCATTGGCTTGCTATATTTAGCGATACGAGCGTTTTAGGCAGAAGAATATCAGGGTATATGATGGAGCTAGGCGGAGACATACACTGATGTAGCAGGATGTTAAATAGTCGGTGATAGAGACTGATGCATTTTAATGGGTAGATGGGTCTTTCCAGAAAAAACTCTTGGAGGATGATGTACATCTAGACACAGTTTGAAAGGGATTCCAGCAGGTGAAAAAGTGAAATTGACACCTGTTCTTTGTTTTTCTAGTAGGTGCCCTTAGATGATCTACATAGAGATACACCTTAGCTGTCAAATTAATTGTGACATACCATTATGAGTGTCTAATTTACAGGAACAACAACTCATTTCCAAAGGAATGATCCAAGATTAGCCTCTGGGCAAGAGATGGACTCCATAAACAGTTTCTGAGATATGCTGTCACTCTGATGAACAGACGCACCTAAGCACCAAAAGATGGGGGGTTGGGTGACTTGGGGTTTAGAGCTGCTTTCAAGAGTATTTCAATTAAATTGCGGCTGCAAATATCATAACAGGGAGAAAGCCTGCAACACCATTGAGGCTATGCCTTAAGGTGAAACCTGTGAGCATCGGCTTGACATAGCAAACCATGGGTGGTACTGCACTGACATTCAGTGTAGCATTGCACCCAAAACTTCCTGCATGTAGAAAAGTTCTCTACTATTGACAAAGTTGCGGAGCCCCTGGCTGGTTCAAACCACAGACCTCTTGATCCGAAGCCAGACACATTAACCACTGCGCTATCCCGCCCCCACCAAAAGATGGACAGAGCTGAAACTTATATTACTTTTCCACATCATGACAGGGGATAATATTAAACCTATAGATTCAAAGTTAAATTATTTGCAAATTTTTACAATATTCCATAGTCATATCTTCAAGGAACCTTACAACTTTGATTTATGGTTATACTTACATCATATTTCTTTGAACTTCGAATTTTGGAATCAACTAAAAGCTGTGCTGGATCTTGTTGATGTCTGAAAATAAACAGTTACACGAAATGCTACAGGAAATTTTAACACAACTTTCAAATCTATGTCAACACTTACAAACTACCAATTAATTTAGAAATCATAGAAAAAAATTTTAATGTTTCATAGATACCAAGGGATGTGTTTTCAAACATTTCTTTGTGATTAAAGATTTATCCTAATTTCTCACAAATAAATTTTCACCTGTCTAGAATGTATTCCCTCTTCCAGTCATGGCTCAGAAGAAGCATTTTGGCAAGTGAGGGAGGAATCTGTCAAACATAAACAATAATCTTGCAACAATCTGTGTAACACAGCCTGTAGTGTGCTAAAGATTTGCTACGGCAACGTAGCTTTGTTTGAAAACCTTTCATGGAACATAACAGAATTGTTATCATACTCATACTTCATGGTTACAACTAGTTAATAACATGAAACAAGACAATATTGACCTGCCCTAGTATATATATCAGGTAATATATATGGGTCACTAGGCCAATCACTGGCCAAGTATTGGTCTTTAAATGATATATAGGGTAAAGGAACAGTCTGATTAAAATCGAATGTGTTCCGTGGAATTTCAAAATATTGCCTATCGAAATTTGAACTCAATCTGTATAGGGCTTTCCTCTTCACACGGTCTTCCTGCAGCCACGCTTAAAAGGCTAAAGGTTAATCTACTTCCAACCAATTATCATGAAAAGGCCTCTTGCCAGAATTGAACCCAATACATCTCCTATTTACTAAACTCTGCTATCAACTATGCAACAGCAACCCCTCCCAATAGGCAGATATCTGAATGAACATTAAGTAAATAAAACTCACTTTCAAAGGTGTGCAGAGTGCTTCAATCTCTTCATTCAGGAGACGATCAACATCCTCCATTTGAAGAAGTTCATACTCAAAATACTCAGGATCATCACACTTCTTTGGTTTCTCAAGGTCAAGGTCATCTGTGTCATTATAATACTCATGCATGTCCTGAAAGTCATCATCTTCGTCCATTCCGTTAGAACCATCACTGTAGTCAGACTCGTTGTCCGAATTCTGACTTTTCATGTCAGAAGACATTGTGAGGCCTTGATGAGATCACTGTTGAAATTTCTGGAAAAGAACAGATTTCTCGTCTCAAAAACCTTTTTTTCAACTGAAAATGTTAACTTATTGAATGAATATTTAAATACCAATAACAACTTTTTTGTTGAATAAAAAAATTTTTATTGTGAATTCTGAGATAAAATAACATTTTAATCTCAAGTTTGTTTTTATTTTCATTGGAAGTTACTGATGAGATATTTACTCAAGGCTCTCTGAAAATAAATGTGGAGAAAATTCTGCCAACTCAATAGCAATAAAAATACACTCTGTTTTTCATTTTATTTGGCTATCAGTTATTAGTAGTGTTTGGAAATGACATTTGCCTAAGGGCAGGTTTAGTCTCATTAACCCCCAGTTTGATTTTCATATTTGGGAATTAACAATTAATTTTCATAAACATCCTCAAATGACCTAGATATCATGTCATTTTTTCAACACTTGGGTAAGAAAGCAGGTTCAGGGCCCATGAGCAAAGTAGGCAATGCATAAAAAGCAAACAAGAATGATAAAGCATATGTATACTGCAACACTGCACCAGCTGTGTAACAAGTTCTCAAACATCCGTCTTTAATCAATTTGTGTTTGAAGAAATCCATAATAATGTTACAAAAGAAATTGTCAGTCGTGTTAATTCATCTAAGTGTTTATTAAACCACATTGAAGCGTTGCATGGAAAGTTATTTGTAATTGATAAGGTACTCTTGAGAAACTGGCTATAATGAAAGGATTTGTATACAAAGGTAGCCCATCCCACATGTACCCGGAACTACAACTTGAAAAATATATCATATTTCAATCATTGAAAACATTATTCTATTTTTATCTGTGTACAAGGTTGAACCCTATATAACTAACATTCAGGTAGCTCAGAATAATTTAAATTAAGACATATATTACCCAGTTCATACACCTTTGTCCAGTGCCAATTTCCATTTTTGTTATAAAAAGCTTACATATAAGACATTCCAATGAAATATTTCTTGTATTAATGTTATATGTTTTTGTCATTAATATTTTTAAAATTATAAGCAAATTCACTATGAGATTTACTTCTATCAAACATGACAATAACCTATGCCAAAATTGTTCCTTATTTAGATATGCTATCAACATGAGTACATAAAAGTAGAAAAATGTAAAATTCACACAAGAAACGAAAAATACCAACTTAAAACCTTTCCAGCAAAGCTTTTCGAAACGCATTCATTTCTGGAGTCGACTGAGAACTCATGGATATAACCAATGTTCCTTCCAAGCTTGGACAATGTTCTTTCCTTTATGACTGTAGAGTTTCTCTTGTTACCAGTTATCACTGCTATTGCGTGTTTGTTTCACAAATAAGCTGTGTTTTCCTTCAATAGGGATGCGTTTCATTTAATTACGAATTATTTTCTATCAATTTCAATGTATTTGCTCCATAGGTGGCATGTGCTTGTAAAAACATTACAACAATTTGTCTTGTCTTCACAAAAATAAGATTTCTTTTTAAAAAAAAGGTATTAATGTAATCAAACAAGAGACAAATCTTAATTCTCTCAGGTCCCTTATATTCCTTGTATATTTGATTTGAAAAAGACCATTGAGATAAAACAGTTTTAGATTTTTCAAAAAACAACATGGCAGACAGGAACCTGATGGAAGTCACTTTAAAACATAAATTGAAAATCTAACAGTTGTGTCAAACAAACAAATATGAAAGGCAAAGGGAAAGACAGGAGAAATGAAATGTAATTCCACTAAATTTCTCTTCATGCTGAGGGAGAAATACAACAACATCCTCAGGTTCAAGTCTGGACTAGAAGGATGTAACCCCCCACTGACCCCTGCTTACTGAGGTGTTAAACTGGGGTGAAATGAACCGTGACTATCACTTGCTGTTGTCTGGTTGAAAATCATATGATCCAGAGTTAAACTAGTTAATTACGAATTTTAAGTTATATTCATAATGCCAAGCCAAATGTGAAATGAATTGAAAAATGTGAAAAAAAAAAAACACTGTCATATCTTACTGGTACTTAAAAAACTTGTCCAGAAAGTTTCAGTATATGAAAGGGCACTAATTCTTGCAGAAAGTCTGAATACAAAATGTAACAATATCATAGAAAACAGGGAGATTTTTTGGAAAATAACTTCTCATTGGTGTTTTTGAAAAAAATCCTTTCTCCTTCATTATGTTGTATGAGTGGAATAACAAGGTTGGCTTCTTATATACCTTATATGGATTCATGTTATTGACACCTACAGGGATTGGGAAAGACACCCTGGACAATGGGCCATGAAGCTATGATCAATAACTATTGGTCACCAAAGATCTTGTGATTACTCATTAGTTGACACAGAGTATGTTTCATGAATTTGTATGTGGCTCAGATAGAACCAAAATAACATATGATCTAAGTAAAGTTCAAATTGCCTGTTGTAAGTTGCATCTTTATCACTTTTAATGACGAAATTATGAAATAAAAAATGGCAATATGAATTTTAAGAGGTTGAAATTCAGCATCCCATTTACATTTGTACTAGTTAAATGACCTACTAAACAATATCAACCTATGTTCCTCGTTGTGTCTGTTAGAAATAAGTTTCAGAGATTATATTTGAGTCAATGGCACGCGCCATTGTCTGGTTTTCGATCATAAATCTTGACTAACTTCCTGTTTATTGTCACTATGCTAACTGATAGCCATTGAGAAGTTGCTTTTCAGAAAAAACCACTAGCTACTTGTCGATGAAATAATACCATTTATGAAGTTTGCCATATTAAACCCAAATTGACAACATACTCTGTGCCCCTTTAAGATACTTTCTTTGTTTTTATTCCATTTTTTCCTGACTATGTTTTGAATTCCTCAAATAGCAAAAATTAATAAGATACAAAAATGTTACTTCTCATATTTCCCCAGTTTATTGGGAGCAAATTATTTCCTTGTGTATTTCCCTAACATTTTTTAACCACTCAGATCAACTAAATAGCATGCATATAAAAATATAAAATAAATGAAAAAATGAAAACTGTATGGCTCTAAATAGGTCGAGTAGTAGTAACATAGGTCTTCAATAATTTTACTGTTTCAATCTCATCTGTAAATTACTGCAGTGAGGTAAGAAGCACTGTGATTTGACAATTACACTAGACAAACGAATATCATGATATTAAAACTTCATGATATAAACGAATCATTTCATTATTTACAAGAAATAATACTTAAAATAACGAAGTCAGAAAAAGACAATGCATTTTGTTTTGTTATATTTATTTATGAGTCACGGGAGAGAAGATGATTCGTCTTTTGACAATAAAATTCTTCGAGGGGACATTTCATACACTCCACGAAGTCCTTCTTTCCATATCAATTTGGAAAGTTAAGCTTACAGTTGTTTCAAAACCCATGGCCATTCCAGATAAATACGTAAAATAGACATGAACACAAACCTTTTCTTCCAAGAGGTAAACTGTGCCAATGTTTTCATGAAGGCCAACAAAGGGGAGAGTGAGAAAACGGAAGTGACGCACGTTTTAATATTACGTTTTATAAATACACTTTTATCATAAATATAAGATTTCACACACCGAATGTCGTCAGACAAATCATTTGTTGATAATAATTTGCTGTTATTGAACAAGAATTAATTTTAGATTTGAGCAGTGACAAATCTATTTTTAGAACTGGGAGACGGAAGTTTAGTATTCGAATGGAATTCTGGGAAAGCGGGAATTCCCCTTCCTTCAAAGCAAATGACACATGCTTGATGGCATTTGATATAAGAAATTCTAAGTAATGTACTTTTATTTTTATTTGAACCCTATGTAGCAACTGTTGCTTCTACTTTAATTATTAACTTGAAAAAGCTCTGAAAATGTTGTTTTTTTTCAGATTTGGAGGTGCCAGTGTCAGTGAATCTATTTCATTTCCACATTTACATTTAACAGGGTTTAATCTAGGCCAAATATATGCCCGTCGTAGGTAGATGATGTAAACAAACCTACGACGGGCATATATTTGGCCTAGGTTTAATCAACTATGGTTATTTTTTATTAACCTCCAAGTTATTGCTAAGTGTCTGAATAAGATAGACAGTCACGTCTTTGTCAAATAATATTATTAGATAATTGGACCACTATATAGTCTGTTGCACCAGATGCTATATATACATAAAGCAAGGATTTATATTGCATAAAGGTTATTAACCTAAGATGTTTGTCATATGACTTTTACGAAAGAAGTGTGAATTTTGTATTGCCCAAGCGAAAACATTATTTTCATAAAATTCATATGATAAACTTCCGAGTGCAATAATTTTTTTATTTCCAATTCTGTATTGCACAGAAGCATTCCGAAAATGGTCTTCTTCATTTGATATAGTTGGCTACACAGAGAATATGGTTTAATGAAGTCACAGATGACAAAATACGGTAACTCATGCTGAAACAATCCTTGCTAGACCAAAGTGATATTTGCACACCTGCTCATATTGAAAATATGTCACCACTTATGATTTACTCTACTCTGGGTAAAAATAGTATTCATACCTATCTATGTAACATATAAACAATGTACGACCAAGACTTGAAATGGAAATGGATCTGTCTAGAATTAGTTTATAAACCATTATTGAGCCAGGAAAATGGTTTAAATCATTTCCGGGCAGCTTACAGACCTGATGCCGATGTACCTTGTTTATATGCTATATAGGTATAAATACTTGTATGTATATTTTTAGTCTGGCGCCTGTAGTTGCTCAGTATGGTTCACTTGATAGTGACTGCCGAGTAAGGGTGCAACAAAACAACACACTCACGATATTATACACATCACGATATTGTGCTTACTGTAATATACATTATTTGATACACTTATATCAAAGGGAGGTCATTCTGTTTTAGTTTTGTTTTCAAGTGACAGCATCCTTTTTGCTGCCAAATACACTGAAGTGATTTCATTAATGTTGATACCTTCAAACTGATTTTACATCAAGAAGAAATAACAGTAACATGGTATTTCATTGTAGTGTTTCTTATTTAGATATGAAGTTAATTTCTATGTAGGCATACCTTGTATTGTAATTTGGCTGTCATATTCTAATACATTGATATTTCTGCATTGTTGCACCCATACCATTTTAAACGCACTAGTGCACACCAATATTTCTTTAACACAACGAATGCACAGATACTGCATATCTCTCGATATTATTCAAGATCCTCACTCAAGTAATCTACCTCGCAAGTTATTTAACAAATATTTACGTATTCAGGTAGTAAAGTTGATTTTTAAAGACCGGAAGTGTTTAATGTTACGTTACAATAAATCCGCATGAACTACGATATCGGAAATATTAAGATTTTGCTTATAACCAAAAAAGCAGAAACGGCAGCCACTTTGGTCAATCTAATAGCAATGCTAATTAAATCGGTTTATTTACAACATTGCTTTCATAAAACATAATTCATTCTTTGTTCTCAGTTCAGAGTTCAGGTAAATTAAACAGCTGCACATAATAATAGTTCAGCCGCTTTCAACTGTCTATAATTTATCCGTTTTGTGCACAGCTAACCTTAGATTTGTTATATGTCCAAGCCGACAGCGGCTGTCTAAATTTTTTCATTGTTGATTGCAGGTCAATTGTAAAGAATTTTAAGTATTTCATTGCATCTATAGAAAGCTTATTAAGTGATTGCATAAGTCCTCTTGAACCTTAAAATAGCCAATTTAAACCGTAAAAGCGTGCACTAGTGCCTTTAAGGCATGGCCAGACTTCGTGTTTAGCTCCCTTGTTAGGTTATGCTGCACATAAATAAGACTGGGCTGTCCAGATGGCAGTTATTTATACTTGTGAAAAATTTCTGAGGTGATTTTCATCGTTGTCTATTTATTGTTCTTGAAAACTAAGCCCAGGCCAGTATAATAGCTATTGTTACCCAACCAGTAAATCAAATGTTAGATAACTTGACCTTGTAACAATGTAAATATATTTTGAAAATATTTAGGCCTAAGGTCCAACGAACTACTAGTATTTAAAAATTTCCTTTTACATTGTATAAAATAAGCATGAAAAGTTTACAGTCCAAAAGTGTGTAATGTCAATTATTGGTAAAAGTGAATTAAAGCCACCAAAATTCTCCAACCTGGCCAAAAAAGGTAACAACGTTACAGACTTGCAGGAGGGCCTTATTTAAAATTGCCTTTGCATTGCCTAGAATCATTCTCTAAGATGTCAATAACTGGCCTTTGAGACATTCAACAGTATGACTTACATTTAAAGCTCAGTAACAAAGTACAAAAACTTATTGACTTTTTGACACATAGACACAAGATATATCTCCATCTGACGTTGTGCTACTATCATTTCAAACTAGATTGTACACATGTGGCAGTTTTGCGATGACGGTCAAGATTTAGGTTTTCTCCACAGTTATGACAATTTTGGTATTGTCATTCACTAGTAGCTATTTAGACATGAGAATATGGCATCTATAAAGGATCTGTCAAGTGTTTTTTCTTTTTTCTTAAATGGCAAGTAAACAAGTTCATTTCACAGCTTTATTATTTGGTATGTTTCCGTAATCAACCTAATCAAAACCCTTTCACCCCTAAGAAATCAGTTACAAAACATTATTGAGCCTAATTTCAGGCCACTGCCTATTATCTGCCCAAACATGATTAAAAGTACAATCTCAGTTTGAAATCCTTTACTCAAAAAAATGTCTATACTTTTGGACCTGGTTTTAAGTGGTGTGTTTGCTATAAAACATTCCTTCTTAAAAGGCTAGAATAAGAAACAGATACTAAGTAAGTTTGAATGCCTTACAATTTTCTGACTCTGTTGTTTAAATGGTGACATTTCAGATCATTGTAGCGGTTACATAAAAGTGTATATAAATGAATATTTGGTTGTTTGGAGTATTCAAAGTTATTTTCCATTATTATTTTCAGATCCTGATTGATGTTGACATGAAATTTCATCAGCATCATTAGTATTGGAAGTTCATAGGAGATGTTTTCAGCACTGAGTAAAGTTTATGGTTATTTTTTCGGTCAAGAAGTACATAGTGATGAAGATGAATTTGTTGATGAAGATGAAGAAAATGAGGTTCAAAATATATGGCCAGATTCAGCATTTATTATTGAAGAACAAGAAATTGACGCTTTAAATATCAAATACCTCGATGGCACAGTAACTCATCTTTTCAGTGGACAAGGGCTGATTGATGGTGAAATTTACTTTTCCATCAACGAAGTATCAGGCCCAACAAAACCCAAAATTGGTGACTCAGTGCACCTTGTTGCTAAGCAACTGCATGAAAACGGTGTTTGGTATGCTGAAAATGTTTCAATTACTTCCCAAACATGGGAGGAAGAAAAAGATGAAGAAGTTGAAGAAAAATCAGCATTTATTGGAAGAATAACACATATGACAAATGATCTTTCACTTATAAATGGTGACGTCGAATTTGAAATTGAAGAATGTGTTGAGAATTTCAAACCAATGCGTGGTGACTTTGTCACTGCTGATTTAGAAATTTCAAAACTCTCTGAAGATAATGAAAAGAAGATAGCTTTCAATATTAAACCTTTACGAACATGGACGTTTAACGGGGAGATCAGTGCTTGTATGCATGATCACGGATATATTAATGGAGAGGTGTACTTTACTTTGGATGTTTGTGTCAACAACTATCAACCCAGAAAACGAGACAGAGTCAAGGTGATTGCCCTAGAAAGTCAACAGGGAAAATGCTCATGGCGGGCTACTCACGTTGTGCCATGTTCAAGTGATGAGGGTCGTAGGTAGGTTGGAATGTCACTCGTTTTATTTATGAATAATCTACTTTGTACTTTTGTATTGAATCAATAACTTTGTCATTGTTATTTGATAAAGATTATATAGTATTAGAGTGAATAGTTGGAAAACCAAATTTATTAAGATGAAACAAAAAAATTTTTATAAAATGATTTCTTCCTTTAATACGAGTTTTGACTTTATGGTGTAAATGCTAGCACTGTAATCAGTGCAATCATAATTGACTTATAATAACAATGTGGATATCTACACCAAAAGTCACACTCTTGCAATGAAGAATAGGTGAACTTTAACTCATTCATCTAACCAACTTCTAATGGCTTTTTTTTCCCATGGAAATATGATCTATGTTGACATCTTGACCAAGGCTGAGGGTTGACCATAAATGTCACAGGTCCTGATTTATGAATAACATTTTTGGCACTTAGCATACAATAAAAGACAATTCCTAAGCTGAGGGATATAAATGATTCTGTACTTTTGTTTACTATATGATAAAGATTTACATTTTTTGTTTTCCCTGATAGGTCGTCCAATCAGAACAAGGGTCCTCGTTACCAACCAGCTGGTGGGGAAGGATGGGTCATTCCAGGTCAAAGACCACAGAGGTCAGAGTTCAAAGTTCAGACACACAGTTTGTAGACAAATATCATCAACATTTAAATGCCTATTTTGCCATGCATTTTTTGAATGAAATTAATGCAAATACATAATGCATCTTATTTTAGTGACATGACTATGATTTTTTGCAATATTTACATTTAAATAGAGTATGATGAATTAGAATTGAGAAAATGAGGGAAAGATTTTTGTTGTCAAATTTATTATTCAAACAGTGAAGTATCAAAACAAATCTGTGAAGAATAATTTGATGACATCATCGATTGTGATAAACAGGTTCCCGTCATTTATGAAGCTCCCCCACAAGCTGCCCCAGTTCCCAGTTCCTGAAAGTCTGCGAGACTGTGTGTGGAGTGATGGGGAACTTACCACAGTGGCACCGGAATTGGCTCAGGTAGGTGATTCTTATTTGTTGTGTTGATATGCTCAATAGTGCCTGTTATGCTAAAAAACACAGGGCTCATTTGATTTTGATGACTTTGAGAATAGTTTTACAGCAAACCTTTGAACTTTTCAGCATAACAACGTTTATGACAAGGTTCTCAGCACTTTATCTCAAGAACTGTTGACCAGATTACTGTTACACTTTGCACCAAGCTTCTTATTTAGATTACGTAGGTTCTAGTTGTATTTGGTGACCTTGGCCTTATTTTTAAGGTTAAAGCAAAAAATGCATGACAATTGTTTATTTTCATGCATGTCATATTCTTCCATCTATCTGCAGGTTTTGACAAGAGACAATTACATACAGAGATTCTCTACCCTGCTTCACTTGGAAGAGATTCAACTGGAGATTGACATCAGGATGTTCGACTTGCATAGGGTATGTAGTCCATGTCAAGTATTATTCCTTATTACCCATATGGTGAAACATAAGTAGTAACATATCTTCCATATGTGCATATATCACTTTTGCCTAGCAATGATTGTTTCAGCGAGAGTTCCTGTTGTTCATCACCTATGACATCATGAATCGATGGTTTGTAACGTTGATGGCCATGACAAGGGAAACAGCCTGTTTTCTGAATATTTCTGTGCCGCTGAATTTATTTAGAATCAGTTATAAAGAAATCATTATACTCAGAAATGTGCCATATGAATCAAATGTGTGAAAATCACTGGATTAATAAATACAAATGTACACTTTGTAGTTTTCTTTTGCCATTTTATAACATCATACCAATGTTTATGGAAACACATTTCTGTAATTTTATTGCCTTTTGATAAAATAGTCAGTCTTCCTCTTCTCAAGTGAACCTCTCAAGTCTTCTACACACATGAAAACTGTCAATGCAGAAACTGCCTTTTTGTCAAATTCAATGGCAAATTAAACATGGCCTATACAAAATGTTATCACAATATGGCTGCCTTACTTTATAAACATAAATGAAGTTGTCTCCTGTTGGTGACCAACCAGGTGTGTATGCGGCGATGTGGTGAGTTCCTTGGTCTACAGGTGCCTGGTCTTGCTGAGGGAAGACCTTCCGTGCTTATCGGGGACAAGATCATCCTAACAGACCCAGGAGACCCAGACGGACCATGTTATGAAGGCTTTGTTCATGAGGTAATGCTGGTATATATATATAACATAGCACAAAGCAACCTAAGCTAAAAGGATGGAGGTTTCAAAACCTTTACCTTTTTATTTATGTTCAAACCATTCCTAAGTGGTTGAATTTCAGGAATCAGAAAACAACATTTGCCTAGGTAGGAACTAATCATAGGCATATCATATTATAGGCCTTATTACTCAAGATTAAATGTTGCAGTTGAATATTTTTATCATTATGTAACCACAGGCCAACTATTGTACAATCAATCTTTCATTTACTAGAGCTGATACACTTGTTTATACTAATTGTTCAGGAAACCAAGAATAAAGTGTTTCTCAAGAACTTAATGTTTTTGTACCTGGAAAAAATAAAGATTTTAATACTTCATATGAATTGTTTCAAATTGTATGTTTCTGAGGCATTGTAATATATATATCAGATAGTGAATTGTCTGTTTTGTCACAATACTAATAGAAAATAATCTTCAACTGATAACATTTTCATTGTTGTTTCAGCTTCACAGCGACGAAGTGCTGCTCAAGTTTAACGCTGAATTTCAGGGGAGATACAACGGGGAGGACTATAACGTGGAGTTTACCTTCAACAGGTGAGAACTTGTTAACCCTTTCACTACTACAGGCCTGTATTAGTCTCTGATTTATTGTGGGTGAAAGGGTTAAAGAGATAACCTGTAATTTTGCAACATTTACAAGTGAATATGGAAAGAGTAATCTTAAACAATCAATTGAAAACTTGTCAATCTGAGCAAAAGGTATCTGGGTTACTGGCTGTTGGGCTGGTCTTGCTCAATCCCGGTGAGATATATTTAAATTAGTTGAGTGGTTGATGAGATACGTAGCTCCGTTACGCTGCACAATATGCATACATGTGTTTCTCAAACAAAGATGTCCAACTGACCAATTGTCTAACATTTGTTCAATCTATCTATTTATATGGTGAACTTGTCCATAGAAAAATAACACTGCCATCACTGTTTGTTTTTCTCTCTCTTTTAATTTTTGTTAATAATACAATCTTTAATGAGATGTTGAAATAATAAATCATACTTTTTCTGTGTCTGTAGAACCTCACTACGACGCTGTCACCAAGCTGTTGCACTGGCTGTTAAAAGACTTGGGGATACAGGTAAATTTGTTACTCTAAGATATCAATACTTGAATAAAAACAACAGTAATTCTTGTTTTTCTATTATGCATTTAGACAATTGATTTTTAAAAATTGGTGTGCTTTCACCCAAAAGTTCTTGAATTCTTTAATAAACAATTTAATGATTAAATTAGAATTTTATATATTTTCAAGTCCTAATTCTTATAGTTTTCATTTTAATTTTCAATAAAGAGGGAAGTTTTTTTTGCAGTTTTGTTTCCGCAGTCAGTTGACACAAAGCTACCTCAAATTCAACTTAAAAAGTCAACAACAGGAAGTGATGTCATCAAACTTCCTTCAAGCTATGTCGGGGCTGGCAGCTCACAACCTGTCCCAGAATCCAACTCAGGAGATGATTCTAGTCAGACAAACTTCCTGTCAACCATTAATTCATGGACAAGGGAACAGATAAAGTTTGTCAACACACGACTCAACGACAGACAGAAGGCAGCAGTGATAAAGATTCTACTGGGACAGAGTCGACCTGTGCCTTACGTTATATTTGGCCCTCCAGGTAACATGCAGCAACAGCTGATATTGTTGTCATTCCTTCAGATTAACCATATAAAGACAAGAGAAAGTGATTTTTTGCACAGTTCATTTAAAAACGATTGTGATAGTTTCAAATTTTTGTTAATAAATGGTCAAATTGAATAACATTTCCAAAATAAAAACAACCATCAGTGATCAAAGGCAAGTAACTCAGGTGAGAACAGTTCATACCACTTAATAATATTTTATTTATCCTCAGAATTTTACGTGGCATATTTCTCCTTGAATGAAGAAAATGGTCATCGTGTTAATGCAGGAAAATTTGGGGTAATCATAAGTCAAATAACAAGGATAAAAGTGTTATTTCTAAATATATGTCTATTGCTCACAAGTCATTATAGCTCAGATGAGTTGATCATTAACTAAAACACCTGTTTTGTAGGCACAGGTAAGACAATGACGATGGTGGAGGCGATCCTGCAGGTGTACTCACAGATCCCGTCAAGTAGAATAATAGCTGCCACGCCCTCCAACAGTGCCGCTGATCTCCTGGTGGGTATCTGCCTCAGCTTCAGAGCATCCTGGGGGGTTCTGGACCAGCGGAGACCAAAACGCAATTCTTTCATTATCCATAACACAAAAAACTATTTTCTCTGTAATAATAGAATACACTTAACTCACCGCTGATCCAGAACTCCCCATTTATACCTACTACATTTTCTCATTTTGAAACAATATATGATGTTTGGTCATCTGTACAAAGTACCAAATTTTCTTATTTTATTTTGTCCAGTTGTTTTTAATGTTTTTCTATTTCAGTTTTGTTTTGATAACATAGTTTTCATTTAAACAGTCTTCAAAATTATACTTACATGATTACATCATTATATTTAAACAATGTACATATCAAGTTTGATCCAGCCGAGTTTAAATATTAGATGTCAAGTTATATCTATTCTAGAGAATTTATTTTTTCAAATCTTCTTATTCAATGTAGATGATTGCTGATTTGGTCAATTGTGTACACTATTATGCTATTGATAAATAATGCCAAGGGTTTGGTGCAGGCTGAGAGACTGATAGAGAGTGGAGTGTTGAGGGAGTCGGATATTGTCAGACTGAACGCTTTCAACAGAGGCGTAGAGGTAACAACTCTAACATTCCAGAGAATAATCTTCTAAATCAACTGTATACTATTTGACAATCTTTAAAAGCTTTGAGATTGGCTAAGACTCTTTTATCAGAATAATAAATGGAGGATACTAAAGGACCATCAATTTAATACTATTTATATTAAACAAGTTAATGATTAAAGTATAAAACGAGCAGTATTATGACGTCATACGTGCAGTGGTATTACACTGCAGTATGTCACTCGGGCGAGTAATATTTACATTTACCAGTTTGTTTAGTATCTATGTGGCAAAACGAAATCCAAATTGACATCACCACTATCAAGGTCCCATTTCTTTGACATCCTTTTGGCACGATCATTAATTTTGATAAATCTCTCATAAAATATCTAAAATTCATTTGCCGCTGATATTAATATGACACTGATATCATCTTTTTTATTTTTAAAACATATCTCTGATTTTCTTATTCTAGAATATTCCAGAAAGCATAGAGAAGTATTGCCGCTATGGCGATGACCTACAGGTCATATCGCGATACAGGATTGTGGTGAGCACATGCAACTCTGCAGGAAGTCTCTACACGCTTGGTCTAAAGCCTGGTCACTTCACTCACGCATTTGTTGATGAGGTGAGTTGGAATGAATATAAGAATCTGAACTTAATACACATTCTTTGTCTCATTATCTCCAAACAAATTCTTCTCTGTTATGTCTATGGAACTGCTGATCTAGGTCTTCCAGCTGTGAAGAATCCCGCTTGATGAAGTAAACCATCCTGCTACATCAGCGTATTTGTCTCTGCGTAGCTCCATCATATACCCTGATATCCTTTGGCCTAAAACGCTTGTATCGCTAAATATAGCAAGCCAATGAAATGACTCGCATTCAGCAATAGCGGCACCACCTGGATGAGAGTTCAAACAAATGTCAATGTAGGCTATTAATAGCCATGAGTAACCAACCGTAAGTGATACGAGCGTTTTAAGCCAAAGGATATCAGGGTATATGATAGAGCTAGGTGGAGACAAATAAGCTGATGTACCAGGCTGGAAGTAAAGATAATTGTACCAAAATAATTGTTGTTTCGTATCTAGCAGTCTGTCTTGTTGTGTTAATATATAGAAGACAAGAGCTCCCTCATCTCTGTGTAAATGAGTTTAGATTTGTGAAACATATCCATACTTTCTCCATTGTTTCTCCTCCACAGGCAGGACAAGCTACAGAGCCTGAGTGTCTGGTTCCTCTTGGTCTGGTAGCTGGAGCAGATGGCCAGGTTTGTACAGTATATTTGAATAATAAATCAATTACATAATATTGGTAATTATTATCATAAATTCCAAATTGTACTTGTACCTGCTTATATTCCTCTTAGATCCAAGGTTATGTTTCGATTTCACCCTTTTCCCTTTCAGCTAAACCTCAATCTTTCCTTAGTTACATTACAGGATCATGTCTTGTAAGAAAAATCATTTGATTCATTTCTGCACAAGACAATTATCATCATTGTTATGTTTAATTTAAGTCAAAACAAATCGTTTGTTTAATTTTCTTTACAAAATGAATCTTTAACTAAAATTAGAGATGAGAAGATCGTCAAGTGTTCCTCAGATTTTAATAACAATAACCTGTGATGCAGATAGTATTGGCTGGAGATCCCAAACAACTAGGTCCAGTACTCATGTCCAAGTTTTCCAAGATGTATGGACTAGAGTTGTCTTTCCTTGAGCGACTGATGGAGAGGTCTCTGTACATGCGTAATGAGAGAATATTTGCAGATCACGGAGGATTTGATTCCATGTTGGTGCGTAGTGAAAGAAAGATCTTTAAATTTTAAAATGTCATAGTTTAGAAATATTCATTAGTTTAAAAGATCATTGCCCTGTAAGTTAGTTATGGCAGTAGAGTATTTAGATTTATTTTCCATTGAAATTTTCATCAAAAAACCCCAATCCTCAGTCAAAAATCTTCGAAATTCATATTTAACTCTTACATCAGTTTCATTGATTGTTTAGTTCAGAGAAACAGCAAACAGGTGAGAAGTTTCAAAATTAGATAAAAGTATTCCTTTTAATCAAGCCATAATTTTTAACCTTAAGTTGTTATGTTGTTGTCAGGTGACAATGTTGATCAACAACTACCGGTCACATCCAGCTATTCTGACCCTGCCATCCAGACTCTTCTACTATGACCAGCTGACAGCTGTAGCAGACCCAAGTCTCACACACTCTCTGTGTGCCTGGAAAAGGCTGCCACAGACCGACTTCCCAGTCATCTTCCACGGGATCAGGGTAGGTAATGATTCGTTTGGTAGACAGGTAACTCATGTTCTTCTTGTCATGTTAAATCACTGTTATCTCCGCAGGGTCAAGGTAGATAGCCCATATTCATGTACAGGTAGGACATTAGCTATGTTTGATTGGTAACCTGGCGAACTATCCGGCGTACACCGCCGGAAATGACGAAAGCGGTGAAACACTTTATTGACAACTGCGTACACCTCAGGAGCACGCCGGTTTTGCCAGTTTGAAATGACAGGCGAACCCGGCGTTCAAATGGCAGACAAATATTTCCATTGCGACTATTCTACAACTATTTTATGGTCATCATAATTTTTTTGAATAACAACTAAAATTAATTTAATTGTCAATATGTATGATTATTAAAGACTATCCATAACTTGATAGTGACATTTTAAGTCAAATTTCAAAATATATGAAAAATATTTATATCATATAGATGAAATGTATTTTAAAACTACTCTCAAGTATGATGTATACTGTGTATACTGTGTATACTTGATTCAACTTGTACCTGTTACTGACTCGGCGTACGCCTGTTCCATGCCCCTGGGTACGCCTGTTCCATGCCCCGAATATACGCTGCTTCAACAAATCAAGCATAGCCATTGTCATCCTCTGATTGTTCAGGGTTGGTTACTCTTATCTTTCACAGAGTAACGGTAGGTAACTCTCATCTTTCATTCAGTCAGTTTAAGTCACTTTCATGTCCAAATGGTCTGGATAGATAATTCCACCCCTCCTTGTCATCATCCATGTAAGGCTAGGTGACTCTTGTGAAAGAAGGAATGAATATTTTTTGGTCAGACCATGTATCATTTGGGGGCTGGGGATGGTAATATTTCCACTTACGATTCTTACATGACATGTGAAGGCATTAACTATTGTCCAGGGAGAAGACATGCGAGAGACAGACAGCCCGTCGTGGTTCAACCCGATGGAGACAGTACAAGTGGTGCAGTATCTCCAGAGTCTTCTCAACAACTCCGCCCTTAATCTCACGGTGGA
The DNA here is from genome assembly GCA_921293015.1 of Phorcus lineatus. Lineage (NCBI taxonomy): Eukaryota > Metazoa > Mollusca > Gastropoda > Trochida > Trochidae > Phorcus > Phorcus lineatus. Next base: position 37,800,058 of record OV121086.1, on the reverse strand, counting down.
GGATGTTGGGATCATCACACCCTACCGGAAACAGGTGAGACTGGATATCACTTGTTGCATTTTAAGTTACATAATACTGGACCAACCTCCTCAACAAAGCAACCCCCACCAGTCTCTATCATGGCTAATTCAAGCCTTGTTAAATTACTCCAAAATTTGTGTTTTGTGGTCTGCACTCTCATCTGCAATGAGTAGCAACCTTCAGAAGATTTTGGAATGGAATATCAAGTACAGCTACAGTAGACTGAAAAAAAGTTGACATTTTACAGAAAGGCTTCGATGAACAAGTGATTTGGACAGGCAGATTTTCATGTCTTTCATTTGAAGTTCAAAACAAAATAAGTTACGGATAATGGAATTTGTTTTTGTTTTACTGATATTTGTCGATGAATGGTCTGATCATAATTTTTATACATATGTTTCTTATCCTTTTGTCCAGTTTTGTGACGCATTTCCTCCTAATGTCTCTGTCCTTTGCAGTTAGAATCATTTTGGGGTTTCCCCTACAGTCTCTCAATGAAATATCATAAATGTAGTTTTTGTAAGCAAGACTTGACAGAATTTTTTATTAGGAACATCAGGGATATTTAACTAACTGCTCTTGTGACAAGTTACTCAGTTTGTGATACCAAAACCATCAGCAATGTAGTCTTTGTATGGATTTCTATCATCGCCCTTTCAAGTCATCTGACTCATTTTCACATTATTCTATGAGACTTATAACCTATTATTCTCGCCCGTGGAAGATACTGCAGTGTAAAATCTATACAGCAATATTAAACTAGTGTAATACTGCTGCAGGTATGACGTCATGATATTGTGTGGTTGACGTCTCAATGTTGGCACCGCCGTCACAATGGCGGCCAAATCGCGGAAATGTTTCGTTCAGTATGCTTTCGGCATCATGCTTGACTACTGAGGTCAAGAAATAAACAGAATACTGATATTCCTTTAATTTGATACTATTGTTATTAAACTCATTAATGATTTGGTATCAAACTTGCTTTCGCTTGTTTTATACTGAATCATTAACTCGTTTAATAAAAATAGTATTAAATGGAAGGTCGTTTAGTATCCTCTATTCAAACCTTGTTTGTCCTGGACCCTCCAGGTTGAAAAGCTGCGTCTGCTGATGGAGAAGTTTGACGTGGAGACGGTGAAGGTCGGGTCAGTGGAAGAGTTCCAGGGTCAGGAGAGACCAGTCATCATCATCTCCACGGTCAGTGTTATACCCATCATAACCCACTCCTTCTATGCCATTTAGTTAACAAATGTATCTATATTATGTTTAAGTTTATATTACCTGCAGTAATACAATGCCTATTATATATTGGTTTGAGTTCATTGTGGGTTTTAAAGAGCCACTCCGGGAGTTGTTGGAGTCATACATGTATATGCCAAACTTAATCAATGGTGCCATTTGATCGCGAAGTATCGACTGTTACCAAAAAGACACATTTTAAAGCTTATTGTTTTTTTACAGTGACAATATGAAGGTAGAACGTCGCAATTATGATCGAAAACAGGACAGTGGCGCGCGTCAAATAGTCAAACGTAATTTTGGAGACTTATCTAAAATAGCCAGGTGGGCAGTTAGGAGTTGATAGTGTTTGTTAGGTTATATAACTAGTATCCATGTATATTGGATGTGATATCTACACCTCTCTGCATTTATAAGGCTGTTTTTAAATTTTCATGCAAAACCAGTATTTGACATATGTATGTCTTTTGGACATGAAAAGTTAAGATGTTTTGATTTTATATCACCACATATGACATTTAGGTTCATATCAAAGGTAAATGTTATGAAAATCACAGAGCGGCTCTTTAAGATGATCATCCTCAGAGTGATGCCTGAACCACATTCACTAACTGTACCAACAGGTTATCTACTTAAGCACAAAAGCTTGTTGATGATTTGTTTTATTGCTGATAGGGTGATAAAAAAAATTACTATTTTTTTATCTGATAATTTTCTCCTTCAGCTCTTTATAGTTCAGTCAAGGAAGTGCACGTTTGTAGATATTCAGTTTCATTCTTAGATATTGAACTTGATAGAACTTGGTAGATGAAAAAGAACCAATTCTGTGGATCTTCATTTCCTTTTTGCAATAAATACCACTGTAAGTATAGATACAAATATCTCCAAATAGCTAGAGGTTGTGTATAAAAGAAGATTGCAAACTTGCAAATTGTCAATTCAGATAGAAAATATCAAACTGTTACCACTACCAGCCCTGAAGGAGATACCTTACTTTGTAGGTTACCTAGCCGGAATGAAAGTAATCAACTTGAACTGCATTTGCTCATGGACCTTGCATTAACCCTACAGACGGGCATGTTAATGTAAAGGAATAACTTGTTAGAAATCATTGAGGGGCAAAAGTGACATAATTGTTTTTTGGGCTACCATATTTCTATCTAAAAGCAATTGTCCTGGTAAACAAAGTCTCATTTTACATCATCATGGCTGACTTCAGCAGTGGGAATAATATGATTCAAAATGGCCGGTAAACTCTCTCACACAGGTCAGAGCCAATGAGAAACTAATTGGCTTTGATGTAAGACACACGCTGGGTTTCCTGAGCAATGCCAAGAGATTCAACGTATCCATCACACGGGCACAGGCGCTGCTGATAATAGTCGGCAATCCTTTCGTTCTCTGTCAGGTCAGTTTATTCAGACTTCTAGTTTCCATGGAATCATTATCATATGCCGTTTTGTGCTGGCAAAAATTCTCCTCGTCAAATTGATAACATCTTTTTTACATTATTTGTTTTTGATTTAATATCATTGTACCATTCCATCCTTAGATTTATATGACGATAAAAAAAATTTCAAATTTGATCCTTTTAAACCTTAAAGTTAATCAAGGCAAAAAAGGCTTTCTAGATTTCTAGCTTGACATTAGGTAACTTCATGAGAGAAATAGACTCTGTATAGTTCATGATCATGTAAATTTCTTGCTTCAGGATGACAAGTGGAGAGCCCTAATAGAGTACTGTGTGGAAAATGGAGCATATGTGGGATGTGAAGTGCCCGACTTCTCAACATACACGCAGGGGCTGGACTTACCAGACGATCCTCGTCTCAGGGATGAGAGCCAGCACGATGGATGTCAAGGTCATGACACTGATTAACAGAACAGATATTCCTGATTTTATCCATATCATCCAATTATATGAAAACACATGGGTCATGAGATGATCCAACAAGGGTGGATTTCTGTGCTGGATTTTATTCATATCATAATATAAGTGTGTCACCAGATAGTCTGTAGAAAGCTGAATACTGAACAAGAAGGAACCGCTGATGACCACACGTCACAGCAAAAGGTTTCTTTTTTAATGTGCTTTTGACAGTTAAAGATGTTGATAGTGGTTGCTGCGAAAGGTTTTGTTTTTACAGAAAAAGGACTTCTGAAAGGTGATTCCTGACAATGGTATTAATGTGAATGGTGTTGATAAATATAGAATACAGAGCAAGGTGATGTCAAAGATAAACCTGTAGAGTAGTGATGGCAAACAAAGGTAGAGCCTTGAAAGATGATGTCACAGGTGAAACTGTGACAGATGATGCCAAATGTAAAACTGTGAAAGATGATGTCAAAGGTAAAATTGTGAAAGATGATGTCAAAGGTTAAACTGTGAGAGATGTCAAAGGTTAAACTGTGAGAGATGTCAAAGGTAAAACTGTGACAGATGATGTCAAATGTAAAACTGTGAAAGATGATGTCAAAAGTAAAACTGTGAAAGATGATGTCAAGGGTCAAACTGAAAGATTACGTCAATGGTAATATTGTGATAGATGATTTTAAAATTAAAATGTGAAAGATGATGTCAACGGTAAAAGTGTGAAAGATGATGTCAAAGGTTAAACTGTGAAAGGTGATGTCAAATAACAGTAAAACTATGAAAGTTGCTGTCAAACTAAAGACAAACTGTGAAAGTTGATGTCAAACACAGGTAAGGAAGAGTAACCCTGAGGTTGGAATTCATCATCAGGAACCAAAGTTGTCAGTAAAGCCAATGAGAGACAGACTTTCCTGTAAAGCTGATGTTGAACAGATGGCACTGTGAAACAAACTTGGTCAGTTGGATGAAAGCTGATGCATTATAGTGTGGATGTATTTCAATGAAATGCAGAAATTTCAAATCAAATGGGATCAAATGCAGTGCTATAAACTGACTGATTAGCTCCAGCCAATGCTTGCTAGTTTCACTTCAAAACACAATGACAATAGAAGAATTGAGTTTCTCCCTGTAAACATCATAGCTGCCTGTTGAGTGAGACATATTATCATCAACTTGAACGTCTGTCAACCAAAGAAATTTTTTCACCTCACATTTTGATTTTGAAGGCAGCATTAGAACTTGAATAACCTGCTCAGTATGGATGCATGGAAAATCAACCTACATAGAATGATGGAAATATGTTTTCACTATAACTGAAACCAGTTTCATTGATATTGCTGTTCACATGAAGCCTTCTAGATAAACCGTAATTTCGATAACATTCTCCAAGAGCCTATATTTTCAGATCACCTTAAAGTGAGACTGCGTCCATGATAGAATTAAGACTCATCGTTATCAACCCAAGCTAATTAGTTGCCGTAGTGTAGCTCAATAGCGGCAGGCTAATTAGCCCTGTTTGATAACGATGAATGTCATTTCTATTATTGACACAGTCTAGCTTCGTCACTTCGAGTTCGGATTCTATTAATATCGAACTGGTAAATCATACAGATATACAGTATAAAGGTATAATCCTTAAGAAAGGTTTTATTGGCCAAAATAAAGATTATTTGTGGTGAATATTTTATACAATGTGGTACTACGTCTGGTAAGAGAAAAATCAAGTTAAATCCTAGATTACAGGAGAATCAATTGACATCTTTTTACCTAGCATCTATTTGAGATCTTGGCGTCTTTTTCTCCAAACAGTCATGTCGCAACCTTCAATTTGAGACCAAACTTTTTTTCAAGACCTGGCCTAAAAATCAAGGAAATATGGTAGGCTTCAGACATGTATTTTCTGGGACGTTCAGGGATTGCTGGACGTAAGCCAGTAGCGAGTCTCAGGTATTCATTTCTTTAATAAGTGGTGATTCCTATATATTGGTCACTCGGAAAGGTTTCATGCAGTTGTTTTTTTAACACCTTAGTATCAACATTAGGATTTATATCAGTGTCTCCCTGAGAACTTTTATTTGTTTCTTATGATTTTATGTAATGTTATATGGCCTTGGATTCAACAAGATCACATGATCATTTCAATTCCTTTTGTGTTTAATTTTGTTTAAATGAAATTCAAGATATTTTATTGTCGTATACCGTCCAATTTTTTTTTATAAGATTCTGTTTTCATTTCAAGTTTTGTTTTTCATATGTTTCCTTGAAAATTAGATACATTACATTCATGTCACAGTTCTTTGTGTTTCACATGATTTCGTTTCTCTTTCCTTGTTATTGGTAAATACAAACAAATCGTTTCTCTGCAGAAATAAAAAAATGCCAATCAATGGTCAATATTCAGTGTATGTGGCTGTACATAACATTGTATGACCCATAAGACAAGCATAGCTGTGTGATGTATTTGTACATTAGCATTTATCTCTTTTCCTGGCAAACATTTTAAGTTTCCTTATCTCCTCTTCTATGACATGATAAAATAAATGTAAATGCATACACCGGAATAAACCAACACACTTGCAAACCGTGTCTTCAAAGCTGCAGTTCCATGTATAAAATTAGTAATAATTAAATTAATTAACTCAAAGTATATAATAAGACTAAGACAATATAATAATAATATTTTGGCACAAATGAGTGTAACCATGGCTCTTGCTTTACGAAAAAACTCATTTGTGAAATTTATGATACAGTTGCCAAACTGGTTTTGTTGTTGAGGTGATATCGCTCTCAATTTTCAAAAAATCAAAAGAATATAAAAAACAGTCTGACATTTTTCATGACTCTAAGGTAAGGGTACAGAGGGGGGAAATAGTTCAATGTTTCATTTAAATCACAAAACTATTAGGTTCAAGGAATCCCTTTACATTGCAGTTCAGAGTAGAGATTATAGCAACCATTCTGCCTGGTTTTCATGAACATCCTGGGAAATGCCATGCTGTTGAAGTCAGGATCTTCTACTAAGCCAATATGAACGGAGTAGAAACAAATTCTGTTGATTTAAAATGCTTTGGTGATGGTGATATTAATGTAATGATGTAACTTAATTCATCCCAATTTTGGCAATAAGCAGGTCTTGTCTGTGATAACGATGGTCTAAGAATAGGTAGCATGGATTTACTACTAAAATGAAAGAACAACAAAGAAAAATCTTTCATATATGCAGTTTATTTACAGAAAATATATGAAATTTAACAAAATATCTGTATCTTGGCATTCATTGCTGTAACAACACATTCCATTGCCATATATTTTATACATATTTGAACTGGCAAAGTCATGATGACCAAGATAAGAGACCTCATAGAATTGGAATTCAAAATGAGACTAACATGATAGAGAATGCTTGCCAAATCTTGGTAGATATTTTGTCAGTCAATCAAGCAGCCTTTTTCAATAAATTATTTGTGATGAATGTAAAATTTTTACATTTTATGTTTAGTCAAGAATGAAAATGAGATTAATAAGATCGCTAAATGAATCCTTGTAAAAACTTAGGCAACATTGTAAATATACTGTAATCAACCTAGCAAATACAAGTAATTAATGGGAATCGCTGATTAGGAGACCGTCATGTGGTGACCCTTATTGAGAGATTGTCTCACATCCATGTTGCAAAAGCAAGTGGATTTTGGAGGGTTTTTTCTTTAAAATAAAGTATTCAATTGAAATAAAGACTAGCTTTGGTCACATTAAGACTGTGGAATCCAAATTACTCATTCTATGGGCTGTGCCTCTTAGTATGATATTGTTACATTTTGTTCTTACAAGCAAAATGATACAAGAATTTTATGAGACTTTAAATACTTGAGAGCACAAGATAGTTAGTTCTTAAATGAATATAATGACCATTAAATATCTTGAGATCACTGACTATCAACTAGTCTGATAGTATTATTATTTGGTGAAGTTGATGAAAAATGATAATATTCTTGAATACTAGGCAAAATTATACAACTAAACAATATTTACAAAACAATGTCATCATTATCAAAATATCAAAATCGAAGCATGAAAATCAAATAGTATTTTCAGTGTATGTAATATTGCATGTACATGTATACAAAGAGGCAAATGGTGGGAGCAGCGATAATGAGCTTACCCACTTAGAGCCAATCAAAGACTAGATGCATCGTCCTAAAGTATTATACAGTACACATGAAAAACTGTCTTTCAAATATTAACTCCAAAAATGCTAACTAAAAAAAAGATTCTTTGCAGGAACAGGCTAATAACTAACATGTTACACTAATATATATTCCAATAAGAAGTGGATACAAGTATCCTTCATCTTTTGAAAGATAGAATCAACAGATGCCCACTTCACCGAAATAAGGACCGCAAGATGTTAAATAATGATGAAAAAATAACTTAGGAAACAGGTTTCTCTTGGGACACAGCTAAGCAAAAGCTAATTGTTTAAGGTAATTAAAGTTATAAGATTCCCGATTCCTTTTCCTTGGGAATAAATTATGTGAAAACCAACAAGCATGTTAGGGTAAATCCTCATATGAAATCTAACTCCATACTAAATGTTTCACTTTAAGGCCTAATCTATAAGCAGAAAGAAGAGAAAAAATAAGGCCATATTTGAATTGAATACATATCAACCAAACTATTTATAATGCTATAAACATAGAATATACATGTGCATAATGTTTATATCATAAATACAAATTTGAAGATCTACCATCCAATTCAAGTTGCTGACTTTTCCATTTTGACTTGTTTATCAAAGAATAAAAATACATGATTCTTATAACATACATTTATCAACAATGACTAACATACTGTTAACAAATTCTTTACAAGTCTAAGCTATAAGTTCTTCAGATGACTAAAAGATGTCCTAAAAGATAACCTCCTTCCAAACCAAAAAAGATAACTAGAAATATTCACACTGTAAATTAATTTAAAAGGCGTATTGATGGCAGTTTATTTGAAAGGCCATGCACAAGCTCTTTCAAGCATTCTTATGGAGGGACTTTATCACTTGTTAATGATTTTATATGCAAGATAATTGAAGAAACAAAATAAAGTTTATCTTTTACGTCATGGTCTAAGTGAACACCAGCTGTTATGATGCGAAAGAAATACATACTTGCATACACGACTCTGCTAACATAATATTTGATGAACATTAGTTTGTATGTGGATGAAATGAACTAATAAAGGCAACGTAACATTGGTGTCATGAGATCATTTCAAAAATACTGAATTAAATGTTGCTGCATACAGATATTTGTGGAATAAATGATATTCAAATACATCCTTAAAGGCATAAGAATTGGAGAGAAGAAAAACTAAGTTCTACATATGGTAAACTTCTTTCCAGCAACTTCTTTCCTTTCTTTATTATTACTTGATTACGACATAAGAGAGAGTTATTGTTTAATGCCGATAGGGCAATATTTCAGCCATTAGCGGCTTTACGACATAAGAACCTGCGTTGAAACATTGACACGTTACAATGATGAAGCTGTCATGAATATAACCTTACTGATCTGATTTCAAAATTCTAAAATGTCACTCAAAGAAGAAATTTGCTACTGTCTGATCAATAGTCTGTCTCAAGCTCTTCCAAGACCTCCAAGAACATAAGGCTAATAACAAAATTGTGATCCTGTAATTTACTAATCAGAATGGTTTGGCACTATATATCAGCAGCTAAGGTGTCCAGTTTCCTACATGAGACATAAAATGTTTATCTGGAATGATGTTGCAGAAATGATCGTGACAAAAAACGTTTTTGGCTAGAGGTTTGTTTCCAATGATTTAGAAATGGTCACTGGCAAGGTGAATGGCAAGTTATCTTTGAGAATACATAATAAGACACTTTGAATACCTGTGATCTTCGACGAACAAGTGATGCAGGGTAGGAAAATATTTTGATGAATTTTCAAGATAATTAGACCTGAACAAAATGGTAATGCATAAAAATCTGTTGTAAATCATGAGAACCTCCTGCCAAAGTGGTTGTTTAAGTCATATCTTCCTTCATAGCCTCTGTTCAAAACACGAACCTTCTGGTTGAAAAATGAATAAACAGTGAAAAATTTGAAATCAGAGCTTCTGTTTTCATTTCTATCATGCCAACAGAAGACTAGACTTTCAATAAAATCAACACTTGAAAATAGACTTTGTTGATTGAATCATTTGCAAAAATTACCCAAAAAGCATATTTCTTTTTTTCACAACTGATTTCTGTCTGTACATGTGAGAACTGAATCATTAATTTACTTCTTGACAGCTTCGGAAATTGCATGTTTTTTCAAATTTCAACTTTGTAACAACATTCATTTGCATATAGATTGTATACCAACAAACAAGTAACATTTGCCTTTTGAACTCTGAGACCTGAGAAGGAGAACAGGTGTTATCAATGAAGCTATGACTTGCTAACCAGGGTAGAGATAGGATAGGAATCACAAGACTTGGATAACCTTTGTATATAGGAGGTAGCGATAACTAGAGTAACAAGACATACAATACACTGTAAATGACAAACTGTCATTACACCCAGTCCCTGTCGTTATTCCTTTTATGGATAACAATTTGAATCCTATTGCCTTTTTACAACATATTTTCAGAAGAAAATGATCAAGGGAGATTATTCTTTATTGATGATGAAATATATTAGCAGATCATCTGTTTTCACTTGCACCAAGTTAAACTGGTGTGACTGTACAAATATTTACATATATTGATAAGCTCCAAGTAATGATTGATAATATGTCAATTTTATGACTTATTTACTGCTTATTTACTTATTAAATATTGTTGATGTAAACTGAAATACTTATGCCACTACTACTGTCTATCAAAGAACCAGGCTTAAGAAAGAAACACTGGTGAAATGATTGGTCACAAGGATTTGTTTAACTGAGGCAAAAATCATTTATTTAAAATAGTCAATTCTAAGATTGTCAGCGGTAGTTATGATTTTACTTTACAGGTCATGAAATTAATTTCCATTACATTGTTGGAGGTGAGGTGAGTTGGCGTTTAACTCCGCTTTCAAGATTATTTCACTTATATTGCGGCTGCTAGTATTATTGCAGGGAGAAAGCCCGCAACACCACTGTGGCTATGCATCGGCTAGAACTTGCGAACCATTGGTGGTACTACGCTGAAATTCAGTGTAGCATTGCACCCAAACCCGACTGTGTGTAGAACAGTTCTCTACTGCAGACAAAGTTGCCAAGCCCCTGGCGGGATTACATTGTTGGACATTTGCTTGACAATCATACTTGGAGCTTATACTGGAGATTTTTACAAATATACAAATAATTGAGCACTGGCAGGAGATGTTTGTCTTGAGGTACTGGCGGCGACAGGACTTCGCTGACTGACTCCGACTAGAATATCATCTTGTGAATCTTGAGAATCTTCCCTAGTCGCTGCTTGGCTGTTGCTTGTCCTTTCTTTGGTTTCTTCGCTGCAACAGGTAACATCCTTATGTCTTCATTTCAAGGATTTACATCAGAAATGTTTTGTTTTTGGTGATTCATTCAAGTTACTGCATTTTGAAATTTAATATTGTTTTATCATATTCATAATCTCTTTGTATCTCTTTATAACATATCTAGCTGAAATATTTTATTTACAATTCTGATCTAAATAGTTTTTTTCTCAGAATATGGCGTAGTTTGAATATTAGAGTCTAAATAAAAATATTAGAGTCAAATATAAGTCAAACCTGTCAATGATTCTATGAAGTAATTACGTTGTCTTTAAATTTTAACAAGTTTTTCACGACTAATATTAATTTAACCTGCTTTCAGAATAGAGCTAACCCTTATTAGAAAAATACTACGTACAGTAGAACTCGCTCTTGAACCTGTTCAATTCAACAGAAATATAAATTCTACACTGAGATGAGGTACAATCTTACCTTTTGTGGGACTGTCTGGTGCCTGAGGTGTTTCTGATGATGGTCGCCTTATGCCAGGTCGGAAAGCATTGCCTGCATCAAAGATAAACATCAATCATAAACTATATCAACTCACTTTTCCCCTCTTCCCCACAAGGGATATTTTTCTCTAGTCGCAAGCAACTGCTAACTTAAGCCTTGCTATTGTCGGTCACAGTTGGTTTTATAATTGCAGCACCATTCTGGTGTTAGTAAGCACCGTTAAACGTTTTGTATAGACCATCAAGTTAGGGCTGAGTATGCTAAAGAGCTGGCACAGAAATGGTGACAACCAATGGCAAGTCTTAAACTGGTCGGTTACGTTGTTCAGGAGAAAAGCAGTTATGCCGGCAATTAGGTAAAAAGAGATTTATATGGTGACAAAAAGTTGCAAGTCTTGAACTAGCCAGTTATGGCGTTTAGGGGAAAAGCACTCATCCTGGCTATTTGATAAAGAGAGTAGATATTGCCATACACTCTTATTACTTTTAACTCTCACCAAAGATTTGAAAATGTTTTAAATAATGTGTAACAGGAATGACATCACAGAGATAAACCAACCTGTAAGTTCTGAAGAAGGACCAGCTTGTGGGACTATCCAGCTTGCTTCTTTCTTCTCCACTTTCGGTTTTACCTTGGGTTTTACTTTCTTTTGAGGCTGAAAATAATATTTTTGAAATTTTCATGACTTTAATTAAATGGTTTTTTATTACAAACTAAAGTATCACAATATTGCTCAACTGAGAGCGGAACAGGACACATTAGTAGCAAATTAGGGCTTTGATTAGAATGAACCCTTTAAAGTATCAAGTGAATCATAGTCTTTACTTCATATCATATGATCTTTACTTCATTAAATTAGCAAATAAATATTTTAGTGACTGAATGATTCATTGTGATAATGTAACAACTCGTGTCAAAAATACATTTCAAACACTAATCAATCTTTACTCTCTTTTCAGAACCAAGTGGCAAATCTTGTGAACAAATCTGTGATCGAATCTATTGAGAATGCTACCGTACTGTGTATTTTGTGCATTTTGCTTGTCAGTTTCCATAGAAAACATTGCTGACTTAGGAACTAGATGGACCAGCTAAATAAATTATCAAACATTACATACACATCTTCATTTGATCTACCAAAGATAAAAAAAAAGTTGTAACTGAAAATCTGTGAATGATCACTTACGAGTACAGGAGATTCTGCTAGTTTAGCTGCCGTCTGAGCAAGACCTGTTTCTACCGACTTCTTCATGACATCCATTCGATGAGGTCGTTCCAACTTCTGAGCATTGACATTCACTCGAGCTGCAGAAGACATAACCATCAGATGTATGTGAAAACAAGTCATTTTAGTTATCTGCTCCTTAGTAATGCTGCAGATTTTCCTTACAAAAGACCGGACTTACTTTTTTTATGGTTACTACTTTTAAGTATGACAACAAGTTGAATTATAATGTCTATATATTCGGAAGGTTACATTCAACATATCATCTGCTGCAATAGTGTCTAAAATTGGTGACTAAAAGATCAACATCAATACAATGACATGACAATAAAATATAATCTTTTTTTATAATTCGTTCCCATATACCGTTACAAAGTCAATTGTCAAGATTGTTCAGATAAATACAGCAGAGGTTATCATGCATGAATACAGAAATGAGAAGGTGATAAAAGTTGGGATGAGTGAATTCCATTTTTGATTGAATTTTTTCAATGAATTGATAAATCTTAAATCAAGTATGCTTTCAGAATTACTCATGGAAGAACTTAAAATTCAAGCTCATGTTATTGGCTCACCTTTAGGATTCCAGGTGTCGTCTCTCTCTTGTTTCTTTATCCTGTTGGGTTGTGCTATACTCTCCTCATCAGATAAATCTAGCGTTGGATACACTGCAAGCATAAAGAGGTTTCTTTCTTCTTAATCAATGATATGTTTAACCAAACCCTCACTCCATTCCTAGGTCTCATGGTTCATATCTTGATTCCTTATCACATCTTAGAAATAGATTTGTATCTTACGCCTGTCTTTAGTCACTGTTTGCTTTTCATCACTTATCTTATCAATAGCTAGTTAGAAAATATATTTTCACAACAAGCTTCCTGCGCTTGATGTGTGGTAATGCTAGATTATACAAAGGATCCTTTGCTGGGGCATAACACTGAGTTTAAAATATAGCAAACCATGGTTATTCACTTAGCGGTTTGTTGTGATTCCTACAATTGATACCCTTCGGCATGGTATTTGCACTGATAGATTCAGCAGCATAAAGATGAAGTCAGAAAACTCCATATATAAAACACTGTTTTAATAGTTTTCACATTGTGCAATCAAATGTCCTGAGTGGTTTAGTGTTCACTAACATCATATAATTGTCATAACAGACGTCATTGTGAGACTTTCCACTAAATCAACCATGAATAAAGAATCATTCAAATGCAACACAATCCTACCCACCATATTCATCATCTCTGTAGTATTCCGACATCATCTTTTCTTCCTCGTCACTATCCACTGATCCCCGACCATGCTTGTGTCTCCTGGCCGAACCCTGTCGACCGGAGAACAATGAGTCCACCTCACCCATCCTACTCATCGACAACATACCCTGGATAGCGTCTCGCATGCTTGGTGATGGAGCACCTCTGTTGGAAGAAAAATTAACCTGAATATATTTTTATTCAAAATTTCATCTGTTATAATCTGTGCTGATAAAAAAAGAATTCCCAATAAATAGGTCATCAGGTGAGTTTCCTTAACTGAAAATATTTCAAGGAACCAAAATTAGAGACTTACAGAAAAGTGCCCCAGGAGCTTAAATCTATTATGATAATAGAACAAAAGTAACTGAAAGTGCCAAAATCTAATGGCAAAGAATAATATAATATCAAACTTTCCATTAATATATTTTCAGCTTGTGTGCTAAAATACATTCAATGTCAATAACCTTACATAGCATGTTCTCATAAATCTAAATAAAATTGTAATGTAAAATGCCACACAAACCTGCTTTAATGTAATTGAAAGGATTTCAGTCTTACCCTATTTCATCATCCACCTTGAATTCTGTCTCTGTGCCATACCCGCTGGCTTCAAGGATATCTGCAATGCTGCCATTCAGACCTCCTCGTATGGTGGGAAGGTTCAATCTATCTGCCTGGTCTTCCTCATTCTTCGGGTCGACTGAGAGCAAACCCTGAGCTAAAACTGACTTTAGACTTGCGTTCTTATCAAGCTTTACCTCCTCCGTAGGTTTAACATCATCCGAGTCTGCACTGGACTTCCCTAAAACTGTGGAAAACAAGGGATAACAAACTTTATATATCTCAGTAAATGTTAATGTTCTAATAATAATGTTTTTCCTGAGGGATAAAAGTTATTAAAGAAGTTTTGGGAAAATATAAAAGTCAGTATACAAATTCATTAGTAGAGGTATGACGATTAAACATTTCACAAGTCAGATATAAATCAGGATATTCCAGAATGATATTATACAAATCATACCAAGATAAGCTTTAATTTTTTCCTTTCTTTAAAAAAATTCAAATTTGTCAAATATCATGCTTTTAAGCAATTTTGATCAATCAACTAAGATAAATCACTTCAGATGAAGAAATAAGATTCTTGATACACCATATCATCATAACTTTATTCATACGCGTCAACCAATATACTAACTTGAGAGTTTGAGTTTGAGAGACCCTGGTTTTGTTGTGGACGTAGAGAGAGCTGACTGACGGCGAGGTTTGGGGTTCTCGTCGACCACAAGCTGTTCCTCATCACTGTCTACCTCCCGATCATTCTCCTTCCTCTCCTTTTCCTCCTGCTTCAACTTCTTCTCCTGTTTGCTCTTCTTCTCAGACTTTTCTCCCTTGGATCCAAGACTTGCAGACAGCTGCTGGAACTTGCCAGGAGTGCTGGCTCCTTCAAGACCCTTCTCACTGTAGTCAGAGGTATGATGTGTATCATCAATATGTTTATCATATAATCAGTATCTGTGTTTTAAATTTACATTCCAACATCAAATACTATTCTTTTAAGGAAAAACATATAGTAATTGATAACAAAAGCATCCCTGATCCTAATAAAAGCCCCCTAACTACAAATACATGCAAATGCAGTATTACTGCTCTACCTCACAGTTTGTAATTATAAATACTATTTTAAGTAATGGATGTTTATTGACCCTGAAATCATGCACCCTTAATGCTCCAACAAAATGTTGGAACTCTATCACACTACATCTTAGCAACCGTTAGATGGGGTAACCTTATCTGCTCCCTTTGAATATTTTAAGCTTAACACCCTGGGAGCTTAATACACTAAGGTTGTATGCAAATATAATGATGTTATTGAGTTTGTGTTGGTTCATTTCTTCAGCAAATTTATGAAACAAACCAGATGCTGAACACTAGGATCAAGATTTAAGACTCATTCTGAAGAAGTTCAAACAGCTACCTGACTATTTTTCCATTTGATACTTTGAGCTTAAGGGCTGATAATGGTTCCTTCTTGTCAGACAACAACTCAGATTTATCTGTGGAACTTTTGCTGCCTTTTGATTTCCCCTTCTCCTCCTTTTTCTTCTCTTCACCCTTCTCTGCTTTAAGGGACAACGCCTTCTCCTCTGCTTTTAGAGACAACGTCTTCTCCTTCTCTGCCTTTAGAGACAATGCCTTCTCCTTCTCTGCCTTTAGTGTGCTGTCGAAGTATGCTCCTGCCTTGGGGATCCGTACCTTTAGAGTGGGCGGGGCAGGTTCATCTTCCTCCTGGGGGCAAGGCAGTGTTATCTTTTTATTTTTATAAAAAAAAATTTGTGGATTTGGTTGGCAGTTTTAAAGTCTTATACTTAGATTCTGTTTTATCATGAACATTTTATTCCTTAACTTGAAGTTACTTGTTTAGAATTAAAACATATTGAAAAATCCATTTTCATCATAACTATTGTTACATTTTTCACACATTAACAATTTCTTCACTGTCACAATTGCCAATGATTACAGATCCTGGCAAACTATAAAATAACTGCTAGTTAAAAGTCAACTTCTTCACATTGTAACATTTTGCAAACTCTTGTGTTTAATGGCACCATATATATTGTCATTCATATCATGTCCTGCTTAAATGACTATCAAATGTTTGCTTCCAGATATGCCTGAGATGCACTTTCTTACATCAAAGTTGTATATATTCTTGCTGTGTTCTGCCTTCACTTCCCTCAGTTTCTCTTCTGTGTGCTGATGGAGCAGGTTAATATTGAACATTTGTTTTGCCGTTGGCATCTCCTTTTTCCTCCGTTTCCGCTCTGGCTTCTTTGGGCTGGGCTTCTGCAAAAAATTACTTACAATTAGATACATAAATCATTGTGTTATCAGACATTGTGTTATAAACAAAGAGTCTATGTTTTCTTCCCATTATGTCATATAATAAATCAGATTCATTTAGCTCCCTGAAAACTTCAGGCTACAATGTTTCAAAATGATCAAAATAAGCTGTTCTGGTTAGTTGTGAGACATATTTGAATATGGCAATATTGAAAAATGGTAGCACTGTGTATCCCAAAAGTTGGCAGTCACCAAATTTATGTTATTGGTTTTGCTTTGTACCTTAAATACAAACTCTCCCAAAGTGCCAAACCTATTCTAATGGAGCAATCTTGAAAATGAATTCAAAACAAATTATAGCCCAAAAATATTTTAAACTGAAAGATCTCTCATCATAATTCTCTATCATATATCTCACCTGACTTTCAAAGTGCTTGAGTTCTTTGGCTATCTCTTTCAACAGCTTCCCATACTGAATGTACTCCGGGACCTCGTGTTTAGCAGTTTTCACAAACTGTAATTAACAGAAACAAAACCTCTTGTCACATTATACACGTTTCTATTTGCAACTTCATGGGCGCCGCCATCTTATATGGAGGATATAAAAGACAAGCCATATAGATGTAAGCTGCAAAATCAACATTACATCACATGATTTGACAAAAATGTTTAATCATTGTTTGTATAGCAAAGGTTATATGCATTATAATGTTTACAAAGTTAATGCAAACATCAAAATAAATATTTACAAGAGATTTGTAACCATGGCCTTTGATGAATCCTGTTTTATAAATTTTATACTACTCAGGAACCAATTCAACTTATTTAAAGTCAAGTTAAATGTTTGAAAAGACTTTTAAAAGAAACAGTCACACAAAGAATGGCTTCAAAGGAAAAGAAAAAAATATACAAATGAACCTTAACTCACATTGACAATGATGACTCAATAAAACATATGTATACTGATACTTTACTAAAACTTTACACATTCTTTGTACTAAAGTCGCTCTCTTTACATAGGCAAACATTTTAGTATGAATTTCAAATATATTTGTATTGAATATTTACGTTTCATCAATGTGAGCAAATTCATTTTAAGGAGAAGACTTAATGATAATGAATGTTAGTAGTCAATGAGAATTTTCATAACTTGTCATATACTTTCTCTCAAGATAAATGATTTTTATTTCATGCAAATGCAACAACTAGAACAAGATTTACCATGTAGTAAAAAATATTTTTCTGAAATAAATTTTAGATTGATTTCCTTAATAGATAAACTACAATCAATTTGGTTTACAGTTGTCAGTATTAATGCTATCCCTGATATCATTTCCTACCAAGGTCATTGATTTTTAGCATATACTTTTTTTTGTAAAAATACATATTCCTTAAGTACTCGGGCATATGAATAGTCAAAATTTGAATTTGTTTTCTTCAAAGTACAGGCTATCAAAATAGTCAGTAAAAGATAAAGTTAACAGAGCAAGCGTACTCTAAAAGCTTATCATCAAACTTTGGATCACTAATCATAAGAATTTGTGACATGGTACATTCAACAAAATAAACATAAATGGCAAACAACAAGATTTTCTGTATAAGAACTTCTTTATCCGGAAATTGTTATCCAGAAAATCCCGGTGTTCTTATGTTGGCAAGTTCTAAATGCTAAATACAAATGATCTCTGAATTATTTTTAAATAATTAAGATGAAACTTTACCTCTAACACAAATCACACTGACGATATAATCACTAGGACATGAAACCAATTGTGTATAAGTACATGAAACTGACGACTCGACGATAGAAGCCAACAATGTACAGGTATGACAGACAATCACTAGGAAGTATATATGTGTCACTACACACTACAGTATGAGTGAAATGCCAGCCAGAACAGCCACCTGCAGCTAGTGAGTGTTAGTGGCGGGAAGCAGCGGTAGTAGTAGTAGTAGTAGTAGTAGTAGTTGTTGCTCTTGTGCTAGATGCTAGAGGTCTTCTTGGGGTATCTGGCAGTTGTAGTAAGAGCTATGTTGGTACAGCTAAATGTTAGAGGCAAAATGCAGGTGACTTGCATCAGACTCAGGTTTAATGGAAGTAACAGATTTTGTGAATTGTTGATGGTAAAATGCGGCTGACTTGCATCAATCTTTAATAAAAGAATTCATTACTGTTGTTGACATAATTAAATGTTATAGGCAAAATGCAGATGCATTGGTTTCAGAACAAACATTATGGGCAGAATTCAGATCACTTGTTTTGTTTTAAGAAGCAGTAAATTGAAAGCTTGCAAAATCTTGATCAACATTGCAGATGAGTTCTTTTTGCTTGGCTTGAAAATTATGACATCTGAATGGTGTTGTGAAATGTGAAACATATTTCAAGAATCTAAGACCAATTACTGAGCAATCAATGCTCATGGTTAATGTAAGAAAATTCAAAAAATACAACTTAAGCCAAGGTCAGGGTCAAAAGCTTGGGAAAAAAACAAAACTATCTACATTTGATTGGTTTTATAAAAAGGGATTCACATTTCAAGTGTGAAGGCTGATCTCTACCATGAAAAAATAGAGTAAAAACTAAAGGGGACCCTTAGTCTGAAAGGATAAAGCAAACACTCTGGAAGTATTCAACATTTTCCTCAGAGATCCAATGCATGGAAATACAAGATAACAAAAGATCTATCAAAAGGTTTTGGAAGAGTCATGTCACCCGTTTCTATAAAAGCCATGTTACACAGCTTAGATGTGACAAAAACAGAATTTCAGAAAGAGGTGTCAGTGCCTGTGTTTCCCCTATAGAGTGTGTTACCACATTTGGAGACTTTTACTGCAACGGTTCACGAAATGTTAACGTGACATGAGTTTGTAAAGTGTTCAAGGTACATAAGGTCAAAATAATTAACAGTTGCCTGATCGCTAATGTAAACTGTCCCCACAATTGGAGACATTGTGCATAACGGTTCATGAGATATTGCATTAACAAAAGTCTGAAAGGTAGTTAAAATGCCATACTAAGCTCGAAAATCAATGTCAAGGTCAAGACAATTGCCTAGTGTCTGCAGAAAATGCCAAAGGAGGCTATCGCCTATTTTAAAGATTCTGAGCGGAACGGTTCATGTGGTGACATTGAAAAATGGAGTAAAGGTCACCAAAATCAACTGTTGCTTTCTGGAGACAAAGTGTTGAGTTTTAGATGTGGTTAAAGGGTTTTAGTAACCTTGACATTAAGGTCAACATCACAATAACCGACCCGTGTCTGTGTCCCCCAATGGAGACTGTGACCAAATTTGAAGAATGCAACAGTTCATGAGATATCTGTTAAGAACCTAGATGTACACCCCTGAATACAATGACCCAAGTTCCACATTGCGGGAGGGAGGGACAATAAACTGATTATGCTAAAAATATGATATGCACATCACTGATGTATATTCATACATGTGCTTAATTTCAGAAATCAATTTTCCTGGATGGGTTTTCACGGAGTCTGGTCTATAAGTATATCTATACTGTTTGCTTTGTACCCACAGTACAATAAAAATTCCTTTATGCCATTGAAACAAAAAACCTATATGAACATGAGCACAGAAGTTACTAATGTCTATACTCCCCATCATGTTTTTCATGGAAGAGGATAACAATATAAAAATTAAATTTCAGGGGAATTCAAATTATTATTAAAACATAGCTTTGGAGGTTAAGATGCGAAATAAATATACCAACAATATATATTTTTATTGTGGTCATATCGTTAATTAAAGGATAAACAAGTTTGAATTACCCGCCATGCATTTCAATGAGATGGGATGAAGACATGGCCAACTTTTGAGCCAAAGTGGGAAAAAAAAACATTTTAAGAGCTTCAATCGGCTAAACAAAAGCAGCTGTGCTGGATATAACATGGAATTGTCACTTGATTAAGCTAATAATGCAAGGTAGATTGTTACATTGTCATGATAGTCCCAGTGAATTTGAAGTCAATTTTGTTTCCACACTGACAGTGTCTGAATTTGGGCCAAAAAATTAGCCTTTATCTGTCAAACATAGGCCAATGATCAACATCCGATAACAAATAAGGCCTACCACCACGTTAAACATTGTGAGAACTACTTTGTTGTTTGAAACAAAAATAAGTTTGACTATGTTTCAAGTATGACACAATTTAGAGTGTATCATATCAAGTTACAGTAGGATATTACTGTTACTCCAGGCCCTTATAAAATCAGACAAATGGAATTCTTGACCAATTAATATCAACTGACCAAACAATAAGGTATCCTACAAATTAATCAATGTGTACCCAATGGCATAATTTGTTACAAAAAGCTATAGTCAGAATCAATTTTCAAGGAATAATTTATTGTACTTGCATCAGAAAAATATATCTCAAGGGATCCAAAAAATTGTTATTTTGTTACCAAGACCAAAAGTGCTATCTGGCTACAATTTTCCTTCCTGCTAATCTTATCTTAAGGTTTAGTTAAAAAGAAGCCAAACATGGTTATGAATACCTTAAATTTCCAAGCAAGAAGGTACGAAGCTCAAGATAACAACTATTTTCAGATTATGAAATTTAAGATAGAAAGAGGAGGGGAGGACAAATCATAGAAGTTCAATTATCCATTGAAAATATGCCTAAGTGACCTTAGCTCACTTATAGAAAACTTCACAATCTTCTGGTTGCATACAGCTATGTTCAAACCCTTTTTCCCCCATGAGTAAGTCACTAATAACATGACCCTCTCAATTTTGGGTTGCAAAACCATTCAGGTGGATAAATAATCTGAATTGATAATCTTGGTTTGTCTAGGGACTAGTGATGGCAGCAAGAAAACCAGAACACTGCTCAATAACAAGTACGTTTTATGACAATAGGAGGCCTAGAATGATAACAATTCCACAAAATATTTAAGTAACTTTTTCTTAATGAAGGCTGTGTCAATGGTGAATTCTACAAGCTGGCTACAGTATATGAGTGCGCTGTTCACAACACAACACTTTAGCCTACTATGTCACGCATGCTATGGGGTCATGAGGATGATATGATACTGATGATTATGGATGATACGACAATCCACCAATCAGAAAACAGCTGAAATAAAGCGTGTAAACGAGCAGCGATACAATCGTAACCTTGCCGTAAGAGGCAGATATGACAAAGCCACTTACAAGGTAGGTGTTGTTCAACTGCAATTGGAAAACAGCAGTGATTGTTATAACATACAGAGTCTGATAACAAGCCCTGTGTTTTCTTAAAGGGCCACAGAGTATGTTGTTGGAGCCAAATATGTCAAACTTCAAAAATGGTGTTATAAAAAAACGACAAAGGTGTGGGCCAATGATTGAAACATGATTTTGGAATCTTACTAACTGCTCATATAAAGACAAATAGGGGTTGACAGTGTAAGGTCAGTCACATAACATATAGATATGTAAATTGAATGCAGAAATTCAATTTCTTAACATCTATATGGACATTTTTTGATAATCATTGAAAACAAGAAAATATTGTAATTTTGACAGTTTAGAGTTAAAAATCCAACTTTGTAAAGGCAATTTGAAGGTATTTTGGCTAACAAAGTCCAAGAAACATACTCTGTGTCACTTCAATAGATACCTGCTTTTAAAACATCATATTTCAATGCAAACCTTATGGAAATTACTTTTACTTTTTATTTTTTTATTTAACAACTGTTAATATTATCAATTGCATGATCGCGATGCTATGAACAAAATCTTTAAACATTCCTCTAAATTTTTTAGCATCCACAAACGGATATTTTAACATCAATTCATGATCTTTATTGATGCCTTTTTTAGATTCATTAAATGAGTAGTATTAACTATTAAGATACCTAAGGTACGTTTTGACATTTTGAAAAAAATATATTTTACCAAATATAACAAAGAATCATTATCATGGATTTATATGTAAACACATATATGTGTATCCTACACATGAATTTTAATACCACCCTGTAGCAAACAAACAAATGATATGACTTAAAGGTAACTCTATTGGCTTGTCTAGCAATAGATAATTATACCATCACAAATTGATTATACTTACATCTTTACGCTGTGTCCATGACTTGAGATGCTGTGCTAAGGCCTTAGCTCCTTCGAGGATATATTTTCGTGGTGACTTATTATCTTCATTGCAATCTAAAGAAACATGATCAAGTCATGAATATATAAGTTGTAAAAGGAATGACTTTCAAATCAAATTATTTTCTTAAATTATTGTAATATTTTACAACATTATGAGCAATTGTTTCTTTGAGTTGCATAAAAACTAATTAGGTAACTACAAAAAGACATAATGGCATATTTTTGAAAACCAGAACCGTATAGTGAGTGCGTGAGTTATTGTTGAACGCCGCTTGGGCAATATTTCAGCCATTAGCGGCGAGTAGAACCTTATAAGGAAGAATTGAGTGAAATGACTACCACAGTTTCTTATCCTGAAGAAATATGTGCTTTTGTCATGAATTGTTAGATAGATGAAATAATAACAAAAGAAATTTCATAACTTGCCTTTTAGTGTGTCTAAGAAGTGTTTCGCTGCATACCAACAAATAGTTTCATAAAATGGAAATAAATATTTTTCTGGTGTTTTCACTCGCCGTTCAATCTCATAGACCCTGCAAAAAAAGAATAACATGCTTGCAACTACAAATAACAAAACCACATTGAAGGATGGACTCATATAAAACAATATTATGTTTATCCTTCTCTCTAATATTGAATTAGGGTTTAAAAATACTGCATCTAAACTTCTCCAACTCTTATAATTTTTCCTCCAATATATCCAAATCAATTGTTGCTAGGCCCAAACATATAATCTAACATAAAGATTTTGCAAACAAACAGGGTGCAAAATTTATAAAATTTCCAACCAGGTCTTTGAATAGTGTAAAAGACACAAGTCCTGAAAACTTATAAATAAATAACTTATAAACAATGACAAAGGATAATAAATAATTTGCAATCAAATGTTTTCTTCAACCACAAATGTTAAAAAAGATACTATTAGGAATAATACAGCTCTCATTTAAATTTCAGATGAGATTTCGAAGAATAAATTATGACCCCAAAAAAATTAAATCTGTAACTACAAAATACAAGGACAAAACTCACTGCAACTGCAAAGGCGCATTATAGCTGTGAAGAAAGTTTCCTCCAAACACAAGAGAGTCTATAGGTGTGAAGACAGCATGAATCCAGCCGGTGGGAATAAAGACAGTCTGACCTTGCTTGATGACACACTTGTAACAGTTGTCCACCTGGTCGCCGAAGAATGTTTCGCTCTGATTGGTTGATGAGATCCAGTTCTCGTACAGTGAGATATTTGCATTGGTTGGACGAATTAGGTAAAAAACCTTTTCTCCCTGGAAGCAAAATAAGAAGGTTAACTACATTTGATACATGCAGTAGTAACCTGGTGCTTTTGGAGGTTTCAATTATGAGAATATTAAAAAACATTAATTTTTTTAGCAGACTGGTTAACTCTCAAAGTTATTTCATGAACTGTAAATGTCATCTAGTAACAAAGAGGATACATTAAATCCAACACTCATTACAACAAACAAATTGTTAAGGACATTTTGAAAATCAGAAAAAACGAAGTAAAACCTTTTAAAAGCCCTTACCCTGGTTAATACATTGTTATCTAAGATGGCAAAATAATTTGTTGAGACTGATGTTCTTAAAGATCCTTAACTACCCAAGCACATACCCTGAGAACATGGTACCAAACCGAGGTACCCCCAAAGTCTATGTGGAAGTCTGTGAAGCTGTCTCTGACGCCCATCAGACAGTATTTCTGCACTTCAGGTCGGTTGTACGGGCTGTCTTCAGGCAGCTGGTCAGGCCACACATTCTGTACCCAACTCAACTCCCGCACAATTGTTGGAGGCACTACATAGTCGGTAAGTCTGAAAATAAGTAAAATGATAAACGTTTGGTCATGTAACTGACTTATGCATCAGTCTATTTTTAACTCCTGGTTGGTTAGACTCGTATACCTTAAATCAGATCAGTCCAGCTGGACAACTTAGACACAACTATTTTACATCCTGCATCATGTGCTAAACCTAAATACATGCCAACACTTCCTGCTAGTTATGTACATTAAGTTCATGTTGTTGAACGTAGTTTTGAAAGAATGACCATTGTGACATTTACCTTCAATGATTGAGCAGAAACAAGCATCTTCAGACTAAACAAATCATGATACTAATAGAAGAATGTGAAATATAACAGTATACACCAAATGTCTTACTTTGTATTTGAGAACTCGAGACTGATGACGTTGAAAATCTTGTCTCTGTTAGGACTGTTGTAATACTCTGTCCACTCTCTCATCAGCATCTTGTAGTCCTCTTGCTTCGCCACATCGATCACATCAATCTCTCTCATGGAACCTACAAACACACCATCATATTCTGCGAAAAACATGAAATACAACCAAAAAGCTTATCTCTTATAAACATTGACATTTTTTGATAATCTCTGTAATAGTAACAATCTATACAAGTACATCTTAAAAGCATTATTGCAGTTTGAAACCATATGCCTAGAAACATTTTCAAGCTTGCAAATTCTAAAACCTATTTCAGACACTTAAGTAACTGACTCCCTGCAATACAATCAGAGATAAATTAATTCTCAAATTTTGACTTACCAACATGGTTTTCCACATCCTGAATAGTGAAATTGGCGGGTGGAACTGTCAGACCTAGACCATCTTTCTTCTCTACTAATAAGGGATGGTCAAAACCGTTCCTTTCAAAATACTCAACTGTCAACTGACTCCCATGCAGTTTGCGGATAGGAATTTCATGTGCACTAAAAACAAAATTTAAAAAACTTAAAATTCAATCACAATTGCTATAAAAATTCGTATTTTTAAATTTTCAAAATTATTTTACAAAGTTCATAGAAATTTAACAAATGATCCTCCAGTCCAAAATTAAAAGTCAAAATTCAGATGAATAGTTCAAAATTTACAGAAAAGGTATCAAATATGACTCAGTAACTGCTGAACAATTAGTAAAGAAATGATAATCAGTATTATTCTGATCATTCCAAAATGGTTGTGTTCGGTTATTGACCTCTCTTACCCAGGAAACATTCTGTTCTTGAGTTCTTTGATAAAGACGACAGTTCCAGTCTGTACAGCCTGTAAAAGTAAAGATCTTTGGGTAGTCTATCTTAAATTTATAGTTAATACAATATTTTTAACAAGAATGTAACAAGCTGGCAATTCTATTTAATGCCATCCATAAATGTATATCATTCATTAACTTTCCAAACAGGGAACGAATGTAGTTTTTTTTAAAAACAGCTGAAATGTCTGGAATTAAGATTCCATGGTGCTAATCTGTGAATAAAATTACAGTTAGGAACAAACGAAAACAGTTGATCAGCCATTCTTGAGCAGCAAATAAAAAACTAACAACAATTAAGGGGTATTTGTGGTACGATTGAAGGACCTGTAAAATCACTTCATCACAATGGCTTCACTTCATCTTTAGTATCAATGTTACAAGTGTAAAAGTTTGAGTCTCTTACCTTTCCCTTTTCTTCTTCAGAGTAATCATGTCTGTGCCAGTTCTTTCTTCTTTTTACTATTAACAGAAAGATGAATAAAGAGTTTGCGTTCATAAAATAGATATGACAATCATTCTCCAAATAAAATAACATTTTTCATCTTCAAGCAACTATTCACTAACAGAACTCCAAATATTATCCAATCAAAACTACAGCTAACCTGTGTATTGCATAAACTGAGGATGGAATGGTATGTTACTGAGATGACACGATCCGAAATCATCATTTCCAATGACCGACTTGTGGTCTTTCCAAATGCTAACTCATTCTCTCTTTGTCTGTACCGTCTGGATTGTCAACTCTGAATAGCACCAAATGTTTGCCAAAACTATCCATTAGCCAATTCAGGATATAGTGGATCCATAATAGGATTATGCAATTAATTTCG
Organism: Phorcus lineatus; assembly: GCA_921293015.1. NCBI lineage: Eukaryota > Metazoa > Mollusca > Gastropoda > Trochida > Trochidae > Phorcus > Phorcus lineatus. The sequence continues at coordinate 37,773,621 of OV121086.1, read as the reverse complement.
ATATCTCCTTTTCCTGGCCCATGTATCCGATCAGATGCTGGGATGCCCAGGGTCCATTTGAAGTTTGTACAAAACACTAAGGTAAGCGTAAATCACTAAGGTAGTCTTAGTGCAATGTTAAAGGATGGCACTAAGGTTAAATTGTTTTGTGCAGTGACCCGCTGACTACCGAAAACAAAATTTTCTATCATGACACACAGTATAGTTTTGACACATCAGAATAACGGACTTTATTTAGTAATAAATAACCAACTTCAGATTGGGAAAAGTATTGAAACAAATTTCTTAATTATCTATGCTTTCTTGGTTTTATGACAGACCACTTTTCATTCATTTATTATTTCAAAAGGATATCAGAAACGTTATCATTTCATTCATAACTAGCTATCCTATAGGATGTCCATTTTGTTACTGAATGCATAGCAAAGTTGTCTCTTTAAATTAAAAATGTCAATTTTTCAAACAATTTAGACATATCTGATTGTACAGAGAGAACTGGAGAGCCAGCAAAGGGAGGCAATATAACAAATTAATAATCGAGCAAATGTACAATGGATTCAGGGATATAGTGGCCAAGTACCATAGATCATAGTGGATTTAACAATGCATGTGTGATTAAGATTTTGAATGTTTTTGGAAAAGGCCCTGGCATACATATCTTTACAAGTAGGCATAGATATCTTTACAAGTAGGCATACTTACAAACAAGAGGTCCCTTGATGAGTTGACAGTTAGGACAGTGATATATTTCTATATCAGATGCTTGATGTTCAAGAACTCCAACACAGCTGAAATTAACACAAACATTGTACATTCAAAATATTATGACAAGCTTATGTTGACAAGGAACTGGCAACATGGATCTGTCAATGCAACTAGAGCCTTCCCTAGAACCTGTTATTAACGAATATAGAGCACCCCCTTTCGAAAAACAGGAGCTTTGTAAACTAACAGCAAATCTAATATGATCACACAAAGAATTTTTTGTTCATGTGAACTGAAACTGACTTCTTATTTTGTATAACAAATAAAATCGTCTGTCATTATGTTACAAACACACACTGAATATAGACATCCTCTGTCTACACCATTTACATACCATAACTAATTGAATAAATGACCAGCAATTATTAATTCCATTCCCAATGTAACGACCCTAATTATTCAAGGCAGACATATTTTTTTTACAGACTTAATAATGGTTCATGAATTATTTTTAAAAATTAAAACAAACAAAATTTTATTTTTTTCCAACAAAACTCAGACCTTTTTATAATATAAATTCCTTCAAAGTTAAACATAAAAAAAGAATGCTCATATGAAGTATGATTATGGTAACTAGTTTGTTTACTTTGTGAAATTCAACCTGTTAAATAATGAAGGATGGTAATTATTCATTTCATTGAGGGCATAGATCCAGCGGTTATTAAAGGACTTAAAGTAGTTCTTCTCAGATTTATTGTTTGCACCATGAATGTCAATTCAATAGGTTTTAGTATGAGGAATGTCCCAAATGTTTACATATTTTACTTTTCAATTGAACATTGTTTCTATTAGTTCGGAATTTTTTTATTAGGACAGGGCATGAAATAATAGCTTTGACATTATTAATGGTCATTACACATCATGATAATCATGTTGGTTTTTTTCTAACTGTTTGAAAATCACAATTTTCTAATAAGAACATATTAAACAAGTGTGAAACAATTGTGAAGAGAGTTCATCAAATTAGTGCATTAACAAGTTAGTTTATGAATTATTTAATTGGATTCTTCAAATGATTTATCACATTCAAAGGTATCAAGAAAGTTTAATGAACACTATGTTAAAGAGCCACTCCGTGAGTTGTTTGAGTCATATATGCTAAACTAAATCAATGGTGTAATTTGATCGATTTTGGAGACTTATCTAAAACAGCCCGGAGGGCAGTTAGGAGTTGATTTGTGTTTGTTAGGTTATATAACTAGTATCCATGTATATTGGGCGTGATATCTACATCTCTGTGTATTTATAAGGATGTTTTTGTATTTTCATGGAAAAACTGTATTTGTCATATATATGTCTTTTTGACAGGAAAAGTTTAGATGTTTTGATTTTATATCACCACATATGGCATTTACAGGCCCCCCTGAGTAATTGAAGGAAATGCATCAAATTTGAAGGAAAACAGTGCATAATAGAAGGGAAAGCTTCCCAAATTGTAGGAAACGCAGCTTAATCACGAAACAAACACGTCAATATCGGTGAAACGCGGTAATATGAGAGATTTTCCGTCCATATCGGAAGCAACCCGATCCCACCTTCGAAGAACCATCGGTAGACTTCGGAAGGAACACGGTAATTTCCGTGAATTCTCGGTCGACAGCGGAAGCAAACACATCTCAAAATGGCTACGAATCTGCAGTCTCCAGTTTCGGTGAGTGTTGTTTATATGTTTTACTGTGTGATTTTTAGATGTATTTTGTTCTACATGCTTGCATTGAACAAGGAAACGATGGAGTTGTAGAGTTTTGTAATGAAATTGAGTAGTTACGGCGTTACTCGCATAGAGTCCGGGTTTGTTTACATCAGTCAGATGAAGCCGTATCGCTAACGCTATCATCGACCCGCGTCTGTGAATGCGTTTACCTGCATCAGACTTTCCGGGTTATATTTTTGATAAGTTTTGGAAATATGTATGTGAATTTTGTGACCTCATAACCTGGAATGTAAATATATAAGATACTCGCCAATAATTTTCTATTTTGTAGGTCAAACGCAGGTCTCAAGAATCTAAATTCCCGAAGTCGATCGATACGACAAAGGGAAGTAACTCTGTTCTAGTTGAATAAGGCAAACTGCCGCTAACTCGTGAAATAATCAACAAGTGGTTGCAAAGCGATTTCGAGATAATTCCAAACACGGTCCCTAATAAATGGGATATTTAAATGGTCAAACGAAACAAGGTCAAAGAAGTGCGGCATATGGAGCGGCACGTTAACAAAACATGAAAACTTACATGTTTTTCGATAAAGCTTAATTGTACAAAAACGAAAGTTAGATTTAAACGTGATACATAACATACTCACAAAATTCACATACATATTTCCAAAACTTATCAAAAATATAACCCGGAAAGTCTGATGCAGGTAAACGCAATCACAGACGCGGGTCGATGATAGCGTTAGCGATACGGCTTCATCTGACTGATGTAAACAAACCCGGACTCTATGCGAGTAACGCCGTAACTACTCAATTTCATTACAAAACTCTACAACTCCATCGTTTCCTTGTTCAAATGCGCTTTCAATGCAAGCATGTAGAACAAAATACATCTAAAAATCACACAGTAAAACATATAAACAACACTCACCGAAACTGGAGACTGCAGATTCGTAGCCATTTTGAGATGCGTTTGCTTCCGCTGTCGACCGAGAATTCACGGAAATGACCGTGTTCTATCCGAAGTCTACCGATGGTCCTTCGAAGGTGGGATCGGGTTGCTTCCGATATGGACGGAAAATCTCTGATATTACCGCGTTTCACCGATATTGACGTGTTTGTTTCGCGATTAAGCTGCGTTTCCTACCATTTGGGAAGCTTTCCCTTCTATTATGCACTGTTTTCCTTCAAATTTGATGCATTTCCTTCAATTACTCAGGGGGGCCTGATTTAGGTTCGTTTTAAAGGTAAAAAATATGTTATGAAAATCACCGAGTGGCTCTTTAAGGTCAAATAAATGTTACTCTAATATGTTAATCAATCACAGTTTCTTCTGGATACTTTTTAATTCTAAATGGAGTCCAATATCTGTAATACAGTTATGTAAAATTTTAACAACATTACCCATGCTAAAAGATAAACAGTAATGACATAGAAGTTCATATCAACTGGATAACGGTTTCATCTTTCATATGCCTGTACTTGTATTGTATAAAAATTACGGAAACCGTAAGAGATTATTGGCGGTAAATTCGGAGTGACCGCTGTCCGAGATTGTTGGCTGGGGGCGGGGACGCGTGTCAGATAAACGAGGTCGAACCGACCAGTGTTTACATCACGGAATTTCCGTGCACAACAACTTGACGCAACTTTTTTTCTAAATCGCGACTCTAAAGACAATAGGACAATCACTGAGTTTATCCTACACTCGCCGCTACACCTGTGATAAAATATTTTGTTGAAAATATCAAGCTTAGGGTGTTCTGCTGCGAAACATGTTGGCTTCTGCTAGTAAAATCAAGACGACAGTACTGTTGACATTGTGGCCTAGTTTTCCCGACTATCTTCGGCTCCGATTTGTATATACCATAATCTAGTAAATGTTATGGAATTGAAAAAAACAAGGACAAAAACTTACCTTCCGTGGAACCAGTCCTTGCATACGTCGCATTCGATCATGAAAAGCGTTTCATCATAAGGTTGGCGACATATACAATATATCGGCTCGGTCTCGGACGCCATGTTGAATTCACGTTCGGACAAAAGCACCTGTTTCGGGAGTTTCCGGATTAGGTCACGGAAAGAAACGAAGTAAATCGAATGTTTCCGACTCCCACGCACTCACTCCCTCGAGTATTGTGTTCTCCATTAGTCATCCACGGCGCGCTGTGTCAATTAGTTTAGACTTAAAACTAAAACTCTTTGTTAAAATCTCAACCGTTTGAGAAGAAAAACATAATATAATTTATTAAAAACGTTCTTTGAATTGAAAGTTCTTACAATTTCTGCAAATTTCTTTTCAAATACGTTTTTAAGTATAGATTTATGGTGACGGATAATGGTAACTAAATTTTCATACAAATGCTAAAGAACTCTTTTTAACACAACCTTATATGTTATCATAGAGCTAAGCAGATAATGTGAAGATAAACATGTTTTCAACAATCCTCTAGACAACGCTTTCATGAGTCATTATTAAAAAAAGTTAGTTCACAAACTGTAGGAGTATTTAGGCCTATGATGACACAGACGGATCAATCTCACATATTCCAAGCATGTTGGTTGAGTGGCATTCAGCGAAACTTAATCTTTTGGTGAAGTTGGAGACACCTCACCCTTGGGCCACCTAACAAATGCGAACTCGCTCTCGCTCGCAAATTACCAATATACAAGCACTCGTTCTGTAAATGGCAGAAACTATTTTTTAAATGTTCCATTGCCTATGTCAGAAATTCGCGGAAAATACGGAAAAAGCTGCTTTCAATGACTGAAGGGCCTCCCTCAGCCTCCATGGTCGTCGCAAGGAGGACCCATTGAACGTCTCATTAAATCATACGATCCCACTTTAGGGCATTGCCGCAATGTTGTGTGAGCGTTGAACTGGAATAATACCTCAAATTCTTCAATGGCCAACATCATTCTAGTAATTTCATTCTTTGAACAACAACTTTGATTTGGATATAAAGGTCATCGAAATTGTCCAGTTATGAAATAATGAATTTGAAAAAAATCAAACATAGAAGATAGAGGAGAAATAAAATAGGCTAGTGGGTATCGCTATGACTCGTACATGTTAAATCAACGCCACACCATCCTTTTACTTTTTACGAACTTAGGCCTATTGTATGGATTTCGACGTTGAACATACAACAACTACGTCGACGACGCCATCAATCCAATCACTAGGTGGTTGTCATAATAGCGCTGATCCTGATAATCTCCTTGGACCTTGATCATGTGCACTTTTCACATTTGTCTTTGAGACTGTCTATGCCCTTGCGGCAGAAGTTAACTGACTGGCATCTCAGCCACGCTTCAGTAACTGCCTTGAGTTCATCATCACCGCCAAATCTTGTACCATGTACGTGTGATTTCGAGTTGCGAAACAGACAGAAGTCGCTTGGGGCCAGATCTGGACTGTAGGAGGGTGGTTGAGTTGTTCAAAGCCACATTGTTGAAGTGTATGCTTGTACAACACGACTCTTGTGCACTGAAGCGTTATCACAAAGGAGCATAGCGTAACTCCAGCAGTGAACATGCCCTGCCTTTTCTTCTTGACAGCCGCTCTCAATCTACAAGTCAGCATGGCAGGCTCCTGTCATTGTAGTTTTAGGTGGTTTATAGTCTATAAGTATCACCCCTTTTAATTTCCCAAAATGGTCGCTATGGCCTTGCCAACAGATATCTAAGTTCTGAATCTCTTTGGTTCAGAAGAATGCTTATGCTTCGATTGCACGGAATCTTGCTTGGTGTCAGGATCCCAGTGATGAACCCACGTTTCATCCCCTGTAGTCAGACGGGCATGAACGTTAGTGGGATCAGCAAAGTTGATGTCCAAGAACTATGACTTGATTCAACACTCGGGTCGATCTTGTGCATTTAAATTTCGTGGCACCCATCTTGCAGTCACCTAGGACATGTGCAAGTGCTCATGAATTATGGTGCAAACACTTCCATGAAAAATTCCACACTCTGAAGATATCTTGTCCACCTTTATACTACGATCGGACATGATTATAAGCCCTGAACCCGTGCAACTATATCATCTGTAATGGCCTTAACAGGCCTTCCTGACCGTGAGTCATAGTCCAAGAACCTGCGAGGCCGCTTAATCTCAGCTGACCATTTTGCAACAGTAGAATATTGAGGAGCTTTTTCCCATACGCATTGGTCATACGTTTATGAAAAACTTGGTAATGTTTATATCTGTGAATTGTCGTCACATGACCTATCTCAATGAACGATGATGTTTTCAGGGGTGTATCAATACTCACTTCTATGAACTTATTGACTTCCCCTCGTATTTAGGCCTACAACAGGGGTTCGTTTAAAGATTATAATGTTTCTTAAAAGAAAGTTTGTCTTGAGAGATTCGTGCAAATTGTAATAATGGCTTCACAGACATCTCAAACAAACACTTTCATATAAAACAGTTCCTTGTCAATTTAATATCGATAGTATTTGTCACGACAGTCATTCTAAAAAACCAACACAGTGTCAAAGTAGAAAAGTACAAGAACTTGTTGCGTAACGAATTGGCTTTAGTAATGACTAATTTAGCAGAGACTAAAGTAAAGAATTGTATTAAAGTAAGAAATTAGAAAATAAGTACAACTTGATGCGTAAGATATGTCCAGTTTAGAAGAGATAAGGAATTGTATTAAAGTAAGAAAGGATAAAAGAACTAGATTGGGGTGAAAAATTGATTTTGGGAACGTGAACGGATAATCACGTTGGTTGTTTTTATGTTGATTTTTTAAATTTATTATTATTATTATTATTATTATTATTATTATTATTATTATTATTATTATTATTATTATTATTTAAATCGGACCTGGACCTGATGAATGAAATATATATGAACGCACTGAGGTCGGTATGACAACGTTCTGAAAACAAGTTTGTCGAGTTCCAAACAAGATAGATAGCCGGGGGTTGTGCGTATTAAACACGAGATAAGTCTAGTTCAGAACCTTTATATAAACTAAGGACGGGACGGAACTGACTAAAAACGTCTAGAACACTAAGTGAACGTGAAAATTTACCTAATCTAAACTTGCTAAAACTGTTTTGGGGCGGGATACAAAGGAGGTTGAGGTACGGAAAACAGTGTTTATCACAGGAGATATCGCTTGTGGAAGATCAGGCGATCCTAGGAGATATCGCTTTGACGGTAGATTTTGAACAATGCCCTGTTTCAGTCAAATTAATTACATCACAATTGTTTTACATCATCAAGTAATTACATCACAATGCTATGACGTAATAAACATGATGACGCCACAGTGCTATCATACTGCTATAACATCACCGCACTGAGACAGAGTAGAGCAGTGTTCAGAGATATACATTTTTCATGGAATGGAATGAAAATTTATTTGGATGATAAATAGAATCTCCCCCTCGTGTCTTCTGATATCAAATACATCAACACTCGTTGATAAAAGTAAAAATATACTCGGCAAGCCTCGGATATTTGTAACTTTTATCAACTCGTGTTGATATATTTGATATCAGAAGACACTTGGGTGAGATTCGCTGTATAAACGTACCGGTGTCGTAGTTTGAAATTTATAACAAACGGTACCCGGTCGACAATATTTTTCGACGGGGTAAATGTAGTAAAAACTACTTTTATGAAACTCGCTCCCGCTCGGGCAGTACTAATGTTTAGGCACTCGTGTTGTAAATGTAGTATGTCATGAACACTCATATAATATCCTCTATGTCTTGTGAAAATGTTTTCTTTTGATTTGAGATAAGAACAGGTGAAGATACGCGGGTTGTCCCAAAAGTATCCGGCCTGGATATGAAAATATGCCTTAAACGCAACCATACTGTGCGTGCAAGAAGAACATTCATTGACGTATAAATGGCATGAAAATCACGAGATGCATACTCTTTAATTGCATATAATAGCCTGTCATTTAAAGGTACCCAAAGGTACCGAATGGGGAAAAGTGAATGTAGGGCTGTTATCAAATATCTGAGTTTAAACAAATACACTCCAAAGGAAATTCATATGTGTTACAAACTGTAGGTGACTCTGCTCCTTAATATAGCACCATTAAACATTGGTGTGCTGAATTTAAGCGGGGTAGAGAAAGCACTAAAGACGAGCCCCGTCCTGGTCGTCCATCTGCTGTCACCACAGGTGAAAACATTGAGGCTGTTCTTGACACAATAAGGCAAGACAGGCGAGTGACTATCAGATACTTAGCTGATACTCACCACATCAGTAAAACATCAGTTGAACGAATTATACATGAAGATTTACATATGAAAAAGGTATCAGCACGCTGGGTCCCCAGAATGTTATCTGAGGACCAAAAGCGTAAACGTGTCATGTATGGTCAGTCAGCAACGTCTTGACGAGTATCGCGCAGACCCAGAATCATTTTTCGCTCATGAATGTCGTTACTCGAGATGAAACCTTGGTTCATCATTTTGATCCAGAGACAAAAAGCCAAAGCATGCAATGGAAACACAGCACATTACCCACCCCTAAAAAGTTAATATCTTGTTCCTCCAGTCGGAAGGTCTTGACATCCGTTTTCTGGGACTCTCGGGGTGTAATAATGATTGATTATTTAAACAAAGGTTCTACAATCAATGGCACTTATTACGCAAATGAACTACGACAATTACGAGAAAAAACCAAAGAGAAACGAAAGGGGTAAACTGCACAAAGATGTGTGGCTGTTGCAAGGCAATGCTCCCGTTCACACCGCCAAAATTGCAGTCAGTGCAGGACAGGATTGTGGACCTAGCCCCCTCAGACTTCTTCCCCTTCCCTCGACTGAAAACAGAGCCATCATTGCTGCATTAGAGTTTTTGGGGTCTCGTGATAAGAAGTGGTTTTCAGAGTGGTTGCAGATGTTACAAAATTAATGCATTGACGTCAAGGGTGATTATGTCGAAAAAATAAGTCATAAACATTTGAATCTTCTTTGGTTTTGATGGTCAGGACGGACATTTTTGGGACACCCCTCGTATGAATGAAAGATAAATCATCCCTGTTTAGGAGCAGTTTGGTGCAAGACGCAGAACTTCGGCAAAGCCTTTATAAGAGGCAGTAGGGCAATGAAATTAATATTTCCTTTAAATGAAACACTTTACATAGATGGTCTATTTCTCTTTGTTGCATCATTACATCATTACATACTGTCTTGACCCATCCTTAAAAATGTGCGCCGTCACTCAACATGCTTTCGGGGTGGTATTTGTTTTACCCCACTGATACAGCCACTGTTTTCTAACATTGAATTAAAAATTGCAAAGGAAAGAAAAATAATGTGAAAAGTAGCATAATAATTATTGAAAGATATAATGCCAAAGGTATCCAGACAATTACATCAACTATTCCCTAGTTGTGAGTAAACTGTAAAAATCCATCTTCCTACGCAAAGCTTAACTATTGCCAGTCTCGAACTGTCCAAGTTAACTTGGACAGTTCGAGACTGGCAATAGTTAAGTTAACTTGGACAGTTCGAGACTGGCAATAGTTAAGCTTTGCGTAGGAAGATGCCCTAAGTGGGGCAGTAGCACATATTTGAAAATTTTATTTATTCATATTTGCTCCAATAAACAGTAAGTTATGCAAAATGTCACCTTTAGATGGTAAAAACTCTTATTGCAAGATCCAGTTATCCCTAGCTGAAGAAGAAATGATTACATATCAAGCAAAAACAACTGGCCCCATATTATGTGTGAACACCTTTTATTCATATGAGTTTGGAAATGGATTAGGCGAGGTGAAGTGATATGGGGTTAAACGCCGCTTTCAAAAGTATTTCATTTCGGGGCTGCTAGTATTATTGCAGGGAGAAATCTCGCAACACCATCATTGCTATGCTTTACGGTAAAACCTGCAAGCACCCGTTGGAACTAGCGAACGATGGTGGTCCTGCACTGAAATTCAGTGTAGCATTGCACCCAAACCTGACTGTGTGTAGAACAGTTCTCTAATACAATGTTGCCGAACCTCTGGTGGGATTCAAACCACGGACCTCTTGATCCAAAGCCTAACGCACTAGCTGGTTCAGCATAGTTTAGCTGCTTATGGCATTTTTGTTTTAAGAACAGCTTATTTTGATATAAAATTATTGTACTGCAATCATTAACATCTATTTTCACTTTGTCCTATCACTCAAATATCTAAAAAAAACAACAACTGCTACCGCCCCTTTAATGTTAAAAGATATTATTATAACTTATTGAATCTCTAATGCTGCTTTCAGAAAATGTATCCAGGACACTTGGTATTAAGTGATGGCTGAACAAACAATAAAAATCTTGACAAGTAGGATATTCTACAACATGTTTATTCAGTCAAATGTACAGTACAAGATATACATTCTGCAGCAAATCTACACATCTGCTCTCTATTACTTGACAAAAATTCCACTTAAACATTGACCAAAATATACCTGAATCTAAGCTTTTCAATTATTGCACAATGCTATTTCTCAAGGACAAATTAACCTACTCAAACTCTTATTTGAAAATATATAATATGAAAAAAAGAAACAGCTAATAGTGAGTTATTGTTAAACACTGCTTGGGCAATATTTCAGCCATTAGCCGCGAAACAGAGTTTTCATTTCAAGGTATGGTTTATTTTAGGGAAACAGGAGAGAAAATTAAAGGAGAGAGCTCTTCATTACCATGTAATTATGCCAAAGAATACCAACTTATAGTTATAACTATTGCATAATCCATTAAAGGGGTAGTAGCACATTTTGTGACAGATTTATTTCTTCAAATATGCCCAGTAAATATTAGTTAACGCCAAATGTATTATTCTCAGTGGGTCAAAACATTAATTATTCAACCTGATATCTGTAGTCACAGAATTATCTGTAGTCGAAGGGGGAAATAATTAAGTATCAGGTAAAACAACTGGTGGTCATTTTTGATGAACAATTTTAAAGCATTTGAAGTAGGAAAATGGATTCAGGTAGCTTAACTGATCATGCTATATTCGTTTTAACACTATCTTTTGATGTAAAAAAAAATGTCTTGCAATAGGAAACATTTATTTTCTTTTTCATGAGTTCCCCTTATTTGTCTACTTTAGCTACTGCCCTTTTAATTGCAATTCATTTTTTTTTTCCGATTCTGGTAACTTTAATGCAGCTGAGAGATTGTAACTGTAACTTAATTTGTCAGATGTTGGTAGAAATACTTAGCTAGTCGCATTTGGTGCCAGCTGAATTTTAAACAGTATAAAAAAAAGATAATTCTTTCATTCATTTAAAATCCTTATGCAGCTAAGGTTTTGTCAGTAGATCACAAGTACTGACCTGGTCGCACAAGGTAAGATTGAGATGAGAATAGACATAAATCCATCATAAATTGTGGGAATTATTTTTCTTGTTTCTCTTTCTTGAAACTGGCCCTATCGGTAAATGGTAGCTATTCCTAACACTATTACAATATATAATATCAATATGAGAACAATAGTACAGATTTATTGTACAGTGATATTGGATGAAATAGACATTTGTCTCAACATGAATGTACATGGATTGACAGAAAGAATGAAAATCAATTTCATTAAATATTTCAAAACAAACATTCCAAAGGACAATGTACATGGAAAAATATTTTCTTTGCATAGACCAGAAGTTCTAATACTTGACTTGGCGTGCATTGATAACAGGATAAACATCGTTTGATTTGATTTCACATCTCAGTTAATCAGACTTAACCTATTAAAGGGACAGTCCAATCGGGGTAACTTCGGGAAAACATATCCCTCCTTAAGATCATATAAAGTATGTTTCATAAAGTTTTATATGGCTTTTATATATGCCAAAGTACCATAAATGTTAATTTTAGATCAGATCATCTTACTTTACTTACCTATAGATTGACAAATGCCAAACATATGACATTTTCTTGTTTCCAACAGTCTAACAAAGACCTTATACATGTTTAGAAGCGAGAAATAAATGTCCAATTAACATGATTAAAAATCTCGACTTTCAGCTTTATATTTGCACTATGACGAAGATAAAGATAATTCTAAACAGTTGATAACACTATTGAAGATGTTTGACATATCTAACCTCCTTGTCCCCCTTTCTGGAGGTGTTTGTGCAAGTTCACTTCAGCTACTTGACAAGCATGATTTTATGAGTAGATTTACAAATTACGTACTCTCAGTCTAGTGATGTATTTATCCCACTTGATTATGTATACTCTATCTTAATTGTTATTGTTATCTCATTGTTAATCTCCATTTGATGTTTCTGTAAACACACCTATATATACATCCATACATCTTTTTCTCAATATGCTTGAAAACGGTGTAAGGATCTATACCGAAACGTTGCAAATCTGTTAATAAAGAAGTTGAATATCCATAAAATCGTGTACTTCAGATTTACAAATTATCAAGCAACAGAGATGAATTCAGGAGCACTGGTTGCCAGTATGATCCTTCAGGAACACTAAACCTCAAATCCTTCAATATCCTAGTTTAATTGCCCCTTCATATTTAGTCAACCCATCCTGCTGGCAAATCCCAGAAATATCCCCGGTAGTCAAGTCAACCAGGAAAACACCATTAAAATTCCTGGACCAGCAGGATTTCAGAAATAATTCAAGTTGCATATAAATTAGGCAAATTTCAAACCTGTTAGATTGTCATTTTTAAGTAAGGTTAAGTACTAAATGCATTATGTCTTGTTCAAATTATAGATTTATAGACAGTGTAAATTGAAATATCTTTTACATGAAGGATCTCTAAAAATTAAATAAAGATTTGAAAACAAAACCAAATATTTAAAAGAACAACAGGGCTACACTCTTTAAAACTGATAAAACTAACATAAAGCTATAGAAACATCGCGTGAAAGTTGAAAATCCAATAAACTGATCAATGTGTACAAAACAAATTTGACAGCAAATGACTACTAATGAAAAAACTTCTTTCAACAGAGCTTAAGCTAGTGAATGAAATTGAAAAATAACATTTGACATGAACTGAATTCATTTAATGTTTTTTGTACAAAGGTCAGCTGCCATGATTCAAACAGTAAATCAGTAGCACAATAAATATTTTTTTGTCTTATAAAATATAAATGACAACTTTACAACTGAAAAGAAATAGTCCAGAAAACATTCTTATTCAAGGAGAAAACATAATGATCTTGGAAATTTAGGTAAAAAAAAAATTGGAAGATTTGATAACAGCATGTTGAATAGTAATATATTCTTCAAGTCTACTTTTCCCATTAGATCGTCATATGTATAATATGTAAAATATTTAAGCAATATTCAAAGTAACATTTTATTCGAGAGTTATCACATTACTTTGGACCCTAAATCCATCGACAAAATTAAGAATTTCCTATTTCTTATAACTTTAGAGATAAATCATGATTATTTTCTTTTAAAACAGATCACTAAGAAGTGACGTCAATTAGTAACACAATTAGTAATACGTCAACATTTTACATTTTAGGTTAAGTAACCAAATATATATTTAAATGAATCCGAAAAAATGGATGTTATAAATCTATTTCTTAAGTCAATCTTGTGTATATAGACATATCAAAACAAATGTGGGATTTCTATTGAAAGTCAACATGACTACAATTATCAAGAAGATATTTTAAAAACTCAAACATGATTTACAATTGGAAATTATTTCTCTATATATGAATGTTAAAATTAAGACTTTCTCTCGTTGCCCAGTCACACTAATAACATTAACATTCTTTCAGGTGATAGAAGCTTCATAAAATCTGTGAAACACATTAAAATAAGAATATTTTTAAGGCATAATAACATCCAACTTCCAACCCAAGGCAAACACAGCACTACTATAGCCACAAACTCCATGTGGTACCTTGCCGCAATTCGATACATTTTTCAAATCTACGGAGGTGCCCCTACAAAGTCCTGTATAAATATATGTTCTTATTAATCTTTTCTTTTGCTTTGTCAAAGCTCTGTAATAAAATTACATTCATCATTAGAGAAACAAATTATTGAATTAATAGTTTCATTGGCCATGATTTAATCAGTCAATCAATGCACAAACACACTAATTGTATCTCAAATCTTTGCAGTGAACTTTTTTATGGATTTTTTATCAGGGAAACCGCACCATTCACAAAACAACATTACATTAAAGTGACCTTAAGGACAATTATCAATGTGCTTTGGCCCAGGGCTTTAGGAGTGAGTTATCTATTAGTACTGCTTAAGATATATTTCGGCCATAACATCAAGGTGTTTTTTGCTCTCAGTTTACTTTGTGGCAAAGAAAATGCATCAAACTGTGGCAAAAGAAAAACCGGAATTTTTATTACTAAAGTAAGTTTTTTGTCTTGCATTGAAAGTTGACATACAAAGAGAAGCTACATCAGTGGATGATGAGAGATAGACTATAGAAAAGAATATAACATTCTGTGCTATTAACACTATATACAGAGGCGATTGAGCCGAACAACATTAAAATATGCCTTGAACAAATCACAGAGAAATGAAACAATTCTTTCACAAGACTAATCTGACTTAAATATATGATAGATCTAACATTTCATCAGGAGATTTTCCCACAGGTCACCTTGTCCATCTTGCTTAATTATCGATGTTTTACTGAATATGTATGGAAGAACCACCCGTCTTAGTCTTAGTAGGCCTTATTCCATAATTCTATTGACCCTTTAGACCATCATATTTTATTGGTAATATTTTCGTGAAATGTATTTACTTCAATACAGAGAGTTTAGTGCTCTTTATTTCACCAAAACCAAATTGTTTCTACGTCATACAAATCATTGCCACAGCATTACAACTTTACCTCATATTAACCATGTTGATTAGAAATTCTTGTTTATGTGACATAAAATCTGTACTGAAACGTCTTTTTCATAACATATTGAGGTAAATCTATCTCCGTGGTATTATAGTAATGCCCCAAAGTTTGACATTTACAAATTATCTATGATCTGTTAAAAGTTTGGTAAATAAACTGTTTACATTAAACCTTTGCATGCCTTTGTAAAATGAGTTATGAGGTTTGGATGGAGCAAGGCACTGAACCGCAAATGAACATAAATATCATACAAGTAATATTAACATTTATCAATTTAAAAGTTTTGTGACACATTATATAACAATATTAGCATTAACATAACAAAGCGTCTATTAAAGGGGCTCAAAGGCAATATTTTTTTTTTCAGTTTATTTTCCGCTTCATTCTCAAGCAAACTGTGGCCATTAGCATATGGTATTTTACTTCCACATGATATTTGTGATACCTTATAGGATGTATGTAATAACTTGAAATAAGCAATATAGCAATCCTTTTTCCTAAATTCGACACAATATTCTGAAGTGATTTCTTAACCCATGATTCTTACTTTTAACTGGTGACTAGTTTTTTTATCCTGAGGATAAAAATATTGAACAGCAGGAAAGGTTAAAAAAATTTAACAAATACTAAATTAAAATGGTCAGTTTCAGATTTCCATGTGTAAATCTAAATAAAATAGCAAACTCATGTGTGAATGGCATCATTCAACCATCTTGTAGTAAACATCCATTGCAAACAGCAATTTTCCAAAATATATCTCCATAGCAACCAGGAATATGAAAGCATGAAGCCTCCTTTGCTACTGGAAATTTAAAAAAAAACCATGGCAACAAGAAATTTCACAGCCTGAAATCTCAAGGGCAACGGATAATTTCAGCATGACATCTCATTGGCAACTATGACCCAGTACTCTGAAGAAAATATTTCCGTTGAAATCCTGCTTCTCTGAAGTTGTATTAGAAGGCATGAAGGAAATCATTGTAGTGTGCATAGTTGATGACATCCATATTGAGAGGAACAAGCTTTGACATGAACATGACATTGAAATGCCTGACTTGTTGAGTTAAAACTGTCTGTATTGTTGCTGTGGCATCTTGTCACTTACTCCCATGCACACTTCGTCAAAAACTAGTTCTGAAAAAAAGAAAAAGAAAATAAATGACACATTGAGAATTCGAACGAGATACCTCCTATCGCTTTGTGTACTTCCTAATCCCTTTTGAAGAATTTGCAAACAAATCTTGATTTTCATTGAAATTTGCCAAAGATGTCTGAAGTATCATAACGTATATCAATAGATATTTAAAGTCAACAAGACAAGAACATGGTGTTTAAAATGAAATCTTCAGATGCTGAACGATCTAGTACAAAACATTCTGAGAGGGTCAATTACAGTATAATTTCTCCTTCTAACAGAAGGCATTTCAAGGTTCAACAAGGAATTTCGACAAAGTGCATTTCCAGAAACATTTTAAAAGAAGAGCTAAATCCAGTCCAGAGTTTCGAAGTTTCAAGATATTGACTTTATCGACCTCAAACTCTTTCTGTCTAGTGATTTCCTCTACATACAGTCCCAGCCACATGAAATTAGTTTAGTGCAGACAAAACCTAGTCATTAGCCAACCAATTACATCATCACGTTTAGAAGAGGATGACAGCAATCAAGTTTTAAAGAATGATTCACAGGAGTTACTTGCCCCTAGCTACTGCCATCGAATGCTTTTGCCGAAGGCTTTGTGATTGGTTAGCTAAGTTTATGTCAGAACATGCACAATGTGAGAAAAGAGGGAAAACCTAGACAGAACAAATTCATTCTTGATAAAGTCAGTATTTGAAACTTTCATCCCCCCGGCACACTGTTGATAAAGCAGATAAATCAAGCTGACAAAAAACTTACTCTTCCACTGGGGTATACTCAAGTCTTTCTCCTCAAAGCCAAAGTCAAAAGGCTCGGATGTTGGTTCATCACTTTTGTCTGCGTACTGCTCAAGATACGGGTGGGCGAGAGCCTGCTCGGCCGTCAGTCGGTTGTAGCCGTCAAGGCTAAGCATCTCATCCAGGAGTTTTATTGCTGGAGTCGACAGATTGAGAAGTTATACACAGTGTATGAAAAGAGGCCAATCTGAATGTCTTATTTTGTTAATAAAATCTAAAAAATTAACAGAGCTCTAAAGCATTGGCTCTGTAGCTCATCAGGCCATCTTTAATTCATGATAACAATAGTCACAGGGTCACCATATGAAATGCCAAAGCATGGACAAGTCCATTTTTACTGATCCTCATCAGCTTATGAGTCTAGGTTTCTAAGGCTTTCCTTTTAGTAAAAAAAAGACAAAAAAAACATTTTCAGGGTGTGGTTACTGTGATCCTGATCAGGGGTCACATGGTCACAAAATCAATAATTTAGAATTTCACACATATAAGGAATCTGCATTCAAGGTTTCAGTTTTTTGGACCTTTTACTTCTTGAGATGAAGATGAAAATAGTGTTTTTGCTCATGGCCCATGGCTCTCATTGGATGTCACAGTGTCACCTAATCTATCACTTAAAAACCTTATTAGTCAAGGATTCTGTAAATAAAATCGCAGATTTGCTGAGTCAATGGTCCTCGAGGAAGAGATGAAATAGTAAAAAGTTTACAAAGTTAGTTTCTAGAAAGGTAACAGTCGCAAAATTTTGGGCTCTGTAGCAACTTTGCATGACCACTCTTTGAATGTCAAATGGCAAGGGATACTTGTCAAGTATGAAAGGCTTATCATTGTCTTAAGATAATGACATCTCATATGCTTCCTGAGCCAAGGTTGTGATCATGAAGAAAGGACATACCACCAGGAGTGCACAAGTCAAGTCCTAAAGGCCTTACATTAACAAATCAAAAGTTAAGCAAAATTTTTATTTAAAAAAAAAAAAGCATGGAAAAACAATCAGCAGACAGGAAAATAATTCTTTCTGTTTTACATGACAGTTTATATAATAAATGC
This sequence comes from Phorcus lineatus, assembly GCA_921293015.1. Classification (NCBI taxonomy): domain Eukaryota; kingdom Metazoa; phylum Mollusca; class Gastropoda; order Trochida; family Trochidae; genus Phorcus; species Phorcus lineatus. The sequence goes on along the minus strand of OV121086.1, from coordinate 37,755,380 downwards.
GGAACTGAGTTTTGAAAGACAAAATTTACTCACCTTCAGGGTTGGCTCCTACAAAAATCTCCTTGAAGTTTCTTTTCCGGCATGTAGGTAATGACTTTATGTAATTCTTTGCCTGAAGCAAAAATATATAAACAAATATTTATTTTTAAAATATGACATTAAAGATTTATACCCTACAGTACAGATAAACTTCAAAAGGTTGAGATAATGTTTAGCAGTTGACTGTATGTGACTTAATATTACAATATCTTCCTATTACATAGCCTATTCTTATGCTAGCCCCAATAACTTGCTAAGATAGACCTTGCCGCATTTCCCATACTTTTCTCTGCTTGTTGCCAAGGTTGCTGCAATGGATCGCGATAGTCCAATGAGAAATCATATGGGAACTGCAACTTTGTGCCTAAGAGGGTGCTGTACTCAAAACAAGGATTTTGACCAGTTGGCAGCAAGGTTTAGCTTAACCAGTGATAGAACCTGGTTCAATATATAGCCATGCGAGGGAGGATGATTTGACAGTGAAACCTGTTACAATCAACTAGCTTAGTAGAACAGTCATTCCCTCCTTGCAGAGATTACTCAAGTCATGTCCATGTAACCTCTGTGACAAGTGAACCAGACAGAGTTACCATGTGAACGAAATGACGTGGGTTGCCTCTGTTGTGAGAAAATAGTTAGCAATCTCCTCCTTGGAGTATGAGTGACACTGCACTGATTTGAATGCAGCTTAACATTCAACTCAACACTTCTGAGTCAACGATAGCCAGATAATTATTGGGGGATCAAATTACAGCAATTGCAGCTTGTTTTCTAAGGACACAATCTTGGTATGCCCATTAGTCAAAGACAGACTTTTCCATGATTTCCAGGAATCTGCAGGTCAAACGTTAAATTGATTGAAAACCAATTCTACCTTTAAAATGTTCCGATTTGAAACCGTAACTTCAAAATCTATACAAGCTAACTAACGTCATCCTTCACGAAAGGAGGATTCGAATACTCACATCAGTACTTTCAATTGTGTCTAGAAGTTCTGGTCCTGGGGTCCCGACAAGTGACAGTATTTTGTTCAGTTGATCAATGTCTGCGGTAGTTAAGCAATTACTAACAGCATAATTTGTATATAAGTTATGCAAAGCGATCAAAAGATAATAAAACTTGTAGTTAATGGTTAAAGGCCACCAAGTTTCAACGGTACAAACCTGCTTCACAATCATAGTGGCCCTGTAGCTCACTTAGAGTACCGACAGTAAAAGTCCCTTAATCAAGACATCGGAAGTCTCGATCACCAGCTCTTTAATGCCTTGTTGCATTTTGCAACTTTCAATGCCAGTTCTTTGGCATCCTGCACCTGTACTTAATAGCAAATAATCTGGAGGTGAAAACCTCTTGACTAAAAGGTCACTGCACTAAACCCATACACATGTAAGCAAGGCTTAATTCATGAAGAGGGAGTGAGGAGAGTAGATATTTTCAAGGGGCGGGAGGGTAGTTGCTCTCTAGGAAACAACCAAACAAAACAGGGAATAGATAAAGACTACTGAAGGTAAGGATACGGTCAGATCCTGGGAAAAGTGGTTTCCCTGTCAACATTTCGGCCATGATGCATCCTACTGACCAGATATCAACTGAAACAAACAAAAGAAACTTGAAACATTTTCAACATCAGAATGTCTAAATTCAGCCCATTAAAAAGGTTGAAACTGAAAAATGACCTTGGCCCTGTTTGATACAGTCTTCCCATATCATATAGAGTCTCACATACGTCCACTTCTTGAGCCCAGATGACAGTGGTGTGAACAAAATGCATAGTGGAAGTATGGAAGAGGAGGATTGCAATAATTACAATTAACTTTATATTTCAAAAGAATTATTTCACTTTAATTTCACATATATATAAATATATCTTAAGGATATATATAGCTATCATTTGTAGCAATAAACATGTTTATTCAAAGCATGTTGTGATATCACACGGTCAGAATATATAATACTGTAAAAATCAAGCAAAGCCAAGACATCACATATGACCTTGACCTATACTGATATGACCTTGACCTACCTGTTTGTGTGTACTTTTGCCAGCTGAGCATGATCTCTGGAGCACGGTACCAACGCGTTGCCACATACCCTGTCATTTCATCTTCCGTGTGCCGTGCCAAACCAAAGTCTAGAATCTGTAACATCATATCTTTCAAATATAACCAAATTGCCAGTACACACTCAGACCAGTTTATTAGAATAAAACAACAGTATAATGTTATTTTAAGATTTTTAAAAATCAATTCAATTTTGTAGACCTGCGTCCATTGTATTCTGTACATATGCTGATCACACTTACTCTAGTTCAAATAATAATTTTTGATCAAAATCAAATCAAAGAATATATCAATAAATGTCTTAAAATAATTATTTTATGTACTTCATCAGGATGCAAATTTGAAATTTTGAAACATGTAGAAGCCAGTTCAGATAAAGAAATAAAATTTTCTTAAAAACAAAAACAACCTTTAAGAGTATATATTTTTTTCCTTTGTGATGGAAGTGGAAACTGTTTTGTCTTTTTGCCTTTTTGAAATAGAAGTTATTATTGTAATCCAATATTTTCCTTTAGATTAGAACCAAGTGTCTAACTCTAGAGACACTGAAATACACACATTTCAGATTTCAACTATCTCCTGAAAGTAAAAGGAAATACATTACCTTTAGTTCACAATCCTCATTTACTGCAATATTACTTGGTTTCAAATCCTGAAAACAAATTGAAATTTGCAATGTATAAACATTTTTCTTAACATATTTTGTTCAAAACCTTGCTTTGTTCCAATGGATTAGCAGCTAAATCTTTAAGGGAGTAAATCTTTTTGACGAAATATTTGCAGTGTGTAATAAATTGCTCATCCTTAATCCTTACTTCTATTATTATTTGTCAAAATGCACAAATGTGGGTATTCTATTCATTTCTATTTGAATTGATTTTAATACACTTCAGACTGACAACTTATTTGATACATTGTTATTTATCATCTGTTGCAATTTAACATTTTTCATAATAAAATGATGATAACCCTCTACTTGCCAAGGGAGCTAATGACAAAGGATTTTATGCAGTGAAAAACTAAACAGGCCAGGAACAAACTTTCCCCATCAGAAAGCCAATAAACGGGTTACTTACCCTATGTATTATGCCGGCTGAATGTATATACTGTAAAATGAGAAAAACAAATCATATAGACTCATAAAATTCAACAGTGAGACCTTTTTCATGACAACACCGAAAAATAGATACAAAACACTCTGTGATATTACCTAAGACTTATATGGAATAATATGTTAATAATATGCAATGAATAGACCATAAAAGTGTGAAAAGGTTTGTCTTTGAAAGATTCCTGCATTCCAGTGACTCAATGACTCCATTATTGTGACTCATTCACTCTTTATACTTGCTCTAAAGTCTCATTTCTTGTAAAGCTCTAAAAGGTTTAAGGTACGTTTTATGCAAAAAGCAGCAACAACGAATTAACTGAAGTAAGAAATTACTAGGTGAGGCGAGGTGATATGGGTTTTAACACCACTTTAAAGTAGTCCACTTATATCATGGCTGCTAGTGTTAGTGCAGGGAGAATATGGGGATATGCATTTCAGTGAAACCTACAAGTATCGTCTGGAACTAATGAACCATGAGTGTTACTGCACCAAAATTCAGTGTAGCATTGCACTCAAACCTTACTGCATGTAGAACACATCTCTGTTACAGACAAAGTTGCCAAGATGGCGGGATTCAAACCCCGTACCTCTTGATCTGAAGCCGAAAAAGCTAACAACTGTGCTATCCCGCCCCCAAAAGATAACTAACTTATAATGTGTTTCAAAATGAATTTTTTTTAGAGGTTTTGAGGGAACTTTCCGAGCTTTTGAATGTGTTGTCCATATGTTTATCGTAATGAATGAAATGGGAAAAAGGGGCATGGAGGCAGATAAGGAGGGGTTGTGTGGTCAATGAACGCCTCACCTTCAAGCCTCTGAGTATCTGGTAAACGAGGAACTGAACATGGTCGTCACTCAGCTTCTGAGTCTTCAGGATATTGTTTAAATCTGCTCCCATTAAAGCTGTGACTAAATATCTGAAATACAAGTATTCATATTGTTACTTAGACCTTTCATTCCTACAGTCTTGTAGGATTTTAGGTAGTTTATCTGTCTTCATAATTCAAAAAATATTTAGCAGTTCAAAGCAAACATATCTTATGGCTAAATTCAAGTCGTTGGCATGATAACAGGTAGTCTATTTCTGTATGTGGTATTTATACAACAGAAATGTGCTAACGTGAACCATTAAGAGAATATGTGACTAATTGAAAAGCAGACTCATTAACCCTGACACGTTTGTGCTCTACTTTTCTTCTTTATGCCTTAATATGCAGGATGTAAATATCCATTACTTAGAAGTCACGCTCTTACAAAATTTTACTTTTATTTGGCCAAAATGACGAACATGTCAGAGTCATATCTCTTTCTCAGTCTGATTAATATAGTTCGTGTTAAGGATTTATAACGTTTCAAATTATTGACTTTATCGCGATCAAATTTTGACTGCAGCCACACATTTTGCGCATTTTCTGAAGTTAACCAATCACATTTGGTCATTTTGATATTCAGTCTGATAACCATCCCCGAAACGTCACATTAAATGTTGAAACTAATTACAGTGTTCAATCTGTGTTTTGACAGTACTCCCTCCAATTAAATTACTTAACTCCCTTGTACCGTTGTGAAGCATTCATTTGATCCCTAGCTATGATACTTCATTGATTTCCTCTCTCTCTAGCATGTCAGTGCCGTCCCTTCAAAAGAGTTTAGTCAAGACACTGTGTCGTATTTACAGTATCTGGAACGCATATTTCAATACAGGCATCAAACTTACACATCACGGAAACTGTCAAAGGATGTGGCAGGGGTAAATATGTCTAGCAGTCCAATTATCTGAAAGAGAAAACTAAGACAGTTAAACAAGTCACCTGCATCAAGCATATAATAGATCATGTCTTATTAGTCAAAGAATGGGAAACCAAAATAGCAAGCCTTGATCAAAAACGACATAATCATTTTATAATTGATAAAGATTAGCTGTTAATACAAGAATAACCTTCTTATGATACTAATTAATTTGACCATGTTTCTTTCTACGGAATAAGGAAAACATTTTAATGTTGATTTCATCAAAATAGTGTCTATATGTACAATTAATTAGATTCATTAACAGTATTCTTGTTTGTCTACATAAAAATGGATTTCTTTATCTTCAAAACTATGCTGACAGCGGCCATTAAATGAATTAATCTGTTTTCCAAACTCATTTCAACATTTATTGAATTCATTTGTCTGTAGACAAAGAATAACGTTAGACTTTTGAGACATAAACAACTTTGTAATAAATATTAAAATATACTTAACCTACAAATATGGGGAAGGATAGAAAAGTCCATTTAAGTAATATATCAATTCAAACACTTTGAAGTTCATTTCTTAATAAATTAAGCTAACAAAACAAAATATCCTCTTAAATCTTTCTACGCAAAAGGAGATTGATAAACATTTGAAAAATGAAAATTTCCATTTTGTTGTTGTGACAAAAACCTTTGTAAGCAATTTGAGCAAGATGAATATTTGAAAAAAAGAAAACCTATCTTGATGGTGTAACACATATCATCTAAAACTTTTGTAAGCAAAATGAGAATGATAAATATTTGATAAAAGAAACATCAATCCCATGGTGTAACAAATAGAATTTTAAATCTTTGTAAGCAAAAAGAGAATAAAAACTATTTGAAAAAAGAACACATAAATCCCTTGGTGTAACAAATATAATTTTGAATCTTTGTAAGCAAAAAAAAAGAATTAAAAACTATTTGAAAAAAGAAAACTTCAATTTCTATGGTGTAACAAATATGATTTTGAATCTCTGTTAGCAAAAAGAGAATGATAAACGTTTGAAATAAAAAAACAGGAAACTTACATTTTCATGGTGCATATGTTTTAACATTCGTATTTCTCTGTATGTTCTTTTGGCATGAATCGCAGTTTGAAAAGGACGAGCAAGTTTCTTGATGGCCACTTTGTTGTCAGTTTGACGGTCGTGGGAGGAACTGAAATAAACAAACAAAAAATCAATCCTGTATTTAGAAGATTTTTCTCAAACTGCAGGGCCTTGATAGATATCTGCACACAAAATCAAAGTTAAAATAAACTACATTTATATCTCTTAATGTTGAAAAGACACCTTAAGGGTTTTAAATTGCTGCATGCCTTGTGAGGCCAGTTCTGAGAATGGTCAGCAAGCCAACTTTGTAAAACAGTTTGAAATATGCTATGCCACACACAAGTAAACCTAACTGCTCCCTTAAAACAAAAGACTGCCTGCCATGTGAAGTGACTTGACTGACTTTAATGTAAATATATGTAATAACATTTTTGCATGTTCGATGTCCAAAACAGTTCACAAATGACAATCCCAAATTGTGTCACAACACATCGAAAATACGGATCTGATCACTTCACGTTTAGATGGACTGTCAGAACAGGGTTCCAGAGGGTGCACATATGCTTGGCATCAAGTATACAAAGCAAGTTACCAGTATTAGAATTGTAAAGTTGAAAATTTCAGTTTCATATGCCAAATAATTTTGGTTTTAACTTTAGTAAAAACAGTAGGGAAAGAATGACTTGGCTTCTTTCATAAATGGCCCATCTAAAGACCGGTTCCATGTTATTTTCCCAAACCACTAGCTGTGCTGCCAGTGAGACTAAATGTTCTTTCAAAGTCTGCAAGATGTGGTACATTTACAACATGCTGTGGACTATATTGCTCTTTTCTAAAAAATATCATTTTGTCTTGGAAAAACAGGTCTTATAAATGATAACATAGTATGATATACTCGGTAAATACAATGTTCTTATTCATAACTGTATCCTAACATTGAGAAAATATAATAAAACCACTATCAATGCAAGCTAGCTATACCATGTCTCCATCTCAGAACCACAACACAGCATACAATACGTCCTGACACTGTAAATGACATTAATGTCACCATTAAAAACTGTTTTTTTGCCCTAGTGCAGCTTATGAAGAATATGAATCCTAATATGGTTGCCCTTTAGAAGTTGTCGATAATTAATTCCTGCATGAATCTAATATTAATATACATAAGGGCAAAGACCAACTGGTCAATAAACTGGAGGCATGAAATGGTTCAAAAATGTACTTTCTGAGAGAAAATATAAATTGATGGACAAACTGACAAATAAATGAGGCATAAATTACTCAAGAGTAATTTAAAGGAGCAATAATATTGTAAGCGCTTATCAAAAATGACAATCAAACTTTCACAATTTCACTCATGGCTGTTGTGATAATTGCATTGGTGAAGGCAGATGGTAAATAATGAGAATTTTGACCTGCATTTGGTTTCTGGGTGTGCAACAGTGTAAAACTAATAATTTGAAAGAATCTTTTTTCAAAATATACGAAAACATAAACATGAAAGAGAAACCCCACAGGTAAACTCACCTGGGAAAGAAATTCCCAAATATTTTGGTGAAATGCCTTTTTTTCCCAAAACTATTAACATTAGTCTTATTTCAGACAGGTATCTGTAATGTGAAAAACTGCTGAACTGCATGTACATGCCTCAGTGAAATGAAAATACTTTTCAACACCTGATGCTGAAGTTTATTTCTGCCTCTTATTTGCTGATTGCATCCTATACCTGCTTTCTGTTGTGCTTGTGGTAAGGGGACAGGGTCTCCGAGTCTTTAATCACCACCTCTTTTCAAAATCACATTAACGGTCTGTCAGTACACCCAAAATTTGGTGATTACCAAAGATAAACACCACTACTAACCCACTTCAAAAATCATGCATCTGCACCCAAAGATAAAAGATATAAAACCAATGGTTTTAGTGGTTACCCAAACCTTAGACAGTTTTGCACTCAAAAACTACTAGACTTACATTTCAACAGTGTATATCAAATGCACTTGAATACCACTAAAATTAATAACACAGAGTTCCTGTTCACTTCATCACATAAATTATCATCAGTGACCCAGATATAGGTAAATTCCTTATCTACACAGCAGGGGGTGGCGAGTACTCTGTGACATCCCACTGTGGCATGTTTAACCTGCAGCTCACAGTAAACACACAAGCTCTAATTGCCTACTGCACTAACTGTTGTATGGTAACCATGCATCAAGTACAATTGATTCAAGTATCGTAGATATAATGGTCAGCTGCGTTTTAATGCATGCAGCTTTAAACGATCTGAGAAATGCAGTTATAAGTCAAGGATATATAAATAGGGAATTTTTCTACATACATAATGAATAATGAAAGATTATGGCTTTATTCTCATTTTTTGTATTTTAAATTTTTTAAAGGGGTGGCGCTAAAATACGCTTACACAATGATAAAGGATACTGATGTCATAGAAGTGGATCAAACGTACATTTGGATAGAAATGGAGGGGGTGTAACGAAAAACATAATTAAGACATTGGTATAAGTTCAACATTTGGTTATGTTTCGGGGGGGTGTTAGACTCCCTTCATCAGATCACTTTACCAATTTAAGTTCCGTCAGTGAAGTTTGTCAACTAACGGTTCAGGTAAAGTATGAAGATGTTAAATGGGCTATTCTGAAATTCCTGTCCAGGTACCAAATCTGTTATTTCTTTTTGATAATAATTTTTACTTCCCCACCCACTAATAGTATTTGATTAAATAACTTCCTTTTGGGGTTGGATAACAAGACAGGTTGCTTAAAATATCTTCTATAATATACTAATTGTGTTAGAAACTTCAAACACAATAGTATCTTGTAGCCAAATAAGGCAAAAAATATTGAATATATAATATTTAGTCACATGACCACAACAATCCAGGTAGTAAGATTTATGACTACATGCAAATCTCAGTTATACTAGTAACCTGTTTTAGCTCTGCTGCATAGTCAAAGTTTGTAACTAGGCTAGGTGCATGCAATAATAATATTCATTCCTTCACACTTATTCTATTAGTTCATGTGCAATAAAATGTTGCTGGTATGTTATTTTACCATTTTTATGAATTTAATTTTTTATAAGGTTGAATACATTTATATATATTTTTACCTAAATTTTACATTAAAATCAGTTTTATATTCGCTCATGCATTATAGTTGTTGATTCTGTTACCCATCATATGTTCCTTTAATATTAATTGGAATTACATGACATTAAAGTTCACTGATATAACGTAAATTAGCATAATATTTTTGTATATGATTTTGTTCCTCAAATTAATCATAAATGAAGTCTTTAGACATGTTTCAATATATTGTCATTTCTAACATTTATTACATTTATAACAAGAAACATATACTGACATTAAACCTCGCCCTGCCACTAGCAAAAAAACTTGCCCTTGTGCAAACTGCAATCCAGCTCTAAGAAGGGAACTTCTAGGGACAAGCCAAGGATCATGGCAAATCTTATCTAGACAAAATTTTCGAAGTCAGCTATGAGCATTTAGTTGATTCGAATTTGCAAAATGTGGATTCTTTTAGTTGAATATCAATTAAAGGTAGATATAAAGATAAGGAAAAGAAATGCTTATGAAACATTAATTTCAGACAAATAGAAGGCAAAAATTCTCAAGTTCCTTCATAATCCCAGGACAGAAGATAATAGCTAGCTCTATTGTTCTGTAATAACCTACATAATCTGCATTTTATCCAAGGCCATTCTTGCAGATAATTAGTAACATTTGATAAATGATGAAATGAACTGAAAGTTGTAATTCACCCAGACAACATCTGTTACACCCATGTTGACAATGGTTGACAAGGAATGCACAGAGCTAACTTGGTTATAGCCGAGAGTAGGTAAGCTACCTAACAGCTATCACTCCAGGGCATTTACATACTTGTCTACTAACTTATATACTATATACTGCTTATATATCTATTGCATAAATCACTGCACAATCACAAAGCAGTTAGGTGGTGTTATTCTGTGCAAAATGTGCTCAAGATAACACAAGTGTCATCTCTATTTCTGACTTCAGCATATGTATGATTAATAACTCCTTTTAATAATCACAAACTAGATTTTCATTACTTGCTCAAATTAGTTGTACTTGATACTGAACGTGACGATGATGATATAGCAGGTAATTGACTGGCATTTTGTAACGAAATTCTCATTAGTCACCGGGATGACTGGAGGAAAACCCATGTTTACCACAGTTACAGCGACGCATTAGACAGATTACGGATACAAATGACCTATTTTTTTGAACCACAAAGAAAGTTGGCGAAAACCTGATGCAAATGAAGAAAGATGCATTTCAGAGATGTAAAATACGGTTATCAAATAACCAGAGCTACGAGAACATTAGAACGGGGTCGAGGGGTCACGAAGGGGTGTCACTTACCACACTTGCCCGTAAGCTCCCATCCCAACGGGCGATAACATTTGGTACCTCAATGGGACCTCCCATATCGTCTTGTTCAGCTCGATCCGCGAATAACCTTCTCTAATATCCCCAGACATGGAGCTCTTTCAGTTGGCTACTTGCACTAACAATAATTATGGGTCACAACTGGAAATATCTGTAAAACAATGCGTCCTGACGACTTGACTTGTCTCCACCTGCGCGTGCAGAGGTTAACCCAACGGGCACTTTGCTTCCGGATTCCGACTAACAGACGGAAGTGAGGCTCTAGCCAAGGGGGATAACCGAAGTGATCCTGCGCGCGAAATACAAATCAATGAAAAAGTAAGGCCATTAGGTAAAGTAAGAACGACATCTTTGTCATAATATCTTGATAGATCTTATATACTATCTGATATGATGGGCCTGTCGCATATATAAACGTTGCACAGTATGAAATAAAGAGTATCAGTGCCACCTGAGCATTTATTCGCAAAATATTCACTGAAGAAGGTTTAGAAAATAAGGCATCTTACGGCCATCTTCCCCCTGCATGGTTAGGATTAATAATGCCTCCAAGGAAAAACGCCTACTAGGAACAATACCTACAGTGATTGTTGTGACAGCGACTCGCTTACCTGCACACAAGTGAACTATTCCAATTAGTTTCGAATAGTGCCTACATTAGAGCATTAGCTATCAGATAGATTAAGAAAGTAATAGATAACAAGCATTTGTAAAGTCAGCAATGTATTTGATAGATATATCACTTTCTCATAATATTGAGAGGGAATTGCTTTAATAAATCAAAAAAATCCTTTTAATTAGTGAACGCCACCCCCTGCATGGCATATTCTTACGCCAGCCCCAATGATCGACTTGCTAAGATAGTCCTTGCCGCATTTCCCGTAGGCCTACTTTTCAGTTTTTGTCGTGAAGGCTGCTGCAACGGATCGCGATAGTCGAAAGAGAAATCATATGAGAATTTCAATTTTTCGCCGAAGAGGGCGCTGCACTCAAAACACGAATTTTTACTCCTTGCGGTAGCAAGGTTTGATTAGCCAATGGTAGACACTGATGCAATTTAAAGCCATGCGAGGGAAAATTCTATTGACCAAATATTGATAAATTGTTGCAGTGACTGCATGACAGCCGGAGTCACCTGATTCAGACACAATCTCATTGAAATCAGCTCGAAACTTGGCCTTCGTACCTCACTGCGTTTATTGATCTAAGTCTGACACGACTCTTATGGAGCCTTGGTCTGATCAGGAATAAGCGACTTACGAGGGACGAGTTTCGAGCTGATTTCAATTAGATTGATTCAGACAGCCTTTTTATTCATGTTACAACATTATAACTCTTGCAAAGATGATTTATTGAATTTGAAAATTATAGAACTTATACATACATAACGTTGCGGCCGCACTCGTTTTCAAAAGTAAACGTCTTTTCAGTACTGTTTGTGTTCATAAGTGATAACGACTTTTGCATAAGTATATATCTTTATGTTTACTATACAAGCAGAAATTAAGGAGTTGAACATAGAGAGACTACTCAACGAGCGCCACCGTCGTACACGGTAATTTCCCTGGATGTCAGAAAATTAGCTCTGCTGCATCGTTTGAAAGTATATGAACAGACAAAGGGTAACATTGACCGTCTAGGTTTGCACATCTATTTGAGATCTATCGTATGTAATATGCATGAATACCTGGAAATTAAAAGATTATTCTTTAAATTTCGGTGACAAATTCAAAGCAAGAATATCATTATATAAATATAACAGGTAAAGAATTTGCATTTAAGTGAAATAAAACACAGTTTGCGTGGTTCGAAATAACTTCAGCAGCCTCTTTTGAACGACCTTGTTGCATTCAAACGCCTTTCTCTTGACTCGATTACATGACCCAATAGAAAAGTTTGAACTTCGCTCTCTGCCCCTAAAATCGACAATACTTAAAATGATTTTAGTGGGACTACTTTTCAGACCATGTTGTTTGTTTTCGATAAGTGCTTAAATGCCACATGTATAGGTTTTAGTTGAAATCGCATCAGTGGTATATTCATGCAAAAACCGCGAAATTTGCCATGAATTATTGGTTTCTGTGCAAATCTTGCAACACCTTATACATTGGCCTAATTTGAAATCGCACCTCCAAATTAACCGAATACTCTCTTGTTAAATGACCTTTTTGGCACTACCAACACAAACCTTTTCCATTAACGATCGTTGGTGATATATACGTTTCCTAAATTACGTTGGACTGATTAGCGCGCCAGTCAAGGTACGGTTTCCAATGAAAAAATCGCAAGTAGAACCATTTATTGTCACCGAACCAATAATCATTTTAAAAGTGCTTTTTTTCAGCAACGGTCAGTACTTCTAGATGAACACCATTAAGAAAGTTTGTTATATTTGACACCAAAAACGTACTCACTTTGAAGCTTATTAATCCAGTCTTCAACTAAGGAAATTTTGTTTTCATAGATCCTACGGTTTTATCAATTTCTCCTCGAAAGGCAAAACCCAGATTTGAATTGCCTTTCTGTTTTCGAAAGTTGGTTTATACAGTAGCCGGCTATTCTTTTTATAAATATATACACATATATAAATATACACATGTACTCATGTCAACTACAGCTTCAAGTATGCCACTTTAAAAGGTTTTGCATATGTAACCTAAGGACGTTTATAGACCTCTATACGTCATTGTGTAGTATATATACATATAACACATAGTATGTTTCATAATATTATGTGGCTTAAGTGAGGACAAAAATAGCATATTTCCTGACATTTTCTCCCCGCAGAGGTAGCTCCGTGATAAATTTCTTTTCAACCGCTGTGCTAATACAAGCTCTTCTCGGGCTTCCGGCAGGTTCCCCTAGCGGTAAAATATTGCAACGTCAACTACCTGGCAAAATTTCAGCCAATGAAAACACCTAATGCATAGATAACATATTTGTTGACACAGTGACTTAAGGAATGTTGCAGTTGCAAAAAAACGGTGAAGGTGTTGTGTACAGAAGACTCAAATTGTATAGTGCATAATTGAATAAGGTTTAGCTTTCCGAAAACATACGGAAATAATTGGTGCGTTTTGAACGATAACTTTGATTGCATCCAATCAGGTTTCACCATTTGTAGACCAAGAAAGGCTCGAATAAGAACAGAGATTGTATAGAGTTTTATGACAGAACCACCTGCGTTGGAATAGATTGACGTCCTTAGTAAACTTCAAATCACCTCCCAAAACATTTATGAAGTTTGACTTATTTGACATTAACAACATACTATGTGGTCTTCTAAGCAATTCTTTAGAATGGTAGTCTAACGGCTTAACCAAAATGTTATTTATGTACTGTTCTTTTTACTTTTAATTACTTTGATAATGTATTGTAAACTCAAACGCAAAACGAAGATAGGTTGCGCCTTTCTTCCAACAATCTCTCCTGCCGGGGTTTCCGCAACTTCATCTGCAGTAGAGAACTGCTCTACAAGCAGCGAGGTTTGGGTGCAATGCTACACTGATTTTCAGCGCAGTACCACCCATAGTTCGCTAGTTTCAGCTTATACTCGCAGGTTTCATCGCAATGCATAGCCATAATGGTGTTGTGAGTTTCCCCCCTGCAATAATACTAGTAGTCACGATACAAGGGAAATGATCTTGAAAGCGGCGTTAAACCCAAAATAACCTCAAACACACCAATCCGATGGATCAGATGTAGCCGACTTGAACGTTACCTTAGTTAAGTTATCGCCATGTACAACTTCATTGGGCGCAAATTCATTAAAATAGGCGTCATCGTGAATGGAGACTTTTCTCATGTGAGTCGCAGTTATATATTACGCGCAGGTGGAAAGAGTCCTGGTTTGGTGGCGTCAAGGTGGTTGTTTTATTTCGAGAAACATTTTGGATCCATGTGAGTTAGTACTGATGCCATGTCCCGGGTCGGGATTTGACAAAACGAGAGACTGGGACGTAAGCTTTCCCCAAATTTTGGCTCGTCAATTCTCAACGTTATATTGAGCAATGTCTATCATTTCAATATCTACCAGCCCCATATTCCAGTTCCATATTTTGCACAAACAATACTTATCCCCCATGTTGCTAGAGCTACCGTAGGCTTCCTCCACCAACACATCCGTATGTCAATACTGGATTTTCCGCTCTAGTTGTCGCATCTGCGCAGAGTTGTTTCCGGCATAAAAATCACGTGACCTGAGGACAAGCTCACGGGCAAAATGGCGGTTTTCTACTAGAAATTCACTGTCGTGTCGAGAAATTTGGGAGTAAAATCACGTGCTTTAGGAGAATGCAAAACAAACCAAATTGGGTGTGTGGATAGACTAACGTTTCAATAAAAACATACAATTTTATTTTGGAACATGTAAAAGCATATTATAAAGATATTTCAATTTAAAGACACCCATCAACTTACGTGTAAATCGATTACTTTTCAGCGGTTAATTATGGCTATTTTCTTTTTTATTAATCCTCACTTTTAAAATAACGTTTTGTCTTTAATCTCATATATGGGTATCTTTTTTATATAATTTGAAAACAAAAAAAAATCAATTACATTATACACCTGGATATTTGCACCCTGTAAGAGTAGTACTGTACCATGCACTTTTTTATTTATCTCGATGTTTTCATGAATTTTGGCAATAAATGTTTAAAAGATCAACAAGATTTCATGGTGATTGTTTCTATTAATGTCAAAACGATTCTTTGTAGTTCTAAAATGTGAATTGAAGGTTAGAATTTATGATAATTCATGTTCAGCTTAAGAATAGTCTTTTAACGGTTTTAAGATGCATATATGTATATTAAGGGATATCTCAATCGGACACTTTGTGATTTTCTAGACGTTTCATTTGATCATGATATTAATTTAAGACATCTTTCAGATTCATACCAATATATAAAATACATTTGTTTTCAATTATAATCGAACATCACTCTTACTCATATTATGTAGATGGCAATACCAAAATAGAATGTATCATTTACTAGAATAATAGTTTCTCGAAATGAGTTTTTTTAATTTTCACACGTTAAACAATAATCCCAATGGAATTGTATGTGCAGTTTGAGGTAAGAGCAAGTCATCAACATATATTAACAATTTTAAAAACCAAGATACAATATGTAAAGTTATTCTATCCCCCTTCAGAAAGCTACTCTGAAAAATAGGCCTACATTTCTTTAGGCAATGTCTCCTACAATTTATATTGGGAAAATATTCCTTCAATCAAGAACCCTTGATGTTTATTTTTATAATGCTATCTATAATTCTAAAAACCTATATATAACGCTGAGGAATGAGGCCCAGTTTCGGTTTTATCTTCTAAGATGATATTTTTTCATGAATAAAAGACTAAAGGGCAACTTGATGCATATACAAACATATCATACACAAAATATATATAAGACAGCGAAACCACGTACGAAATCTCAATAATGACCGTAGGGGAAACATTTATTCATTTTTTATGTATATTATACTGTAAACGTATGCAAGTCTTTCCTGTACATTTTTGTTAATAAAAGGTACAAATGAAACATTTGAAATATGGACTACAGTTGTAATTACACATATGGTCTTGAAAGTATAAATGACTTGAATGCATTTAATTAGTCTTGTAGTATAATTTGCACGGTGGAATAAAAGACAGGATATGATATAAGCCTATATCGGATTATAATTTTCTTATATATTTGAAAGGGATAATCGAAAACAAAATTCCTGTTACTTTCTCTTCACTATCGGGGTCAAATTCTACATTCGGTCACAAATACAGGTCGATAAACGTAACCAAACTATTTTTCGATAAATGACGTCTATATTTCGTTTTTTATTTAACAAATATTTAAAAGCTGAGGCGGAGAAAGAAACTAAATCGTCTCTGCAAGCAACGATAGCCATGTTGCTAAGACTAAGCTTGACCCAGCTCTCATCCGCCATTACCGGTTTCTAGGGAGTCTCGTGAGATCTCGCTACCCTCGGAAAATGGCCTATTCTGAGCAGCTGTAAGCCCTGACTTAAACCCCATCAAACACTTATGGAATGAGGATCAAAGGCTCACGACAAGTGACCAGAATATCTAAAACCGTACACCCGAAGAAAAAATACATCATCCGTTGTTGTAAACCTTGGATTTTTCACATTGATTTTTGTCTCTGTGATCTTGGCGGTATTTTCTTCAATCTTGTATTCAATTTTGATTATTAACATGATTTGCACACACTACTTGACTTTTCTTTTCGTGTCTTTTGCGTATGAGTATACAAGACTTTGCAAATTTTCCTCGGAAGAATATCCTACATTTACCACATGCATTCAGCTATGTCTCATTCATTTGGAAGGCCCAACAGAATTACGTTTTTCTTCGTCCGTGTGGCAGACCATCATTTGCTACTACTAGTTGAAATGGGTAAGTATAAAAGTTATGCACGGTTGAGTTTGACACGGTTTTGATATTGCACCTTAGGGTATATCCATGCATAACAACGTTAACCAGGGGCGCAACTAGGAAATTTTCAGTAATTTGTAAGCACAACTTAAGGATGTGACAAACCAAACTGATTAAAACAGCATACCAATCAAATGTAAAAGTACCATTAAAATTATCTATAGTACGCAATGAACAAATCAATTTTTTTAGATCTACATAATACTAAAGTTTCTTAAACATGTTTTGTAAGATTATTACTTGGATACAAAGTGATTTTTATCAACATGACAATACGGCGCAGAGGTTTGGTCAGAGAGACGCGAAAGACACTAATGCCACACAACTTAATGTAAGCAATTTTTAACACTTCTGTAAACAATAAACTAGTCATCATGTGGTTAGACAAGATCAATTTTTCTGCGAAGAACTGTGAGTTTTGATGACTGTCACCAGTAATATTTTAGGGAAAAATTTATTCAAGAAACGTGAATGTCAAATACGGTGTACATCCAGACTATATGACGTTTATACTAAATGCTCCTATTGAATTTCTTGCTTTTTGTGCTATAAGGTAGTTATGCCTCTGTCAACTACAGCATATTACTCTTACTCTGGCGAACACATCACTCGTAGGTAAGCCCTCAAAACAGGGTAATTAGACGTCTGGCGTGGCGGTTTTCTCCGAAGGAGGGATTTCTAATGCCAAATATAACTTATACTGTACGTGTAAATTTAAGTCACACATGCCATAATCGAGAATGTTATTCTATGTAATTAATCAGACAGAGGGTTAAAGTAAATGATTGGTATTATATATTGTGACGCCATGCATCCTTTAGGCGGAATACAAATATATCCGCTATCATATATGAACTAGTTTCTAGCTATTGACACAGGATATCCTTCATCTAGACCTTTCGGTCTACTTAAACCACTATAGTTGCCTCAAGTTTATTTCGATGGGAAAATGCGAAGTATTCACTTGTTGATTATAAAATACGGAATTCTGCTAAGCTTTTAAAGAAAATACTCTGCTGATTATTTATACCGAAAGAAAAGTGCATATTTGATCCCTTTATGTGTCTAAACCGATTACATAGTATCACATTGTAAAAGTTGTGCGACATACTATTTCAAATGTTGCAAATATAATAGTCAGTAAAACAATGTAAAATATTCTTAAACAATGCAATGCTATTTCATTTCACTGTTTTACATTTTATACACTTTTTGATATGTTGATAATATTGTGTGACTGTGGTTACAATGCGACCCAGTGATGCCTATAGTATATCATTACTTGAATTTGATATCCGAAGTTCGAATCCCGCTAATTCTGGTGGTCACTTCTTTCAAGCACCCAATTTAACTATCACATGGAAATTTCCTAGTCATTACGGAATCAGAACAGTGTAATTAATTTCGCTAATGACATAAATCGTTTACTCAAAGTTGAAAGTTCAGCCAATCATTACGTCATAGCATCGTCATCGCAACGCAATACAAACAGGAGAGCTCAATCATTGGACAGCTATTTTTAGCCTGGAAGGGGATTTCCCGTGAAATCAACGGCACGTGACCGCCGTGCCTGCCAGTTGTTTACGTCATCAAAAGTGTCGATAACCCACGCATGCGGGTTAGGGATTACCATACCATCAAAACAACGTGCGGTTTGTTTAATCAACTGAGTAATCCACATTGCTGCAAATAGTCGTGCCTTTCCTCTGCAGATAACTGCACTTTACAGCAAATTGTTAGCGGTATGCATCGCAGAGAAGCCAAGTAGCCCCGCCCACTCAGCTCGAGGTGGTGGATATTTCACCGTTGCAAGACACTGGCGAGATGAAATGAGGTCAAATGACTGATATTTGGACACGCTACGCTGAATAACCGTACCAGCTAAGAAAGGTCGTTGTTCGTGACTCACTTTCAAAGCAAGACCCGGAAATACTATTCTAGATGGTGGGCAGAGAGAATATTCGTACGGGGTTCAGGCACTGATTACGAACTCTTCTGATAGTCTGATATAAATCAAGGAAGATTATCTTTTAACAAGAATGTCAAGACCTTCATCACAGCCGAAACCTGGATTTTATCGGCGAGAGATTGTAAACACAATCTGGGAAGTTCCTCTTAGATATCAGGAACTGTCACCCATAGGAACGGGTGCTTACGGACAAGTGTGGTACGTATAGGAATTCCCATCATTATGATAGTGGTTTAACTTTATCTTCAGACCTTGAACCTCTTATTCAAGGGCAAAAATCAATTTTCAAAAACTTTTTTTCCCACGCGTCAAGTTAGTTACTGTCCTTAATTGTACAAAAAGAGGCATTGATTAGAAGAAATGTTCATATGTTGTTTACATCAGGGCTGGTATACCTATTTGAAGGGAAAATTGGAATTCTTTTTATTTACTTTTTGGGTTTGGTGCCTGTAAACTCCATTAATATAAAGGTAAATAGGTATATATCTTAAATACTACTTACCAAACCACACCCTTTTCATGCCAAATGTGTGTCATGGAATCATATGTCAATCATGTGCCTATTTCATAGTTTTGCAAGTTCATACAGTAACATTTTGTCATCATGTAGTTGATAATATTCACATATTGTTATGATGGTAATGTGTTAACATGGTTAAAAGTAGTCGACTGAAATATTTTTAAACTGTAAGAGAATTTTAGTTACTTGTTTCGTGATTATTATCTACATATAATTTCAATGTGATTAATTAATTGAGTTGTACTGCAGTTCTGCAGATGTTGACTGTGTATCTTTCTGCATAACAATGTGTTTCCCATCTGTCAGAATCTATGTAATCATATATACAAACTTTTTCATAATGTTGCTGTCAAAGTGGTTAGGGTTAAAGTGGATTCTTATTATGTAGATAAAATTAGTTAACTTAAAAATTTTCAAAACATATTTACATATTTTGACATTTTAATGTCCAGTCAGTATGAAATCTGTGTTTTGGATAACTTAGTGCAGACAAAGAAAGGATAAATGTGTGTTGTGATGGTTTGCTTGAATTGGGCCTATAGAGAGTAGATATACAACATGTTAAGCTTAAGTTTGTTGTGGGGTTTTATTTGGAATTGCTGTTGTTAGTTTGATGTTGTCATAATGCGTACACTCGCATAACCAAAATACTGAACGAGAATAAATGTATTCTATTGTAATGATACATTTGTCTTATAACTTTGTTAATATTTCTAGAAAAGATTTCAGCCTTGAGACGGAAGTAAAATAAAGAATAATATAAACAATTCATAATATTGGTAGTTTTCTTTACCTATATGGGGTCAGAGGCTATTACTATAAACCTGGTGATATTCCAATCTTTAAATGGAGTCACAGGGTTGATATCACTAAACCTATTAAATCATAAATAAATCACATATAAGTGTGGTGATCTACAGAGCCCATGTTGCAATTTCTTTTTCAGTGCTGCAATTGATACCACGACCAATGCAAAAGTTGCAATCAAGAAGTTGGCAAGACCTTTTCAGACAGAAACTCATGCAAAACGTGCATACCGTGAAATACGCATGCTTCGCCACTTTCATCATGAAAATGTAAGTTTGAACATAAAATATTGAATGTTTAAGGAAATTTAAAGAGTAAACATGCCCCCCCCTTCTATTCCCTTTCTCAGCAAGTGATTTCTACCCGCCCACAATACCCTGAATATTTCAGAATCGCATCATTCTCCCGAAAGGTAGCCCAAGTCATATCTTCCTATATTATCTCAGTTAGATATGGAGTACTTTCTAGGCTGAAGCCTGATTTAATGCAACAAGTGTCAGTCATGCAATCAGCAACACGCTTCAGAAGTAAAGCCTCTGTCGTTTAAGTTACCCTCCTACACGAGCATATTTGTATCCCGATAGTTCTTACCCTACCCTCATATCTTTCAAGGCAAATGCCTCGTATTGCTCTTGATGTAACCAGCCAATGAAATTACCCCACTCCTACCCAAGCAACAGAAACCAGGGAAAAAGATGCAGGGGTTTGAGACATAAGGCCAAAAATTACAAGCCTTATAGGTTATACAAGGCATTTTCGTTGATTTATGTCAGGATATGGTAGAAGCCCCATTTATCGACATGATAAGCTGAATATCCATGGGATAGTAATTGGGTGGTTAAACGAGCGGGTGCCTCTTGGTAGGAAATTAGAGGTATATAGATTTACTTGTTTTAAAGAGTAACCCCTCACATTAGTTTTTATAAAAAATATAGTAGTTGTACTGTGTCTTTAATTTTCATTTTCTGATGAAAATGATTTTATTCTTTTGATTTTTATTTGACTCCTTTTCTGTCTCCAGATAATCAGCCTTGTAGATTTATTCACCCCCGATCAAAGCTATGACAGATTCAATGATGTGTAAGTTGGTTTTAGTGTAAATATTTTGAAAAGGTTTGCTTGATGAATAAATGACATTAGTTGTGTACATGTATCATTTTGGTTAAGATGTTGATGGAGTATTTTGTGTAGTACACTTTGAAAATTGTTTATGCAGCGAAGTTCATTTATTTATGCAAACATGATAATGTTGTTAATTATATTTAGAACTCTGTTTCCTCCTAAAAGAGTTAATGAGTTTGCAGTTATTTGTGAATGAAAATGGAGGGAAACTCTAGAAATTGTTTACCATTTAAATGGTAAAATAAAACGAAAATACAAAATTCTCATTTTAAGTGCTTACAAAAATTCTAAAAGCTAAGCAGACAATATACTGAGGTACTACTTATCTTTACAAGATTTGGCTACAAAGTGTAATTAACTACAAATATAAGACAGATGACAATTGGTGTCATGATGGTGTCAACTTATGTTATTATCTGCTTATTTTATTCAACCTGTTATTGTTTTGTGGTTATTTACACTAATTTGAATAAAAATGACTTTAAGCACCACTGCCGTAAACTATCGCCACCAATCAAACAAACATTTTTACCAACCAAAACATTATACATACGGTACACTCAAACCATTTCATTCAGTGCATCTCCATATCAATCAAACTTTCAATGAACAATTCAGAGCTTCACAAAAATTAACTATCCAAAAAAAACCAATCAAACCTTTTGACATTTAATTAAAAACATTGCATTATATATTATTATTATTATTACCATCATCATGCCAATCAAATCATCACTATACCAATCAAACCACCACCATACCAATTTCAACATCACCAACCAATCAAATAATCACAATACTAATCAAACCATCACAATACCAATTAAACCATGATCATCCGGATTAAACCATCATGATACCAATTAAACCATATCCATACTAATCAAACTATCACCAAAACATAGCAAAAGGTTATCATCCGACCAATCAAACTGTCATCATACCGATCAAACCATCATCATACCCATCAAACCATTAACATACCAATCAAACCATCAACATACCAATTAAACTGCTATCATACCAATCAAACCGTCATCTTACCAATCTAAATGTCATACTGCTTAAACCATTATCACACCAATCAAGCCATTAACATACAAATCAAACCATATCCATACTAATCAAACTATCACCGAACCAGTCAAATAATCACACTACCAATCAAACCATCAACATACCAATTAAACCACCATCATACCAATCAAACCATATCAATACTAATCAAACATAGCAATAGGTTATCATCTGACCAATCAAACTGTCATCATACCGATCAAACCATTAACATACCAATTTAAACATCACCAATCAAATAATCACAATACCAATCAAACGATCACAATACCAATTAAACCGCCCTCATACCAATCAAACCATCATCATACTAATCAAACCATCACCATACCAATCAAACCATATCAATAGATTATCATTATTCCAATTAAACCACCACCATACCAATCTGTCATACTGATCAAACCATCACCATACCAATCGAACTGTTATCATACCAATTATACCGTTATCATACCAATTAAACCGTTATCATACCAATCAAACTATCACCATACCGATTAAAGCATTTCCATACCTATTAAACCATTGTCAATCTGGAATGATCTAGAAATCCAGATTAACAGCCATTTATCTGAAAAAGAAAGATTAACTCTGTGTAATATTAAAACATCTGTTCCAAAAATCAAAAGCTATTAAATGGAGCTTAAAGAAATAGTTTTTGTTGAATATTTCATTTCAAAAAGACAAAATTTAAAACTTCAATCTCAAATGGAATTTACTCATTCCAACTCTCATCTCTGGACTTGTATGTATTCAATTCTGCTGTTTTAATCTGAACAATCTTGACTATTGACATTGTAACTATATGGGAACAAATTAAAAATAAAAATAGATACCGTATTCGACTTAATAACTGCCCACTCCCCTATAAGCGCCCACCCATCACGTTTTTGACTGAACAATCTGCGTCCTGATTTAGCGCCCACCTCTCAACATTGCTTACCTTGCATGCTGATTTATTGAAAGAAGGTTTTTTCAGTCTTTCAATAAGTCTTTTATTTCCAAAAGTAAAAGCCCTGGGCGCTTATCACGTCGAATACGGTAAGTCACCCAACCATTGCCAAATCATTACCAAATCAATGCCATTATAGCACTCATACCATAACATTAACAGTCGATTATATGACTTAAGGTTATTTGAATTTTCCATTTTCCTGTTTTTAGAAAAAAACTCTAGTAAAAAACAGGTTCATTTCGTTTCAGTGAAATGGACAATGGCCTAAACTGTTTTTGATTCTAAATTTATTTCAGGTATCTCACATTACCATATATGGACACAGACCTTCACGAGATTCTCAAACTTCAGCCACTGACTGATGACCACATTCAGTTTATGTTGTATCAAATACTCAGAGCTTTAAAAGTAAGTGTCTTGCTTATAAATAAGCAACTTTTATCCAAAATATGATGATAACTGAATAATTTTCTCACATATAGTTCTGTGTCAATTTTATTCATTGTTTATGTAAAATTGATGTCCAAAATGAAATGGTTTTGCAGACTTGGGACCTAACTAAAGTTGTTTGTGATAGAGATATCATCGTCATCCTAAAAAATAATTATATTCAATACATATATCTGATATACCCTCAAAAGCTTTTGAGCTCTAAATGTACATGAAAAATGGTTTCATATCAAAACTAACGGAAAACAGTCTGAACTTTTGTGACATTAGTCCAACACAAGCAAAATCTAGTTTTGAGTGGTCCAATCAAATCAAACCCCTTATAAAGATGGAAAATTTTATTCATTGAGAACTACTCATGTATATGTTAAACTTGGCCATAGAAGAAAAGGATTATTCTAAAAGTTACTTCTTGCACTGAAGGCTGTATGCGGAGGCCTAATGATTAGCTAATAGAGGATAATTTTTGTTAACAATGTGTTATCACTTATCAGCATAGGTTTTTCCCCATCATGAGGTAATTTATCACTGAAAACAAAAAATATTCTGTTTATTACATGCATCTGTAGCCGGAAATGTTGTATTTCATGTAAAAAATTGTTTCACTAAGTATTTCTTGTGACGTCATACCATGTCACCTAGCAACGGCAATGACAGTACTTTGATTGTTGAAGTAACGTCATACCATTGTGCATGTTCAGTCTGAAATATCATCACAGTGGTGAGAAAGTGATGTCGAACTGCAGTGATGAGAACATTTATTATATAATAAGCAATGAAATACTGGGATTTATCAGTGAAATAAACCTTTTATGTGGTCACAATAGTGATATAATATATCGTCACTGGTGACATGATAAATAGATAATAGATAATGCCGTAGTAAGACTTTTCTCACTCGTGATGTCATCCCCCTAAAAAAGAAAAGTGGCAGACCGATTGCCACAAAAGACAAATTATACATATATAATTATTATATTAATATTAATATATATATATATATTTGTTGTATATCACAAAAGTGATATAATATATCGTCACTCGTGGTAGGGTTGAAGTTGATATTTTCACTCGTGGCTGCGCCACTCGTGAAAATATCAGCTCCAACCCCACCACTCGATGAGATAAACATCGTATTTGACAAACTTAATTAAATATCCTCTATTTATCTCAAAATGAGAGAACTCTGTCTCATACAGTAAACTGAAATAATGTTAAAAACTGGGACCGTGTTGAGTTGTCTTCAGACAGTATTGAGAAAAACTGGTGAACAAGTTCTATAGGAGGCAATAGCTTTAAGACTTGGTCAGACTGAGAAAATCCATAATGAAATGATCTTTTTGCTGATGACAGTAAAATAGTTTCACCTTTTGTTGTGTAAAAATTTTCTCAAAACTAATATGATTATTTTTCATTTCAGTATATACATTCTGCAGGAATAATCCACAGAGTAAGCAGTTTATTTTTCATAAAGTTAAGTTAAATTAATAACTGATATGCCTTAAAATATGTTATTCAATAACAAAATATCTTCTTGATGGTAATGGTCTTCTGAATTCTTTGAATTTCATTAATTCCAATGATTGCTTTGTGATAAGCCTTGATTATTTTCTTTTCAGGATCTGAAACCAAACAATATTGGTGTAAATCAAAACTCAGACATAAAGGTAAGATTTAGTCCCAGTTACAAATGAGTCACATCATCAATTTTCTTTGAAATTTGAATGATATATCTTAGCAGGAAAAGTCTCCCCTTCAATAACATTTTATGAAAGAACTGCATTGAAACTGTCAAAGTGCCATGTTGACAGTGCAGGGTTTTTTCTTAACTCCTTTTAATAATCTCTCATTTAAATCCTGTTATGATACATGATTATTATTCATATCTTTCTAGATTTTAGACTTTGGCTTGGCTCGATCCAATGCAGAAGAAATGACAGGCTATGTGGTGTGTAGATGGTATCGTGCTCCTGAAATAATGCTCAACTGGATGCACTATAATCAGAAAGGTAAGGATCTTACTACAGCTGGTTCAATCTCATTAAAACATGATATTTATTACGCTATAGTACATAATATCTATTTATCATTTTTTCAGTGGTGAAATACGATGTTTGTCAGTAAAAATAAAATCCTGATTTTAACTGAGTGAAATAACAATGCAATTCTACTCAGTGAAGTAACCCTACAATCATATGACGTAATCTGTGACATCAAGAAACAATTGAATGACGTCATGACCTGGCCATGATAGTGAAGCAATCTAGCTACTTTGTTCATAAAGTTAACATCATTTAGGACATTTTTGGAAACATTATAAATTGAATATTTGACATTATTTCGTCAAATATCATGTTTATCTCATCTTGTGAAGTAGAAATTTACATGTTTACTCACGTGGCTATGCTACTCTTAAAGATATAAATTCTACTTCACTTGATGAGATGTACATGATATAAATGTCAAATATCCTCTACATATTAATTATGATACAAAACTGACTTTCACAGTAGATATTGCTTGTGTGAGATCAAGTGACATCTACAAGTGATATCTACATTGTAGATATAACAACAATCATTGTCATAACGCTTTCACCTTATCAGTGAATGGCCTCACAATGATTTGGCATCAGAGAATTATAGAACAATGCTATAATGTCAAAATGTTGATGACATAACACTGCAATGATGTCATAATGCTTACTTAAAACGTCACAAATGTCAATGCTTTGACTTCACTATTCAGTATGCTTAATGAGAGTTTTGTAGTCAGAGATTCTATTAATGAAATCTGTTGAAGAATAATTTTTGATGATGAATAAAATTCACCCTCATGTCTTCTGATATCAAATACAAAAACACTCGTTGATTACAAAAAAGTACCCTCAGCAAGCCTAAAATATTTCCTACTTCTCGTGTTGATATATCTAATATCAGAGGACAGTTGGGTGTCATTTTCTATGTATAGTGTAATTAGGAGATTTTGAGATTTTAAGCAATTTATCTTGGTTTCAATGCGCAGAAATGGGGTTCCTTTTTTTACGGGTCTGCCACTGTACTACAGATAGTGGAGCACAGTGGTGTAGTGGTTAGCGAACTGGCCTCTCCAGCCGATGACTCGGGTTCGAATCCCGATGGAGACCCCAAAAATTAGTGTTGTGTCATTAGGCAAGGCTCTTCATCCACATTGCACTCAGTCCACCCAGCTGTTAAAATGGGTACCTGAATATCGGGGTGTATGGACCTATACGGTCACACTTAGCACTAAGTAGCTGCTTTGAAAGTACACTTCCCTCAGGGTAATGATGTAGGTAGCGCTTTGAGCATGTCCTTGAACATGGAGAAGGTGCCATATAAATATTCACATTATTATTATTATAGTAAAATACAATATGTTTTTATGTTGCAGTTGATATATGGTCTGTGGGATGTATTCTTGCTGAAATGATAACAAGAAAACCATTGTTCAAGGGCTCTGACCGTATCCTTCTGTTTTTCATTGATAATCAGGACTGTTTTGCCTGACATGATTATCAGACACATCTTTAGAAAAAAAACAATTCGCCAGACTTATCAGACACATCTTTAGAAAATAAACAATTCGCCAGACTTATCAGACACATCTAAACAATTCGCCAGACTTATCAGACACATCTTTAGAAAATAAACAATTCGCCAGACTTA
The DNA here is from genome assembly GCA_921293015.1 of Phorcus lineatus. Classification (NCBI taxonomy): domain Eukaryota; kingdom Metazoa; phylum Mollusca; class Gastropoda; order Trochida; family Trochidae; genus Phorcus; species Phorcus lineatus. The sequence continues at coordinate 37,727,829 of OV121086.1, read as the reverse complement.
TCAGACACATCTAAACAATTCGGCAGACTTATCAGACACATCTTTAGAAAATAAACAATTCGGCAGACTTATCAGACACATCTTTAGAAAATAAACAATTCGCCAGACTTATCAGACATCTTTAGAAAATAAACAATTCGCCAGACTTATCGTTAGAAAATGACAAATTTATTATAAATATCTTTAGAAAATGACAAATTCATAAAACATTTTTTTTTAGAAAATGACAAATTATTGAGACATATCTCCTGAAAATATGAATGTGAAAAGTTGCCCCCTTAATATGGAATAGCCCTGCAGGTCGAGGAATGAAATATTCCAGCTTAATTCAACTTCCACCAATAGCCCATTCTATATATCTTTGTTTGACAGTTAGAATTCCTCAAAATTTACCACTTTAAAAAGTTTAATTGACTGCTGATAATGTTAACTAAAAATGTGGAAGATACTGTTATCTTGTTGAGTTAGTCCTTGACCTTGATTCAGACATTGATCAGTTGAACAAGATCTTACAGCTGACTGGGACACCTAACGAGGACTTTATAGAACGCATGGTCAGTGGAGATGTAAGTATATTTTCACTTTTGGAAGGGTACCTAAACTTGTAGTAAAGTTATTCAGTAATATACAGGGACCAGGGGATTGAGAGTTAAATATGTACAATGTTTTATCTGTATGAAATTTCATAAAGTCATTATCATTTAAGGGGACCTTGAATTTCTTAGTTCATATTTTATTAGTAAAGCTTTTGACAGGGTTTGGCATAAGGGACTCTTGCACAAGTTATGGGCAAATGGAATACGTGGTTCTCTGTTATCATGGTTTGAAAGTTATCTACTTAATAGAACACAATTCACAGTAATTAATGGGTACAAATCAAATATTAAGTCAATTGAAGCGGGGGCTCCTCAAGGATCAGTTTTAGGACCTTTACTCTTTCTAGTATATATTAACGACATCGTTGAAGATATTCAGCGTAATATCAAACTATTTGCTGATGATACATCCTTATATGTGATAATAGATGATCCTGTAATATCCTCAAATATGATAAATGATGATTTAGAACTAATTAGTAAATGGGCCCACAATTGGAAGGTAGATTTTAATCCTCAAAAAACAGAATCTATAATTTTTACAAGAAAGAAACTAGTTACAGTGATGCCCAACCTTTTAATGAATGGGGTACCAATTGAATCAGTTGAATCACATAAACATCTGGCAGGGAATTCCTGGGCTCAAAGAGGAGTGAGATAATTATCTCGCCTGACTAACAAGAGTGAGATATTTTGAGATTGAGTGAGATTTTGTTATCCATATTGAATGAGTTATGATTGCCAATCTATATGAATTATGAAATTGTAATAATATAAAACAACCACAAAGAGTCAACAACAACACAAGTGTTGAATTAGGAATTGTGTTTTATCTCAGTAACCATTTTGATAATCTTAAATAACATATAACATAACTTCCTGGATTTAGGTTGGGACATTTTTGATAACATTTTCATTCGCGTTATATGAAGGTCTCTATTATCTTGGGTCTTATCATTATAAATGTATATTTTCATAAAAATTAGTACAATTAACACATTGTTGATTTTTTTAAATAACTGCACAATTATCCTAAAAAAATATGTGAAAATTAGATTCTATCAGGGGAGAATACATTTTTTGACGATTTTTTGTCTATGCTATGTATTTTAACAGAGGTGTCCCTATTATCGGGGTAATTTATCTGATAATAATTGATAAATTAATATCTGTGAACACTTTATATTTGGCATAAAGGTTAATTTTTGGATTTGGTTCTTACTTTTCTTGTAAATGGAATGTTACATTGAACGCATGTGAAACCTTCAAAACATTTTTAATGTGCACATTTCTCATCATTGACTACCCAACTGTTCATGAGCAAAAGTACAAGCCAAACGGGCTATATTTTATGAAGAAAGAATAATTTTTCAATTTAGGCAAATATTTCCGAAATGAAAATAACATTGAAGACTTCAAATCAGTGAAGATGGAAGAATATATAGCTTGATATTAGAATACTTAGATACCTGTGCATTTGGTTTATTCATTTATTACGCCTTTTACAAATATAATTATTTTTGGTTAACGCTGGAGACTGAAATAATTTTGCAACGATAATATGGTTACCGCAACCAACGATACTTTGTTTCCCAAGATCTTTGATATTTCAGAAGTTGTTTGACATCTTTAGTGATAGTGTCATCTTTATCAACAATATCATGGTTATTTACAGTCTGATCTTTCTCACTTACTGTTTTAGAAATATGGTTTATTTAGAAATATGGTTGGTGGATAAATTCTCAAGCAGACGCTTTCGCGGCATTTGACAGCTCTGCTTCCGGTAAACAAAACTCCTTACACCGATCAACTCATTTGTAGTACACTGCAGGCGATGTTAAGAGTTTTGAATATTGATCTCCCCACAGCGTCAGAATCACAATGTTGAGAGTTTTTTTACCGGAAGTTTTTTATACTTGTTTACTCACTTGTTTGTCAAAAAATTTGAAAACTACGATTATCATGAGATTTTAAGTCGCATTTAGCAAAATGTAATGGGATATTTCCAATATTTATGCGATAATATCGCGATATCGCGGCCCAAGTCAATCCCTGATCTGGGACTTACCTTGCAAAGCGATGGTAACTGGAAAATGCATATAGATGATATTATTTCTAAGGTTAGTCCTATGATCAACTGCTTGAGAAGTCTTAAATATCGCCTTCAGAGAAAAACACTACATACTCTATATGGTTCATTTATTTTACCGATATTTGATTATTGTGATTATATCTGGAACAATTGTATGCAAACTCAAGAGTTATTACTAGAAAAACTTCATTTAGATGCCCTCAGAACCATATGTGGATCCATTAGAGGAGTAAGTCGTTCAAAAATTTATTTTGAAACTGGTTTTACATCTCTAAGCGAACGTCGCAAAAATCATCAAATGTGTGTATTCCATAAAATGTTCTATGATAAAACTCCAAAATATCTATCAGATTTGATACCATTAAACATATCCTCTGTATCCACGTATGAATCAAGATCATCAAACATACTCCAAGTACCTCTTTGTCGCACTGAATCATATAAAAAATCATTTTTACCATCTTCTGTGTTGGAGTGGAATATGCTTGATGATAAACTAAGAAACATAGACTCAGTAGGGTTGTTTAAAAAACACCTTGATCGAAATGTAGCATGTAATGTACATCATATTATAAGAAACTTTGGAAGGAGATACAACCAAATTATTCACTGTAAACTAAGACTTGGCTGTAGCGATCTAAACGGACATAAATTTGATAGATTTTTACAAAATACGTCAAGCTGCACTTGCGATCACCATTATGAAGATGCCATTCACTTTCTCTTTATTTGTCCAAATTTTGCTCGTTTTCGATCAGAGTGTTTCTATTACGTTAATGGTTATGACATTCAAACTGTTTTATTTAGTAATTATTCCTATTCTGACGAAATCAATGAAAAGATTGTTAAATCTGTTCATTTATATTTTACCCTTACTAAACGTTTTCTGTTTAATCTATAAGTATTATCTAAACGTCTGCTAACTTCAATGATGATGAATTAAGATATGGTGTATAAATGTATATATGTATATATGGGAGAGGTATTCAGATAGGCTGCTAGCCTGTTTACCAATCCCTTTCTCTTTTCTGAAATAAAATATTGTTTAAACCATATTTTATTGTATACTTCTATACCCTTTTTTTTATCTAACAGGCACGCAAGTTTATAAGATCACAAGCAAAGATGAAGAAAAAAGACTTCAGTCATGTTTTTTCAATGGCAAAACCAACAGGTTAGTAAAACAATTTTTCAAAGTTTTTACCTTTTAACACCACCAATGAATAATATAAACTATCATTCTACAACCCTCTCTTGAGTGTCACCTGATCTTTCATCAGGCCTGTATTGCCAGATGATCTTTACACTTTACTATATTACAGAAATGGTTGTCATCTTGAGTTTGAGAATTAAGTTTGGATATATTTTTCGAAACAATCTCAAGAAGTCAAGCATAGGCAGAAAGCTCAAATTTGAGAATATAATCTGTTAATTGATTGCAGTACAATCTAGGATATTGCTGTGAAGGGTGTAGATTTCTAATCCTTGCTAACCATTTCAATCCCATGTACCTGAAATCAGGCTCTCAATATACAGGGCTCCAGATAATTATTTGGACTCAGGGGTATTTTACTCTTTAGGATAAGATTTGAGGAGTAAAATTACCAAATGAAAAAAAGTAGGAGTATTTCAAGGTTTATCATCTCCAGAACCTCATTCCATCTTTTTTGATGTTAGTCGAATATATTTTCCACACGTTTAATCTGTAAATAAGTGAGTGATTTCCTTTTGATGAAATATAAATTGGCAATCTTTGTTTCATACAGGTTGGCATCAAGTTGGCTACTATTCGAGACGTAAAGATCAGACACATAGAAATGAAACTTTGTTTTGACAAGTCATGATCACTCCTGTAAAAAAAATCTGACTCGTATTCTGGGAAAGTTGTGTGTATCTGTCACTCATTGATTTCACTTTTAATGCGTATGTCTGAATTACCCGTGCATATTTTATGCAGATACGCGTCTTATATGGAGCCCTGAATGTATTTGTTTCTGGTTTTCTAGGAGTGAAATGGTCAAAGAATTTCCTGTCATATTCCTTTTCAACTGTACTTAGTAAATTTACTTGCTTGATTTTTCACATCTCCTAATCTTTTTAATTTCCAGCAATAAATCTGTTGGAGCGAATGCTTGACCTTGACCCAGCAACACGTATCACTATCGGGGAGGCACTGGCACACCCATACTTACGGAACTTCTACGACCCAGAAGATGAACCAGTTTCACCACCGTTTGATTCATCCTTTGAGGAACAGAAACTAGACAGCGAGGGTTGGAGAAGTAAGTAGAACACTGTATATCATTCCTCATACCATCTGCTAATGTCCAACTCTGCTGTGAGGCAATACCTGGCGTGAGTCTCCATTGATGGATAAATTTAACCTTGTTGCTAAGCAACATTATTTGTGGTGGGAGTGTAGTTCTCTTTTCTGATCAAAAGTCACAATTTAAAAAGATTTCTCTTTCGACCATCAAGATCCTTTACAGCAGCCTTGAGATCAGTACAGAAAAGTTGGGATAAAGCTGCAACGCTTAATCTTGCCAGTCATAGGGACTGGTAGAAGCTAACATGTGCTTGAAGTTGAGTAATCTGAAGCAGAAATACACCTATATCATAGCAACTTCCCCCACATGGTATCACCCTGCAACTCTTAATCACTGGTGAATTTAAGTCTTGCTGTATTTGACAATTTTCTCTGCCAGTACTTCATCATACAGTACTTGAACCTACTAGTCAAAACAGAATTCTCCCCGAGGTGTCTGCTTTTGTCTGATGAGTTGTGCTAAAACCATAAGTTTCTGTGCACTGCTCAAATGGATAGAGACCTGCCAAGTACAACATTCTGTCTTTTTAGTTCTTCTGAATCAGCTGATAGATCAATCAGAGATGATTATTTTCAATAAGGAGAAGAAGAAAGGTTTGCTAAACCTGTCCATATATTTCTCTGCAACAATCACTTTACCTCCAGGATATTGCTGATAATTTTTGTAGATTTCAAATACCAATTCTAGGGATGCGGTCAGAATGTTTTATGATCTTGGATTTTGCGGATAATCTTATTATGTTCAATAAAAAGTTTATTTTTATGTATAAGTATTCTTCTTGTCTTTTCAGGGTGCGTGTATGATGAAATATGCAAGTTCAGTCGTTGAGATGCCTACAAAATCCATCAGCTGGTGCTCACGTAAAAGAGACTACCGCAAGTTTGCTTCAGGGAGAAATCAAAACTATTATCAAATCTTGCATCATAGGCAAAATACAAGGCAAAACTACTTATCTGATGAGTATTGTGGCCAAAACTCTCGTTCAAAGAGTGTTTGATGTCACAAACTTTTTGAGCATAGTCAAAGCCGCCCTATGTTCTGTATATTTCTAGATATTTTCTTGATTTGAGGTATCAACTACTAATGTCATAAAAGATGTCATTAAACTCGGGCTGTTCAAGTCATGTAGATAACATTGTTATATAGAGAATCCCATCTCAGGTCTGTGTACTGAGCTTGTGGGAGTTTTCATTCGAGGAATACCCTTTGTTGTGTTTTTCTTAATATAGTTGTCATGTATTATTAAATGTTTTTCATAGTTTATACTTCAGCATTTAAGAAACATGGTGATAATCATGTGCCAAAAAACATAACAAGTTGTCATTAACATTTCATGTTCAATTGTAATTGTTATAGTAAAACTTCATGTGATGCAGAGATGTCAAATGAACATACAAAATTCTTTTAAAGTTTTTAATTTTAATGAGATACAATGTTTATTTATTTGCTCACATAGTGTTAATTCTCCTGTCGTCAAAGGAGTAAATTAAGAGGAATCTCAACACAAACATAAAAAGCCACAAAACAAAAATAAATGTATATACTAGTATATATATTACTGCAGTTAAAGATTATATTTTACCTCTAAGTGATTTTGTATGTGTTTGTTATTTACCTTATCTGTGAAAAGTTGACAATTTTCATTTCAAAATTTTCTAAACTTTTTAATCAAGATACATATGTTATAAAATATTTTGAGAAATTGATCAACTTTTATAGAAAGTTTGTATATATTGACATATATATGTACATTATGAAAGAATTTATCCCACCTGTTTGCCCAATATTTATGTTGTACATTATATTCAAACCATTAAAAGCCTTAACTCACTTGCCTTTCCATCATCAGATACATTTTTGAAACTATTTAATTATTTTAGACCTTTGAGTTCATCATAGATTTAAAGGGCTGAGAAGGGAGATTATATTAAATTCTACTAAGTTGGTAAAAAAACATTTGAATTTATAATAGAATCTTAGCAGTTTTTTAAAAATACACCTTTAAAATAATGAGAAATTGGCAAATTGAGTCAGTGAAGAATATCCTTGACCATCTTGTCAAAAATAGAAACTGGTATTTATATGAAATAATATATTATTACCATAACATATTTTAGAATTTATATTTGTGAAGGTTTTTCTAAAATCTTTCGAACTGTTTAGATATTTGTTTTATTGAATCCACATGTTTAATTAAAATATTCTTATTTCATTTCAATAATTAATTTTCATTTCATATTTTGTTCTGATTTTCTTATGGCTTTTAATTTCCATTTCAAATACAAGAAAAAGATCATATAATTCTTAGGTTACTCAAACCTGTTTGAAAAATATCATATTATCAGTTGCTGAACAATGCAACAGTTATCGCCTATCAGCATGTTTTGATCAACAAGCCTTCAGGTTCATTGTTCTTTTTCCTGTTATTTTACTTCCTGGAAAGAAATGAAATTGACTTCTCTTCAGGATTATTTCATTGAAGTAGGGCTATGGGCTTAGAATGTTACATCTAAAAGCTGTTTACATTTGCATGATATTTGCACATATTGCCATTTATAAAATCTAAATGCAATTTTGTTTTACGGTTTACTTTGGAATAACAATGTGTTCTGTCATTTTTCTTCTTTACTTTTTCGTAATCATTTAGATTTCTGAAAAGAATACTCAAGACGTTATGATTATTATGCAATAACACCTAACTCTATTTAAGCTTGAATCCTGAAAACAATTTATGCTCAAATTTTATTTTCTAGTATTCTAACAATTATAATAAATAAGATCACAAGGAGCTAAAGGGACAATAGCATGTTTTTTGACAGATTTATTTCTTAAAATTTGCCCCAATAAACATTAGTTGTATGCCAAATGTATCATATTCAGAGGGTCAAAACATCTCATTACTCAACCTAATCAAGTGGAAATAATAAAACCAGTTTTGTGTGAACACCTTTTAAGCATTTGAAGTAGGGAAATGGATTTGCATAGCTTAACTGACGAAGGTACATTCGTTTGAAACTGCTTCTTTTGATGAAAAACATTGTCTTGCAATTGCAAACATTTATTTTTGTTCTTGTGAGTTCACTTTATTTATACATGTTATTTGACCTTTGACTCATTTAGTTTACAGCAAATATTATGATAGTTCAAAACGATTTATCATCTGAAAAAATGATTTTTGTACAAGGATTTGAACCCAGGCCTTTTGATTCAATGTCAGTGTTGAAGTGTATATTTTTTTCTGATGAACATAATCTTACTAACTGCCATAAGTTAAGCCTGCTAGTCATGCATAATGTCTTTTACGATTTTAGTGTACATATTTTTGTTTTCATTTTTTTATATCATCCCCATATGTGTTGTATATTTAGTGTAATCTGCGATATTTGAAACATTTTGCTTACCTTTAACATTAAAAGCTGTTTATTATTCTGAAGTACATAGCGATGTAAGTTAAAACTTGATAGTATTTATATGTAAATTATCAAATTAGAAATAATTTGAGGAACTAATTACAGTAATTTCTCATTTCAAAAGTACATGAAATTTTATAGTCTGTGTCAAAGACATGGAAAAATTTAAGAAGTATACATTTAGCATGTGATACGAATAAATGTTTATGTTCGTTAGTTCATGTTTAGGGGTATTTTTATCTTATTAATTGGTTAAAAAAATGGTCACAACTGGTAGTTAAACTAATAAGTTGGACTTAATTGTTGTCAAAATTTAAAATAATTTTGATAAAAAAGAACTGAATGTTTTATGCGAACAAATAAAATCCAAATAAGATATAAATTTTCTCCCCACGGAGGTAGCTTCGTCATTAATTCCTATACAACCTCTGTTAAATAGGATCTCTTCTTGAGCTCCCGGCAGTTTCCCCTGGCGGCATAATATTGCAACTTGAACTGCCTTGCAATATTTCAGCCAATGAAAACACCGAATGAATGAATAGCATATTTGTTGTCACACAGGCCTATATAATGATGCAGTCTGCAGTCAGTTCTGTAAAGAAGACTCAAAGTGTAAGGTGTATGTTCGACTAAAAGATACGCTTTTTGAAAGCTTACAAAAAAAATGACTTTTTGAGTGATAACTTTTGAAATAACGTCGCTGATTGCAGAACAAACTTTGATTGCATCCAATCAGGTTTCTACATTTCTTGACCAAGTAATGTTTGTATTATGACAGAGGTTGTATAGGAATTTATGACGAGGCTACCTCTATTGGGAGAGAATGCGTGATATATGGCATGCAAGTATATTGGTATCAGTCTCTTTTCTATTGTGATAATCCTGTATGAAAGCTAAACAGTTAATTTATTTTTTTAAATCTTTAAAGGGCATTTAAAAGTGGAGGGGTGTAGAAAACAAAGCTATCTGTATGCAAGCTTTGTTATTATACTGCCTACCATTGGACGAAGGTATACAGATATATACAAACAATTCAGTCCGTCCAAGGACATTTTTCAAACCGTTTTTAAAAAAACTATTTGTCAGATTCCTTTCAAATATTGCAAGTCTCTTTCCCACTAGGAAGGGTGAAGTGCCAGATTACAAGCGATTTTGTGAATTTTTAAATATTTTACAAAATTCTTTGTTTTGTACTTTCACTTTTGTCATTTTCTAAGATTAGAATTTGTTCAAACAATTGCAAATCAAACATTCATCTGATTCTCTTAAAAATTTTCAGGTTTCTACCCAATTGGAAGGTGCAGCCCAAGATTATTTTGTGGATTTTTCATTTTATACTAATTTCTATATTTTATACTTAATCTTTTTCTGAGATCAGACTTTGTCCAACGAATGGCAGAAAAATATTAATTTTTTCAAATTGTACATATGCCTTTATCATAAAAGGAGAGTTGCAGTGGTATGTAACATGTGAATTTGTGATTTCTCTTATAATTTGGGCTAATTTATGTTCTTTAGACTTTGGTTTTCAATTGAAATTTAAGATGATCCATTGGAATGGAATACAGACATCTGCTAGTAGTCTATGAATTCTAAGTTTTAAGAAGTTATAATGAATTCAAATGGGAAGGGATGCAGGGTCGGGGTTATAAGTGAGCTATACCATTTCATTATTTTGCTTGTCTAAGTAAAAGTGGCTATGCTTGATTCGTTTAAGCGGCATATAGCCGGGACATGGAACCAGCGTACGCCGGGTCAGTTTCAGGCTCAAGTTGAATCAAGTGTGTTGGCTTACGCACAGGAAGTAGTCATCATAGCTCAGAATGTCTTCAGAATACATTCAATCTTCAAGATACAAATATTGTTCAAACATTTAAAATATGAATTAAAATGTCACTATCAAATAATGAAGACTATTTGATAATCATACATAATTAACGTTATTTTTTAAAAGTTGTTTGTTCAAAAAGTAAATAAAAAATATATAAGTTGTGGAATAGTTGCAACGAAAATATTTGTCCGCCATTATAACCTGGGTTCACTTGTCATTTAAAATAGGTGTACGGCCTATGCTGGTTGCCAATAAAGTTATGTGCCGCTTTTCTGGCGGCGTACGCCGGATAGTTTGCCGGGTTACAAATCAAGCATAGCCAGAGTCTTGTCAGCTCATGATCCAAAGCCCACATCACACAAGAAACATTTGTGTGTCCGAATTGTAGATTTTATTTTCCATTGATGTTAAACAAACAACTAATGATAAAATGTTTGTGTTTAATCTTTGACATTCAATGTCTTGAATGTTATCAATGTCTTTCACGATTTTTTCACTTTTGTCAGGTAAAAGTATTCAACTATGAATGGTTTCTGTGATAGATTTACTGATCTTTCTATTTATGGTTGCAAAAAGCTATAGGGAAAATATTTAAGAGTGTTAGATCATCTTCTAAGAAGTTACAATTGATGATTCAGATGAAATAGCCTGCAGATTGAAATACATGTTGATTAATTATTTGTAAAATATATCTTCATTGATTAATTTGTACATGTCATAATATGGAGTTTTATCTAAAATATATTAATCTAGTGTATATATTTAATAAGTATGAATATTAGTGTTCATTTTCTGATACTATAACATCTTGAAGTTTGTCACGTGAAACAATTATACAGTTCCGCTTGTTTGTTGAAATTGTGAAAATCAAGAAACTTTTAACATTGTTAAAATTATTAGTGTTTTTTACTAAGAACTTTTTAAAGTTTGTCATGTGATAAAAGTTGTTTTAATATCAATGAAGTAATTCATGTTGGTTTTATATTTTCTAAATATCAAAACTGGAAATTATATTTTTATGAAACAAAATCTGGCATGAAATCTGTACGATAACATAACTCGAGAAAAGTATTCATTGTTTGAGAAAAATCACATCAATCTGTTTTTGTTACCTTACAATGTATTGAGTCTCTGTTCTATCTGTAAGTTTACTTTTTGTAAAGAAATACAGTCATAACTAGGAATGCTATTTCCTTTTTCATGTTATGCAAAATAACATTACTAAAATATCAATAAAACATTGAAATAATAAAATCTTGTTTGTTTCAAAGCTCAAAAAAACAAAATGTGAAGACCAAATCTAGCATGTTTCGATCCATGATTTAATCTCAAGTGACATCCCTATTGTTCTTGGGGGATGCTATATGTTATAATTACCTTCTGCCTTATAGAGCATTAGTATTATTCAAGTCATGTTCCCCAATGAAGGGTCTTATCATCATGTTTGCCCTGCAGGAAATTATTATGAGTATCCCTCTTCATCACCCAATGATTGTTCCACATGCCAAGTTTCATTGAGCTAGGCCTTAGGTTTTTTGAGTTCTCACATTGGGAAAAAAAGTCTGCACTGACAGATGATCAGACAAAGGTTATTAAGAAGTAAAGAGTCTACATTCGAGAGTCACACTAGTAATTCAAGCTCATTACTTAATGGAATAAAGAAGGTAGAAGCAAGACGCGAAATATTTGTTAATTGAAACTGCATGGTTTATCAGGTTTGGTAATTTTTTGGTATGTTTCTGTTTCATGTGTTTTGGAATTGTTTCGAAATCACTGAGTTATAAGGGCATTTATAGACTCAATTGCATCACTTGCCACATTGGTGTTGCAGGCTTTCTCCCTGCAATAATAATAGCAGCCGTGATACAAGTGAAATACTCTTGAAAGCTGCGTTAAACCCCACATCACCTCATTTCTTTACTTGAATAGACAGGACACCAAGTTAAGTATCTAATTATTTAATCATGCATTTAATCATTAAATTCAAATCCTACATAACATTTGTTCTTCACTGCTTCATGGTCTGACTGGTCAGATTTAAGACATATGGGACCTGAGGTCAAAGAGTAGCATTAGTCTGATTTTAATGAGATTGTTCATCCTTGAATCAAATGATATATATAACAACAGAAAAAGTCTATATTGTAATTTATTTTATTGATTGATAACAAAGATGTCTGCCGGTGTAAAACACCTCAACAGAGTAAAATCAAGATGTGACATCCACACCCTCTTGCCTCAACAAAGCACCACATGCAATGAAACTTGTGTTGAAAATTTCAAATATAGCATAGATTTTAACAGCATATTTATGTAACAAGTTTCATATTGAATTTAATTTGTTCGAGTCAATGGTAGACCCTGGAATTATGATTACAGTAGTTTTTGAGAAAATCTCTAAACTTTCAAAAATAAATGCCTGACCTAAAAACCAACAAATTAAATTTGACTACACTGTGTGCTTCATGAAACACCAAAATAAATACCAACAAATCCTGCTTAATCAACCTATTTGAATCCGCTGAGCTCCTCCCAATACCCTGATCACTTTTGGGCCACTTGATATTTGTGGTTATAAGTTCACCTGTTAATTGTTCAACCAATGAAATGTCATTATGCAAGGAGCTTGAAGCTATTTGCTTGAACTCAATGGATTTTTTCATTTGGGTTGTGCCGCTGTTTGTTGATGTGGCTGGTTAGATAGCTAGTGATACAAGGCTTTTTGCCTGAAGGAGATCAGGGTATTTGGAAGGAGCTCAGCAGATTCTGATACGCTGATGTAGCAGGATGATACAAACAAGACCTTGTGCACTACTGTTTGTTACACATTAAGGTGAGAAGTCTGACTGTCACATCTGAATATGAATAAATATAACACATGCATTCAAAACAAATATATAAATAGTCTAGGTCACAAAACAAATAAATATGTTCTTTTGATCAGCAAACTTAATAGATGAAAAAACAATGAAATACAACATGCATTCAAACACAATTCGCAGCAAGGAAGACAAATAACATCAAATAGCATGGAAAAAAAAAGAAGAAAGTTTCTGTAAAAAATTGAAGCATTATGATCTTGAATTGGGTGACAAATATAGTATGATAATCAAGGTAAAACTCCAATTTGCACATTTATGCTAATAATGTGTTTCAAAACGAATGTAAGTTATACAGCATTTAACGTAACAAGCACCACCTTCCTTTACTCACACAAATCCAAAATTTTATCTTAAAACATCAAATTAAACGAATCAACAAAATTGGGACCCTTTTTCATAGAGGATACTCAATGACTTTCCATTTAATACTATTTTCATTGAACAAGTTAATGGTTCAGTATAAAACGAGCGAAGGCAAGTTTAATACCAAATCATTAACGAGTTTAATCAAAATAGTATTAAATTAAGAGTATTCTGTTTATTATTTGACCTCATTAATCGAGCCAAAAGTGAACTGAACAAAACATTTCCGCAATTTGGCCGCCATTGTGACGGCGATGCTAACATTATGACATCACAACTACACAATATCATGACGTCATACGTGAAGCGGTATTACACTAGTTTCATATCGCCGTATGAATATTACACTGCAGTATCTTACACGGTTACTCAACATGATAGGTCTATGAAGTCTTGTTATTGGCTTCTTTCTGCCGTTAATCTGGAAGCTTGTGCACTGAAAGTCTATCTCCCGCTTGACACAACATAACACTTGATAACAATGACAGTCAATTATTCTAAAATTTGTTTTAGATGTGCAAGAATATATTTTCTAGTTTTTGATTGAGAAAATTAAGACATGCTAATTCTTTTTGCTGAGTGCCCGTCTTCAATTCTTTAACCCCAAATGATGCAAACTGATAAAAAACGGTTGGTGGAAATCATAAATCTTTTATTCATTTGAATAAGATTTTAAAGCATAATTGACAAACGTGAAAAAAAGTCTCACAAAATTAATTATTCTCTCCCAACAGAGGTAGCTCGATCATAAATTCATAAACTAACCTCTGTTGTCATACCAGCTCTTCTTGGGCATCCAGCAGGTTCCTCTAGTGTCAAGATATTGAATTACAAACTAGCTGCAACATTTCAGCCAAAGAGGTGAGTGAGGTGAGTTGGTGTTTAACGTCGCTTTCAAGATTATTTCACTTATATCGCGGCTGCTAGTATTATTGCAGGGAGAAAGCCCGCAACACTATTGTGGCTATGCATTGCGGTGAAACCTGCGAGCATCGTCTGGAACCAGCGAACCATGGGTGGTACTGCACTGAATTTCAGTGTGGCATTGCACCAAAAACTTGACTACGTGTAGAACAGTTCTCTACTGCAGACAAAGTTGCCGAGCCCCTGGCGGGATTTGAACCACGGACCTCCTGATCCGAAGCCGAGCGCGCTAACCACTGCGCTATCCCACCCCTTCAGCCAAAGAAAGCACTGCTGCATATGGATAGCATATCTGATGTTATAGGTGCACATGCCAATAACATTTAATGTCCCAAAGCATATAGAAATAACTAAAGAATTTCGCATGATTACTTTTGAAACAGTGTTGCTGATAGTACAACTAACTTGGATTGCATCCAATGAAGCTTCTACATTTCATGACCAAAAGACTCTCCTATTTGGACAGAGGTTAGCATAGGATTATATGATGAAGCTAAGGCTGTGGAGAGAGAATAAAAAATACCAAGATCCTACTCTCCCTTTGATGTCATGCTGCTGTTGCTTGTGACCTTTTTTTGATTCACATTTACCAAATGATTCTTATTTTGACAAAACAATAAGCCCTAAGTGATATTCATTTATCAGATATTCAGTGCTTGATGATATAACAAGTGAAAAGCAATATGAATTCTTCAGCTTATCATTGGTTGGTTTTTTTACTTACATATTCTCATACATACATATTCTTAATATTGTTAAAGTGCTTACATAATTAAGAATAAAAATCAAAATAGTTTAATATCATTTTAAGTCTCAGCCCAAAGGAAGACAAAAAATTCCAAAAAGCAAAAACCTTTAATAAAGGTATTAATCGTTAAAAATATAATGTGAAAAAAAACCCTGTCCTATGAAAATGAAGGAGTTCTTCAGTTTTTCAAATGTTTAGGACAGAGTCTTTGGCAGTATCGGAAGACCAATACTCACGGTCAAACAAATTATCAGGAAAATATTCGAACATGAATAAAAATAAATAAAATGAATAAAAATGTTGAAAGAAAAAATTATTTATGCTGAAGAGAAAACATCCTTGTTAAAGTAAGACAATGAGGAATGAAGAAGAATGAAAGACTACAGCAGGAGATCAATCTACAGCCAACAATGATAAAGAAACGGCTTACTACAAAAGCAAATGTGTCATATGGTTTAGAAAAAACCCCAACAAGTGTACATGAGTGTATTACCAGAGGAAAAGGCTTAGGTTTCCATGTACGATAAATTGCACAATTTGGAGAATAAACATTTCTTCATGCACCTATATTAATTAATGACATTGTCAAGAAGTTTGACATCCTGCATATTTCTATCTGTGAAGCTCATATTATACCCTGATAACTATAAAGATCAAAGCCTTGCATCGCCGGCAAATGAATATTCATGACTTTAAACACGATTCTAAGATGCCTAGCGGTTAGAACAATCGAAAAAAAAGTACTTTATCAGACAATAAAGGTATAGTTTTTTCATGACGTAACAATTGAATGACGTTATATCCGCTCTTCCCCGCTGCCCCCTCGTGATCACGCGTCAATGGTAACCTTTCATCTCGGTTCTTTCGATCAACATGGCTTGTCCCTATCAATGTCTATCGTATTGGCGCTTTTGCCGATAATGTTTCTTTTAATGTTGACTAGTTTCGAGCCTCATTTAGTTCTATCTACCGGAAATAAGAATGGAAAGCAAATGCTTGTCGACTGTCGAGTGACCGCGTTGTTTCGCGTCGGGTCACGGCGCCCCGTGGGACTGTGACGTTGGTTCACGTCAACCGTCTCTACCAGGTTCAATGTGACACGGTCAACCTAATGATTATATAATTCTGGGTGTACAGCCTGAACAGTCTGCTTATATAAGAGATAAAAGCATCACCTTCAACGTTTATGACAGCAGCAAAAAAATAGATGGCAGGATTGAGTCCGCCATCACGCTTCCAAAACAAACATTACCCATAATTCTTTGTGGAATGTTGACCACGTCATAAGCCTTATATGGGCAATGTGACCAGCACTGCATAATCGCGCGACAAGAGTTTGTAAAAGTAAAGGTTTTTTAAAAACCAAGAGGTGTTAATTTGTTTGTTTAAGTTTTTAAAGAAAAAATAAGCAGAAAATATAATTCAAAATTGAATAAATGAAAAAGTTAGTGTGCAAAACTGAAAAAATCAGAGCTTTAACCGACTAAATGTCGTTTTAAACAAGGGGTTGGGTTCTATACTTGGAATAGCCAACAGTTAGCCCTGTTCATGGATTATTAATGTGAGCGATGTAAACACTATATTTTATTTCGAAATTAAGATAATCAGAGTGGTCCCTGTAAAGATCATTTAAGCATCTTAGAAAAGAAATAAGGTTCGCTCTACCCCAATGTGTTTTGTAATAAAGTATAGTTTTGCCCTGAACTATTATAACGTTAAAGCACTCGGACTACCGTCCTCGTGCTTTAACTATAATAGTTCAGGGCAAAACTATACTTTATTACAAAACCTAGTGCTTTAACGTTATAATAGTTCAGGGCAAAACTATACTTTATTACAAAACACATTGGGGTAGAGCGAACTTTATTTCTTAAACATTTTAGCCAATGAAATGTTGTTATGCAAGGAGCGTGAAGCACAATATCTTGATCCCAATGGTCAATATGATCTGTGTACAGCCAATATTGCTTGAGGAAATGGCTAATTTGATTGGATCATGCTGCCGAAAATGCCGAAAGTAGAAAACTATGGCTCTTGTGTATGCCATAATGCAGGTTTGAAATGACCAGCTAAACTGTCGCATCAAGACGAACAAATATTTTCATTGTGACTATTCCAAAAGCCTTTTCCCATTTCACATGACTTTTGAAGTAACATATCTATAATGTTTATATAACAATAAATACAACTTATCAAATAAATTGGCAATGAGGAATTTGCCTTGACAGAAACCAGGGTCTTGTAGAAGCTTTGCTTATACAAATACGCTGATGTAGCATAACGAAAGTTTGATTATTTCAGTGTAAGTGCTTTATGAGGTCACAGTTGATGAAATACAAAAAATTCACAAAATCTGTCAATGCCATTGAAAGAATGCCTGATAGGTAGTATGCATTGAATCAGCTTTTCCCTATCAAGAAAAAAAGTTTATCACTAAAAATATCATCAAGTAATGTAATAAATCAAAACACAACTCATATTGCACATAAAAAGCAACAAAGACAACAGTTTACATCTACTAAACACTGAGTTGAGCAAACTGTTGCAATTAGACAACACAAAGTCATTTAAATAATTGGATGTTTTTGAATGATATATGTATATAAGAGCCTATAATCCACATGCAGCTGAAAGTTTGTTGGGTTTAATTTTTTTTCATTCAAAGGAAGCAAAACACAACATCAAATACCGGTAGTAAGTTTTTAGTCAAAAACAAATATTTCAGGCATTGCACAGTCAAATAATCAAATTCATTTTGATGATTAAATAAGGGGAAAATAATTACCCTGGTGAGAACTTTATTTTCATAAATGCACATGTTTGGCATACACACACACACTCACATATTTCTTTCAGTCAGTTTTGACTTTAATTCACCTTTATATTTGTACAAATTTCATATTCATCATTTTTGGTAAACATTAAATTCTTTCTAGAACAAAAAGGTCTTAATTGTTTCTATCCAACATACAAACACACAATTATTTAATAACCACAACAATCTTTCTAATATAAATGAGATTCCAATCAACCTATCAAATGAGATTAGATACTATTTCTATTTTGATCTTTTTTGTGTTATCAGAAACACAGAATTCAAACATGTCTTTTCGAGCCACCAATGCTCAAACTGAAATACTTCTGATTGTTATCAAAAATAATAACAATAAATCAAGAAATCACAATTTCTTCAACTTTGACCAGATATTTATTGCACTTACAAACTCCACAAATGGTTCATTCTGTAACTAAGTACTCATTTTGCACTCTTTCACCGTCAACCATGTATAATAGCTGCCCTCATCAATCAACATCTTCCACATTCATGCAAAATGTTTCTAATTGTGTGACAAATATTCAAGAAGACATGTTCCTCTTTGTTTGCCTCAAGGGCCTACATCTTCAAAGCTCTCGGAGCAATAAATTTTCATAAGCCAAAGATTATATAATCGAAGAGCTAATAGATCAAGGCTTTTAAATAAGTTAATTATTTTCCTGAGAAATATACTCATACACCAGTACACATACATTTCCCTAAATACCTATTAGTATTTACCTGGTTTGATAACCCCCTTTCTCAACATGAAAACAAGTAAAGAGTTGTTAATAATGCCTAAATGGTCAAAACAAAACCAGCAACAGAACAGACAAGAACAATGCATTAGTATTGACATTTTGCAATCTATCTGTGTAAACCTTTATATAAGAGAATGTTTAAATTTTTTCAAGGTTTATTGAACTTTTTCACACATGTTTGCATTATGTATGTCAAAAGGTCAAATGTCAACGTGTCTATATTTCAAAGACTATGTGTCATAATATGATGACTTTAGCAGGGAGAAGTTTAAAGGAACTTGTAAGTGTTAGGCGCAGGATGGTAAAGGAACTATCTTACCCCATTCATCTGAATCAGAGTTCAAGAGTTCCATGTTTCATGAGTTCTCTCTCTCTAAGAATTTGTAAAGAGAGAGATACTTCAGATTATGCACATGGTGGTTCTTCAGCAGAATAGAAAGCAGAGTCCTTGATAAAGAAAGTATAGGTCTGATCATGTAAGTTCCCGTCTGCCCTCCAGTTCAACCTGGTCTAAGTGTCTGATCCTTCTACAACAAGATCAGGGTGCAGAATATAGACAAAAAATATAATGTGACCTATAGTTCACCAGGTCTGACTTCCAGAAGAAAGAGAATAAACAATCTGGATGATGTTGGACAAAGCATCTGTTCCTGTGTATCCACATCTGGCTTCCAGTTCAAGTGGGTCCAAATCATACTCCACCAGATCAGCAGGAAGAGGATGCAGAACTCCTTGACCTCAGGGAAATGTATTATCCTGTAAATTCGAGTCTGGCCTTGGGTTCATGTGAAAGTAAGCTTCTTATTTTTCTCCAGCAAAACTCTTGATAAAGGAACTGTTTGTTAGAGAATGTAACTTTCATTCTGCCCTCCATCTCAAGTGGGACTTAGAGTCTGATTGTTTTCAAGCAGGATACGGGTGAAGAGCTCCTGATAAGGAAAAGATATTAAACCTTCAGTTTATCAAGTCAGCCCTATCATGAGAGTCTGAATGTCTAAAACCAGAGTTTGAATATCCACAAGAAAAATCATGCAAGTTCTGTCTGACAAGCATCTGATTGTTCTCCAGCAGTAAAGAGTGCAGAGTGAAGGAAGTATTTGTCTGATCACGTATATGTCTTCTGCCGGGATTAAGCAGGATTAAGCATCTGATATTTCTCCAGCTAGATGCAGAGTACAGACAAAGAAAGTATAAAGGACTATAGCATAGTCTGCCCTCGAGAAGAGAGTTCATAAGCAATCAGGACTGAACCTCTGCTCGTATGCTTTCACGTCTGCCCCTCCATTCAAGTATGACTTAGCGTCTGATCATTCTCGAGCAAGATGAGGATGCACAGCACAGACTATGAAAGTATGTAAGATCACATAGTTTTCCCTACTGAAGATAGCATATAGACAATCAGGTACTTGTTTGACTGTGCGTCTGCTTATATAAGTTCACCCTCCAGATCAAGTGGGACTCAGCGTCTGATCATTCTCCAGCAGGATGAGAGTGCAGAGCTCCTTATCCTCAGGGAAGTCGGCCTCCTCCTCGGCAATGGAGCGCAGCAGGTAGAAGAGCTCCTCCTGTCGATGGTAGAACTCCTTATAGTCAGAGTTCTTCAGCACCAGCTTCGTAAGGTGAAGGTACGACGTGCGGTTCTGTCAAAACAGAAGGAAGATGAATTTAAGCCAGAGAAATACTTAACAAATATAGGAAACATAGTTTTGTAAATATTGCCAAAAAAGCTAGGAAACTTATTGCAAAAAAATGCTAGTGAATGATGATCTGATATTCTTTAGTTTTACATCAAAGAATCTTTCCCTGTTTTTCTTACTTGTATGACATTGATGTCATAAAAGTTACTCTGCAAAAAATGTTAAAGTTTCACTGCAAAAGTTACTAGTCACTAAGAAAACTACTTTCCTAGTGGTAAAAATATCCTTTTCTTTTTCTTGTTAATTGCAAACACAAGGCTTTCATTACCTAGATTTCAAAGCTCTTTCAGTGGTATGTTTGTCAAAAGAATCATATATCAAACAATTGCTTGTGACTGTTTTAGAACTAAAAGAGCTTTGACAATGTAGGTCCAATTGAATCTTCTGGTCTATCGGATGATGAGTTTCGTGTTAGACTTGAAGACTCATGGGTAAGGACTCATGTACAAGGTCACTAGTGGACAGGTTAACAAAAATGAAACGGACAGTGGACATATTTGTGACAAAAATAAAATCTTCATCTAGGAAGAGACTGCTTATGCAGTTCCACCCACATGGTTCAAGTAGACAGCTTGCATGATGATTGGCTATCTTGGACATTGGAGTTGCATGCGACCTATATTACATTTCAGTTTAAGAAGAGATTGGTTCTGCTGATCCACTAACAGGGATTGTAGATTGACAGTTTTAATGAGAATCAATAATTTTAGTTTGTGCAACAACTATGTTATATCCTCTTTATTAGTTTACGTTTCTGTTTTTATATTTAACCTACTTTGACATTCACCCTACCGGAAGTTTGTCACTTTCATTAGGGTACTTAAGCAATTATCCAGGAACATCTGCCTCTTTATGCATTACACATATTTCT
This sequence comes from Phorcus lineatus, assembly GCA_921293015.1. Classification (NCBI taxonomy): domain Eukaryota; kingdom Metazoa; phylum Mollusca; class Gastropoda; order Trochida; family Trochidae; genus Phorcus; species Phorcus lineatus. The sequence continues at coordinate 37,706,512 of OV121086.1, read as the reverse complement.
GATGATTTGTCAACCACAGTTAAATTATATGTGACATCACTCACATCTAAAGTCAAGAAAGAAACTTGTTCAACTCACTGGATCACCAGCAGACAGGTTAGCCAGTTGCCTGATGATGATGTCGATGAGGACCATTGCATCGTTGGTGTAGAGGAGGTTTGAGGTAGCGGGGCAGCTGTACAGGTCTTGCATAAACTTTATCACAGAGTGGGGCGGCACTGGCAGGTGCTCAAACATCCGCACTGGGTCATCTGAGGGACAAGAGGGGGGCGTTTATTTATGTTTCCTGATCAAACACTACACAATCACATGACATTGAGTTTATGGATGAAGTTAGTTGGGTTATACACGGGCAAATCAAAGGGTCCAGTTCTCAGGGGTGAAATCCAACTTTTAATACATTTTATAGATATTTTGCTAGAAAGAAGGATGAACCACCAGAACTGAATTAAAAAGAAACACATCTTCTCCTTTGAAAATTATCGGTTGGTCACAGTAATATCCCTTAAAGACTATTTCACTCATACCAAAATAGCTGCTATATACATGTGACTCATATGGTAATGCAATGCAAGTTGTTCATTTGGCAAGGAAAATCTGTAACAAGATTTGCTAATACTCGAGCCTTTAGTAGTTATAAAGAACCACAAAGCCATACTTATCTAAAGTTTTGATGTTTTGTCTCAAGTCTATTGCAACCAATATCCGCACAAGAAAAATTGCTGATTTTCCAAATAAAATTGTACAGTGGCAGTATAATAACACCATAATTCATAAATTCAATAGTTAAAAAAATATCACTTTAGAATCTTTAAAAATATCAGAAACACACCTCCTCTGTTGAAGAGCAGCATGAGTTTTTCAGTGAGAGATTTAGCGTTCTGTTGTTCAGCAAGTGCCTGGATGACAATATTTTGCCCTATGTCCTCAAAGTGAAGATTGAAAGCCAGCACGAATGTGATGAGCATGTCCGTGGCTTGTTCGTCGTGGTCCAGAGAGGGAGGCGTTTCAATTAGATTCAACACGTGAGCAATGAAAGACTGATTCAAGTGGTCTGAAAACATAATTTAAAAATCCTCTATTGGTCAAATACAATGTGCCTCAATGACAATAATTGTTGTTCTTGTTAATCTTCACTGTTTATTTCATGCAGCAACTTCCTGTAGAAGTGTATGGAAACTTTGACAATAAGTTGTTGAGAGTATATTGGATGCAAAACTTAGATGAGAAAATGTTTCTTCATATCCTTTGTTAAGAGTTTTTAAAGGGTAGTTTGGTTAAAAATTATTTTATTATAAAGATTTTAAAACATGTTCCTTCATTTTGATCAAGTTTTCTTTAAACAAAAACTAGGACTTTATATGTCTGGATTACAACTTGCAAACAATTGAGCACAGGTTGGAACCAGAATATTTCCACAAAGAAAAGGCTAACAAGAAGGAAATGTCTCAAATGCTCACCATGGATATTAGCAGGTACATGTTCCCCATTAGAAAACAGCATAGCCATGACTAGAGACACATAGCACAACCTGGTCACATCTGGAAGAGAAAAATCGTAAAAACCAGTAAACAAACAGGTTACTGGTAGTCTTGGCAAGTCAGATAGAACTTTTTAATATACACACAAGGTGACATAGGTGGAAAGTTTTGTAATCACCCCTCACACTTTTTTTTATCGTGATTGATTGGTTACCAAGAATATAAAATATGACTGGCGGACTTTCACATTTCAATAACAAATAGAACTTGCTACCTCACACATTGCGACTTAGAAGAAAATCATAGAACTGTGAGAAATTTATACAAAATATCTATTACAAATTGAAATTTTAACATATTCTTTGATAATTATCTAAATCTGCAGTGTCACTTAAATTTAAATATCTAAAGATCTTCGTAGACTTCATGGTCAGTACAAATATTATCATAGTTATCCTTCTCTATAATGCCTCATATGAAAATTATTTCAACTCAGGCATCTGTCATTCGTATCATATATATCATAATCATTTGTACCGCAATATTCTCCTCTAAAGTATCATTCCTCACCATCAGATTTACTTTGAATGTCCTCGGCTAGTTCTAAAGGTAGCACAGAAAACAGCAGCATTGTAATAGCAACCTTGTCTAAACCGCACATTGCACCAAACACTTTCAACAACAGCAAGCGAATGCTGAGACGAGTTTCCTGCAACAAGAGAACCAAACTTAACCTGACACGTACACAACATACAGTTTAATTATTGTGGAGGTGAGGTGAGTTGGTGTTTAACGCCGCTTTCAAGATCATTTCACTTATATCGCGGCTGCTAGTATTAGTGCAGGGAGACAGCCCACAACACCATTGTGGATATGAATTGCGGTGAAACCTGCGAGCATCAGTTAAATATTGTGGAGACCACTGGTCAAAATTATAACAATTAATTATTTACAAAGAATGTTTGTTATCATTATGAAGAGAATGTACTCACCATTTGATAATACTGTACTAAGTTATGTACATATTCATAATTATCATGTGCAATAGCTTTTCTGCAAATTGAAGGCTTGGCATTTTCCTGAAAAGATACAAAATTTTAGATTAAGTCATCATGCAAATACAGATAAGGAGATGATGTCTTAAACCTAATAACCTTAATGGGTGGTTTCTGTACTTTTAATACGAGTGAAAATGTTTTTGTTTTATTTGACCTTGTACAGAAAGTGAGACTTAAATAAACATCATCATCTCATCATCTCCTTAAAAAAACCTACAGAAAGAGTAATTTGATTGTACAAAATTTTGTACAACTGCAGATAAGATGATTCCAAATATGAATAAGTAATAGAAACACTAAGTATTAACTCTTTAGACAAAAAGATGTTTCCCAGTCATCTCTCTATGAACTATAACCAATAAAAAATGCTGACATACAAGTATTGAGAGGAGCTCCTGAAGATATTCCTTAATGATGGACTCGTCTTCGTGGAGCGCCCAGCTTCGTTGTTGAGAATCGTCTTTGCATGACGTGAGCTCCGTGAATATCACAGTCAGTCTTTCAGCATCACGACTTACTTCTTCTGCAGCCTGCTCACACTAGAGAGGAATCACATTAAATAACTGAACTCTAACGATGAAGGCGCAGTAGCATGTGTTTTGAAAATTCTATTTATTCAAATTTTCCCAAACTGACATTGGTTTATGCCAATAAGTTATCTTCAAGGGTCAAACATATAATAATATCATAATATTCTGATAATTTTATCGCAGCATTATCCATCTATCATAAATGTTTTAAAAATAATAATTGTTACCTCTTTCCCAAGAGTGGAAAATATTTTATCCATGGCCAAAGCAAGATTAGGAACCTTGTAGCCAATGTATCCGAGGACAGTCTCTAATGCAACTTTAGATTTGTCGTAGCTCAGTCCAGTGTTTGCTCTTATTTGTTCCACGAGTTCAGATCCTAAATGGTTTGGCACTTGAAGTTCTTTGAAGTCGATTTCATCTGGAGTCTTTGGGTGTTTCATGGGAGAAGTGGCACTGTCAACTTTGACCGGGGATGTTTCCATGGCAACCAGTCGATCGCTTCCCATACTCTCCTGGCTGCTTGGCGTCTCAGCTCCTTGACCATTAGACTCTCCCTGGTTGGCTAAGGCGGAATCCACAGCCTCAGGCTCCTTGCAAAAAATCATTTTCAGAGTTATCACACACCTTTAAAGTCATTGTCTCGACAGAAAGTAAGGCCTAATTTGACAAGTTTTAATGTGAAACACATTTTCACATGCATGTCTTTCTTTATCATTCAAATCCATTACTAAATCAAATCGCTACAAATAAAATCTTACCAGTAAAACAGAGTTTTCTCGTGGTGGCGGCGGTGCGGAGGTTTTCTTAGAAGAAGGTTGCTTGCCATTCTTCACAGCATTATCTGATTGAGATGCTGAAAAAAGTGTTCAAAACTTTTTTTGTGTAAAGTATTTGCACATCAAGTATTCATAGAGTAAAAATCAACAGCAAATCAAATGGAATTTTATGTTTTTAACATATAAACTTCAAATTGTTAAAAAATCCTCAATGGCTGGATGTCTGCTTTCGTATACATTATTTCAGAGTTAATGCTTACTTCTTTATCAATGGATCCAATTAAGACCACATACCTCTTGTACACTATGTCACTTGATTATAAAGAAAGAAAGATTCTGGCATCTGTCATGTACCTTTTCTGTCAAATTCTACAAAATGTAAATGAATTGAACTTGTCATACTTCCTGCAACATCAATGCTGTGTTCCCTCGGAGGCGGCGGTGCCTTTCTTCTCTGGCTAGAAGACCTGGCATCTGGTGTTGAAGATGATTTTTTCACTCTTGACTGTCGGAATCCATCAGTAACAACACTGCGATGATGGATCAACTTTCTGAAAAGGAATAAATTGATAGATTTGTGTCATATGCAAATTTCAACATGAGAATTCATAAGTTTAATGTAAATAAATAAAAATTGTTAATTGAACATATTAAATGATAATGTTTAACTTGAGATGGAAAAGAAAAAGAAAATCTCAAATATCCATATGAAAAATTACTTTAACATGAAAAAAAGTCTAACATCAACATCTCTTTAATGATAACATAACATCGTTTTACTTGAGAAACTAATCTATTACCAAACCTGTGGTATTGTACCTTAAAAATTCTCTTTCCTTGTGAGAATAAGTGCCCCCATTGCTTGCAGCTTGAAGATGAATTGCTTCAATGGAGCCATCAATGAATTTCACAAGTTGAGAAGCAGGAACCTTCAAGTAATAATAACAAATTGATAAACATCAATCATAAATAACTATAATGAATCAAGGAATTATGAAAGGACTCTGGTGGTTCACCTTTGGAAAGGAGGAGTCAAAATGACCCTTCACTTGATGTTATGAAAAGCAGCTAGTTAAATGATATGAGAGTAAATATTCAAAATTTATCAATATCCTTTGCAAAAATTAGTTTGCAATGAAGTTGCTCATCATATTTATTGAATGACTCAGCATGATTGGAAAAAAACCTTTATGATTCTTAAACTTATCACAAGTACAAAAAAATTCAGTTCATTATGCAATAATTATAATACATGTTTTACTTAACTCTATGGGTTGGAAAATACCAACCCATACAGACAAAGAACATTCTTTTTCTATACTAGTAAAAAATTATTGCTGCTTAGATATAATAAGAAACTGTTGATAAGTTATTGAATAAAGACTCAGAGTTGATCATAGTGCATGGCCTTCACATTAAAATTTTTTTAAAAATAACCAATGGCTTTGTAGCTAAACAGACAGCATGTAAAATATCATGCAATGGGCCACATGGTCACAACATCCATCAAGTATAACCCTAAAAACCTCAGGAGTTTGAACAAAAAATTTCAGCTTTCTCTTTTCCTGCCAGAAAGGAACATAAACATAGATTTCCAGAGCAAGGCCCCCAAGGCTGCCATTTTATTGGCCAATGTGTCAGTACACAAGTTTTCAGCATTCTAAGCTTTTACCTGCATTCTAAGCTTTTATCTGGGAAAGAGATGAAAACTTATATTTAGGGCATGCATGGCCCTTATAAATGTTCTCTGAGTTTCAAAAGATATACTTAATTACTCGAATTTGCCATGGTTCCTGTACCCAATATTCTAGTCTTCTCAGCCTTTTTGTTAAGGAGAGGAAGATCATATATAGTTTTGACCATTACCAATTATAGACACTACAGTTACAGTACATATGTTTATGTTCTTTTGAAGCAAATTTCCTCCCAAGGCTGGCAACATTATAAATTTGCTTCAAGAAAACAATCAAAGTCGCTAAAATGTATTCACCTATAAAGAGAAGATGTGATATTCTTATGCATACCACAAATGAAAAATCTTTGGGAGTCCATGCAAATGCATGTTGTGGTGATTTGATAATTTTAATATAACGGACAGAAACATATAGGTTCGATGTCAACGGTAAAAGACTATTAAATGTTCCCAAGAACTATTTGAAATGACATATAGGAGAACACTTACATCGATCTTAATCACGTAGATATTAGGAATGTATCCAATTTGACCAATTCCATTCTGAGCATACAGCCAGTCGTTCCTCGACCCATCAATTACAGTAAATTTATCCCCTGCTGAAAATGACAGGTACTGTGGCAGCTTACTTTTGTAGTCGTACAATGCTCGATACATCTGTCTGATTGTTTGATTACCAATATGATGTAAAACGAATGTGAATAATCTATCAACCAAAGCTGTCAAGGGCGGATTTTCGTCTCAAGAGAGCGACATTTTAAATTCGTAGCCCAGCAGTTGAGACAGCGCGGTAGGGCATTGGATAAAAAACAAAGCTGGACGTTTGTTATTTAGAAAATAATTATATGACTACATTAATATTTAGTTTTTGAGTATGCAGGTATTTTAAGATAATTTTCGGTCAAATCTATTTCTTTTTTTTTTTTTTCATTAGTGCATTTACTTCGGTACTACAATGGCGGAAAACATGAAAGTTTTGAAGGGAAGAGGGAGACCAAATTATCGAGGAATTGAAATGAAAGAAGTCTGTTAAATGAGTTGACAACACGTTCAAAGGTTTGTATCCAGTATCGTCAAGGAAGCAACTTTAGAAAGAGAATCCTGAATTTTATTAAATCTATAATGTCATTTTCTCAAGTCTTGACAGGACAAGTTCAAAACAAACAAGTTTAGACTACAATTATTATTTTTAAAGACTGCTTTGATGGCAGGGTACCAGTATTTGTCAGCTGTACCAACCCTTCACCTAGACAGACTAGCCCTGTGAGTTTGCCACTTTACCAGCCGCTAATCGTTTACGACTGACATATGTAACCATTGCTTGACAAACTAAACCAAATTTGAGCTAGAAGATTGTTGATAGGTTTCCATGGGTTAAAACAGAGTGTCTACAAATACCATACAACCAAAGAATAAAGCCTAACAGAATTCCATGAGTTAACACTGGTTAAAGAGATAGTTTGCAAAGAACATGACATATTATGTGCGTCTGATGAAATGCAGTTTAGCCCTAAAATTATCCTTATCAAATTCAGTATTAAAAGGCTTAACTGCAATTAGCTATGAACATATACTGTATTTCCTCGAATACAACCCCAGGGTTTTATTTCACTCAGCACCCCCTTACCCTCCGGGTTCTAATCGAGGCCGGGTTCTATTTGTTCATACTTGAAATGGTATTACAAAATCTACTGCAAGAGTGTGAAAGTGGCATTCTATATCTCAAAACTTTCTATGAACACAACAACTCGGATACAATTGTACAATAGAGGTGTTACTATCATTGACCTGACAGTTTGTATAAGTCATACCGATACTTCAAAAGAGAAAAGCCTTAATAGTTATTATGTAAGGCCCGGGTTATATTCAAAGCCCTGGTTGTATTTGAGACCCGGGTTGTAATAGAGGAAATACAGTAATCTCCGTTCCTCATACTGTCCCCTTACCCCATGGGTTAATGTAAGATGATATAGTATATGGCCCTAGGATATCTATGGATTATTAAAATGAACCTTTGAGATCAATGTCATTGATGTTATAGGGTTAGCTTGTCTAGTGAAAAGTTATTGTAAGAACTAAGCTTGATAAGGAACCAGACCAAAATGGTTATCTTATTAGTTGTTTGTACGTGAAATTGAAGGAAGACTTCTACAATTTAACAGTCCTTACCACAAGTAAGCATGAGCTGTTTATTATTTCATACAATGGTGTAGTATATGCACAGGGGTGGAAATAACCCATTGCCCGACGCCCGAGTCCAGTGAATTATTCTGTCTGGCAAGTCAAATTGCTTACAACACTGTACCGTTGTCCAGTGGATTATCTCAAAGGGTCCAGTTAAATATATATTCGTAAGATGTAAATAAAAAGCTAAACTTATCGTGATGTTACTTTTTAATTCAAAGGAGTAAATAATATCGAAATCCTACGTATTTTGTCGTATCTCCGGCAATGTTTTGGTTTCAAAGTAATATAGAGTTACCTTTCTTGGATCAGTGAAGCATGCGCACATAACTCCGAACATCAACACTTCTGTCAGCTATCATAATTTTGTTGCCTAACATTGTTGAGAGCTCGTTAGAATTTTGGGGGAAAACGATGCGGTGAATTCGTATTCAAAATCAAACTTGTACAAAGACACAATAACTTTTTTTTAGAAGATCCCAAAGTTAATTTTTTTCCAGCGATGCTACTACCGCTACCCATTCAAATGATTATTTATTTGTGAAATCCTTTTATGTATAAATTTATACTTGATAACAAATGAGGTATGTCAAAAAATATATACTGGTACGATTAGATGGATTTGTGAAGGCTACGTTTCTGTTTTCTTGAGATTCGAAACGTAAAATATATCGGACATATCACTTAGTAAAATATTGATACGCAGCAATGATATAGATAGATGTAGCTTGTATTTACCTAGATGTAAAATATAATAGATTAGGAGTTCGTTTCGGTAAAATTCATGGAGGTTCGAGGTGGTTTTGGATACGAATTGAGCACAGAAATAGGCTACCGTGTGCAGTTTTAAAATCGGCTGCTTTTGGGAAATACAAAAAAGATAGGTTCTTTAGATTGTTTACAACATCTTAAAAGGTTATATGATATAATTCGATGTTCACAAATGAAATTTTACGAGTCAGAAAAAAGGAAAGGGCATTTCACAAATTAAGTCTTCAGTGGACACGTTTCCGTGGGTTTTACATTTTTTAAAACAAAAATGTAATGAGATGTGGTATTAGTTTAAATGATCGATCTCTGACATAAGGGAATTACAATACATTTCATGAAAAAAATCATTTTAAATTAGACTATTTAAAATCTCATGAACTGCAAATCATAGTTAGATTTGTGTAATATTAAAATCATAGTGTGTCACATCCTAGCTTTCTTGACTAACAAAGTTTTATTTATTTATATTATAGACCCACTGTGTGTTTAAAAACTGTTTTTTGAGCTGTATTAAATCATTCTCTGAGACAGTCAATTAACATTTTTTATGATTATTGTTAAAGGAAAACAATACTTACCTTAATTGGTTTTTCTGTATTAAAAACAGGCTATTGTTGTATAATTTATTACTCCATTACCAATTTTTTGCGTGAACAGATCTTTATTTATCATCCGAAATAGTGGTACAGTAGGATGAAAATCAGGGCAAGTGAATTAACATGTGCTACTGTACCTGAGTTCAGCAGCAAATAAAAAGTTATTTCCACCCCTGATGCAGTGTTTCTTTATGCTATCGCTGAAAATGTCTTTGGTAGGAAGACAGATAAGCATGTAAGCTTTATGATACGTTGTTAAATGCTGATTTTCTTTCAGGAAGAAATGGACATGACAACAGTTGATGTGTTCAAAGACAGCATTGACTCTTTGCTTAAAAACTTGTGCAAGCATCATCTACAGGATGACCAGAAAAGGGCATATATTGTGCAGCCCCAGACAACCAGGGATACCAAGTGTAAACGCCTCAAGAAGAAGGCTTATGACACTTTATTTGAATTCTTGAAAGGGAAAAACAGGTAGGATTACAATGCAAAATGTGTCAGGCATTTAAAGCCAGATCCGCTTAGCCTTGGCTTTAGGTATTGTCCATCCAACGTCCCCCGCAAGGCATCAGCTCATGTCAGTCTCCATCACTTGCTAATTTGTATGTTCATAAAACTTGTCGAGTGCAGCAAGGTCATTGGATGATAAAGCTACATAGAAGTAGACAAGAGAATAAACACAGAAAAGTTAGGCAGATGCTGCAAGGAAAATATTTCAATTGAGCTGGAACAAGGTATGCTTTGTGGAGGAAATTGTTGTCCAACCAACATTTGTTTAAATACTTTTCACCTTTTTGACAGTTCTGGAGGAATTGCTGAGTCAGTAAAACAATTTCAAAGTGGCCACCCTAAAAGTACATGCATAATCATATCAGTTTTAAAAACAATTTTTTTATCAAACACGTACATGAAGTTTCTTGAGCACTAAAAGAAAAATTAAACTTTAATTCATATCCCTCGCTCAACTTTTTTTTGTAGTCTTCTAAACTTGGTGACTATTTGACCTGTTATGGAGTCAATGGACAAATTCTTAAAGCCTATAATTTGATATACTGAAAGTGTACAGTGTAAATATTGTTAGGAATATATACGAACATAAAAACTGTAAACAATAATATCATTGAAACAGTTTTAGAATTTCATTTATTAATTCCAATATCCCTAACTTAATTTGTTATATAGTATATATAGGGATGATTACTAACGCATAAAGCTGCTTTCCAAACCTGGCAATTATTTGTGATTCCCTTTAATTTTTATCCTCTTCCTAAACTTTTGTCTTATTGTAATTCAATAGCAATATGTAAATCATGATATGTTAGCTATCAAGCAATATCTTTAATTCCAGATACCTTCACCACTCCACACCCGGTCCAGTCAAGAAGGAGATAGATGGCGTATTGTCATACGCTTATCATCTTCGATGCTGTCGAAAATTTGATGAAGCTAGTCGACTTGAACAACTCTTAGAAAAATTGATAAATGGAGATGGTAAGGAGATACGGGCAATGGTTCTGATTTACATTTTATGACAATGTGAACAATACCAAGACAAAAATCAAAAGAATTGTAGTGAATCTGAAGACTGATTCATGATCAAGCTTGGGGTTTATAAATACATGAAATAATTATTGTGCCCGCCAATATTTATTCATGGATATGTAAGTTGATATATGGAAAAATCAACTTGTTTGGTGGTGCCTTTTGGGCTTTTAAAGTTCTTCCTACACGTCCTACATTCCCATGGAAACACAACTTAGTATTCTGCAAACATGAACTCAAAACCTTAAGACTTAGATCATTATTGCTGGGTATGTTGAACAACCATCATGTGTGAAGGTGCCTTTAGAATTTTTTTTCCAGACAAGAATTTGAAAAAACACAAAAGGCCCAGTAAGAATACAGCTTCATAGCTATTGTTCAATATATTCACACTTTTGCCACTTGGTGGGGGATATAGCCGATTCTGTCAACTAGTTGAGTTTTAAATGATACATTGCTCTTTATTAACCACCTCCAGGTCACCACACCTTTGCAGTCAACTGATGCTTGCAAATTGTTTTATAAATCCTTTTTCTTAAATGTGAATTCAGAGAATTTGTAGTAATTATTTCTTATTAAAAAATCAAGTCAACTATGCTGATTTTTCAATACAAATCAAAGGTAAGACTTGGTAGGTCAGTGTCTTGGGACATTAAGATTGTCTAGCCCTGGAAAGGTTTATGGTAAAACCACAATAATTTTGTAGACTTTTCCCTGCAACAATACAGGTAACTAAGGCTATTTCAATGTTTCCACTCAGGAGGCGAACCGTCGAGCGAAGTGTCCTCTGTCCTGCTGTTTCTTGTGCTGTTAGCTGAGAGCAGGAGTTTGCATAATACAGAAATCATCGGACACACCACTCAGAAACTTCCTCGTGTCATCTCCAGAGAGGTGAGTTTCACATGATGATACAGAAATAGGACAGTTTTGTAGCTGAATAGCATTCGATTTTGGACATGAGATCTAATTTTAGAATTAGGCTGAGGACCGTGCTGCCTTTTCCCTTACAATAATACTTGCAAATGGGATGGGAAATACTTTTAACAGGGATGATATTATGTAAATTATACCCCACCTCTATTCACCTTTGAGTTGTGATCATGAGGACTTTTCACTATTATTATTCTCTTAAGTTATTGTCTAATTTAGTTTTTAGAAAGATAATGTTTTCAAATAACTTTCGTTATGCAATTTTGCATTTGTTTATGAATTAATTTGTGTCTCTGTAAAGTAGAGGAACCTTTAGTGACTTACAAATAGTCACAGAAGGTTATCTCATAAAGTGTATTTAGGAATTGAGTTGTTTCTGCTGCCATGGTTACAGAAGGAGGATGTTTTGTTGCCTGAAGGGCCGCCAGTGTACGGAGACAGTCAGGTGTCCTTGCCAGCATCTCCCTATTACATGCACTACCCTCGGTGAGTCATTTCCAATCATACAAATTCTTGTTATATTTTGGGATCGTGTGAGATTAGCACCCCCTCCATAAGAGTAAATTGGGCGGGTTAGTGTTGTTGTTAGCGTTTTTGATCAAGATAGTTTGATAGGGCTTGGCATCTTTGTTTGCAGTAGGGTACTGTTCTACAGGCAGTAAGGTTTGGGTGTTATGCTACACCTAATTTCACTGCAGGACCACCCATGGTTAACTAGTTCCAACCGATTCTCGTAGGTTTCACCGCAATGCATATCCACAATGGTGTTATTGGCTTTTTCCCTGCAACAATGCTAGCAATCTTGATATGAGTGAATTATTCTTGAAAGCTGCTTTAAACCCAAAAATCAAATCACCTCATCAAAAAGAGTACGGCAGATGTCACGATCACTGGGCTTTCTATCACTTCCCTAATCTTTTTACCTTGATATCCCTTGTGCAGAATTGGTTAGTGACTTCTTAGGCCTCATAACCAAAACTTTTAACTTATGGAGGTCATTCAGATTACCTGAGAAAGGTATCGATGAGCCCCTCAGATCATTTCCTGCAACTTTATATGAAGAACATAACTGCTCTACACTTTGACCAAATGCTGTATTGTTATTTAGTTTATCAGGCCTATAGAATTAGCTGGGCTTATGGCATGGTTCATCGTCCATGAAGCAGCTTATTTATTGAAATGAGTTAGTGTTTTATGTATAACTGAAAGTCCAAGTTATCCAGCAAACAAAACAACCATGGAAATATTAGTATCTATCATCTGATAATAGTTTAGAACATGATATAAATAACTAAGTGTCGAGTCGGTGAATTTTTAACAATAAAAAGAAATTCTGATGAGTACCAGGAGTTCATAATTGTATTTTAAAGCAGTTATAGCTAATAATAAAGGCATAATATGATATATTGATAATGTATGATTAATAATATCCAAAGGTTATAAAGGTTATCAGTATGTCTATTCTATTTCAATAACTAATGATGATGTATGTTACAGGGAGCTTTTTGAAGCAACATTCATGAGGACAGAGATCACAACCGACGCTGATCTGAAGCGACCGAGTGTGAGTAGATTATGAACTGAAAAATGTTCAAAATTGAAGACAATCAGGGACATAAAAAGTCAAAGAGTTGTAACAAGGCTCTGTTACCTTTGAATACAACTTACCGACTCTGTTTATAGCATTTCTCTCAAAGTCTTGGTAGAATCTAAGTAAGAATTTATAGATATTTTGATTTTGGTCCTCTTTTTCAGCTGTTTGAGCTTCTTCCGGGTTCAAGTTTATCAGGAGATGGCCTCTTCAGTTTGAAGGTAACTTTTGGGCATCTGTCAGAAAAATCATTGTTTCAATATGCCTTTCAGTTATTTTCAAAGAAGGGAAGCCAAGATTACGTACTTTAGATATATTTATCAACTTTATCATTTAAGTCTAGCTTAGTAGCTGAATAACGGTAATTTTACTCCTGCATATTTGTATCTGCAGAGCTCTGACAATACCTTGATCTATCACTGACGGTTGCTTATATATGCCCTTGTATGGCATTTATTTTTTTGATTAAGAAATAGCATTATGAAAGAATCTTGAAGAATAAAAAATTTAGATATCAACAGTCCTATCATCTGGGTAGTGCCACTATTGGAGCATTTCATTGGCTGGTTATGCATATTTGAGGTTAAGCTCTTGGAATATTGTAGATCTCTGGATACAAATACGCCGATGTAGCAGACTGATTTGGTCAAATATATAATGCTTAGGGCTTTCCTTTCACTACATACACTAAGGTGAACCATGAATTTTTTACCTCTCCATTACTATTTGAAGGACCTCCTCAACCAGCTAACAAGTGTTTCAAAGCTAGACAATATTTACTTGAAATAGATAAATTCCACATGAAATTATGCCAGAAAGTAATGATAAATGAGGCAAGTATTCAGGTTCAGGTTAAGATGGGCAAGAAGACGCATCGAACAATATTTATAATGTATCCACATCTTTATGAAAAAAGATGTATTGCACTAAATTTATGGCTTTAAGGCTTTAACTTAAGGATTTTGTTGCCTTGTTGCAGCCACTTTTGAATGACACCCATGAAAAGGAGGCAAGATTGACGCTCTTCGGAGCACTAGTGGAGGCTAGAGTGACCTCCCTTGATGTGAAACTTGATCTACCAGAGCTGCCAGATGAATATGAAATGAAGTGAGTCAGATTCATGATAATCATATTGAGACGTTTGGTTGTTTGTGTGTCTTATTTATGAAATATGTCTGGGTTGTCTGTGGTGCACCATTTTCATTTTTGTTTCAGATGTCCTGAAATAAGAATTCGCAAAATGATCTCAACAAGTCAGGTATGCAATTGACTTATAACGGTAATTTAGTTTAATTTAAATATATTTATGTTTTACATAAAATGTATGACAAAAGCTGTATTAGTTATAACCAGAATAAAGGGCAATTGGTATAACAAAACGCTTCATGTTTCCTGTAGATTCTTGGTTTTGGTGTATAAGATAAATGATTGATGAATGTTGTCCTGCAGCTGTCTGAAGACCAGGGATTCTGTAGTGACATCTCCTCCTCCATGATGACAGCAAGTGACAGTGCTTTGGAGGAAGACAACATCTGGGACATTGCGCTCACCTTCGTACCAAGCAAACACTACACCTGGGAGAGGATTGGCTGGTTGGTTGATGTAGCTGTGTATACTTCATTTTGCTTAGAGATAAGTCAGGGATCATTGTTTTTTATCTCTACACAATTTGTTGAGACATGACGTCTCTTCAAGAGAAGAAAATGTCTGTATTTTCTAATAGAGCTTATGTTTGTGTTTGTACGCTTTGATCAATTTGTGATCTCTTACCTATTTTCCAATTCAATCAATTTATAATCTCAAAGTGACCCCGGTCCGACAGAGCGGCACTACTTGACAGAAGCAGGACCACAGGCAGTGGACGAGTGGTACACGCTGAAGATGAGGCAGGTCAAGTTGATAGACCCGCGGGTGGAACTGCCTGCACAAACACTCATCTCTCAATCTGACCTTGTCAAGGACGTCATCAACCTGCTACTGGGGATCAAGTCACACACTTTTCAGTTTGATGAGGTGAGGACTTTGTGCTCTGATTTTTATAGTGTTCTCTTATTTCGCTGGCCTTTTGCCTTTTATGTGCTTTGTGATGTCTGATATGTTATCTTGGTACAAATCTCACTTTCAAATCTCAACTCTCAATGCTTTTATGTTTCATTACCATCTTTACAATCCATAGATGAGCATTTTGTTGATGTAATGCTTGACCTGTTTTTGATCTCTCTTTGTTTTGCATCAAAAGTCACTTTTAATCCTCTAATCAAGGTCACAATCCTTGTCATTCTCCAGACAACCAACAAGTTCACAATCCCTGCTGGCGTGTATGTATCAGGCATGAGTCCAGACGCACTACACATCTTTCTGGCCGACTTCATGGACTGTGGGTCTATGTACCATCGACTCTGCCAGTTCTCCCAACCTCCGATTATAGACTCTTTCTACGAGATGGGTCTCGTCTTCCAAGCATTTACTGGTGCAGTCCGTAAGGTCCTTCAACACTACCGAGCCTTGGTTCTCTCTCTACAGGGCGACCTCACACTCATGTACATCAAGTTCAGATGTCAGAGGCTCTTCCACCAGATCAGGTATCTCAGATATTTAGCATAAGCCATGTCATAAATATAATATATTCACGAGTGCAAATGTCACCTTTACAAACGATTGTCATTGTACAACTTCCATTTTTTTTGGTTTGTGGCCATGTGAAAACAAATGAGCATTTCATGACTGAAGGGGAGAAATAGATTCTTTGTTGACCATTGTCAGATTCAAATTTAACAATTAATTTCACATGTGAAATATTGTCCCTGTTGCTCCTCACCTCTGTAGTTCCATGTTGGTGAACACTATGTTGAGAATGAGTTTTAATGCATTTTTTGCTGTAATGCTTCAAGCACTTTCCTCCTCTAAGACTTAGAATCAAGCACAGAAGTTGTACATGAGTTGTTTGATGTTGGTCTAGATACCTGTCACAGCTGTGTTGGTGTGGGGGAGAGCAGAGAGCAGCGGACGCTACATTCCCAACAGTAAGATGAAGGATTTTCTTTGATAAAAACTCTATTAAAAAATTTGTTAAGAAGACTTCCTGGAATTGCAAGAAATTTGATAGTCACTAATATAGTTTAAAACTGTGTGCATCGGTTTTAAATACTGAAATTTTTGTGTGTTGATTAACAATGAATCTTTAAAAATTATTATATGCCTATATGTTTCAAATGACAGATACTTTAACATAACTGTTAGTGAAAATTATTTTGAAATCTTGAAAATATACGTTGGCAACAACTGACAAACTTATTCCATAATCCCAATCAGTGGCATTCAAAACGGTGAAATCTTATGATATTTATCGTTTTATATTGTGTTAAACATAAATGTCATGCATCAGAAAACAATGTAAATCCAAAGAACAAAATTCTTAAACAAACTTTTATCATTGATGTTTACATCTCAAAATGTTTGATCTGCAGGGTATCGGCTTGTTGACATACCTGTACCAGGAAACAATGGAGTCTGTGAATACAGACCACTACCCGATGATGCTTTCTATCCTGCAGACAGCTTGTGGTCCTTACACAGTGTATGTAGCTGGTAATCTAATTGGATATGTGGTGCTCTAATAATTACGAAGGAGCAAATTACTTCAACACTGGAGATCTCTTCTTATCTTCAGATCCTGATTTGTTCATGATTGATACGTCATAGTTATTAATTTCACCAAAGAACATCACTTAGGAATTAACCCTTGACGTTCTAACAAATTCATCCTTTCAACAAGGGCAGAAAAGTGTTCTGAGTGTACTTTGATACATATTTCCTCTAATAATCACAACAGGGCCTATCATATCACATTGTTGGTTTCTGTTGGGTACAAGATGTAAAAGAAATTGCTTATTTGTTTGATTCCCCTGTCTGTTGTCATCTTTGATGCAGTGGTTGCACTACTTCGTTGCTTCTACCTCAAGACTAAGCACTATCTGATCGCGCTCCTGTCATGAGTAATATGTTCAATATGATATTCTAATCTGAAAAGTATACACCTTCTTAGAATTTTGGTTCTCATGGTTCTAAAACAGAAATGGTTGGTTCTAAAAAAAGAAATGGATGTTTCTAATACAGAATTGGTTCGTTCTTAATGATCTGGCACTTCTTAAACTTAATGGATTTAGGTAAAGAACTTTTGATTAAATTGTTTTTCATATACGCAGGTTTGTACAGGAGTGGGTGTTCCATGGAACATTCCGAGATGTTTATGGAGAGTTTACTATCCAGGTCAACTCCCATTATCTCGAGTACAGAGGTGAGTTCATTCTCAACCTAGCATCAGGGTATCGTGGCCTGACTTAAGCCTTACCTTTTTAGATATTGCCCCTGCATTGCAGCCCAATGTATTGCTTTAGTCATTAAAAAGATTTCTAAATCTATTTTTCTATTTAAAACAGACAGCCGGCTTTAAATTTCCGTAACAAGGTAATTGTGTTTTCACAATGTATTATAATTCCTTTTTTCAGACAAGCAGTACTGGACGAACGGCTACACGCTAGCTGCAGAGCAGATTGAGGACAGCGTGCCCTTGTTTCTGAGGAGCATGGCCAGTGATATCTTCATCTGTGGAAAGACAATCAACCTGCTCAAGATCTGCTACCCAGAGGTGATCTTTTGCATTGTATTGTTAGACTTTACAACAATTTGTTCTAATGCAAACTTTTCTTTATCCTTCTTTGTCGTATATACTCTCTTGATCATCAATTATTCATGCAGAAGTTTGAACCCTGGTAAAAGCTTTCCATCAAGAGCTTCTGTTTTGTCTGTATTCTTTCTCTAACATAGAAAATATGTTACCTGCAGTTTGGTGAAAAGATAGGCAAGAAAGGTTTGAGAGCCAAGTTTAGTTGCTAAATTTATACTTCCTGGTTGCATCTCAAATTAATCAATGCATTTAATTACGAGTGAAATAATTGTTAAACCTCATATCCATTGTATCATTTGTAAAGTTTGATTTTTATGTAAACAATTGTTTAAGTCTTCTATAACCATGTATTTAATTGACTTTACTTTGAATTCAGCATTTCATTTGCCAAGTGGATGACAGTGACATCCCACAAGTAACAGTCACATTCTCAGAGAGAGAGTTATCTACCCTTGATGTCCGGTGTCAGATGTACATCAGCAAGATGTATCAAATCGCTCGGCAACTCACTGTCTCCAGGTAAGAAACTTGAAGCATGAATTTGATGGGAATATTTAGATCAGCATCTGAAGCAACCATTTTTGTTTAATTCAGAAGTGACTTTTTCATTAGCTTCACCCTTAACTGTCTTAAGTTCTTAGCTTCATCCTTTAATTTATCAAGTTCTTAGCTTCACCCATTACTACTTTAAGTTCTTAGCTTCACCCTTTACTTTTGTAAGTTCTTAGCTTCACCCTTTACTTTCTTAAGTTTTTAGCTTCACTCTTTACTACTTTAAGTTCTTAGCTTCACTCTTCACTACCTTAAGTTCTTGGGTTCACCCTTTACTGTCATAAGTTCTTCGCTTCATGCTTTACTTTCTTAAGTTATTGGCTTCACCTTTTACTTTATCAAGTTCTTAGCTTCACCGTTTACTTTATCAAGTTCTTAGCTTCACCGTTTACTTTATCATGTTCTTAGCTTCACCGTTTACTTTATCAAGTTCTTAGCTTCACCGTTTACTTTCTTAAGTTCTTAGCTTCACCCTTTACTTTCTTAACCCTTAAGATGCGGGTCCCGGGCCTGTCCGGGTTGAAATTTGCTTTGACCGCATGTCCTCTGGGCGAGATGCGACATCCAAACTCTATTTTTCTCACGCTAGCTCATTAACGCCGAGGTTCACAGTAGCGAAGGACGGGCAATTGTTGCACGGCAGTAGTGTCAGTTCAACGCTAGTACTTTCCGTCCGTCTGTCGCTAAGCTACCGAATTTTGTTTCGTTGGTGTTCTAAATAATGCGCGTACATGTCCCGAAAATTATGCAAACATTGATACCGTTTATCGTACCGAAAATAAGCGTTAAAATCACTCAATTTTCCCCCACTCCCCGCCGCACGTGCTAATAGCCTGTGGGCACTTTCTCCCCGCTCGCACGAGCTTACCGTCCCACGCGTGCTATCGTTTGCTTACAAGCCTGCACTCACACCAAACGCACAACCTTATATCGCACGCCCTATGCTCTGAACCCTTGGGCGGATTTCAATACCGGTTGGATCATTTGAAAGAGCAGAAAATTGTCTTCAATTCAATATAAAATACGTAACTACGCTACCTGAATTGAAGATACAGCATGTGCCGCAAAAAAGGTGATTTTTACATATTTTTAGTTTTACACCATTTTGTCACACCAATTTTTACATGATGTGCTCAACGTATTTTGACAATTTTTATATCATAAGACAGAGAGAAAGATTGTCTTTCTTTCCATGTAAAATGTGTACATGCGCGATAATAAATAAAGACACAGCAAGCGCCGCACAAAAAGCTAATTTCTCGATTCAAATCATGTAAACTGAACGGCGATTTTGACATGTGCCTTTCTTTCGCTCATATCTTCTCAACAGCTAGGCGTATTTTGAAATTGATTACATCGTGATAAAGAAGGAATAATTGTCTTCGATTTGATATAAAAAAAAATTATATACACCATATAGAATAAAGATACAGCAAGTTCCGCAAAATTGTGACTTTTGTTTATTCTTTACGTTTTTACCATTTTCTCGCACTTTATATCACATAAACTTCTCGGTAAATTTTGCAATTTCATATATCAAAATATAGAGAAAAGGATAATCTTTATTGCCATGTAAAATTGGTATGTACAAGAAAATCAGAAAGGACCCGGCGCGCATCGCACAAACAGGCAATTTCTCTATTCATATCTTGTTTACCGAGAAGCGATTTATTTTCAACTGCTTTTTACACTTCCTATCCATTTAACGGCAGAACGCATTATCGACATTTTTATATCACAATAAAGAGGAAAGGATCGTCTTCAATTCTATATAAAATTTGCAAATTACAATTAGACAATAAAGGAGCGGTTAGTGATGTCGCAATTATCAAAATCTGTTCTAAAATACCTGAGGGTACCATCTTTGCAAACTTTATATATTCCAAACCAAGTGGTACATATTTATTATTTTCATATCATCGTAAAGCAGAAAGAAATACCTTCATTTTCATGTGTAATTTGCCCATATTTGCATCAAAATAAAACGTGTGGAAACGATGCGACATATGTTGCGGAAAGGCAATTATCAAAGACTTTATTACTAGCTATACCCACGTTTCGTTGGTAATAACTTCTAATTACAGTATAAAAGATTGTTATGATTTATTTCTTCGTAAAGAAGAATAAATTGCCTTCAATTCCATATATAATTTGCATGTATACAAAGCGAATAACATGATTTATAAAGTTGGAAATAAAGACAATTTATATTGTGTGTGAGTGTATGTTTCAACGGGGATACCCCGCCTGCACGCGCTGAGCGCGTGCGTTTGCCCGGGGCTATTAGCTTAGAAATATTACTGTGGGGGTCAGAACGTTATCGGGATTTATCACTACCCTGTTTTCGTAATTTATATCTTTCGTTTAGGATGGCGTATCGTAATAAAATTTATCGTGAAATATAGAGCAAAAAATTAGCTTCAATTCCGTATATAATTTGCATGTGTGCACTCAGTGATTAAATGATTTTATAATGTTTGAAATGAAGACAATTTTTAAAATTTTGTAAAATTCGTTCTAAACATATTATAAAAATAATTTTTATATCGATGTGAAGAGGAACTATTCATCTTTAGTTTCGTTTTGATTTCGCGCATGCGCTCTTGGAATTTATTGAGTTACGGCGCCCGAATTGAAAACAAGTTTACTGCAGTTGTAGAAACCGTTCCAGGGGTGATAGAAATTTCATTCAAAGTGTCAAGTAAGTATCATCCATTTGTAACACGGGATT
This sequence comes from Phorcus lineatus, assembly GCA_921293015.1. NCBI lineage: Eukaryota > Metazoa > Mollusca > Gastropoda > Trochida > Trochidae > Phorcus > Phorcus lineatus. Next base: position 37,685,384 of record OV121086.1, on the reverse strand, counting down.
CGCCGACTAGCTTTGTATAAAACGACGATAATGTCCGTAATTCGCCATGTAAACACGCCATATGTTGTTAAAACGGTCGAATCTGGCGGCGCTGGAAAATTCGGCCACAGGGGCTAATTGCGCTATAACGGTAGCGAGGCGAGTGCTGGAAAATTCAGCCACGGGGGCAAACTGGTCAAAATAATATTCAGCAACGTAAGAGTTAAGTTCTTAGCTTCACATCAAGTTCTTATCTTCACCCTTAATTTCTTTAGTTCTTAGCTTCACCCGTTACTTTCTTAAGTTCTTAGCTTCACCCTTTACTTTCTGAAGTTCTTAGCTTCACCCTTTACTTTATTAAGTTCTTTAGTCCAATAATGTGTTTTTGTATATATAGCAGTCTGTCATCCATAAACATGCTTCTTTAAAATTTTTCATAACTACTAAATCTTCAAAACTTAACTATGCTTTACTCTATGGTTATCACAAAATGATATTTTTTCTTTATCTTTAAACTAAGTTGTATGTTTGTACAGAGAGCAGCTGTTGGAGAGAGCAGAGCAGGCCAAGAGAAACTTGATGGAGAAGGCGCACACAGCCGCAACTCAGGAGATAGCCAGACTGCAGGGTAGGAACTTGACACATCTTTACTTCATTTGTTAGTGAATGAAAGTCATTCATTGGAGTGGTCAACTTAGCATCAAGAGGTCTGTGTTTTAATTTATACATCAAAGAATGATATGGTTTAAATTTAACCAATGGACTGTCAACTGAATTTGTTGGAGAGAACTATTCTTGATGCACTTTTGTTGCAGTCCTGCATTGATATTGAGTGATTCATGATTTTATATTTATAGTGAATACCCACAGGTTTCCTTCGTTGGATAACTTCAGGGATGTTGTAGGCTTTCTCCCTTGCAATGTAATTGTTACTTAATGGATTGTGAAATGGTTATAAAATATTGATAAATATTGCTTGACTTGAAATACAGACATTTACAATGGTTGTTTATAATGATTGCTCTTTTGTCTTGTTCCATTGCAGCTAAGATAGACGAGAGGAAGAGGAAAGCAGACATGAAGAAGAGACAAGAGTTCCACCGTCTCCGCGACCAGATGGTCACAGATTTACAGGTAAGATACAAAACACTTTCAGAAAAGTTTATAGATATCATACTTAAATTATTATGAGTCTAAAGGCTTGACAAACTTTTAAGTACAATAATCTCTGTTTTATCAATTTTGTTGTATTTGGACCACATAAAGTTACATGTTTATATCAAACTTTGAATGAGTTTTTAAAGCTCTGACATGTTTAAATATGTCTCATTTACCACTTTTATTCTTGTTGAAGCTCGTCTAAATGGTAAAGTGTAATTAGTTAAAAATTATTTTTACACATATGATTTATACTATAGTGGTGCTGATTTGCCATTAGTAGAGTATGTTTCCTTTGCTCAGAGAAGTGCTGTAGAGAGGGAAAACAATCCTTTAAATAATGCAGTATTTTAATGAAAATGGTTGTTCACATGTGCATATCTGATTTATATTGCAATGGTTATGTTTACCATATGAGTACTATAGGTTATGTTTACAGAGAAGTGCTGAAGAGAAGGAAGATAATCTTTGAAATAATCCAGTAGTTTGATGAAAATGGCTGTTCACATGTGCACATATGTTTTATATTACAGTAGTTATGTTTTACCACTTGAGTACAATATGTTATGTTTACAGAGACGTGCTGTGGAAAAAGAGCAGAACCTGGAGCTGGACAAGGAGTTCATGGCTCGACTGACCCGTAAGGAAGAAGCGATGGACGCAAAGGAGCTTCAGTTAGAACAGGAAGCGAGGTGAGACAGCGATACCTTGTGTTAGAAGAAACTATGAGGAGATGCAGGGTCTCTGCAACTCACTTGGCTTCAGATCATGAAGTTTCTAAAGTCGGGATGGTGCAATGGTTTGCATTTCAAATTTGCATGTCATGAGTTCTGAGTTTCAAATCTCACCTCGGCTGGGCTACTTTACTTATTGCATTAATTTCAGTCAATGAGCACCAGTTTAATTTAAATGCATAATAAATATGCTTGTGATTGTTTATTTCTGATAAGAGACTGCATTTAGTATGGCATTATATTGATTTAAGATTTAAAACTGGTGAAACTGTTACATAAAATCCTAACCGAAGAAGAGAAGATAACAATTAAACACTAAGTGACAACTAGATAGTAAATTTAGTATTCTTGTCGTTGTTAATACCTAAGATAGCCACATCTAGCTAATCAACAGAAAATCCATTTGGATTAGTGAAGAAGCAACATTTTTTTTTTACTTTGAAACAGGTTACATATGATTCTTCTTTCAGAGAGGAGCTGATCAAGTACTACGGAGAGCTGAGCGAGGAGGCAGCCAGGAGAGAACAGAAGGCCTTGTGGAGAGTAAGACGAGGGCGGCTTGAGATGGCACGCACTGAGTTCCTCGCTGCCGACACGGAGCGGTGGGAGAGGGAGATGCAAGAGGCTACTGAAGCTCTGGTAAGTGGTTTGACTCGCCTCTTGATTGTTTAAAAGTTTATTCTAGGGTGCAGTAATTTTCTGTTCGGAATTTCTTTTTGCTGAAATAACATTTATTTTAAGTCTAAGGATTTTCAAATTATACAGCTAATAACATTTATTAAACCAACATTTCAGGCTGTTTTGGATGGTGACACCAAAAACAAAGTAGCTCTTCCCGAGTGGGCCGAGAAGGGGCTCAATAACCCAGATGGGGAACCCGTAATTGCTGATGACACAGAGCGAGATGACTCTGCCCTTCCCTCCTGGGCGGAGCGAGGACTTGCTGGTCCACCTGCAGTTGTGTATGGGATTGACTCTTCTAGCCAGGAGACAATGCCTGGCTGGGCTAAGAAAGGTCTTGAGGACTATCAGGATAGGACTGTAACTGTGGGAGGAAATGGGGACGGACCAGAACAGGATGTGCCAATTGTGTCTCCGACAAAGAAGACCAGCATTAAGCTCAGTGATTCCATGTCAGCCGATATGGAAACAGAACCAACTCCTGAAAAGAAGGCTATCCGTGTGTTTGAGGACAAACCATGTACCGTTGAGTCTGAGCCAAATGATGAGGTTAAACCCCAGGTGAAGCTTGTGCATGATCGTCATGCGACGTCAGAAAGTGCTCCAAGTGAGGACCACAAACCAAGTGTGAAGTTCTCAGAGGACATGCACGCTACAAAGCAGACAGAGAGTGTTGAGGAGAAGCCCCAGCTGAAGACTGTTGGTGATGTTCATGTGAATCAGGAATCATCTCCTGGGGAAGAGGTGTCCGCTCCCAAGTTGAAGAGACAGGCAGAGCAGCATGCAAATGTCGAAACGCAATCAAAGGAGTGGAAAATCAAACAGCAGAGCTTCTTCGGCCATGTGTCTAAACTCTCTGGACTAGAATATGACCTCGCTGTACCCAAGTTGAAGAGGAGAGAGGAAATCTATGCAAATATGCAATCAGAGGATAATGATTTTATGATTCGACCAAAGATCAAAATGAACAAAGCAATGTCAGCTAATACGGAATCTCAAGAGGAAGTGTACCGATCTCAAATCCGAGTGGATAGGAACAAACAAAAGGAGTCTGAGTTTGTAGATGTGGATAAACTGAGAATGAAGAAGTTTAAACAGAGAAATGTTCATGGACACTCGTCAGATTCAACCGTCCAGAGACTCCTGTATGGAGAGGAGTATGGAAGTCCAGAGGGAAAGAAAACTTCACAGGATGATCTGAAAGGTAGGAAGAAATTAACAGTAAGATTCCCTTCTATAAGTGGTCAAGCTTGTTTAGTTCTAACAAGACTATGTATAATATTTTTTCCATTTGTGGCATGCAATTTTGTATCAGTTGACTCAGCCTGACTCGACACTGGGCATCTTTTCTCTTGTACTGAAAGAGGTAGCAGCAGAAAAAAACTTAACACGATGATTACAAAGAGTTGAAGGAATGAGATATTTTTTTACATCATTTGAAAGTTGGGTTGTTATGAAGTACTAGTTTGAGACTTATATGAATTGCTTTAAACTTTAAATCTGAAGCCTTTTTCATCATACAAAGTTGATGCATTCAGGGTTTCATTTTCATTACACTTCAATTTCAGACACAAATGCTGACCTTGCTCTCGCATTAACTCCTGAGTCGGCTTGGTTGGACAATGGGATAGAACCATATACTGACAACTTTGACTTCCTTAGTAAGTGGAACATAAAGTATAGCTTACTTGTTGAAAACGTTTACCAAATGATGGTATATAAGACAAAACACCAGTGTCTGTTGTTTGGTGACCTCTCATATCTCAATCTTATTCAAATCCTTTTGTTAAAGGATATCTTTCCGATATGTATTTTCACACCCTTAAGATTACCTTCATGCATTCTAAAGAAACTTGTGCTTTTTGCAACCCATCTCTGTTTATTTTTGTATCCTATTACAAAAGACAATGTTATTAAATGATAAACATTGAAAGTTTAATCTTTAAGAATTTCCCCAAGGAATAGGTCTTTAACCTTCATCTTGAACTTTTACCTGAGAAACTACCATAATCTTTAAGGTAGATGGCCAGCACAGAGCAGTAAAGTTGAAGTAGAGATGGAAATGGAAGCAATAAAATCCAGTAATCCCAAATCTGTCTAAGTTTCTAATGTTTCCCTGTAGATGACCTGCCGAGTGTTGACCTGATGGCGAGCACCCCGGTAGCATACGGGGGATGGGGCGACTATGGGATCAGTGTGGAGCGTGACGTGGACACCTTCCAGTTCATGCCACTACCCGCTCTGCTGCACAAGTCCATGACAGCCTCTCTCAAAGCCCAGTGAGTCTCAATTTCTGATTGGAGCAAAGAGCAATTTGAAGTATTTTTATCATAACTTCCTTTTGATTTTCAGCAAAGTAATCAAAGGCTAATTGCAATGCATTAGTTGCAGGATTTCTCAAGTCTGTACTGCTAGCAAACACAATCAGAGTGACAATAGCAACCAGAGTAAAAAGCATTCCTCTTTTCTAATAATGTTTCAACAAAATAATTGTGGTTGTTCTCCCTAAACAGAACATGTCCTCGAGTGGATTCTTCAGCTAAGTTACCATATTAATGGTGTTGATACACAAAGTAGAGTCTGGAAATCAAATGCAAATATTGAGTCCGAAATATTTAGTGTTTTTTCTTATCCCAAGTCTATTGACAGAAGTGTTGGAGGGGACAAAGCTAAAGGAATTTGGACACAGTTTTAAGTAAACTAAATTTACTCTGAACCATCATGTTGTAGAACAACTCTGGTGAACAAGTGCATCATCGACTACTTCTTCTCGGAGCTGAAGATACAGAGTCACTTTGAAGCCCTCAGACGGTTCCTCTTTATGGGTGACGGTGACTTCGCTCAGATCCTCAGTGATATCCTCCTTGACAAGGTACACAAAACATACAGATTACAGTTGATAGTCATACTATATTGATTTTTTACAAACAAAAATTCTGTATACAGTGGTCAAAATCAACATTATAACGGACTAGCCTCAACTCATGTCAGCAAACCTTAAATATATGAGCAGGGTGAAGTCTACCTATCCCTTGGAAACTATCTACATTTATTGTTTGTTGGTATGTGCTGACACTGTGCTTGTGTATGTGCTTGATTTACCTTAAGAGTATATATGTATCAAAAGGAAAATACATATACATAAGCAGACACAAGAAGACACTACCACAGGAGAAACATAACTCATCGCTGAGTTATAATTGATAATCATTGTCATCTCCACAGCTTGCCACAAACCCGCTTCCCCAGGAGATGCTGAACCCCATCTTTCTCAATGGAGCTCTCACAAAAGCTCTTCAGTCATCCATGCACTCTGACGACAAGTACGCAGACAATCTCAGCTTCGCTCTCAAGTACAGCCCAGCAGTGCTCAACCAGAGTGGTATGTCTCATCATTAGTCATCATGTCTTATCTCGGTACTGTCAGACCTATAATTATTATTTCAGTAATTGTTGTGGCTTATAAATTTGAAATAAGGTACTTCTGATATAATGCATATCTTCTTCCTTGAAGAATCAGTATTTAGTGGTAGAAAGTAGGTGATCTCTTAATCAGTTCTGTTATTAAATGTTTTGACAGATGATTTCATAATTGACCATATCAAATGCTTGTGTTTTCAGCACATGACACTTTAGATTGCCTTGAACTACGATACAAGGTTGGTTTCTTTGCCCTTATTGTTTTTCTATGAACTTGAGCATTACACATTTACCATCATAATAATGATAAAGCTTCCCTCAATTTCACACATATGTATTATGAAATGACATAATATTGTATCAGAAGTGATAAAATGTAGATTTAAAGAATGATAAATGAAGAGTGTTATTGCTTCCATATTTCTTTAGTTAATAAAATGTTATTTGTAGGCTTATGGTTTATATTCAACTTGAATGGAATCAATCTTGTGGAACACTTTTCATTGAGAGATTAGAAGATATTCTTACTTGCAAAATGTTACATTTCTTAGCTCATCAGGTCTGAAAGACCCGATGGGCTTATGGCATGGCATGGCGTCCATCCGTAAACTTTTCACTTTTTCGACTTCTTCTCCAGAACCAATGACTCTAGAGAGCTGAAATTTTATGTGCATACTCCTTGACAAATGGGGATTCTAAATTGTAGATTTCGTGACCCCATGACCCCAAATGGGGTCACAAGGGTCAAAACCTTAAAAATCTATTTTAATCTTCTTCTCCAGTTCCAAAAGGTCCAGAGAGCTGAAAAGTTGTGTGTAGACTTCTTGGCCAATGGGGATTCTAAATTGTAGATTTTGTGACCCCATGACCCCAAATGAGGTCAGAGGGGTCAAAACATGAAAAACCTATTTTCATCTTCTTCTCCAGTTCCAAAAGGTCCACAGAGCTGAAAAGTTGTGTGTAGACTTCTTGGCCAATGGGGATTCTAAATTGTAGATTTTGTGACCCCATGACCCCAAATGAGGTCAGAGGGGTCAAAACATGAAAAACCTATTTTCATCTTCTTCTCCAGTTCCAAAAGGTCCAGAGAGCTGAATAGTTGTGTGTAGACTCCTTGGCCAACGGAGATTCTAAATTGTAGGTTTGGTGACCCCATGACCCCAAATGGGGTCACAGGGGTCAAAACCTGAAAAACCTATTTTCATCTTCTTCTCCAGTTCCAAAAGGTCTAGAGAGCTGAAAAGGTGTGTGTAGACTCCTTGGCCAACGGGGATTCTAAATTGTAGGTTTGGTGACCCCATGACCCCAAATGGGGTCACAGGGGTCAAAACCTAAAAAACCTAATTTCATCTTTTTAGCTCATCAGGTCTGAAAGACCCGATGGGCTTATGGCATGACATGGCGTCCGGCGTCCGTCCATCCGTCCATCGGTCCATCCATCCGTCCATCGGTCCGTCGGTCCGTCCATCCGTCCATCCGTAAACTTTTCACTTTTTCGACTTCTTCTCCAGAACCAATGACTCTAGAGAGCTGAAATTTTATGTGCATACTCCTTGGCAAATGGGGATTCTAAATTGTAGATTTCGTGACCCCATGACCCCAAATGAGGTCAGAGGGGTCAAAACATGAAAAACCTATTTTCATCTTATTCTCCAGTTCCAAAAGGTCCAGAGAGCTGAATAGTTGTGTGTAGACTCCTTGGCCAACGGGGATTCTAAATTGTAGGTTTGGTGACCCCATGACCCAAAATGGGGTCACAGGGGTCAAAACCTAAAAAACTTAATTTCATCTTTTTCCCTAGTTCCAAAAGGTCTAGAGAGCTGAAAAGGTGTGTGTAGACTCCTTGGCCAACGGGGATTCTAAATTGTAGGTTTGGTGACCACTTGACCCCAAATGGGGTCACAGGGGTCAAAACTTTAAAACCCTACTTTCATCTTCTTCTCCAGTTCCAAAAGGTCTTGATAGCTTAATAGTTGTGTGTAGACTCCTTGGACAATGGGGATTCTGAATTGTAGGTTCGGTGACCCCTTGACCCCAAATGGGCAATGGGCCTTTTTTATTTGATTGTGAATAACTTTTAAGAAATACATTGTTGTTTTCTTTCCTCAACATAACAATTTGCAATGTCCCAATGTGCCCTAGTTCAAGCATTTTTTTTATTTTGATATCTCTGTTTTTTTACCAAAAAGAAATGTTGACATATTGTTTTGTTTCACTTTCTCTTTTCTTCATAATAAAGGCTGCTTTAATTTATCCAAATAAATATCCAAAGTATAATTTTTCTTGTGTTCATATATATATATATATATATGTATTATATATGGTCCCAGTCTAAACCCAAACACCTATTTCTATCAAAAGTCTGATGAGCTACAGAGCCCATGGCTCTATTTTTTGAATAAACATTTCCCTTTATTCCATGTTTGCTTATTGTAGAAAATTCAATGTTTAACTCAAAGGTGTTGTTTATACAGAGCAAACTGAGCGAAATCTGGTTTAAGGACAGCCGTTAGACATTACCTAGAAATGAACTACAGCGAATGAGTAGAACTGTTGATGAGGTTCTCTTAATCCTTCTTGTACTACAGGTTGACTGGCCGATGAACATCATCCTGACAGAGAGTTGTATGAGCAAGTACAGTCGTATCTTCTCCTTCATGATGCAGCTCAAGAGGACCGTCTGGGTACTGAAGGACATCTGGCACAGGCTCAAGAGGGACTGTAAATATACCTTACGCTGAAAAGTTGCAGACTTTCGGCCATCTTGTATTTGGGATAGGGATATATCGAACCGAATCCGAGTATTTGTATTGTGTGATTAATTAATAGTTTGTGACCAACTGTAAGCGACCATTCTAATTCATATATTTGGTACAGTGCTGCTTTGTTTCTTTATATTTGGAAGGTGTCAACTGTTCTCAATATCAATTTTGTATACTCTTGATGACTTGAATAGTTGCTATGGATTTGCTATGAAAATAGAACCGAATGTCCTGTATTCACAAGATCATCAAGCACTGAGTCAAGACAATGAGTAATATGATTTATTCACCATTGTGACCATCCTCCAGAATCATACTTGTTTATGAGGGAAATATTTTGCTATATGGTTTGGAAGATTGCAAATGTTTCTATCATCCATCTTGTATATACTCATGATTAAAGAAAATTTTGTTGAAGGATGAAGTGAATGTTTTCAACCAATCATATTCCTAATGTGCAGATAAAACTAGAAATCTATTAAAAGAGAACTTGATAGCAAGGCAATGCTTCCCTTAGGATTATGGACACTTTCATGTTTAAAGCACAAGTCAACAAGCAGTGAAGGCAAACTTCTTTGAGTGGCATCTTAGTAAAATTAAATTTTAAAATCTTGTTTTATGTCCACAGCCTTGATACATAAAGCTGGTAACTCCCCACAGTTCAGAAGACTTCAACTTCACAGGTAAGGCAGATTTTTTTAATGTATATTTATACAAACAAGATACGTTCTATGTGGATTTACATCCTCTTTACATCGGTAATTCTAAATCAAGCATCCTAAACTTGCTCATTAACAGTGCTAGATGACAGACTATAAAGAAGTAATATTAAAAAAAACTCTTGTTTCATATTGCGACATTTAAAGGTATGGAGATCAATAGTCCAAGTCTAATGACTCATATGTTAATTGACCAGTTTGATGTGATTCCTCCCCAGACAGGAGATGCAGCACTTTGTGAAGGTGATGCAGGGATACATCTCCAACCAGCTCATCCTGCTCACCTGGTCCGAGCTCATCGACGCACTCGACACCAGCGTGCACAACCTGGACGATCTTCACCATGTGCACGCACAGTACCTCGAGAAGGCAATTTTCAGGTGAGGGAATTTTTCATCTTGGCCTTTAATATCTTCAATACTTACTTCTATGTTCCCTTCTAGGAGGTGAAATAGTGATGAGCGTGTTCAGCTTTTGATCAAGCGTTCAAATCCCCCCAACTTTGCAGTAGAGAACTGTTTTACACGCAGTAAGATTTGGATAATATGCTTCACTGAATTTCAGTAAAGTACCACCAATGTTTTGCTAATTCGAGCCGATGCTCACAGGTTTCACTGCAATGCATAGCCTTAATAGTGTTACAGGTTTTCTCCAGGCATTTTTCTTCAAAATGTTATGAAATTTTTTTTATGTGAAATTGATTATGAAATTTTTCAAAATGTTCTTAGATCACTGCAAACAAGGAAAGCACGGCCGGTGATGAAGATTATCCAGGACATCTTCAGCCTCATTCTCAAATTCCAGACACAGCTAGTCAGTGCCTCCTGGTTTCGAGATCCCAACTCAGGGGAGATAACTCATCCCAACTTTTCCAACATGGTGTCTTCATACCAAGCCTTCAGAGAATATTCCATCTTCCTGTTCAAGGGTAAGTTGATGCATTTGAATACAATATATCAAAGATTTGTCATTGCTTCAAAACCTATGGAAAGTGAAGTGAATTAAGATATTGAAAAAATACTCCTTAATAAATTTTTGGCATTGATGTTAACATTATTCACATGACAGTATATACTGGTTTTTGTTTCTTTTAATCAAATTGTAAATATTTGGCAAAGGCTTTCCAACCACAAATTGGTGTAAAGTATTCATTGATGTCAATTCATAATCCCTGATATGGTTTCTGTTGCAGTTGTGAACAAGCTGGCTATCCGTGGATACCAGCCCCATCTCCAGGAGTTGCTTCTCAGACTCAACTTCAACAACTACTATGATAATACATAACACTATGTCATGACTAAGTGAATGTTCATTACTAGCTCTTGTAAGATATTGCAGTCTATTAAACTGTACAAAAATTATTGTGGATTTATTAAAATTCTGAAATTGTCAATAATGACATATTTTTACATTGATCACCTGATGAAATATCAATCATAACATTTATAATATCTCTTAATTATTTTGTCCAGCATATAATATATATATATATATATATATATATATATATATATGGCAGTATCAAACAATTGTAAAACCACTGAGCATATGATGTCTCAACAGTGTGCAGTTATCACTTCCGTCACAACGGCAACCATGTCATGGATATGTTATTCTGGGCACACTGTTGGCAGTTAAGCATGTTTTATGTTCGAAAGTAAATTAAGGAAAACTACATGTCCATTTCATACTCTTTTTTTTTTAAACTAATGAATTACCTGGTATCACATTCACTATTATTATCCAGGCGGGAACAAATATGCCGGGTATTACAGTTTTTCTAAAAATAACTCGAGATCTGATTGGCTGACTGAATTACTTTCAAATCACTCGACAGTGAGTGTGGCATACACATGTCAACCCAACTTCAAATCAAACATTGATTTTCCTTTCGTATGGAATACCATGGAAACTGTGTTTATATGTGGTTTGTTTAAATATTTCGTTCATATAAGATTGTCTTACTTAATATATGACCCATAAACACGTTAGGAATTGCTGGGACTACATTCAGTTACGCAAATTAAGACCATAACGTAATTGTTGTTCGTCGCGCATGAATATGATGACCAAGTTATCTTCATCTTGCCTTCACGAAGGTACTTTAAAAAAGTACCGTAAATATTCTTAAATATGACTTAAGTAAGAAAAAGAATAACCAACTCGAAGCTCGGAATTAGGTTTATCTGTCCTTCACGAATTATTGTAATAAATTCCTTGCTAAAGCTCGGAATTTATCACAATAATCCACTCAGGACAGATAAACTAATTCCTCGCATCTTGTTGATTATTCTTATATTATTTCATGTGAAATCATTAACTTGTGTTATAAAATAGTGTAAATGGAAGTTCGTTTAGTATCCTCTATTACTCATAACAACAATAATGGGTAAAACATATAGACTGGACAAAAAGTTAAGGATATGTGTTATTGTTAATATCTAAATAGTGTTCTTATCATTCATTGGTGTGCTGAAGAAATATCAACCATAAGAATTCCAATATCCTTAATGTATTTTGTTCAGTGTATTGTAAATTTATTGTCAGAATTGAGAAATGAGACGAAAAATGGTTAACTTTACAGATGTAAGTGCTTGAACATATGTCAATTTCAATGTTATTAGATGTATCAGTTTAAGTTCAGTTCATGCCACTACAATAAGGCAAGCTTTTTAAAAATGTATAATGAAAATAAATTGGATTATTAAAGTGAGGGGTATGATAAATAGATCATGATTTATGACTTCAGAAAAGTTTTCTTATATCCGTAAATGTTTATTCTACACTTTGTGTAAAATTACAAAGATATATATATATCTCAGATATATATTTATTGAAATAATAATATTGGACAATATCCTCTTTCAATGGCATAAATTGTAAAGAATAAAGGCAAGAAATGACAAATGCAGATTAAGTAAGAAGCAAGGAAAGAGTTACAGTATTTCAAGATGTTTCAATTAAAAAAAGATAAATATCTCAAAATCAATTTGCTTGTGTAATAATTCAATATGGTAATTTTAGGATCCAACACTTCATGATTGAGATTTGTGTTATTGTGCTACATATACATACTGGTATTAATTTGGTTCTATAAGTGAAATACTCTTGAAAGCGGCTTTAAACCCCATATCACCTCACCTAATTTGGTTCTCAAAAGATTGAAAAATATCAAGATTCCGTCCTTTCAAGCAGAAATCTGATGGACCATATGCTATACTTTCTGCACTACTCTTCAGTGATGCTAACATTGAAGGCATCTCATCATCTGTAAAGTGTTCTATCTTGTGTAAAATAATTGTACAAATAATATTTGTTGAGCAGTTTTCATTGATCTGATAAAAGAATTGCTTGTAACCCATTCCCAACAGATGTCTTCACGTTCATTAAATCTAAAATTACATAAATGTATCTACTGAATTTAATGATTGAGAAATGCTTTGCTGTCCATCCATTGCTGTAAATTTTGAGAAACAATAAAAATATCTCATATTAAGTGTCTATGCTGTGGTCAGTTACAAAAGCTGTGATACTTTTGTTATGAAAAATAAAAACATTCTGAATAAACCAGTTTTAGATTCTTTTTTCTACTTTTGGATAAATGATTTTCAAATCGGCGAACTTTTATAGATACATTGGAGAAACACTTTTTTTAGTTTGTTGATTTTCTCTAACAGAAAAAAGTGGTATTATTCCACCAGTATATCTTTCAATTGGGCTGAGCAACCTTTCAATCTCATTAAAATGAGGTCTTGATTGCACTTAACTACCGAAATAGACACAATATCTCAACATGCTTGCTAACCAAAGGAGTCTATAAACAACTTAAATACCATTTACCCTCCCTTCGTTTCAACACGTCTGATCTTCAGTACATGGAAAATGATTATTCTCCAATTATCATATCAGTCCCAAACATTGTGTATTGTAAGGATGGGTATTGGCCCTCATTTCCATATCGCAACATATTGCGATACAGAAAAGCGTATTGCAGTATATTGGTACTTTTCATATTTTAGTTTTTCCATGTTCTATTGACTACATAACAACAATTAGAACAGTGATCAATGCTCAACCGGACGTCGTTTTGTAAAGAGAGATAATGAAGTGACTGGTTTCGTATTTTTAACATGTCTGTGCAGGTTCACACTTTGTCTACAACTTTCAGTAAAATAATAGGGTGTTTTTGTTACGTTTTTCTGCAATTTTACATGGAAAATGTTAATTCTAAAACCTTCGATATAAATTGAATATTTTCAGAAGACTGTACCGGTACGTATCGTTGTGTTTCTGTATTGCAATATAGCGATAATACAGCGCATCCTTAGTGTATTGATTTAAAGACTTCGGAGTCATACTGGAGAGAAATTTCAACCTTCTGGCTCTTGACATGGAGCATAGCAAGATCTAAACAAGAGAAAGGGGAATCAAGATCACAATATATTGAAACCTTGGGAAACCCTTTGAATTTGTTGAGACAAAAATGCAATTTCCCATAAAAAGTTTAAAGAAAAAACCAAAAGCACATAGCATTATGCAATAGATTCTTTATTTTAGTTATTAGCCAACTAAAAGAATTTAACATTTTTGTTGCTGATTTCTTCATAACATTTTCAATAGTAAAATAGCTTCATCATGATTGAAAAGCTATGGTTAGTAAGTACTTTGACAGTAGAGAAATTAAAGGGGCACAGAGTATGTTGAGTGACTCAAATATGTCAAACTTCATAAATAGTGATATTTCATCTAGAAGTAGTGGTTGTTTTTTTAAATCAGTATCTTGGTTCTTATTAGTACAGTATTGTGACAATAAACAGGATAATTTCGAGACATCGAATGAATGAAAACTGGACAATAGTGTGCGTCAAAAACTCAAACGTAATTTTGGAAAAAGCAGGCAGTTTGGTAGATCTTAGGTCACTTAACTGATATTTATGTAATTTGGACATAGACTTTCGACAACTTAACATTTATATGGTCGTTTTTCAATTACAATCGAAAAAAAGAAACTATCATATTTTGGCATTTTAAAGATAAAAATGTAACTTTAGAAATGTGATTTTAACTTAAATCAGGTCCTATGGTATGTTGGCTCTCATTTAAGCCACATACAAAATTTATGACACATGCTCTGTGTCACTTTAAGCAAGTAGTTTAAATTGCAACAACACTACAAGCAAGAAATAATTCATTTAGTTTACATTTTTCAATAAATAATGAAAACAGGATGATGCTAAAAACAGAAGGTGAAATATTTGCCATAAATAACATTTGACATATTCAACAAGTACAGTCAGATGAAAGGTCCCGTCAGTTTGAGCACTATATCACAGAATTATTTGATATCCATTTTCTGGACTCCTTCCTCTAAATTCTTCTTCCCTCCTTTCTTCTTCTGCTTCTTCTGTTCCTGTTCATCTATCGGAGCTGCCTTTACAAAAGGCAATTTCTCGGCATACACTACAAGTAAATATAGATTATGTTATCAAGATTGTGTCTTCATATTTTCCTTGTTAATACAACCAAAATAAGGGCTTTTATATTGGCCAATTTTCAGTATACACTTGTAAATAAATATTTCATCTCAACATACTCTGATCATATGTTACCGTCTCTGTTCCTGATAAGTTCAACATAATAAAGCTATTATTAAAAACTCTTAAATATTTGGTAGACACATGTCTAAAGGGAAAGGCTTTTCATCTGGCAATTTTATTCAAAGGTCAAAGACCAACATGATTTCTTTATGCCCTAACTCAAACTTTATTGGCTTCAAGTGTTGATACTTACTCTCTGGCATGAACCTGCGGAGAACTTCAGGAATGATAACTCCGTCCTCTGTCTGGAAGTTTTCAAGTATAGCGCAGATAACCCGCGTTGTAGCACACATTGTGGCGTTCAACATGTGCACATACTCAACCTGTCAAGGACACAAACTTGTTAATTTTATCTTGAACCCTCATAGTTTACACAAACTAAACTACCGATACAAATGATACAGTGATTTTCAACAATGAACTCAGGATTTAAGGATGACATATCAGTTTTTGTTTCCTTTGAAAATAGAGCTAAATGAAATTACTCATTTTTGCAGTGTATTTAGTTTTACTAGCTTAACTATTCCTGGAGGAGGTTCAAACTTTTTAAAGAGAACAAAATAACAGATGTTGATAAGAAATTACCTCTTGATTCATCTTTTTGGTCTCTCCGAAGCGGATCTTGAGTCTGCGAGATTGGTAGTCTGTACAGTTGGAACACGATACCAGTTCCCGGAAGGAGTTTGATCCCGGAAACCAGGCCTCAAGGTCAAGTTTTTTGGCAGCAGCATTGTTCAACTCGCCTGGCAACAGAATCAAGTCATGTCAAGTCTACATCATATTGTGTTGGCCATCATTATATAGTATCCTGAAAAGTCCAACTTTACTAGATGAAACCTGAAGTAACTTGTTTAGCAGTGAAAATACAATTTAAACACTATATGTCAATAGGATAATAGACACTCTTTCGACTGGTTCACAAATAAATGGAAATATACATGTTTGAATATGAGACCAATATATGCATGTCCATTTACGAAGAAAAGAAAGAATACTTTACATCCTGTCTACTACACTGGTAACAATGTGGATAAATCTAACAATATATATCTAACAATATTTATTACTCATCCGTGTAAGATATCGCAGTGTAATATTTATACGGCGATATTAAACTAGTGTAATACCGCTGCACGTATGACGTCATAATATTGTGTGATTGTGACGTCACAATCTTCGCACCGCCGTCACAATGGCGGCCAAGTCGAAGAAATGCTTCATTCAGTACACTTTTGGCAATCATGCTTGATAACTGAGGTCAAGTAATAAACAGAATACTAAACTTCCTTCAATTTAATACTATTTTTTATTAAACTTGTTAATGATTTGGTGTTAAACTCGCTTTCGCTCGTTTTAAACTTAATCATTAACTCGTTTAATAAAGATAGTATCAAATGGAAGGTCATTTAGTATCCTCTATATATCTAACAATATATATCTAACAATATATTTCCAACAATATATATCTAACAATATATATCTGAAATGATGTTTAACAAATCAAACCAATAACAATGCTTACAAGTTTTACTTTGAATAACTGAAAAACTGCTGAATACCTGAAACAATGTTGACAATCTGGTAGGGAATCCCCAGCGACTGCGTGAAATCCTCTGCGTTCTTTATCATCTCGTCAAATAGTTCCCAGGACTTGTTTTCTTGTGGTGAGGTAATACAAAATTGTTCTACCTGCAAAACATTGTACCTTGTCGTTATTGGCATTGCTGTGGACATAAGTTATGAAGTGACCTTTCAACATAATTCTCCTACAAATACTCAATACAGAAACTAAATACAAACCTTTTCAAATTGATGCACCCTGAATATTCCGCGAGTGTCACGACCATGTGAGCCAACTTCCTGTCTGAAGCATGTCGAGTACCCGCAGTATTTGATTGGCAGGCTCCCTGTGGGGATCCACTCATCTCGATGGAAGGCAGCGATGGGTTGTTCAGAGGTTGCTATCAAATATTTCTCATCTACCCCGCCTTCCTCCTGCTTCTCGCTGCTCTTGCTGATCACCTATGTGGATTTGAGTGATGAAGAAATCAGTTTGTTCTATTAAAAAATTCACATCCGTGGCTAGGTATTCATTGTGCGATGTTTAACTGAAATATACTCCCTCAAATGGATGAAAAGCCATGTCAGCAGTTAAACCAAAAACATAAGTGCAGAAAAACTCAGAAACAGAAATAGTCCCCTTGAGGTTTTTTTTTTCTTTTGAGTGTAATGTCACTTTCTGGATTACATTTATTTTAATTGAAGACTCCAGAGCATTGATAATTGACTAAAAGCGTCCATTGTCTAAGGAATCATCAGACCTTGTTCATTGAATTCATATATTCAACAAACTTTAAAAGAATTTCATAAGTATTAAGTAAAATCTATGATACAATAGGATTCCTGCAGATTACAAATTACCAGTTCGAAAGGACATGCTTTCAAATTTCAGGAATACATAGTGTCATATTTAGTCTTTCAATTTTAAGTTTATCAGTTTTACAATACTTGTCCCTAGAAACAGTTTTTGGTAGATGCTAGACTTCTGTCTATTTTCTATGGAGTTGATATCATCTAATTACCTTGTACAGCTCATCATCAAACTGGGAGAGCTGAGCGACCTCCTGCATGACCTCCTTCCTCATAAAGAAGGGCGTGTACAGGGTGGTGAATCCTCTCACCACGAGCATCTGCATTGCATGGTTGATCAGGGCCTGCTCTAGAAATACAAGGGGGCCCTGCAACATGAATAATAAATTCGTTTTAGAGATATTGGTCAACACAGTTAGAAGTCATTGGTTGAAAATAAATATCGACCAATATTTGAACTAATGGATATTTGAAAATAACATTTTTGTAACATTGTTATAATTTAAATAATCTGTACTATTGCAGATAGTGTGACTTCAAATGTAACATTGTTACATTTGTTAACAAACTAAATGTCTTGTATTTCTATCTACCTCTTCAAGGTGTTGAGCATGGTTACTAAACTTTATATACAATCGTGAATAATCATGGATGTTTAACTAGAAGACAAATGATGGTCGTACCTTGAGGTAATATCCTCGCCCTCCCGCCGTCACTGCCCCCCTGTCCGTGTCAACTCCATCAACCATTACCACCAGGTCCACGTGTGAGTACTTCTTCTTTGTCCCAGTGTCACCGTATGTCCGCACTATTTCATTCTCAGCCTGAATTTTAAAATAACATATTTTTTAACTTGAGGAGACATTAAAACTGTTTATCTTTTTAAAACTTTTTAAAAACACATTCTTGTGGAATTTTAGTAATGATAATTTGTGTCACTGTGTTAATCTTTTCTGATGTTTTAATAGCTCATTTTAACAATTCGTAGACATAACTTAAAAATGTACATTTTGCCCGGACAACTCTTAATTAATATTTCTCTTATTCAAAATAATTACACTAGCCATTCTACATGACTTGTGGCAAAACCAAAGGTTTCAAAAACAGGAGAGAATGAAAATTTGTCTGAATAATTTTCATAAACAGAGTTGAATGACTGTATGCAACTTATTTTTACTTTATTTTGTCCTCAGCACAAGGATATATGTAAATTTACTTTATGAGGGTAAATATTGCAACACCATTTAATCTATGGTGCAATAACATGTGAAAGAAACACATTTATCACACACCTCATCTTTGCTGATTTTGCAGGAGTCATGAAGCAAATTTCCGATTTCCTTGAGAGATTCGTTCCTTAGTGACTCTTCTGTAGCGAGATCCGAGTCATTCTTCTTCATGGCCTCATCAATTTCTATTCTCACTTTCTTTATCTGGTTCACTGTGAGAGGCTGAGAGAAGAGGTATACAATCTCGGTGACAATTTCACAAACAAATTTCATCTAAAAGGATGTTACAAGTCAGCAAAATGAAGCGTCATTTCATATATGAAAAGTTTAGGAAGCCAAAACAAATACCTTTTTCTACTCAAATAATTTTGATTCCCGATGTTCTCAACATTCATACAAAGATGGTTAAACCCAAATTCTTTTGCCATCTGACAAAAGGTTTTGCTACAGCATAAGCGAGTTCACAATAAAGGAATCAAACGTTTTTTTAAACAGTTAGTATTGAAATAAAAAGCTCTTTGTTGGTGCAATTACAATATATTGCTTATGTTTCTAATGTTACCAATCAGGGCTGAAAGAGGTCAGGCAATCACCAATAACAGAGCTCCAGATAAGATTTTTTGAAAGTGAGTATTATACCAGCCACAGTGTCGTTTTAGGTGCTCAGCTCAATTTGGCCTTTTTAATGGCAGAGGGGACTCTTCACAATGGTAAAAGTAACCTATCCATCAAGATTTTAAGGAACACCAAGCCAAAAGGGTGGACAAAATTACCAAAGACCCCGTCTCGGAACAATACTGCAACTACTCTGACTCTATCTTGAAATTGAAGTTGGTGCAAGATTTGCGACTAGAAATAACAGGAGTGGGTATCAAATGTCAACATTGTGCATGTTTCTATTGAGCATGGTTTTACATGTTATACTTTACTCTGCTGACATGTTTAAGACTTTTGCCTCTTAGTGTATAAGATATAATAGTGCATGAAGTTGTATCCTTTACTCTTTTACATATGGAAACTATAAGAGATGGAGCACTGTGTATACCAGGTTTGTAAAATTTGATCAACCAAACATCAGTTCAGTATGCAAATTTTTTATACACTAGAGTATCTACTATATTTTCTTGTAAATCTATACTTTTAAATCTAAGATTTGGTGCATAATTTCTGAATATATTAGCATATCATTCGAAGGTACACAGCTTACCTGTAGCTCTGCAATAATCTGCAAGCTGGAGAATTCTACTGTTACTTATGTAATATATGGTTACTTACTGTCAACTGTTCTTGAGTAAGTGCATCTAGATTTGCAACTATGGCTTCAGGAGCAGGGCATTCTTCACCTACATCTTCCTTTTTCTTCAAACAAGAAAATTAAGAATTATTTGAATATTCTTTGATGAATAAGAAACTCAAGTATAAATAAAATACAAAAATGAGTAGATAAAATTCAAGTTGTAATTAAGTAACATTTAAACCTTTATTTACATTTTCATACTGTATTGAATCTAAAAAGGAAAAAATGTCATGATCATATCAGTAGTTGAGAAACAATTTTGTCAAAGTCATACCTTCATTTTTTCTCCAATAACCTTGCTGGCCATATTCTTTAATTTGTTCAGCAAATCTGCACGAAATCTCACTAAAATTTAGAAAAATGAAATAAGATTTAATGATAAAAGCAAGAATAGCATCTGACTATTACATCACACTATTGCTTAACCATAATAGGTTCCTTTCTAGCCTACAATTTCCAGGCCCCCCTGAGTAATTGAAGGAAATGCATCAAATTTGAAGGAAAACAGTGCATAATAGAAGGGAAAGCTTCCCAAATGGTAGGAAACGCAGCTTAATCGCGAAACAAACACGTCAATATCGGTGAAACGCGGTAATATCAGAGATTTTCCGTCCATATCGGAAGCAACCCGATCCCACTTACGAAGGAACAACGGTAGACTTCGGAAGGAACACGGTAATTTCGGTGAATTCTCGGTCGACAGCGGAAGCAAACGCATCTCAAAATGGCTACGAATCTGCAGCCTCCAGTTTCGATGAGTGTTGTTTATATGTTTTACTGTGTGATTTTTAGATGTATTTTGTTCTACATGCTTGCATTGAAAGCGCAATTGAACAAGGAAACGATGGAGTTGTAGAGTTTTGTAATGAAATTGAGTAGTTACGGCGTTACTCGCATAGAGTATAGGGTTTGTTTACATCAGTCAGATGAAGCCGTATCGCTAACGCTATCATCGATCCGCGTCTGTGATTGCGTGTACCTGCATCAGACTTTCCGGGTTATATTTTTTTATAAGTTTTGGAAATATGTATGTGAATTTTGTGAGTACATATGTATCACGTGTAAATCTAACTTTCGTTTTTGTACAATGAAGCTATATATCGAAAAGTAACATTTCATGTTTTGTTAACGTGTCGCTCCATATGCCGCACTTCTTTGACCTTGTTTCGTTTGACCATTTAAATATCCCATATATTAGGGATCGTGTTTGGAATTATCTCGAAATCGCTTTTCAACCACTTGTTGATTATTTCACGAGTTAGCGGCAGTTCGCCTAATTCAACTAAAAAAGAGTTACTTCCCTTTGTCGTATTGATCGATTTCGGGAATTTAGATTCTTGAGACCTGCGTTTCATAAATACTTTACTACAAAATAGAAAATTATTGGCGAGTATCTTGTATATTTACATTTCAAAATATATATAACCTCAGGTAAACGCAATCACAGACGCGGATCGATGATAGCGTTAGCGATACGGCTTCATCTGACTGATGTAAACAAACCCTATACTCTATGCGAGTAACGCCGTAACTACTCAATTTCATTACAAAACTCTACAACTCCATCGTTTCCTTGTTCAATTGCGCTTTCAATGCAAGCATGTAGAACAAAATACATCTAAAAATCACACAGTAAAACATATAAACAACACTCATCGAAACTCTGGAGGCTGCAGATTCGTAGCCATTTTGAGATGCGTTTGCTTCCGCTGTCGACCGAGAATTCACCGAAATTACCGTGTTCCTTCCGAAGTCTACCGTTGTTCCTTCGTAAGTGGGATCGGGTTGCTTCCGATATGGACGGAAAATCTCTGATATTACCGCGTTTCACCGATATTGACGTGTTTGTTTCGCGATTAAGCTGCGTTTCCTACCATTTGGGAAGCTTTCCCTTCTATTATGCACTGTTTTCCTTCAAATTTGATGCATTTCCTTCAATTACTCAGGGGGGCCTGATTTCTATTGATTAGTCAGCCAACTGCAAAACATTGTCAATACAATGCTGCAATTATGAAGCTACCCCCTCAAATTGAAGGCAAATGTTTCAAAAGTAGAGTCACAATCTCCAATGTAAAATTGATTTCATCGCTAGTACAATACTCTTTCCAGTTCACAAAAGTGCAGCATTGTTTACATGTTTTTTAGTTGGAATACTGAATGTGTGTTTACGAATAAAATGAAGTCTCATTTTACAATATGTGAGTAAGAGTAATCAAGGGATTCTAATGACAATGTCTAATTCTCTGTAACATCCAGCGGAGCCAATAACAATGGTTATACAGCAGATATCTAAATGGTTAAATAATCAATAATAACATTATAGGTCATGAGATCCTTGAAAGAACACAAAAATCATCATGAAATCAAGTAATTTCAAGTTTGGGCTGCATTCCAAATAGGTGCTGCATTTAAAACATTATCAGCAAATTTTAATCATTTCTCCTGTCTTTTCTTATTATTATTTCGTAACAGACTATGAACAAGCGTGTTTAACAACCAAATCAAACCATTTTTGTGTAAGAGGTTTTCATATCTATCAAATCTGGAGAGAACAATAAAACTAATGTACAGTTTCATTTTGACATATTCCTCCCACAGTGTTATGTAATCCTGGGAGGTCAGTTACTCATTCGCCATTCAGTATCAATACATTCCAAGCAACTTTCAACTTTCTTGTTCATTTATTCAGATTTGATCTTATTTTGTTTTTTAAAATTAACAGAAAGGAGTTACAAAACTTACTGATTTTTTTCTATGAAATTTATTTTGCAATCAGAGGTATCTGTAACAACGAGTATTCTGTTGAGATTTGACAACAATTTGAGTTTATCTTGTGGCCATTTTGTAAACAGAAATAGAATAAAGATTTATGTACTCAAAGAATGTCTGCTAAACAGTTGAAAATTTTGATTAAATTTTTTAGTAACTCATCGACACTAAGAGCCGCACATATGCGTCAAACCAATCAGATCTCAGTGAGATCTGCATAAAAGCATCCGTTAAGTAGCAGTTTCTCACAGCAAGAGATGCTTATGTGTGTTAATTGAATGCACCTCTTATTTGGCGAGAGCTGCATATGTGCATCCTATTGTATTACATTATACCCAATTTGTGCAATCAGTTTAGCATCAATCAAAGAAGAATAGCATATCTTAAATGAGAAGCTCCCTCAGTCTTCATGATAGGAAACAATTATAGTGTTTTCATAGAAAATACCAGTATTTATTAAAATATATAACACGTTTTTTAGACGAACACATTAGGAGGATTGTAAGAAGTTTATACAGAATTTTTAATTCTTCATTGGAAGTGGATAATAGACACTTTTAAAACACATTATGTTATGACTGCAGTCTTGTGTAGATAGAGTTATCACTTTTCTAACACTGTTAGATATATTTGATCAGTAAACGCATTGATTTCAAATATCTAAGACTAAACAAGAGAAAGCGTAATTCTTGACATTTATTTGTTGATAAATACTAAATAAATTGTGGCTATGAAATGTTCCTTTTTGATTTAACCTTTTATTCTTCAAAGTATCATTTTAGACTTTTGTCATGAACTATCAATTGGAAATTCCATTATAATATATACAGAATTAGCATGTACATGTTTTTTCCTCATTGGAAAAATGCTTGATAGAGATACGCCCATGTCTGTAATTCATGCATCTTGCATTAATTATTTATCAAAGCACTTGTTCATTCAAGTCACTAAACTGCAAGATCTTGTGTATTCAATTCAATAAAGTGAGTCTCTTGTGACAAATATACAGCACAAGAAGAATCATGTATGGGCTAAGGTATTGATAACCCATTGAATAGTCATTCAATCCGTGCACAGTAATGAAATATTTGGGCAACTCCTAAATGGCCATGAAATAACAATCCTGTTGGAATGCACATGTATACAAGCCGCTATTCTTTGTCACATAACAATTGTAGAATAAAGTGCTTTTAATATCATTTGACAATATGCTTCATAGAGCCACCGCCGCTTTTATAATGTGTGCATAACACTCACACATGTAATTCATACACCTAGCATGCATTCATTATTGAATATGAATTTTATATGAAAATTATCTAGTTTGCTAACATGTTGATGTATTCTTATTTTTTTTTTTTGAGTTCAAACATCACAGTAACTTACGTTTTATCTACATGGCACATTTTGTGATATCATAGTTAAGAGTGAATACCGCACCAACAAATTATATCGACTGGTCAATAATGATAATCTGGCCTCGCTTAACGTAGGTTGCTTCCTCATGTGAAAGATATTTCTATTCAACTGTGAATCAACACTTAGATTATATAAATACGTTTGTTATTCTACAATCAATCTCAGACCATTTATATGGCTTAATTATCTTTTCCGTAGCTGGAATACCAAACGTTGAATTTTCTACACAGTGTGTAGATGTGATGTAATTCTATTCATAAATGAAAATGCATGCCAAATCATACCCTGGAGTAACCTGTTTTCATGGGTCACCTGTTTTCGTGGTATTTGCAAAAGATGTCTATTCTCTCTAACCCCTTACTGCACCCAGACATGTTAGCACTTATTTTATTCACCAGTTGTTCTGCATTGACCCAAGAAGGAAATGATCACTATTTCATCAATCTATTCATTGATTCATTTCAGTGAAGAAAATCAAATGAAATTTCATGCTTTTCACATAACATCTTTTTTGGACAACATTTATGGTTGATTTTTAAAAATACAATACATGTATAATTTTTCAAACAATGTTCTCCAGTAAACCCATGTTACTCTAATCCTGAATCACCTGACTTTTGAGTATAATACCAGTTCTACTAATAAATATATGGAATCATAGAAAGGTTGATTCTTATATATTTTTGGCTATTTTGTATGATTTTCCGGTGCAGTGAAAGCAAGTTATCTCTTGCAAAGTTAAACTTTGCTTTGCTTACTAATATTAAATCTTAAACTACGTTTAATGCAAGGTATTTGGTGACAAGAAGATTTTCTTATATTAAATATACTGTAAGCAGCCTCATGATTTCTTTACATTACCAGAAATAAGTCATTTTATGATAATTATCTATAAAAGTGAAATAATTCAATGACCCTGTAAATATTTTAAACATATGTCAACATCAATTTAAATGCTATTGTACAGTATCGATCTGTGTTTGAAAAAAAGTAAAAATTGGAGTTGTTGCATGTGTTGTATTCTCATAATTTTACATAATAGAATTACCATGAAAACAGGTGACACCAAATAAATTAATAACAATTTGCATCTGTTTTTAAAATGTGAACAAGATTTATCAAAAGGGTAAAACAACTGTTTGTTTAACATTAACTAGTTGAAAAGTATGTACTATATCACTTTATGATGTTCAGGATGTTTGACATTATCGGCAATAACACTTATAGAAGATTATTTCTTATTACCACGGAAATAGGTAACACGAGGGTAATGAAAGAAAATATAGTTGGTACTTGCAAAAAAGTAAACAATATGCCCCCATCAAATCACTTCAATGGTAGATTGAAAAAGCCTTTTTTCTAACATGAAGACTGATGCAAGCTGATTTCTTTTATTTGATTACTTATGAACATTGCATTTACAAGCCTGTTTTAAAGCTGTCTAAGATACCTGGTCAATCAAACCCTGACTAGACTTGGGCAGTTAAAAAAGTTGACAGAAATATTAACCTACAAAGTGTCAAAATGTACAGTACAGTACAGATTATCTATGTGTTCAAACTGTTTTGTTTGGAGAGTTGTAAAAAATATTTGATTAAATTAGGTGATGCAACTTGGTGTAAGGTGTTTACTTTCACTTTACCTTTTGATTTTATAAGAATAGAAATATCAAATGATAATAAATAATAAATCATAACTCTGCCTCATAAACACTAAAACTGTCAAGCTGTAAACACTGCAAATGATTTATCGCCAACCCTCCCGTCATTAGTGCCATGTGTCAAAATACATGAAAACATAACTTACATTTTCTCCATGCTGTGTCGTGTTCGACGACTTTGTCAACCAAAGTTACATCTTTAAATCGTTTGGCTTGATTTTCCTTGATCTTATCGGGATTTCCGCCTTTATCAGCGCGGAAAAGTTCAATATCCAACACCATTATGACAGAAATAAACGTCGAATAACGACTTCGCCTTTATCTTCCCACTTTCTTTACACCGGTGCCCAACGTGGATTCCTTAGCGCCTGCGCATACAAGAACACTTGGAAGGGAGCGGTCATTGTATACCAATGTGATGTAAATATTTCAGAATTGATAGTGGAATAAAAAATGTCAATTCTTGTCTTCAATACAATTCATTTATTTATGCTATTTTTTTAAAAAACAATTCCGTGACAAAACAATATATCTTTTCATCGAATCAAAAAGGTAAATTTCAAGCACCACAGATGTATCCCCTTTCTAGCTCTTGCATCATGTTGTTAGACTTGCCAAAGTCTTCTTTTAGAATGAGAATATTACAATTGATTTCATGTCAAACCTTATTGGGATTTCGGTATTTATTTATAATATGGTAATTGATTTGTCTTACAATTTCAATTTGTACTTATATTTGGAATGATAAAAGTTAATCTCTATCATTTTATATAATCTTATGCATAAACAAGGAAATTTTGATATTTGACATTTCTATTTAACGAGATGAGATCCAGTACATGGTATTCAAGGAATAATGTCAAATATTCCATAAATATTTCCCCAAATAATTTAAATATTTAAAAAATCAGTTTAAATTATGAAGTTTTCAGATCACCTCCATAATCATATTTCTCTTACATTGTCATCCTATTACTTCATGCAAGGACGTGTATAGACCTATTCAAATCCTTGCTTCATGACTATGAGGGCGTCAAATAATTGAAAAAGCTATCTAAACGTTATCTAACTGATTGAAAATACAGATTATTTTCATTTTAATTGATCAATAAACGATGTAAATATATATACTTTTTGCATTTTTTGTAATCATATGGTATTTGTCATGTTCATCAATTGCTGTTTGCTAATTGGCTTTTTTGTTTACCGACTCTAAAGTTTTTATCATTCTATCCCAACAGAGGATATACACTCATCATTTCTTTCCACCCAATGTTACATCTAGTGGGCTGTGAGTTTGTTGGCTAGAAATGCAGAATACTGTATGTTGCAGACAAAGACAGTCGTGCAATCACTGAAAATGTTTCAACTAGAGCATTTAGTTTGTTACCTATGTACTGTTGAGAAAACTGAATGTGATGTAAGATGTAAGAAACTATTTTACTAGATTAAAATAGGAATCTAATAATCAATCCTTTATTAAATGTAAGAGAGTTTACTGTTTGATACATTCAGCTGACCTTTGACATAGTTTGACTGGCTGTTAAAATTAATCACAAAAACTTAAGTGAGTTGAAAGAGGTGTTCCGATTTAGGTAGATTTGAAGGACATTTCTTTTTACTTTTCATCTAATTAAGACTGCTGTCAGGTCTTTCTTCAGCCATAATTGACTTTCAGTCAGTGTCAGGTCATTGGATTTCATTTGGGTTTGATACAAAATTCTTAGTGTTAGCCAAAAATCATTGGCTTTCATCAATATCACAGCTAATAAACAAGACACCAAACACAAATAAATTGGGTAGCATTTTATTTACATTTTCATATTATCAGTAAAAAGAATAAAAAACATTAAACAGTTTTCAAATTTATTCATTAAATACTTTTATTTATCACCATGACATCAACTTTGCTCCAAAGCATGCATATCTGAAAAAACTTTTGACTTCAATGTGTTTGTGACCTCATATGACATATTTCTCTTCGGACTTCAGGTACATGCAGCATTGGAATGGTACATAAAACAAGATTTTAGAAAATATTAAAAAAACAAGTTAAATACTTTATAAATATATATAAACAGGGATCACAGTTTTGACCAACAATTAATACAACAATGGTTTTGGTAGAGTGGGGAAGCAGGGATATAATGCTGACAAAGGTTGGAGGCACAAAGGGTAGGTTTAGGATTTGGAATGTGATTAACATTATTACAATACACAAGCCAGACACTTCTAAAAGTGATAGCAATTATTAGGTCCCCTGAAAGTTTGCTTGTTAAAAGGTTGAATGCTTGCTTTTAAACATTGTATCCAGTTTGCAGAAAACGGATATACCCGAAAATTGGGAATTTACATGGATTTACCAGTAACCATGTGACTTGAGCCACTTGTAAACATCCTTTGAATTTTTTGAAGCTTTTAATAATAGTAACTAGATGTTGTGACTATGAGTTACTGAGCAACCCTTAGTCTTAGTTTTTAAGGGGACAGAGTTTGTGGTTCTTGCAAATTCGACAAATTGAAAATAACTGACTTCTTTTAACATCACAGTGTTGCATAAAAATTAACAGTGAGCAGTTGCAAGGTTTTTGGCTTGTTCTTGGAAATAAGTACAACAGGTACACATACATTATTTAGGGTAATACTGGTGATATTTCACAACATTACATTAAACCACATAGAACTGACAATATACTTTGGAAACTAAGAGCAAATAAAACACAACTGTACCTTAAAACATTTTAGGGTGCCAATGTCAACTTCTGATTATATTTTCAATTTATATTCAATCTCCCCAAGTATTTTGTTAAAAAATTGTTATGATCACATTAGTCTTTTTAATCAATGTACTTAATGAAATAGTTATTCGTATGAGTCCATAAAAGTCCAAACATAGTTTACTTAGTCATCATTCACCATTATTGACTCATGAATTACAATATAATATGAAACATACAGTGACTTATTTGTATTTAATGTAAAAAAAGATATGGAAACTCATATTTAGCCATCAAACTAAATATATCTGAAGCTGTCATTTTTCATTAGAATTGACACTAGTATACTGAACACATTAATTTAATTTTTATATAATTAAAAAAAATTGTTATCAAACTTGAATCTACTTTACTAACTTCACCTCAGTTAAACAAATCCATTAAAAGCACCAAACATTCATTCAGATATTTGAAACATAAAAAAAAATCATGAACAAAATTGTTTAAATTTCAATTGGTTTTGGGACAGGTTTCCTGATATGTCTCATAGATGAGCCAGCTTCATTAGGTTTGAAAGGTGCGTGTGATCCATAGGGTCTAGGAATAGGCAGTTCGCTATCGTCGTCAGGGATGTAGGCGTTGGGACGGGGTTCGGCGGTAGTGTAGAGACCACCTGCAAGCTTGTACTGTTCTTCTTCTTCTTCAGCCTGGCAACACAGAAGTACGATATTTACTTTAGATTTTGAGGAGGGGAGACCTGTCCGGAAGACACAAGAGTTATCCACGAGAATGCCAGAATTGTGTCGTTACATGTTTCGAAGTCGGTTGACTCCTTCATCATAACTGTTCTTAGACAGGTCGTCTAGCGCCACTTTAGTCTTAGTATTACTTTCAATTTGTTTGATATGTTTTCAGAATTTTGAAAAAAGGTTTTCAAATTATCTTTTTTCTATATGTGAAGAGATGTGCTGCATCGTAAACTTGAACCAATAATGGCTACAAACAGCCCTTACCCTGAACATAAATTTTTTACATAAAGTTTGAAATCATGATGATACATAAAATAATACCAAAAGAAGAAGGTTTAAAGCATACCTACGCTCAGATTAAACATTTGATAAATTGATGATATAACCAAAATATTCAAAACAACGTTTCCTCTTAGTTTACTTGTGAAATTAATTACGGTAAAATCATTCGCTACTAATCCAGAAAATTATTGCAATGATACTTCTTTGAGAGGCATATAGAAGTTGTCTGGTTGAATGAGAAAGAGTTCTATGGATTTTCAACTTCTTTATTGCAATGGTGTGACATTTTGTTATAGATGCTAATAACGTTATCAAGATATCATCACTTGCTTTATAACAGTGTTAGCGTCTTCACCTTAACGTCAGACCACTGCAATACAGAAGTAGAAAATCTATAAAACCCATCACTCATTTCTCATTCATTGGTCTATGACAGTTACACCCAGAGAATTAATGCAGGTGTTTGGATAAATCAAAATCCAAGATGGCTACTCACAGCTCTCCTGTCATCCTTGTCCTGAAGACGTCGCATCTCGTCCCGGATGAGCCGCAGCCACTCTTGTTCTATTTCCTCACTAGGCGGCTCTCCCTTCTCCATGCGCATGTAACACTGCTCTAAGTCAGCTTCCTTCATTCTGAGACTTTGTTGCATCTTCATCGCGTTTGCCTGGTTCATTGAGAGCTCTGACACTAGCGCCATCATCTTGCGTGTCGTCTCTTTGATTCGCGACTGGACATCATTCACCTGTGGATAAGATAAGTTCATTGATCAGTACTTATCAGTACTTCTTAATTATTTTCATCATTTACTGTTCAGGTTACGATGAATTCCAGTCATTTATGTATTAGATAATGCAATATAATTTACAAGAAGAATTTTCATAAAGTATTTGCAATGACTTAGAACTCATGAGTTACGTGAATCACCTCACCTTCTTAGCTAAGTCTAATGTATCTTCTTTCCCTGTTTCCGCCTTGCCTCGGATACGGTCTGCAAGACGGTTGACTTGATCGAAAATGAGATCCTTCTCAAGTAACTGCTCTTCCTTCTCTGCCAGTCTCATCTCAAGCTGAAGAGAAATCAACAGTGTTTATAATTTACATATGATTACCGGGACATCTATATAATCATTTTATGAATGCTCAAGGCATACTAACAAAATTAAATTACTCTTGTCTAACCCAAGCTGCCAAATAAAGCCTTTGAAAAACAAATGCAAATTTTACTGGTGATTTTCGCAATGAAAAAGTGGTTATCCATAAAATCTTTCTATTGTTATGTGTGCCACTTTTAAATGCCCTTCAAAGTCTTGTCTTAGCGTTGGGCTAGGAATCATCATTTCAAAAGGAGTAACTAAAATGAATAACAATATAAAAAACGTTGTACCAAAAGTACAGTACATTTGTTTCAAGTTTCATGTCAGATCACAGAAAGTGGAGATTGATTTAACACAAAACTCGAACAAACCTGCAGAGGTTTCAGATTCTTTGAAGAGGATCCTCCTTGGGGTACTATTGCATAAAATCTGTTTATTTTTGCTATATGACAGGTTGTGACTATTTTTAGAATAAAAAATATACAAAAACCACATTAAAAACGTGTTTCTCATATATGACCACCCTAACAGAGCCCCAAACCCTAGCGGTTGCCATAGCACCAAGGGCAGTAACTCTATTCTCACCACTTATCAATCTAGCATACCAGACAGAATAAGGGGAGGTGGGTGGCCCTACCCCAAGGAGGATCCTCTTCAAAGAATCTGAAACCTCTGCAGGTTTGTTCGATTCTTTTTCAGAAGGGATCCTCCTTGGGGTACTATTGCATAAAAACAGACTCCCAGAGATCAATATCCTGGAAGTGGTATTCTGTCTGCAACACACATCGTACAAGGAATATAATCAGAAACACTCACCACATCACGTGACTTGTCACATCGTAGCTCTTGAGAGCGCAGTGATGACCTGGGAATCTACTGATTAGGGCTAAAGACGCCCAAATACAGACTTTAAGCCAAATACCCGCCCCCCCCCCCCCTTTCTTTCAAAAGAAGGGACTAGGGACGTTCTTTTAAGTCTAGTAATTAACCCCAGCGCAGAATCACCCACCGGGTGTCTTCCGCCAGAGCCCAAAAAATGCAGTGTTGTTAAAATTAGTACGTTAGTACCACAACCAACATGATCATCGTAACCCATAAAAACTCAATCAGTTAGAGGGTGTACGACTCTGCCCACTGGAGAGAACCACCTTGCCAACCCGAGCACGCTCACTTGAGTGCTTGTCAAGCTGATAATGTCTGATGAACGTGCTAGGCCGACTCCAGACAGCTGCGGAGCAGATCTCTTCAATGGGCAGTGCCGCAGTATACGCCTTAGAGGTCGCTACCGCCCTGACCGAATGAGCTTTTAAACCTTCAGGGGGCTGTAACCCCTTATGGATGTAGCCCAGACAAATTGCCGAAACGATCCATCTGGAGATGGTCTGTTTCGTAGCTGCGAGACCGGCTTTATTGCCGCCATAGCAACAGAACAATTGCTTATCCTTACGGATTTCCTTTGTTCTCTTAAGATATTGTTTGAGGGTGCGACGCACATCAAGGATGTGGGGCTGCGCCGACCTCGCCCCCGACGCTGCCGGCTGAAGCATCGCCGGTAGCTCAATAGGGGCCGACACATGGAAGGAATGATCCACCTTCGGTCGGTACGAGTCAGGCAGTCTAATGCTGACTCTGTCCTTATGAAAGACAGTCAGCTCGGGATCCGAGGACATTGCGTGAATATCCCCTACCCGCCTGCCTGACGTAACCGCCACCAAGAAAGCCGTCTTCCATGTGAGCAACTGCAGTGAAACTGTACTAAGGTCTCTAAAGGACGGACCTGACAGCCAATCAAGCACTTTTGCTAGTTCCCAAGTAGGGCTGATCCTCCGCACCGGCGGTCGGATCCTGTCCACACCTGCTAGGAAACGCTGGACCATCGGATGACTACCCAACAGGGCTCCATCCACCGGTATGTGGAATGCGGCAATGGCCGTCGAGTACCCCCTGACCGTCGAGGCGGCTAAGCCATCGTCCAGTCTGGACTGTAAAAACTCGAGTACCGGCACTAAACCCGCAGAAAAGGGATCGAGTAGCCCTCTATTGCCACACCAGCGCGCATAGCAGGCCCATCTATCCTCGTATTGAACGTTCGTTGAATCCCTCCTCGAAGCCAGTATTGTGTCTGCAACTCGTGCAGGAATACCGCTCTCCTGGAGGCGATTCCGGACAGAGGCCAAGCCACCCACTGAACCCTGGGGTTCGGGTGTGGCGCCCCCTCCTGCGTCAGCAGATCTGGCAGACATGGTAACAGTAAAGGAGGCTGTACCAGATATCTGAGAACCGACGGGAACCAACTCTGGGCCGTCCACAGCGGTGTCATGAGGACCAACAGCTGTGGAGGCTGCCTGCCTAACTGCAACAGGACCCTGGGAATCAGGGGCGTAGGCGGAAACGCCCACAGCACCCTGCCGGTCCAGTCTATTGCGAAGGCGTCTGAGGCCAGAGCTTTTGGGTCTGGTATCCTGGAACAGAACACCGGTGTCTGATTCGTCACTCCGGACGCAAACAGATCCACCTGGAACGACCCGTACAACTGGGAGATAAGCCCGAATATCTCCCGGTGGAGCATCCATTCGTACGGTGCCAAGATGCGCCGGGACAAGGCGTCCGCTCGGACATTGTCCACTCCCGGAAGGTACACTGGCGTCACCCGTACGTTGTACTGATCGCACCAGAGCAGGAACTGCCACGCCTCCTGGAGGAGAGCTGGGGACACCGTTCCTCCCTGTTTCGCAATATACGTCATGGCGGTCTGATTGTCCATTTCTAGACGTACCGCCTGACCCTGTATCAGACGTAGGAAGTGCTTGAACACATTCCTCACCGCCCTCAGTTCCAGCACATTGATGTGCATCCTGGACTCGTCCAGGGACCACAGGCCCGAAGCTGAGTGGTCCCCCAGGACTCCCCCCCAACCTGAGAGGGAAGCGTCCGTCTGAACTGTCACCGTCGGCAACGGGGCCTCCAGAGGTAGACCCCTCGACAGGTTGTCCTCTTTCAGCCACCATTCCAGATGAGTGGTAAGCCACCCCGGAATGGACACTGACCGCTCCAGACTCTCGGCATGAGACCACAATCCCGCCAAAGCCTGTTGGACTGGTCTCATTCTCAGCCGAGCTCTCCAGACCACATCCACAGTCGCCGCCATATTCCCCAGCAAACGGAGCCAAGTCCGCGCGGAGTGGTCTGGTGACTGCAGGAAGTGCTGTGTGGTCTGAACCACCTTGCCCACACGGTCTGGGGCCAACGAAACCGTGCCCCGTGCCGTGTCGAACCGAGCCCCCAAGAACACTAGGTCTTGCGTGGGGTCCAAGTCTGACTTCTTCAGGTTTATTATCCAACCCAGTCTGACAAGAATATTCAAAATGTCCTGGGTGGCTTCCTGATTCAGCGCCCTGGTCAGAGCCCTGATCAACCAGTCGTCCAGGTATGGGTGACAACACCTGCCCTGCGACCTTGCGACTTGCGCTGGAATCAGCATCAGCTTGGTGAACACCCTTGGCGCAGTGGCGATGCCGAAGGGGAGCACACGAAACTGAAAGCACACCCCGTCGAAAGCAAACCTGAGGTATTGCTTGAACTGGGGGTGCATTGGGACATGGAGGTACGCATCCTTGAGGTCGATTGACGACAGCCAATCCCCCGCCTCTACAGACGCTATCACTGACCTCAGAGTCTCCATCTTGAACGATGGTACCTCCAACATTTTGTTCAGATACTTCAGATTCAAAATGGGCCTGTAACCTCCGTCCTTCTTGGTCACCAGGAAGTAAGTCGAGTAATACCCGTCTCTTCCTGGCCCAATGGAACAACCTCTATAGCCGCTTTGTCGAGCAGTGCTGCGACCTCGGCACGGAGGACTTCTGCCTTCTCCGGGGAGGCTGGCACCGGGGTGCGCCGTGGCCCAAGCTTCCAAAGAGGCAAATGCCCTTCCCTGAGTGTGGACAGGACCCAGGGGTTGGACGTGACTCTCTCCCATTCCGACAGGAAGTTGGACAGTCTGCCCCCCACTGGGAGCTCTGGACAGAGACACTGGATCCCTGCTACCGGCGGCGCTCTGGCCCCCTGGCAGGTCTCCAACTCTGGACAAGGGCATCGGATCCCTGCTACCGGCGGCACTCCGGCCCCCTGGCAGGTCTCCGGCTCTAGCAGGCGAGGGATTAGGAGCCCTGGTTGGAGCCCCCTTTCCCCCGAAAAGGCTGCTGGCCCTTAGGCTGCTTGCCCTTCCTGCTCTTGCCCTTCTTCCCTGGATTACCTCCCTTGCCAGAGCCCTGGTAGAGAGAAGACTCCCACCATTGCTTGACTTTGGCCGGCGGACCACTCGGGAGATTCTCCAAGGGGGACTTTCGCTTCCCGGCAGGACCCGAGCCGCCTTTGGCGGCTTTGGCCCTCTCTAGCCGTTCGGCAAAGTCCTTGATGACTGTCGCCGATCCCGGGAACAGGGCTTGACCCAGTTCATAGGGGAGGGCGAGCAGTGCATTCTGAGTCGTCTGTGGGAGTGATGAGCAACTCAACCACAGCCTCCGCAGCCCCATCACTGCAGTCATCACCTGGCTCGACGCGCTCCTAATAGAGTCGCGAGCCAGGTAACTCGACACCTCGGCCAATTGCCTTTGGAGCAGAACCTGTTCGGTCTGCTCCTTCCCCTTCGCCTCAACCATACTCTGAGCCTGCAAGGAGGCCAGGTATGCCGAGTGAACCGAGACCCGCAACTGTTGCGCCGCATTCCGATAGGTCTCCTCGAAGGAGCGGAACGCGCGCTTCAGAAGCTGGTCCTGGTACTTAAAGGGGGGCACCCGCCGGCCCGGAAGCCCAATGGCGTCCGGGTTGACCGAGGATAACACATCGTCGTCAACCACCGGCACATCCAGAAACCCCACCTCCCCTATCGGGTACCTCCTGTTGAGTTCGGGGAGATCGAACCGTGTACGGGTACCCGACAGAAGAGGCGTGATCGCATCAGTGCGTAAGCTGTCGACTATGCGGAGCCGCGTCTATGCGACCTTGCGCTTGGCAAAGGCCCCACCAGGTAGACGGAACTCAGCCTCATCCGATTCCTTCTCTTGAACGACCACCTGAGGGAAGGCTACCGCGAACTTGTCGCGGACCCCCCTCAAGGCTTCGGAAATTGGGCGGTCGGAAGGATCCGATTCCGCACCCCCACCGACCTCCATCTCCTCCTCCGAGTCATCCCCCGTCACCTCCGAGCCCTGCACGGACGAGGTTTCTGAGGAATGGCTTGGAGGAGCAAACGAAGGAAGCAAGGGGATCCGGAACCGAGACCCGCCGGCCTCCGGTCGTTCCCGAGAAGGACCCGGAAGAGCTGGTCCAGACGCGGACCCGGACGCAGCAGCGCCCGGGTCCTGGCTCTTGGGGTTGCCGGTTCCCCCCGACCTCTCGACGGTCTCGAGATCATTCGGGGGGTCCCGTGTTATGGTGCTGGTAGGGGTCCGGCTAGGTCCGGCCCTCAGCTCCGGCAAGCTCAAGGCATCACCCGGGCCCCTGCCCAGGTTAGCCCCAGCCCCGGGACCGGCCCCGGTCCCGAAGGACCCGGTCGGTCTGGCATCCGGACCCGCCGGGGGAACTGACGCCCGAATCTCCTTGCGGAGCTCCGACATCAGATCCCCCATCAGGCCCTTCATTTGCCCCTTAATTAGAGAGTTAATTGTGTCAAGTGTAGGGGTGATTGGGAGGGCCCTAGCGGAAAACAGCCGGGTGCCCACCTCCGAGTCCGAGCTCTCTTCAGAGGGGATCGGAGGGGACACGACTGCCTTCTTCTTACCACCCTTAGCTTTAGATGGGGGGGTCACTCCCTGCAGACTCTCGCCTGCCTCCAGCATCCCTTTGTAGAAAATGGTGTCTGCCTGCCTCCTCTTACGGGTCTTATTGCAAAAGGCCTTGCACACAGCACAGTCCGAGTCGTCGTGCCCTTGTGTCACTAGACACGGAAGGCAGCTAGGGTGTCCATCTGTTTGTGGGATGGACGACCCACAGTCAACGCACTTCTTGAACGGCTGTAAGCCAAACAGAAAGATAGTTGACAACTACCAAAGGGAGGGGGTGGGGGAGTGCATATGTAAATCTAAGTAAATATATAATCCTAAGATATATAGATACTAAAAGATAAACGGCCGCGGCATAAATAGTGAAAAGCAACTCATAAAGCAAGCACTACAACCACAGCCTGAAATAAAAAGAGCATGTAAACAACATGGCTTGCCCCTCGAAAAAACGAAAGTTTTCATCAAGTTAACAACCAGGTGAAAACGATCGCCATCGACGTAAAGAGATGCTTATTAATACATAATAAGAATAACATCAAGTGCCAAACATTAGCTGATTCCATACGAAAGATATCTATTTTCCACCTAGTCGGGAAAAACAATCTCCGAGAATCCGCCATGTTTGTCTCTTTTCCCGCGCACGCACGAAGCACGTGGTTCGAAATGCTTGGGAAAAGCCTAAGTCACAACGCGATGGAATGCGAAAAAATGCGAACCTATTCTAAACTACGTTTAGCAATAAAGGTTACCATACATTTGTTTCTTTCTCCATGTCTCTTTTCTTAGATACTTCCGTGAAAAAACTTAGCAAACTTCTGAAGTCGAAAACCACGTCCTCTCTCTTCAATGACAGATTGATAAGTGGTGAGAATAGAGTTACTGCCCTTGGTGCTATGGCAACCGCTAGGGTTTGGGGCTCTGTTAGGGTGGTCATATATGAGAAACACGTTTTTAATGTGGTTTTTGTATATTTTTTATTCTAAAAATAGTCACAACCTGTCATATAGCAAAAATAAACAGATTTTATGCAATAGTACCCCAAGGAGGATCCCTTCTGAAAAAGAATTCAATGTATGTCAGGAACAATTACCTCTTCAACCTTTGACTGAATTTCTGCGGGTGTAGGATCATTGCCCTCAAGATATCGGACTCTGGACGTGTCATATGGGTTCTCAAGAGATTTCTCCAACTCCAACATGCGGTCTTGACACTGTTGCAGCTGTAAAAGATATTATGCATCTACATAAATTTGCAGCTTGTCACAGAGACTTTTTATCATTACTCTTTCTGCCAAGATGTAGACGTTTTATCATTACTCTTTCTGTTACGATCTTAAGATTGATAAAGCCTTCATTCTCAAGATTTCTCAACAGGAATTCAAATTATGAATACAGTCATCAACATAACATATGTTCATACATAGTAAGGAATAAAACAGAATAACAACAGAACTTGTATTCAATGTAATCCTAGCAAATTAAGTGCCTTTATACCAATATTATACTATTTCTAGTTCCTCATAAACACAACACATGAAGTCATATTCTATGTCTTTTCTTCACAGTAAAGGAAGTTTAGATTTAACACAACACTGACTCTAGGAAATAACAAGATATTGTCCTTGTAAGACTCAATCAAATTTTGTAAGTTATACTTCAGCAACTCATATGAAAGAAAAGACCTAATTACCTAAATTAAAATCAAGCTTAGAAGAATTAGATACTGTACAAACCTGGATCTGCAGAGTGACGAGCTCCTGTTCGAAAGCCCTCTTGTTTGGCTCAATCTTCCTCATAACGTCCCTGCTCCTCTTCTCCTCGTTGAGCTGCATCTTGAGGAAGCGGATCTCCTCCTCTCTCGCCTTCAGCTCAACCTCGCCGTTACGCACCATCTGGTCTAGAAGAGATATGGTGTGTCATATGCATATGAGTTTCATGCAAATTACTTTGAGGTGAGGTGAGGTAATATGGGGTTTAACGCCCCTTTCAAGAGTATTTCACTTATATCCCATGCAAATTACTTTGAGGTGAGGTGATATGGGGTTTAACACCGCTTTCAAGAGTATTTCACTTATATCGCGGCTGCTGGTATTATTGCAGGAAGAAAGCCCGCAACACCATTGTGGTGCATTGCGGTGAAAACTGCGAGCATCGGCTGGAACTAGCGAAGCATGGGTGGTACTGCGCTGAATTAAGTGTAGCATTGCACCCAAACCTAACTAATGTAGAACAGTTCTCTACTGCAGAAAAAGTTACAGAGCCCCTAGCTCTGA
Organism: Phorcus lineatus; assembly: GCA_921293015.1. Taxonomy (NCBI): domain Eukaryota; kingdom Metazoa; phylum Mollusca; class Gastropoda; order Trochida; family Trochidae; genus Phorcus; species Phorcus lineatus. Next base: position 37,646,690 of record OV121086.1, on the reverse strand, counting down.
ACCACAGACCTCCTGATCCAAAGCCGAACGTGCTAACCACTGTGCTATCCTGCCCCCCAAATTACTGTGTGAAATAGCATTGGATGTGTCATATGAAATGATTGTTCGCTAATGTAACTGTTACCATAATGCATTTAGCAGTTTTCAAAATATTCCTAAATGCATTTTGGCTATTTGTTTTACATATATGATAAATATTATGATATTTTATTTAATAATCTTCTCACCTTGAATGTTAACTTTCTCATAGAATATGCAGACTTCTTCGTTCCTTTCAATCAGCTTGATACCTCTGAAATGATCAAAAGACTTATTAGCATTATGGTTCTAGTTAACATGTTTATAGTGAGATAAAAAGAGAAATGCAACTCTTAACCTCTATAAGACTATTTAACGAAGGTTTACAAATTCGAACAACTTAAAGTAGGTTAAACCTGACTTCCTAAATCCCCTTTCAAAATCCTTGGATTCACTACTGCTTAAACTTAGTGACTCTGTACTTTGATGTCACTGACCTGTCGTTGCGGTGCTGGACAGCCCGCTCATATCTCTTCCTGAGACGGACCATCTGCTCCTCGGCCTGGTTGATCATCAGGTTTAGTTTGGAGATGTCCATCATCTGTTGTTCCTGCTTCTCCTTCATTGAATCCTCCACCCTCAGCTGCTTCGCCACTTCCTTCCGCAGACTGTCCCGCAGCTCGATACTCGCCCGGTGCTTTAGTCGGTGCTTCTGTAGTTGTCTGTCGAATGAGTAATACAATGTATAAAATGCATTGGGCTTGCTACCTGACTGATACTGTAGTTGATGATAGTGTAGTTGAAGATAAAAAGTGTAATTCAGTTGCTGCACATAGATATTCTTAGCATTTTTTAAAATTAGCAATTTACCAGTTACCCAACGCAGCCAGATAATAATTTTCCAAGAATATTTCTACACCAGTATGTCATTAATATATCAGGTAAGTGGTAATAAACTCCCACAGACATGCAATACACAGAAACATGTTAAAGCTTAATTGGAGATAAATTGTTAAAGTGGCGTTCTAAATATAAGTCATATATCAAGACAAGGTTAGGTGGATGAACAAATTCTTTCATTTACAATACCGCCATTGTCTTAGAGATTCTTATATCATTTTTTACTCATGCTTGAAATCAGTATATATAAACAAAAACGCCGCTGTCATGAAACAAAGAAACTGTCCATCTTTAAAAATACCCTTGCCTTCCAGACTTTTTTTGGAACACTCGCAATCCTAAATATTGATTTGACTACAGGAAAGGATAAACTCAAGCAGAATCTTTTGCCGACCTGTCTTTCTGCATGACTGCTGTGCGCAGGATCTCAATCTCATTCTGCAAGATCTTTATCTTCTCCTTCATCTCAGCAGCTTTCTGTGTGCTCGTCTGGATCAGGTTCACACACTTGTTCCTCTCATTCTTTATCACGTCATACAGTTTGGCAAACTCCTTCAGTCTGAAATCAAAAGGATGGTTACATATATCAGAGGCGGATTCAGTAATTTTGAAAGGAGGGATGGGGTGTGGGCTCATCTTTGGAGTTCACACATTTTATGGTTGATTTTTGTTTCAAATCAAAAGGGAGGGGTTTGAACCTCTTGGAATTGCTACTCTGTATGTACTGTCAGCTTACATGTTGGCACCAACATTCATTCACAATGAGATTTAGTCTTGTTAACAATCCTGCTTTTCAATAAATTGTTGTCAAATCACTTCTCAAGATTGTTTTTTTTTAATGGCACAACTTATTATTTTTTACCTATAACTATTGCAAGCAAGCTCTTCATCAAACTTGGAATCTGTATGAAATGAAACTTTTGTTCATCTGTTAGTGTTGGCAAATCCAGATGGAAGGTACTGAACATTGAAATTTACGATGAAGCATTTAAGAAAAAATCCAGATGGTCACCAATACTCACTTCTGCTGCATCTCCTGGTGTTTCTTCTGGTGGTCCTGTATCTGAAGCTGTTTAGTCTTCAGGTCTTCCACCGCTCGGTGGTAACGCATCTCCGCCCGCATGAAGTCACGTGCCTTCTGCTCTCTCTCGTCAGCCTACCAGAGAATAATGGTTATCTCTTTATAAAAACAAATAGTAGACAATGATTTCTTTAAGAATATTAAAAATCAGAAATTTCTAAAATCTGATAACACTCTGAACAGAATCTAACCACAAATTACTATGTAGACATTGTGGATCATAAAAGCTGTATTCAAAACATCTAAGGCGTAGTTTACGATTCATAATCTTGTTTTACCATGACATTTGCCTTTGTATACAACAAGTTACATGCTCTTATTGCACATCCTAAGCCGTTAATTACGTCCCTGTCAAATACTGGAAGCAGAAGTAACAGAAATTGGAATGATATGAGTATTTCAGTATACCTTTATAGCGGCAAGCCTGGTCAGCTCGACAACCTCAATGCGCAGATCACTTTGTTGGAAGAGAAGTTCCTGTTCATCAGCAGCACTCGCCTCAAGCTTCACGTGTTCAACTGCTGTCAGGGAATTCTGGGTACAGGAAATACAGATTCTCATACCCAATTTCAATAAACATCGAAGGCACTATAACACGCTTTTTCAGTTCAAATTGGCTGTTTTAAGGCATATGAGGCCTATGCACTCACTTTAGCTTTCTATCAATGCAAAGAAATGCATATTATATAGCAGCTGCCATGTTCGCTTCTCTAAGGCTGTAAGCAAGATTTAAGTATTGTGGGTATCTTACTTCATGCAAATTTGATGCAACATTAAATGGTCTTTTAGAATCTATTTTATAACCTGAATACTTACAGATTTACCAAATAACGGATCGTTAAATGATTCAAGTTGATTTTTAAAAACAATTTCCCAAAGGGGAGGGTTTGAAGACAGATTTTAGGAACACCCACCTGTTGAGCAAGAGCTCTCTTTGTCTGTTCCACCTCCTTCCCAAGATCTTCTCTCTTCTTTATCAGCGACCCGTCATCACGAGGCATCGAGTCAACCTGCACGTGCAAGGAAAGCATTTCAAATTCTACTCAATCACATTGACAAATTTTCAGATAAAGGTTATGTAGAATTCAATGGTGCAAAATCACAAACATTGTTCAAACTTTTAAACCCGATAGTCAAATTCAGTATAAGAAAATCTAAAAGCTCTGATACCAAATTTAATAACATTGAGTTTATGAGGAAATGAAGAGACTTTTATTAGTGTTCACATGTTACAGGATCTTTATAGCTTGGAATATAAACTTTACTATTCTTTAACAACATACCTGGGATTTAACTTTCTCATATATAGATTTAGTATGATTGAGTGATTCCTCTGCTACTCTCAGTTGAAGCTCTGCCTTTTTCAAGTTGCGCAGGTCACGATCCCGCTCACGACTCTTACGAGAGTGAATATCATGACACGTCTTCTTGTCAAGGTTGAAATGCCTCAAGTTAAGGTCCAGTGAAGCCCTGAGATTAACAATAATGTTAAAACATCCAGAATCTAAATCCAACATCAGCAGCAAGTTAATTGATGAGGTTTTTTTTCTTTATTGTGAAAATACATATTTCTTACGTTTGTCTTCTCCAAATGCCCTCTAATCATCTGGTAATTGACCATTGTCTTATGAAAATTGGTTTGTGACATCAGAATGACAATCATATTGCCTGATTATACTTCGAAATAGACTAAGATAGGGAATTTTTAATGAGTAAAGGGGTCTTTACATATGAGTAATTTACTTGAGCTTTCTATCTCTCTCGCTTTTCCTAACAGAAAAGAAGTTTCTCATCACAATGAAAAGTGGGAGAAATTCATATTTAATTCAATGTTTTCAAAGAGACCTATTATGATGTAAACTAACCCGTGGCTTACTGATCATGTATGCATCATTACGAATGTTCCTGAAAGTGCTTATAAAAAACAGTGAAGGAAAAAAGCCTCAAAAGTAGCCAGTTAAAAAAAAGAATTTATCAAATTAAATGGCAAGCTTGAATGAAAGAATTACAAAATTACAAAAACGTTGTTTTGGACTTATTTCATTCACTGTTAGAAATACAATACTCATTTATATATAAAATATCCTACCTATCGCCCATCAACATGGCTTCTCTTTCCTTGGCTGCCTCATAGTCCTTCTGGATATAATCCAACTCTCGCTCCCGTTCACTCAGAACCGATCTGTGTTTGTCCAAGTCTGCTTCTTGTTCCATCTTCTCTTCTTCAAGTTTTCTGCGCTTCGTCTCCAAGATCTTGCAGGCATCATTTAGTTCATTATACTCTACTTCCAGCTCAGACAACTGGTTGGTTATTTCACTGAAGATCAAAACAACATATTGAGAGTATCATAAATCTATTCCATTTTGAAATTGAACAAATGTACAAACAAATGTCATTTTGGGATCATACTATTTGCAAAAATATACATGATTATACCTTGATCTAACCCACACTCAAATGGGGCACCTAACCAGTAATGAATATTTTATTACTTCCTATGATTAAACACAGATTTTTTGGATCAGAATTAGGATCATGGATTTGTTTAATGTAAATAAGTTAAGTGTTTACTCAGCTGATATCTTAAATTACTTACTTTTTCTGTCTCGCTAATTTATCTGCCTCCTTTGCTATCATGCCTGGTTTGGTGTTTATTGTGACAAGTTCATTCTACAAAATACACAAATGCATAAATATCATAAAAAACGTCACTTTCAATGAAATATAATCTTTATTGTACAACTGATTCTTCAATTACTCCTACCAAAGAATTATTTCAAACAAATAAAGCAATAATAGGAAACATTTTCTACAAGAGTTACGACTTCTGTTCTTCAATCACATGTGAGATTTCATCTCAGATGAATTTCATTAATCATAATTTATAGAAAAGGTCTTTTATTTTCATAATCAGCACTAGTTAATAATTTAGTTTTAAAGATTATTAAGCATCTATAATAACAATGACATTAAAAAAATTACCTTAAGTTTCTCCATTTCTTCTGTGAGTTCTTCATATTCTTTGTTATCCAAACCAAGCGAGCGTTGAGTTTCATCCAGATCTTCTCGGAGGTTCTTGGCCTCACTCTGGCGCTGACCGATTTCTTTCCTCATTTCGTCACACGCTGACTGAAGTTCTTTGATCTTCTTCTCAATTTCCTAATGAATAAAATTCCCAAAATTATCAACAGACTGTTTTGTTTTCAAAAACTGCTTTTTTTTGCAATAAATCTTTTATATGGACTAATAAGCATAATATGCTGAAAATAAGTAATCTTGATTGTCAGAATTTTACAATAATGATCATACTACTTTGAGCACAAACATAGATTTAAAATTACCCCTTGTTTTGGAAGTCTTTCATATTCCCTCAGGACAATTTTCTTCTCCTCTGTCAAACTGTAAATCAATAAATCATATAAATTTTGAAATATCATAATGAAACAACAAACTAATTGCATAGAATCCTTTGAATGGCATTAAAGAAATTAGCAGTGTTGTGAGTACATGGACGTTTTTTTTTCCACAAAAGCCATTTTGAAAATAAAGAAGTTGTGCATTTATAAACAAAATATAATTGTCCTCATATATAATAAAATGAAAAATATTCATTCCCATGACCCAAAGTCCATTATCACATAGTTTGATATTTTACATTAACATTTAACAAAACATCTACTCTTTCTAATTCTTTGTGTCATAAGGTTTATAGCAATGTGAATGCCATTTGAATGGTACATAACATACCTTTCCAGTTTATACTCCAGTTGATATTGCCTCTCCTCTGTTTCGACCAAGTCGTTGTTGTATTTGAGAAGCTGCTCTCTCATTTTGGTGACCTCTGTGTTTGAACTCTCTGGAAATCCATCTCCTTTCTCCAGTTCCGCACGCTGCTTTTCCAGGTCTGAAGTGAAATCCTTGGCTTGTCTCAGAAGCTTTGTTTCATTGACTCTTGAGCTAAAATATACAACATTGAAAGTGAAACCCTTGTAGCTGAGAAATCTGCTGTCATTATATGAAGAAAAATAATCTTTGTAATCTTTCAGTTATGAGGTAAGATAAAGGATATCAGTTTCTTTAAAAAAACAAGTTCACAGAAAATAAAGAGACAACTTTCAAACATACATTCTCAACAACAAAGAATAACTTTGTTTTCCAGTTATGAAACTATACTTACTTTTTCAAAGTTTCATGGAGCTCTGTGTACTTTGCTTTAAGCAACGCAACTTTGGTTCCTGTTAACTTTCCTTGCTGGAACAACTACAAGAGAAAATGGTCATAAATCAAAATTCATCACTTATCAAATTAAACAAAACATGAAATATTTATAAACAGAAAAATCTGCAAGTATTGACTGGGATGAAATTTCAATGCAACATTAAACCTAAAAATATCTGCAGCATCAACATTGACCAATTTTCTAAAGAAGATCAAGCTGCTAGCTCGAGAGCCATAATTCTTACTCTGGTAACCTAGACATCATGGCAACTTGACTCTTACCTGCTCCCCCATGAACTATTTTCAAGCAGAAAGAAGTTGACATATCTGAGGTTTGATAATTTTAGATTATCACCCGAGGAAGTGTTACAAAATGAGTGAAATCTTTTTATTACCCGAATGAGATCTTCATAAAAGTCATATCATACATTCCTGAGGGTAACAATAATTATCAATAATATGCCATTTAAAACGCATTGAAATATTGAGAGAACGGCCTGCTTCCCTAGTGGCAGCCTGCTACAATGATGTCACGAATGATGGTTTTATGACTTCACAGACAACGATAAACAGTAACCTACTGAGTGAGTGAGTGAATTATTGTTTAACGCCGCTTGGGCAATATTTCAGCCATTCGCCGCGATAGTAACGTACTGAAACATCATTGCTAGGCAAAATTGATATGTACACATGTGCTCATATTGAAAATATGTCACTACTCATGATTAACCATATGGGTAAAAAAATGACATACCTCGTCAAGACACTGAAAAGCAGGGCTGGAAGAGACCTCTATTTGACTCTCCTCTTGTTTGATGACTTTAGGGGGTAGGGGAGCGATGGGAGGGACGTACTCCGACATATCATCCTCCTCCCTCTCACTGCCACCCGCGTCACTCATTGTGCCTTACTCACTCCTCGGCGCTGCCCCTAACTCATACCTGAAATGTACATATGCATCTCAAACTCACTCATTATATCACTGAAATAACTATTTGGAAAAATGATAGCCTATATTCAAGTTTATTTTCAAATTCTTGTTACAAGTTAAAGGAAGATTAGTTTTGCCTCCTGAGATAATAATTTAATATTTTTTAATGTTGTAAATTTTTGTGCAATTCAAACTTTATATTACTTGAACATTTCATGTGACTTTTGTTTTGAACAAAGTTAAATAAACTTCCCAAATCTTACTTTTCCGAATAAAACAATAAAACAAATTTATTGTTTAGGCATAAAATTATCAATTATAAGCAAATATATATATATAAGCAAAAAGATTTCCAATACCTTTCAGAATTGAATTTTAATATTTTAAAGAGATATGGAATTACTGAAATTTAAAACTTGTTACCTTTCAGTCTTAAAAACAAACTTTTGACTATGACATTTGTTTTTTTCAAAAAGCATACCAAACAAAAATGGATACCGAAGGATTTATCATATTTATTAAACAAGGAAGTAACAGTAAAAATCGTTAAAAGCAGTAAAGGAAGCTTAGGTACTAAAAAAACTTATCTTACCAACATCTTAGCATCACTAGTGTGAGAAGCTTGTCTGAGTGAATTGATTTAGTACTGCTGAATAGAAGTAGCTGAGTTTGTTAATTCTGACAATTTATTACAGTGATTGCAATCGGTTGTCATTATCTTCCGGAAGATGTAATTGTATTGCATACGGTCTAATGAATAATTTTGATTGCTTTTCTGGGCACACTCTCATAAATGTCAATCATGTATATTTAAGTGACGGAAGCACGTACAAAAGTTTGTTGAAAAAGGAACATGGATTGCACTAAGTTCAAGAAGGAAATGAGAACATATTTTATGAGGTTCATCGGAAACAGTTAAGAAAGTTTACCTTCACAAATAGTTGAATAAACTTCCTGCCCATGATTAACTTTGATGAATTTTTCATGATGTAAGTTCACTTCAATTAAAATTGATTGCAAAGTAAAAAACTACAAACATATGTTCTGCCAAATCAGCAAAATTCATTCTTATCTGTAGATTACAATTGAAATTTTATTGAGTATTATATAATAAAAGCGTGCAATATAATACAAACAAAAACTGCTAATAGAGATTGCTATATTTCTATCATCAATAATGAGCAACAAACAATGATTTTGATGAATTAATAAACACAGGATTTCTTATCACTAGTTTCTGTTAATCATAACTCTGCTTTCACATGAATCAAATAGTATGTTATAAGGTAAACATATAATCACATTATCTATGGTTTCAAATAATTTCAAACATTTCAGGATAAATGAACAACAGAAAGGTACAATAAACAAATAATTGCATAACACAAATAGAGAAAAATATTTGTTTGTTTTTGTTTATCATATTTCAAACCCATTTTTCGGTTTATTAAATAGCTATTTAAAAATGTATGCTAATAATGATTTACGTGTCACTCGTTTATCTTTGTACATAACGATCTCGTGCGTGATTACCTTTAGAGATAACTTGAGATGATGAAGCTTCATTAATAATTTGCAACTCAAGGCTGAATGTGCTAGGTTTACAGTAACAACAGTTACCAAGTGTCTTGCGCATGACCAATTTACCAACCGGAAGTTTGTCGTAAAGATTCAGATTTTTAAAAGTAATATCCATAGGAGATAAAATAAAAATTATAGAAATTTATTAATGTAAATAGTCATTTGATAAAAAGCAAAATTGTCAAAGAACGACTGCTTAGATAGTGTCGGATATTTATTTCGACATTTAGATGTGTTTACGGCATAAAGATGGTAGTTACATTACAACTAATAATTGTTATGTATGATCACAATATTTTACATGATAAAGACCGCTTTTAGTTATCTAATGTTTTGGTTCAAGATACTAAAATCAATTCTTAAATACATGCTCAGATTAAAAGATTAAGAATTATATCAAATACCAAACACATGAATCGCTTTGAGAAAAGGTTTTTCTTTTCTTTTCTAATTAGTCGTGTAGAAGTAGTATTAGTCAAACGCGTGTTTTCTTCTGCTTATGGGTCCACGCTAAATAGTATCCGCTCAGCGAGCATTCTTAAAATGGTCAGTTATCGACTTGTATGAACTTGCGGTCTTGCCTTGCCTCATTGTCAAAGCGCGTTTGTGGTGCGCTGGAGACGATTCAGGCCGACAATTCATATGTGTAACTATAATGCACACCAATTTAAATTATACGAATGTTTTATATATATACGCTTTGATACGAGATAATTAATCTAAGTTTAATTTTACGACGTGTATATGCCTCAATATGTTTATTTATTTCAAATAAAATATATGTTTGGTTTTGTTTGGTTTTATTCATAACACCAAGAGACTCTATGTAAAAATCTCATTTAATTGATGTAGATATAGCAAGTCGCCAATTGATCCCACAAGTTATGTATCGAATGATCATACTAAAACGTGCCCAATAAATGGAAGTTTTTAAAACGAAAATTTATGCAGGTCTATACACGTCCTCGATTAAAGCAATACATATATTTTGTAAAAAAAACCCGTTGGTTTACTATTAATTTGATACTTATAATGTGACAGCTAGTGTTCAAATAGTGAAGAGATTAAAGATTAGTCTAATGCTACCGTATTTTAAATTGGAGTTTCTCATTAATTATATATCTGAACAAAATGTAACTTCACCTGCACCTCTTCTGCACTTTCAACTCCCCTCTTTTACTTCTCTTTACTAGCGCGTACCATTTATATAGAAAATGCTACTATTATCAAACCTATATATAAGTTTGGAGGATAGAATTACATTTAAGTAGATACTAGATATACTATTATTTGAGATTTAATTAATAAGGAGAAGCGCAGTAAAATATGCTCGCTGAACGGATAGCCAGTTGCAGATTGGCCTTAGTATTATAGGAAATGAACTTCGAGGGCGGGTCACTTTACTAGCGCATAACATTGTTATAGAAGATGCTACTATTATTAAACCTATAAATACGTTAAGAGAATATAATTACCTTTCATAAGATACTACATACACTATTATTTGAGATTTTATTAATAACGAGCAACGATGTAAACAAAATGCTCGCTGAACGGATATCCACTCGAAAATTGGCCACAGTGTTATAGGTAATGAACTTTGAGGGCGGGTCACTTTACTAGCTCGTACCATTTATATAGAAGATGCTACTACTATCAAACCTTTATATACCTTAAGAGGATAGAATTACCTTTCATTAGATACTAGATATACTATCATTTGAGATTTAATTACTAAGAAGCAGCGAAGTAAAAAATGCTCGCTGAATGGACAGCCAGACGCACATTGGATTAAGTGTTATAAGAAATGAACTTCGAGGGCGGGTCACTTTACTAGCTCGTAACATTTTTATAGAAGATGCTACTATTAACAAATCTATATAAACGTTAAGAGGATAGAACAACCTCTCATTACATACTAGAAATAATATTATATGAGATTTAATTAATGAGGAGCAACGATGTAAACAAATGCACGCTGAATGGATAGCCAGTCGCTGATTGGCAATAGTGATGTAGCATATGGACTTGGAGGGCGGGTCACTTTACTAGCGCTTACCATTTATATAAAAGATGCTACTATTATCAAACCTATATATATGTTTAGAGGATAGAATTACCGTTCATTAGATACTACACATACTATTATTTGACATTTAATTACTAAGGAGAAGCGAAGTAAATAATGCTCGCTGAATGGATAGCCAGTCGAAAATTGGCCTCAGCGTAAAAGCAAATGAACTCGAAGGTGGGTCACTTTACTAGCGCGTGACATTTATATAGAGGATGCTTCCATTATCAACTCGTCATATACGTTTAGAGGATAGAATAACCTTTCATTACATACTATATATATTATCATTTGAGATTTGATTGATAACTAGCAGTGATATACAAAAATGCTCGCTGAACGGATATCCACACCAAAATTGGCCATAGTGTCATAGAAAATGGACTTCGAGGGCGGGTCACTTTACTAGCGCGTAACATTTCCATAGAAGATGCTACTATTACCAAATCTACATATACGTTCAGAGGGTAGAATTACGTTTTATTATATACTAGATATACTATCATTTGAGATTTAATTACTAAGGAGCAACGATGTAAACAAATGCTCGCTGAATGGATAGCCAGTCGCTGATTGGCAATAGTGATGTAGCATATGGACTTGGAGGGCGGGTCACTTTACTAGCGCTTACCATTTATATAAAAGATGCTACTTTTATCAAACCTATAAATATGTTTAGAGGATAGAATTACCTTTATGTAGATACTACACATACTATTATTTGACATTGAATTACTAAGGAGAAGCTCGCTGAATGGATAGCCAGTCGAAAATTGGCCTCAGCGTTAAAGCAAATGAACTCGAAGGTGGGTCACTTTACTAGCGCGTGACATTTATATAGAAGATGCTTCCATTATCAACTCGTCATATACGTTTAGAGGATAGAATAACCTTTCATTACATACTATATATATTATCATTTGAGATTTGATTGATAACTAGCAGTGATATACAAAAATGCTCGCTGAACGGATATCCACACCAAAATTGGCCATTGTGTCATAGGAAATGGACTTGGAGGGCGGGTCAATTTACTAGCGCGTAACATTTTCATAGAAGATGCTACTATTACCAAATCTACATATACGATCAGAGGGTAGAATTACGTTTTATTAGATACTAGATATACTATCATTTGAGATTTAATTACTAAGGAGCAACGATGTAAACAAATGCTCGCTGAATGGATAGCCAGTCGCAGATTGGCATCAGTGTTGCAGCAAACGGACTCCAAGGTGGGTGTATTCACTAGCGCGTTCTATTTATATAGAATATGCTACTATTATCAAACCTATATATACGTGACGAGGATAGAATAACCTTTCATCAGATACTAGATTTACTAATATTTGAGATTTAATTAATAAGGAGCAGCGAAGTAAATAATGCTCACTGAATGGATAGCCAGAAGAAAATTGGCCTCAGTGTTTGACAAATGAACTCCATGGTGGGTTTACTTTACTAGCGCGTAACATTTATATAGAAGATGCTACCATTATCAAATCGTTATATACGTTTAGAGGATAGAATAACCTTTCCTTATATACTAGATATTCTATTATTTGAGATTTATATACTAAGTTGCAACGATGTAAACAAATGCTCGCTGAACGGATAGCCAGTTGCAGATTGGCCTTAGTGTTGTAGCAAATGAACTTGGAGGGAGGGTCACTTTACTAGCGCGTAACATTTACATAAAAGATGCTACTATTATCTAACTTATATAAACGTTTAGAGGATAGATTTACCTTTCATTAGATACTAGGAATGCTATTATTTGAGATTTATATACTAAGTTGCAACGATGTAAACAAATGCTCGCTGAATGGATAGCCAGTTGCAGATTGGCCTTAGCGTTGTAGCAAATGAACTTGGAGGGAGGGTCACTTTACTAGCGCGTAACATTTACATAAAAGATGCTACTATTATCAAACTTATATATACGTTAAGGGGATAGAATGACCTTTTATTAAATGCTAATTACATTATTTTATGAGATTCCTTTACTAAGATACAGCGATGTAAAAAATGCTCGCTGAATGGATAGCCAGTTGCAGATTGGCCTTAGAGTTGTAGCAAATGAACTTGGAGGGAGGGTCTCTTTACTAGCGCGTAACATTTACATAAAAGATGCTACTATTATCTAACTTATATAAACGTTTAGAGGATAGAATTACCTTTCATTAGATACTAGTAATGCTATTATTTGAGATTTATATACTAAGTTGCAACGATGTAAACAAATGCTCGCTGAATGGATAGCCAGTTGCAGATTGGCCTTAGCGTTGTAGCAAATGAACTTGGAGGGAGGGTCACTTTACTAGCGCGTAACATTTACATAAAAGATGCTACTATTATCATATTTAAATATACGTTAAGGGGATAAAATGACATTTTATTAGATGCTAATTACATTATTTTATGAGATTCCATTACTAAGATACAGCGATGTAAAAAATGCTCGCTGAACGGATAGCCAGTTGCAGATTGGCCTTAGAGTTTTAGCAAATGAACTTGGAGGGAGGGTCACTTTACTAGCGCGTAACATTTACATAAAAGATGCTACTATTATCAAACTTATATATACGTTAAGGGGATAGAATGACCTTTTATTAAATGCTAATTACATTATTTTATGAGATTCCATTACTAAGATACAGCGATGTAATAAATACTCGCTGAACGGATAGCCAGTTGCAGATTGGCCTTAGAGTTGTAGCAAATGAACTTGGAGGGAGGGTCACTTTACTAGCGCGTAACATTTACATAAAAGATGCTACTATTATCATATTTAAATATACGTTAAGGGGATAAAATGACATTTTATTAGATGCTAATTACATTATTTTATGAGATTCCATTACTAAGATACAGCGATGTAAAAAATGCTCGCTGAACGGATAGCCAGTTGCAGATTGGCCTTAGAGTTTTAGCAAATGAACTTGGAGGGAGGGTCACTTTACTAGCGCGTAACATTTACATAAAAGATGCTACTATTATCAAACTTATATATACGTTAAGGGGATAGAATGACCTTTTATTAAATGCTAATTACATTATTTTATGAGATTCCATTACTAAGATACAGCGATGTAATAAATACTCGCTGAACGGATAGCCAGTTGCAGATTGGCCTTAGAGTTGTAGCAAATGAACTTGGAGGGAGGGTCACTTTACTAGCGCGTAACATTTACATAAAAGATGCTACTATTATCAAACTTATATATACGTTAAGGGGATAGAATGACCTTTTATTAAATGCTAATTACATTATTTTATGAGATTCCATTACTAAGATACAGCGATGTAATAAATACTCGCTGAACGGATAGCCAGTTGCAGATTGGCCTTAGAGTTGTAGCAAATGAACTTGGAGGGAGGGTCACTTTACTAGCGCGTAACATTTACATAAAAGATGCTACTATTATCAAACTTATATAAACGTTTAGAGGATAGAATTACCTTTCATTAGATACTAGGAATGTTATTATTTGAGATTTATATACTAAGTTGCAACGATGTAAACAAATGCTCGCTGAATGGATAGCCAGTTGCAGATTGGCCTTAGCGTTGTAGCAAATGAACTTGGAGGGAGGGTCACTTTACTAGCGCGTAACATTTACATAAAAGATGCTACTATTATCAAACTTATATATACGTTAAGGGGATAGAATGACCTTTTATTAAATGCTAATTACATTATTTTATGAGATTCCTTTACTAAGATACAGCGATGTAAAAAATGCTCGCTGAATGGATAGCCAGTTGCAGATTGGCCTTAGAGTTGTAGCAAATGGACTTGGAGGGAGGGTCTCTTTACTAGCGCGTAACATTTACATAAAAGATGCTACTATTATCAAACTTATATAAACGTTTAGAAGATAGAATTACCTTTCATTAGATACTAATTAGACTATTTTATGAGATTCCATTACTAAGATACAGCGATGTAAAAAATGCTCATAATTAATAACTAAAGAACACGCACCTTTTGATCACCTGTCTTATTATGTCTTTTGTCTACACATTTGCTACTTTCAAATAATATCTCACTATTCTAACCTTATTTTAAATATACTTAATATTTCCTAAAAACCCATATTCTAACTTACTTTTAATCTCACGACATAACAATATCACTTTTCATTGTGGCGTCACGTCATATACAATGTTTTGACGTCTCAGTTCGCCTACGACATTGCGTTCTATGTGAAGGTGGCGGGTAAACCGCATATGCTCGGATGTCGATTTTGGTAATTTCATTTGATTTCGGGACTTCGGTAATAAACAGAATATCATATTCGTACCTTGGCCACGACATACTATGTTTACGACACTAATATTTAGGCATTCGTGTCGTAAACATAGTATGTCATGGACACTCACATAATATCCTCTATATAATGACATATACACCGACTTGATCGAAATATGTTCGGTGAAGAGGAACTTCTTTTGTCACAGATAAACCTGAAACCATTCTGTCCCACACATGGAAGCACATACCAAAGATGCACACCATGGACTACCAGATACAAGCACCAGATATGCACACATGGGTCATCAGAAGCACCCAAGATTCACACATGGGCCACCTGTAATACCAAAGATGCACACATACGACCGCAAGTAACAATCACCCAATATGAACACATTGAATCATCAAAGCACCAAAGATGGACACATTGGACAAATACAAGCACCCTAGATACACACATGTCACCATTGGGAGCAAGAAGCACACATGGCACCACAGGTCACACGCATCTAAGATGCACACATGGGCCACCTGTAATTTACTATTTAAAAAATGGTGCCACGTTTGCCAACATTAATTATTAAAGGTAGATCCAAATTTTGAATGATCCCACATTTGACTAGGGTACGACAACATTTTCTTTATCCGCGCAACAGAAAAATGAATTGAATTAACGGGTATATATTCTTAAACTTGTATTGTAAATTCTTAGTACTTCATGTCTTCTGAACGAGGACATCAACACCATTAAAACGGGTTTGAAACTGTTAACCAAAATTAATGGTTTAGTGTGATTTTTTAATAAATGTTTTGCCAAACACACAATTTTCAGAGAACCTTTACTCCAATTTCTAAAATCTTTATTTTCAGTTTAATCTAGATTGACATCTAGACCCCATTTCATGCTTAACTCAATCTCATTGAAATGAAATCTACATGCTCCACAAGATCACGCCTGTAGATCTCATCAGTTTCCGTTAAGTGAGCCGTCAGGTTTGCCTCTGACATATTTCAAATCAGCCAATCAGCGAATTCGCCCCGTACGCTTTTCAGATCTCGGAAACCGCAAACTTCCGAATGTTTTCCGAATGTCAAACTAGCTAAATACCCGAATTAATGTATTTTATGTACATTCAATTTACCCTAGCTTGGTTTGTTGTACAAACAAGCCAAATCGAAGCTATGGAGTTATCTTTCGCAAGGCAAAATCTGCATTCCTCAACGTTATCCTTAAGTAGACCGTATCAATCCAAATGCTTATTTTGGAAGCAGTTACGTTGAAGAAACGTTTCGTCTTTTAGCTTGTTGTAATCGTTGAATAATTTTACATTTCGTGAAACAAATTAATCATAAACATCCTGAGAAACACAAACAACGAAAGCATGTACAAATACCAATACTAAGTTTCTTGATAATTATATAATAATCATATGCTACGTATATATGCCAATGAGATTGACCCTTGTTTCGTCAAAGAGTGAAATGTTATAACTAAATCTGCTGTGTTATATGATATTTATAGAC
The DNA here is from genome assembly GCA_921293015.1 of Phorcus lineatus. Taxonomy (NCBI): domain Eukaryota; kingdom Metazoa; phylum Mollusca; class Gastropoda; order Trochida; family Trochidae; genus Phorcus; species Phorcus lineatus. Next base: position 37,630,107 of record OV121086.1, on the reverse strand, counting down.
ATATGCAAATGACTTCAACTTGACCACTGTAAAATGGAAAATTTATAAGAGTTTTAACTTCAACGTCTGCTACTTGTATCTTCTTTGAAGGCTACCAAGAGACGCGCATTGTGATTGCTTGAAGGTATCTGCGGCAAGCCAATGAGATTTTGAGGTCAAACTGAGTCTAAGGTTAACCTGACGGCTTGAGTAAGGGAGCCTAGTGAGATCTACAGTCTGCGTAACGTAGATTTTATTTTAATGAGATTGTGCTTAACTGTTCCGATAATCTATCTTTCTAAAACAATTAAAGTTTCACCAGTAAGATACTCTCATATCATCAGTATAAAATAAGTACAAAATATCAAAAACCTCTTGACAAATGAATACTTTCGAACGTTCAATTCCTGTAAGTTTGCAATTCAACAACAGAGAGAGAAAAAAGAAAAGATTTGAAGCACATGTCTCTATGACGCCACCTATTTTGTCAAAATAATGAGATTGAGTTTTAGAAATATTTTTAACTAGATACTGTAGAACAAAAATATATATTACTATTGTGCTGTATCCAGCACGGAACCTACCTTGAGACTCAGTTGTCTTATCACAAAAACTTGCCAACCTCTTGTTAAGTATAAATGTTAAAGGTTGCCAACAATATTACGTTATTCCTCAATAATGATTAACGTATGTTTCTTGCCTTTCTTGTTGAGTGGTAAGGCTAGTATCCTAGGCCATTTAATGGGGAATTTCCTGTTGTTCAAAACAGTATTTAACTTAACATGCAAAAATGGTATGAGTTTGGATTTACCACATTTTATCATTTCTGTAGGTCTTGCATAATGACCTTGCGCTTTGACGTCTATCAGATTATTAATGGCATAAATTACTTCATTTTGTTTCATCTCACAGTTCACGGTATTGTTTATGGTCTCATCATTTTCACAGGCACAACAGATAAATATATCACACTCTGCTAGAAATGAACATTCTTCTCTAACATGGCTTTGGTCAATATTGTTATGACTTATGTTCATAACGTTTTGATAGTGATCGACTCTATGATTCTCTGTGATTTAAAGTTGCTGATGTATCAATTACCAGACGTTTAATTTGGTACAAAAACGGTTTTTTTTTAATTTGATGACATCAGATCAATAACAATTTTCTCGTAATTGCTGAATTTGGTGTGACATTGTCGACGAAATGAGTTAGTTAGATTTTTTAAATTCTGTCAATATGTACCTCAAAGTTATATTCTAAAACAATCTCATTAGGTAAAGTTCTATATTCAACATCATAGCTAGCGCTCGTGAAAAGTTTCCAAAACGTTGCTTGTTACATTAATCTGCAGATGACATTATACATACTACCGCATAAACCACATCATTGATATTTTAATAGAGGTCACTTTTGTTCTTAATTCCATATGCTTCAAGAGAAGTATTTGAACTTTCGATTAAGACTGATTTTTCGGTTACTTCTTCAATCTATACATTGCCAACGACTGCACAATCTTGACATTCGATTAACATTAAGGATCTATTTCATATTAAAGTTTTTTTGTCAGGTTGAACAGTGTTTGCAGATATAAGAACCGTAAACATCTAAAGTAATTATATCGATACATTTTTGTAAAAGGTAATTCACATCCAAATTTCATAGTCGAAAAGGTTTTGCTGTGACAGCAATATTTGATAAGAAGAGATGGGTGTCAACATTTACTGACATCTACTCATTACTGAAAATAAAGAAACATGAAAGAAAACCTTTAGTTGTGCAACCCCAATGAGCACAAATAGTTACCCGGAAACGTCTCTTTTATTGAACAGGACGCTGAGGTTCCATTTTGTTCTGATAATGCAATTGTCAGAAGAGTTTTGAAATTTGGAAGCCCCTAATGTTCTCAGATTGCCTACATTACATAGACAGAATTAAAGAAGTGGTTATGTTGCAAAACCTTCTGCCAGGTGTATATGTTGTTGTCGTTGTGAATGATGTAATCGTTTTGGTTTCCTGTCTGTACATTAAGGTCCATCATCAAAATAAATCGAATATATATTAAGGGTCTGTTTCTGATACCCTCACAAATCGTCATTTCCGTCAAGTTAACACTAAAGTAAGCCCTGTTCTATGGACTTAAGGGTATGGCTGCCTCAATGTACATGTATTACATTTGTACATCTGACTTAATAGAAATTTTGAATCTTACAGATGGATATCGTTACAGATTCTTTTGTAAGCAAGACATCGTTACTTCCGAAAATTAAGAAAAAAACATAGTTCTGTTTATTATTATATACAAGTAAACGTACAATAACTGAGCAAAAAAGGAATAGGTTATTAATTTATCTCTAAGTTGAGAATACTTACACTGTGGTTCAAATACACCTTGGTACCTAAGAAGTAGTCCAGAAACGTTCTATTAATACACCAACTTCTCAATGCATTTGAAGAATTTCCGCTTGGGTACTGATTCACGGTTTAACATTTTGAGTACACAGTAACAATTTTTGTTCTTTTACGGTAGGTATGCTTCTATATATTAAAACGCATTATACTTCATTTTATAGGTAATTGAATTATCTTTCATTTGAGTATAAAAACAAGGTGGTACAAACATTCCTTGACGCTCTAAGAAGATTCAAACAAGAATAACCCAACTCAAATAGTTGGTACACAGTTGCGCTTTTTGTGATATTACGGTATGACCGCCTCTATGTAATATAACGTATTATACCTCATTGGATAGGTCATTAAATTGTCTTTCATTTGAGTATGGGTACAAGGTGGTACAAATATTCCTTGATACTCTCAGAAGTTGTTGTTTAACATTTTGGGTAAATCTTAACGCTTATTGTGATATTACGGTATGACCGCCTCTATGTATAATAACGCAGTATACCTCATTGGATAGGTAATTGAAATATCTTTGATTTGAGTATGGGTACAAGGTGGTACAAATATTCCTTGATACTCTCAGAAGTTGTTGTTTATCATTTTGGGTAAATAGTAACGTTTATTGTGATATTACGGTATGACCGCCTCTATGTAATATAACGTGTTATACTTCATTGGATAGGTAATTGAATTATCTTTGGTTTGAGTATGGGTACAAGGTGGTACAACTATTCCTTGATACTCTCAGAAGTTGTTTATTATTATTTTGACAAAGTAACGCTTATTGTGACTTTACGATACGACGGTCTCTATGTATTAAAATGTATTATACCTCATTGGATAGGTAATTGCATTATCTTTCATTTGAGTATGGGTACAAGGTGGTACAAATATTCCTTGATACTCTCAGAAGCTGTTGTTTAACATTTTGGGTAAATATTAACGCTTATTGTGATATTACGGTATGACCGCCTCTATGTATTATAACGCAGTATACCTCATTGGATAGGCACTTGAATTATCTTTAATTTGAGTATGGGTACAAGGTGGTACAAATATTCCTTGATACTCTCAGAAATTATTGTTTATCATTTTGGGTAAATAATAACGCATATTGTGGCTTTACGGTATGACCGCCTCTATGTAATATAACGTGTTATACCTCATTGGATAGGTAAATGAATTATCTTTGATTTGAGTATGAGTACAAGGTGTCACAAATATTCCTTGATACTCTCAGAAGTTGTTTATTATTATTTTGACTCAGTAACGCTTATTGTGACTTTACGGTACGACCGCCTCTATGTATTAAAATGTATTATACCTCATTGGATAGGTAATTGCATTATCTTTGATTTGAGTATGGGTACAAGGTGGTACAAATATTTCTTGATACTCTCAGAAGTTGTTTATTATTATTTTGACACTGTAACGCTTATTGTGATTTTACGGTACGACCGCATCTATGTATTAAAATGTATTATACCTCATTGGATAGGTAATTGCATTATCTTTGATTTGAGTATGGGTACAAGATGGTACAAATATTCCTTGCTACTCTCAGAAGTTGTTGTTTATCATTTTGGGTAAATATTAACGTTTATTGTGATATTACGGTATGACCACCTCTATGTATTATAACGCAGTATACCTCATTGGATAGGTAATTGAATTATCTTTGATTTGAGTATGGGTACAAGGTGGTACAAATATTCCTTGATACTCTCAGAAGTTGTTGTTTATCATTTTGGGTAAATAATAACACTATTGTGGCTTTACGGTATGACCGCCTCTATGTAATATAACGTGTTATACTTCATTGGATAGGTAATTGCATTATCTTTGATTTGAGTATGGATACAAGATGGTACAAATATTCCTTGATACTCTCAGAAGTTGTTTGCTACAACTCTAAGGCCAATCTGCGACTGGCTATCCGTTCAGCGAGCATTTTTTACATCGCTGCATCTTAGTAATAGATTCTCATAAAATAGTGTAATTAGTATCTAATAAAAGGTAATTCTATCCTCTAAACGTATATATAAGTTTCATAATAGTAGAATCTTTTATGTAAATGTTACGCGCTAGTAAAGTGACCCTCCCTCCAAGTTCATTTGCTACAACACTAAGGCCAATCTGCAACTGGCTATCCGTTCAGCGAGCATTTCTTACATCGCTGTTTCTTAGTAATAGAATCTCATAAAATAATGTAATTAGTATCTAATGAAAGGTAATTCTATCTTCTAAACGTTTATATAAGTTCGATAATATCAGCTTCTTTTATGTAAATGTTACGCGCTAGTAAAGTGACCCTCCCTCAAAGTTCATTTGCTACTACACTAAGGCCAATCTGCAACTGTCTATCCGTTCAGCGAGCATTTCTTACATCGCTGTATCTTAGTAATGGAATCTCATAAAATAGTGTAATTAGCATCTAAAAAAAGGTTATTCTATCCCCTTAACGTTTATATAAGTTTGATAATAGTAGCATATTTTATGTAAATGTTACGCGCTAGTAAAGTGACCCTCCCTCCAAGTTCATTTGCTACAACACTAAGGCCAATCTGCGACTGGCTATCCGTTCAGCGAGCATTTCTTACATCGCTGTATCTTAGTAATAGATTCTCATAAAATAGTTTAATTAGTATCTAATGAAAGGTAATTCTATCTTCTAAACGTTTATATAAGTTCGATAATATCAGCTTCTTTTATGTAAATGTTACGCGCTAGTAAAGTGACCCTCCCTCCAAGTTCATTTGCTACAACACTAAGGCCAATCTGCAACTGGCTATCCGTTCAGCGAGCATTTCTTACATCGCTGTATCTTAGTAATGGAATCTCATAAAATAGTCTAATTAGTATCTAATGAAAGGTAATTCTATCCTCTAAACGTTTATATAAGTTTGATAATAGTAGCATATTCTATGTAAATGTTACGCGCTAGTAAAGTGACCCTCCCTCCAAGTTCATTTGCTACAACACTAAGGCCAATCTGCAACTGGCTATCCGTTCAGCGAGCATTTCTTACATCGCTGTTTCTTGGTATTAGATTTTCATAAAATAGTTTAATTAGTATCTAATGAAAGGTAATTCTATCTTCTAAACGTTTATATAAGTTCGATAATATCAGCTTCTTTTATGTAAATGTTACGCGCTAGTAAAGTGACCCTCCCTCCAAGTTCATTTGCTACAACTCTAAGGCCAATCTGCGACTGGCTATCCGTTCAGCGAGCATTTCTTACATCGCTGTATCTTAGTAATAGATTCTCATAAAATAGTTTAATTAGTACCTAATGAAAGGTAATTCTATCTTCTAAACGTTTATATAAGTTCGATAATATCAGCTTCTTTTATGTAAATGTTACGCGCTAGTAAAGTGACCCTCCCTCCAAGTTCATTTGCTACAACTCTAAGGCCAATCTGCAACTGGCTATCCGTTCAGCGAGCATTTCTTACATCGCTGTTTCTTAGTAATAGATTCTCATAAAATAGTGTAATTAGTATCTAATGAAAGGTAATTCTATCCTCTAAACGTTTATATAAGTTTGATAATAGTAGCATATTCTATGTAAATGTTACGCGCTAGTAAAGTGACCCTCCCTCCAAGTTCATTTGCTACAACACTAAGGCCAATCTGCGACAGGCTATCCGTTCAGCGAGCATTTCTTACATCGCTGTATCTTAGTAATAGATTCTCATAAAATAGTTTAATTAGTATCTAATGAAAGGTAATTCTATCTTCTAAACGTTTATATAAGTTTGATAATATTAGCTTCTTTTATGTAAATGTTACGCGCTAGTAAAGTGACCCTCCCTCCAAGTTCATTTGCTACAACACTAAGGCCAATCTGCAACTGGCTATCCGTTCAGCGAGCATTTCTTACATCGCTGTTTCTTAGCAATGAAATCTCATAAAATAGTCTAATTAGTATCTAATGAAAGGTAATTCTATCTTCTAAACGTTTATATAAGTTTGATAATATTAGCTTCTTTTATGTAAATGTTACGCGCTAGTAAAGTGACCCTCCCTCCAAGTTCATTTGCTACAACACTAAGGCCAATCTGCGACTGGCTATCCGTTCATCGAGCATTTTTTACATCGCTGTATCTTAGTAATGGAATCTCCTAAAATAATGTAATTAGCATCTAATAAAAGGTAATTCTATCATCTTAACGTATATAAGTTTGATAATAGTAGCATATCTTATGTAAATGTTACGCGCTAGTAAAGTGACCCTCCCTCCAAGTTCATTTGCTACTACACTAAGGCCAATCTGCAACTGTCTATCCGTTCAGCGAGCATTTCTTACATCGCTGTATCTTAGTAATGGAATCTCATAAAATAGTGTAATTAGCATCTAATAAAAGGTTATTCTATCCCCTTAACGTATATATAAGTTTGATAATAGTAGCATATTTTATGTAAATGTTACGCGCTAGTAAAGTGACCCTCCCTCCAAGTTCATTTGCTACTACACTAAGGCCAATCTGCAACTGTCTATCCGTTCAGCGAGCATTTCTTACATCGCTGTATCTTAGTAATGGAATCTCATAAAATAGTCTAATTAGTATCTAATGAAAGGTAATTCTATCCTCTAAACGTTTATATAAGTTCGATTATATCAGCTTCTTTTATGTAAATGTTACGCGCTAGTAAAGTGACCCTCCCTCCAAGTTCATTTGCTACAACACTAAGGCCAATCTGCAACTGGCTATCCGTTCAGCGAGCATTTCTTACATCGCTGTATCTTAGTAATGGAATCTCATAAAATAGTCTAATTAGTATCTAATGAAAGGTAATTCTATCCTCTAAACGTTTATATAAGTTTGATAATAGTAGCATATTCTATGTAAATGTTACGCGCTAGTAAAGTGACCCTCCCTCCAAGTTCATTTGCTACAACACTAAGGCCAATCTGCAACTGGCTATCCGTTCAGCGAGCATTTCTTACATCGCTGTTTCTTGGTATTAGATTCTCATAAAATAGTTTAATTAGTATCTAATGAAAGGTAATTCTATCTTCTAAACGTTTATATAAGTTCGATAATATCAGCTTCTTTTATGTAAATGTTACGCGCTAGTAAAGTGACCCTCCCTCCAAGTTCATTTGCTACAACTCTAAGGCCAATCTGCGACTGGCTATCCGTTCAGCGAGCATTTCTTACATCGCTGTATCTTAGTAATAGATTCTCATAAAATAGTTTAATTAGTACCTAATGAAAGGTAATTCTATCTTCTAAACGTTTATATAAGTTCGATAATATCAGCTTCTTTTATGTAAATGTTACGCGCTAGTAAAGTGACCCTCCCTCCAAGTTCATTTGCTACAACTCTAAGGCCAATCTGCAACTGGCTATCCGTTCAGCGAGCATTTCTTACATCGCTGTTTCTTAGTAATAGATTCTCATAAAATAGTGTAATTAGTATCTAATGAAAGGTAATTCTATCCTCTAAACGTTTATATAAGTTTGATAATAGTAGCATATTCTATGTAAATGTTACGCGCTAGTAAAGTGACCCTCCCTCCAAGTTCATTTGCTACAACACTAAGGCCAATCTGCGACTGGCTATCCGTTCAGCGAGCATTTCTTACATCGCTGTATCTTAGTAATAGATTCTCATAAAATAGTTTAATTAGTATCTAATGAAAGGTAATTCTATCTTCTAAACGTTTATATAAGTTTGATAATATTAGCTTCTTTTATGTAAATGTTACGCGCTAGTAAAGTGACCCTCCCTCCAAGTTCATTTGCTACAACACTAAGGCCAATCTGCAACTGGCTATCCGTTCAGCGAGCATTTCTTACATCGCTGTTTCTTAGCAATGAAATCTCATAAAATAGTCTAATTAGTATCTAATGAAAGGTAATTCTATCTTCTAAACGTTTATATAAGTTTGATAATATTAGCTTCTTTTATGTAAATGTTACGCGCTAGTAAAGTGACCCTCCCTCCAAGTTCATTTGCTACTACACTAAGGCCAATCTGCGACTGGCTATCCGTTCATCGAGCATTTTTTACATCGCTGTATCTTAGTAATGGAATCTCATAAAATAATGTAATTAGCATCTAATAAAAGGTAATTCTATCATCTTAACGTATATAAGTTTGATAATAGTAGCATATTTTATGTAAATGTTAGGCGCTAGTAAAGTGACCCTCCCTCCAAGTTCATTTGCTACTACACTAAGGCCAATCTGCAACTGTCTATCCGTTCAGCGAGCATTTCTTACATCGCTGTATCTTAGTAATGGAATCTCATAAAATAGTGTAATTAGCATCTAATAAAAGGTTATTCTATCCCCTTAACGTATATATAAGTTTGATAATAGTAGCATATTTTATGTAAATGTTACGCGCTAGTAAAGTGACCCTCCCTCCAAGTTCATTTGCTACAACACTAAGGCCAATCTGCAACTGGCTATCCGTTCAGCGAGCATTTCTTACATCGCTGTATCTTAGTAATGGAATCTCATAAAATAGTCTAATTAGTATCTAATGAAAGGTAATTCTATCCTCTAAACGTTTATATAAGTTTGATAATAGTAGCATATTCTATGTAAATGTTACGCGCTAGTAAAGTGACCCTCCCTCCAAGTTCATTTGCTACAACACTACTTAAGGCCAATCTGCAACTGGCTATCCGTTCAGCGAGCATTTCTTACATCGCTGTTTCTTGGTATTAGAATCTCAAAAATAGTGTAATTAGTATCTAATGAAAGGTAATTCTATCCTCTAAACGTTTATATAAGTTTGATAATTGTAGCATCTTTTATGTAAATGTTACGTTTTCAATTACGGTAGAGTTTGATTGTACTCTTTTCACAATTTCAAAACTAGCTGCCAATTTAGGTCTCAAATTAAATGTAATCCTTCGGGTTTTTTAGTTTTTTTTACAAATATGTGATTCTTTAATAACTAATAATATTGGAGGTACGAATAAAATTCACCCTCGAAATTTATTTGCTAGAGATTTTATCAGATCATTGAATTGGCTATTTCTACACGAGTTAATAAAATCGCACAATAAACATATACTTGATGAGAAATAATTTTAAATGTGAATGCATGTACACGCCGTTTATTTTAACTTCGTTTCAATTTTGTCGTATATAAACCTTCGTATCACAAATGCGCTTTTACAAGAAGGTACGGATAGACCGCAAGTCCATACAAGTCGATAACAGACCACATTTTGAATGCTCGCTGAGCGGTTAGTATTTAGCGTGGACCTCTGCTTATGTTGGTCGTCGCAACTTGCCGGTTCACAGAAGCAAAATGAAGATCGAAGAAGTAAAGAGTACCTCCAAGGCTCAGCGAATCGCATCTCACAGCCATATCAAAGGGCTTGGTTTAGATGCCAATGGATTCGCTATTCAATCTGCTGCCGGACTGGTCGGTCAAGAGCTTGCACGAGAAGTAAGTTTTGATTGAATATTCTCCAGAAAGTTCTATGAAATGTACTATTTTCAGTTGTTCACCAAAACAAATATATAATTCCAATTTTTTAATTTTTCAGAGTGCAGATTCCATTTAAAAGCAACAATTCATTTATTTTGTATGTGTTAACATTGCTAATTTGGGTTCATCTACCAAAGTAATGTTGAAAGCTTACATAAAAGAATCTGAAAACTTTGTTTGTTTCCATGGTAACCTGATTTACTTTCATTTTCAGGCGGCAGGTGTTGTTGTTGAGCTGATCAAGTCAAAGAAAATGGCAGGTAGAGCAATGCTTCTTGCTGGCCCACCTGGAACTGGAAAGGTAATGAAGATTTTTTAAGTGATAAAGACACTTTTGCACTCACACAAAAATTGAAATACTAGAAATTGTTTGTAACTATTTCAAGACTTTGCTAAATAGATTTAAGAACATGTCATGACTTGCCAAATAGTTAGTCCACAATCTCAAAACTAGCTGATAATGCTTTATTAGTTGTTCATCCAAAACTTTGAAATATGCTTCCACTACAAAGCAGAATAGCTGACTCTGTTTCATTTGTTTTACCCCCATCTATCTCTATTAACATGCCGTTGAGCAGGCCTGGCCTGAAAACTAAGCACTATGTAAATGAATCAATTTTGTTATTGAAATTCTTCAAAGGCATTTAGAAGTTGGTGAAGACAATGTTGTCAATAAGACTCAATATGTATAAAAACTTCCTTATATATTTCTCACAACGTTTCTAGGCTACTTCTTTCCCCTTCATCAGGCTTATTGATCTGCTGAAGGGGCAAGAAGTAGCCCAGAAATGTCGTGAGAAATAATTAAAGAAGTTGTCATTTATAACATTGCATCACTATTATTTTATTATTGAATGAATTTAATCAAATTTCCTTGAGTAATAAAGAAACATTCTTAGCATAACTAAATTAAATCCATATTTTATTTCAGACAGCAGTAGCTCTTGCAATTGCTCAGGAATTAGGGAGTAAGGTCCCTTTTTGTCCAATGGTTGGAAGTGAAGTATATTCTTCAGAAATCAAGAAAACAGAAGTTCTCATGGAAAACTTCAGAAGGGCTATTGGTTTAAGAATCAAGGAAACAAAAGAAGTTTATGAAGGAGAAGTGACTGAACTGACCCCAGTAGAAACCGAAAACCCAATGGGAGGTATGTAAACTATGTATAGACTGAATTGTGAGGAATGAAATCTTCATTTAATTACTTTAATATTAAAAGTAAGTTTGTAATAGGTCTACTTAACATAACATTCATTGAGTGTCATAGAGAGACAAAGGTTTGTAGTTTTATAAAGATGAGGCTACTAAGGTTTTTTATGTCGCTATGATAGCCTTTCACAATGTTCAAATATTTTACCAAGATAAGATTCAATGTACTGGGAAATTAAGCAATTAATATCTTTTCCGTATTCAGGTTATGGTAAAACTGTCAGCCATGTGGTGATTGGTCTGAAGACTGCCAAGGGAACCAAACAGTTGAAACTTGACCCTTCGATCTATGAAAGTTTACAGAAAGAGAAGGTTGAAGTTGGCGATGTTATCTACATTGAGGCAAACAGTGGTGCAGTCAAGGTAAAGATCCCTCTGTAGTCATATTTTATATACATTGATTTAACTTTATTATGTTGAAGAAAGAATAAGCTAGGAACCTTAATTTAATCATTAACTGTCCAGGTTTGCCGTTGTCAGACTGGTGATTGCATATGCTGCTGTATAGTTGGTTAACTATAGTAACAAAGAGGTGGTTTCATTGGTCTGATGGAGAAGCTGCATATTTAATTTATTTGGATATTTATGATTGGAAATTGCATACTGCATTTCTTGTTTGAATGTAGAATTTATATTTATATTTTGCGCTTTAAATCTTAACCACATCACATTGACCAGCAATGTTTTGTAAATACTTTAATATGTAACAATCTCTCCACAACCATAAACTGTTCAAATTACATTAAGGAAGCATTTTTACTGCGTTCCCAGTACACGTGAATGTAAATTACCACAACTGTATAAATACACATATTTGTTTAATCTGTATTGTACGTGGGCCTAAGGCCTTTTACGAAATAAACTTCATTGATTAAAGGTGATGGTCGTGTGAACATCTGATGCAAGCTATGTACATATTATGAAGTAGACTAAGGCAATGTTATACATAGGGTGTGACTATCAGTTGAATAAGTTCTTACAGTATGTTTTTGTCAACTAAAAAGAATAAGAAAAATTCCCCTTCAAAACATTCACACAAAAATTGGCTTACAGATTAAGAGGTCTAACGTGACATGGTTTTCATTGCAAAATGGTTAACACGAAACCGTGAACAAACTCAATAGATAGTAAGATTAAGTTTAGAATGTGTTTGTGTTGACAGAGACAAGGCAGATCTGACAGTTACGCGACAGAGTATGATCTGGAGGCTGAGGAGTACGTCCCGCTACCCAAGGGCGATGTTCATAAGAAGAAAGAAGTCATTCAGGATGTGACTCTTCACGATCTCGATGTTGCTAATGCTAGACCACAGGTAATAGAGAGGAAATAATAAGCAAACCAAGCATGATTTTCTTATAGAAAAAAGTAAAAATTCATCATGGTATGATTTGAGAGCTCACAAGGAAGTTTCTACAGTCAGATGAAGATATTAGAAGTATTTATACGATACATATATAATAAAGCACTTAATCCACAGCTAGTAAGTTGCAAATAAAATATTACTAAAATTCATCATGATATGTATGTGATCTTTCTTAAAAAGACTGTGTGTTTGAGTTTGACCTGATAGAAAAAAGGCTGTCAAACAATGTAATGAAGTATTTCTTATTTGTTATTATTGTTTTACCTCTGCTATGATATTGCATTGGTGTTAACATGGTCAAAATGTTTTATTACCCAGGGAGGTCAAGATATCATGTCAATGATGGGTCAGCTCATGAAACCAAAGAAAACAGAAATCACAGGTAGGTCACAATTATGAACATACAAAGACCAATTTGTTACTATGAATATGTATTTCACTTATTAATTCACTTTGAATGACAAAAATATTGTCCAAGTTATGGTACTCCACATGTTTATCAGTCATACTTATCCAAGTTAAGTTAGTAATTTTAACTTTATTCTTTACCAAATTCTTTCAGATAAGCTTCGAAAAGAAATCAACAAGGTTGTAAACAAATACATCGACCAAGGAATCGCAGAGTTGGTGCCCGGCGTGCTCTTCATTGATGAGGTTCATATGCTTGATATCGAATGTTTCACATACCTTCATCGAGCTCTCGAGTCAACGATAGCACCCATCGTCATCTTTGCAACAAACAGAGGAAAATGCACAATCAAGTACGTGTTATGTTGTTACTGGTTTCTTTATCATAAAATATTTTTTGTTGTTGATTTTTTATCAATATGAAAATATATACAGAGGTATGTTCACTCCCTCTGTATAAGCGTTAAGATTCTGTATACTGGATACCCAATGTTTTTTGTTTATTGATTTGGCATCTTAAGTGTTAAGCACCTTACAAAACCAAGATAACATTTCTGTTTGACAAGTTGTAATTTCTTAATTTTGGCAATTAGGCACAAGGCACATAAGGGTAATGTTTCCTTTTTGGCCCAGGTTATGTTTTTATGATTTATATTATGGTTGTTACAGAGGAACAGAGGATGTGGTTGCTCCACACGGAATGCCCTTGGATCTTCTTGACAGAGTGATGATTATCCGAACACTCCCTTACTCCCTCGAGGAAATGATTGCTGTAAGTACACTTGCCTTTCTGCAGGTTCTATATTGGTGTTTTAACAACACAATTATAAAAGTATGATCAATATTATCTAATGTTATTATAGTCTATATGTAATATTTCTTTTGCTTGAAAAACGAAAATTGCTATTTCATTATTTGCTGCATATTTTAGTCTTAACTTGTTTTTCCAATAAAGATTGAAGCAGATTTTGTCGATCAAAAACAGAGTTTCTTCTTTATAATTATTATAATTATATTATTATCTCTCTCATTTGTAATAAATATGTTAATTGAGTTCAAAATATTCCTAAAATCTGCAATATTTTGAAATGAATGTTCATGGTCCTTTTTTTAAATAAAAATAAATTTGCATTTAATTATTTTGCTGGAAATATATTTACATCTGCGGTTATAATTGTTTGTTACAGATTCTGAAGATCCGCTCACAGACAGAGAGTATACAGATTGATGATGAGTCACTACAAACACTAGGCAGTATCGGAACTAGCTCCACTCTCAGGTAATGGCCATATCACTGATATATTACAAGTTTGACATATAATTTGTTTTCTTTTGTCAAAGGAATCAGTAATTAAAACATAACTAAAACACGCAATTTGAAAATATTCAGGTAAAATGTAATATTCAGCAAAATGCTTGCCAATTTTTGATTGGGCCATTTGAGAAAATGACCAGCATGTCCTGTCTGAATTTGATTTAAGTTTCTCTGTACATTGTACTTATCAATTTCTTATTGAGGCTGTCTAGATTTCAAAACATATGCCCCAATTTTAATAATGACTTGAATATTTGGAACACTGAATCACCTAGCTTGTTTATATGGTCAAAGTTTTGAAAATTTTTTTATAGATTTTATGTATAGTTACATTATGCCTATACTTTTATCAGCAATTCAATATGTTAATTTTTTATTTTTAAAATTACTTTTTTCCTTGAAGATACGCTGTCCAGCTACTTACACCCAGTAATATTCTTGCTCGTATAAATGGCAAAGAATGCATCAACAAGGAGGACATCGAGGAAATAAACAAACTGTTCTACGACGCAAAGTCATCAGCAAAGATTCTGGCCGCACATGAAGATAAATATATGAAGTAAAGATACAAATGATTCAAGAAGGGGAACCAGCGCTGAGTGAAATGAACATTCTCGTCAGAAGTTAGCTTCTGTACATGAGAAGGATATTACGCAAACTTGAAAACGAGGATGTTTACTTTGATCTGATGTTTTGTCATTCTGAAGAGGAATAATCCTGATATTGGAAACTTTTGTTGCATTTTGAAATGTTGGTACTTAAAAAAAGTATAAATTAAAATAATGTATATTTTAGAAAAATAATGATTGAAGCAAAATGTAATGTATGTTATGAATACTCATGAACCCAATAATTAATATTAAGTTATGATCTACATGATTTGAAATTTAATTACTCAAAATGGATTGGTAAAAACCACAAGGTTTTGGGGTTTTTTCACAAAATGTTTACCTTATGAGGAAAATCTGCTCCTGTTGTCAAAGACTGCTCATTCTACAAATTTTTGGGCCAAACATTTCCAAATTGTTGGAATGAGACAGTTTTTTATCATAATCACACAACTGTATAGAGAGTTGATACCTTGGAGATGTTAGCCCTGTCTTCCACCGAAATATTCATTGGTCATTTGGATTTACATTCCCATTTCATGAGTCCTTTGTGTGTTTTCAGTGTACAGATTCTTTATCGAACCAGCATTTAACATGTTGATATCATTTCTCATTGAATATAAATACATAAAGCTGAAAATTTATGAGTTTGTTTTATCATAACCATATTTTCCATATATGGAAGCTATACAGAAATAAGTTTATTTGTCAGTGTTAATTTATGTCCAAACTTTACGCCTCAAATGCGTTTCAGATACCTTCATTACATAGCAAAACTTATGAACACAGATTGGGAGACACACATATGCCTTGCTTAGTCATCTGTAAAAATTGCCATTCTGAGACTAAAGAGTATACATGGTTATTTTGCTCTAATGATGTATAATCATGGCTTCAAAATTAATGCTCTCCAAATTTACTGACCCATCAAGAGGATTGAATCGTGCTCACTTTGATCTGGAATAACTGCAAGTTAACTTGGAATCTTCACAATGCAGAGCATTTGTATTTCTCATTCCCAATGATACATCCATTTTATAAAGATTCTTATTCAGAATTTCATTTATATCCTCGGGTAAAGCTCATTGTGCTTCATTGCAGATGCAATAGCAGACTGTATGTAGTTAAATTGTTGATCATCAGTTTGTCAGAGTAGTAAAGCATTATGTAAATTATAAAACACATAAACATGAGTGGTCTAGGAACTTGTCGTACATTGCCTCACCCAAGTGTCTTATGATATCATTTAGACTAACACAAATTGATTAGTTACAAATATTGTATAAGCCAAGGAAAATGAACATGACCTTTGGTTCAAGTTAAATGAGGTGATTTTTGGATAAACGCCGCTGTCAAAAGTATTTCACCTTCAACAAGGCTGCTAGTAATATTGCAGGGAGAAAGCCAGTAACATTATTGTGGTTATGCATTGCGGTCAATAAACAATATTTTTTATCGGTTTTTCTGTATATAACATGGTTCAGAATTTCGAGCCATTTGCTGCAGTAATGGTCTCTATGTTGATATATTGGTCTATGATCAGGTTTTTTACAGTAAGAACTCATGGTGACAGCTGTTTCAACGAAACAAAATTGTGACAATTGGAATCCACTAATGGTTGTGCATAGGTACAATGAGATGTTTTGTGTAACCTCAACTTGAGCATAAATATGAAGTGTTATGATAGACATTTCAGGATATGTATTTCATTATCTCATTTTCAGAGATAAATCTAGGATTTATGCAGAAGGGGGGAACTCCCCCAGGTCAACTGGGAAAAGGGGGGAGTATTAAAAATCTCAACTAGAAAAAGGGGGGAGTGTTCAACTCTTAATACTATTAACTACTTACTTCATTTCTTATAAAGACGCCGATCTCTTTTTGCCATTGTCGATGTCATGTTCATTAGCAACCTGCGAATCATCGTTTGTTTCAACTACAATTTCTTCCTCATTATTGTCAACTTAAATGCCACGCACAAAAAAGTCAATAATTCTTCTCTTTTGCGCCATTGAAACTTTGAATTGACCGCAATTCGACACGACAGGATATTGACAAATCAAACCACATGGGTCGTCTGCTAACGTTCGGTAGTCGGAAGTCAGACAGAAAGTAAACACCACGCATGCGCCCATGTTTACCATAATTTATTTCCGTGAGAAAACGAAGTAAAACGAATGACATCGGCAGAAACAATTTTGAAACAAGAAATATGATTAGGAAACGATGTAACTAAGTAAAAGAACTTTCCATTGGCTGTTGCCGCTATCGTTACATTATTAATGACCGGATGTTTACAGTGAAACGTTATATCGATACGTGTTACGATTTTTAGTAAAGAGAATTTGAATTTTTAATATCATTTCATGTAAATTATATTTTTTTATTGCGCACATAATACACTAATTAGCGGGACATGTAATTATTTTGCGTGATCACTCCCCCTTAAATGTTTTAGAAGTGCGGGAACTAAATTTCAATTGCGTGTATCCCGCAATTGCGCGGCCTAGATTTATCTCTGCATTTTGATATGATTCAATACATGATTACTGAAACGTTTTAGATAATGATTATGTTTTTAGGCAATATGTACGTTTTAAGTCAACGTTGCATATCACAATAGAGAGACAGTATCATGATATGTGCATCGTCAGCTATAAAGCACTACAAATAACCCATGTTGTACACAAAAAATTTATTTGGTATTTGTTTTTTCTTACATGAATTCGTCATGAACAGAATGAATCTCTCATACATTCTCAAACTAACATACAACACACTTTCCAATAAAAGAAATGCCTTGTATTTAAGGAACTAACCAAATGATTTTGCTTTGGAAAAAATATCTACCTCAAATTGACTGAGACGCTGAGGTCTTTATTCTAACGATAAAAAGATATTGTCATGATAATGAGTTTAAAAATAAATTCTGGCATTAATCAAAAGGTTTTTTTACAACCAATAGTTAACAGTAATGAAATATAGAACAAACATTGACAAAACATGATTCTAACATGGCAGTTTTTTAAACACATATTTTCTTATTTATCTATTTATATTAGAGATTACAATGACCTTTACTTTACAAAGATATCTGAGCAAATGTCAATTTTGCTTACCATTGCAACACAAAATTCCCTTCCACCCTGTTGATGAATTCACCACAGCAATATCAAACCATAGAATTAATTCAAGTTTTTGTGAAAGTGTTCATTCATAACAATGCTGCGGTTTCTTTGACATTTTATTTTCTTGATAGAAATTAAGATGATTTCCCTAGAATCTAATGACAAGAGTCTTGTGAGGAAAATATGTACAAATGCTGCAACTGTCAAGCTGCAGAAATATAATAATATTAATAATGTTAAATCATTCAGCCGTTTAGAATAGTAGTGTGCTCATGCCGCCCATTTCGCTCTGTTCCTTGACGAAGATTTCGAAGTACTGGTAGATAATCGTGACAGCCAGCAAGATTCCAGTTCCGCTTCCAATGGCACCTTGAAGAATAAAAGCAAAATTATAAATTGCACTAACAAGTTCCTGTTTATTTGTTGTCTTATCACTATGTACGTAATAACAATATGCACTAAAAAATCAATACTTTGTTAAATCTTGTGAAAGATTAGAGCTTCATAACTGAAACCAAGAGTAAAAACTCAAATTGTGTAAATTGATGAGATAATTATTCGAATTTGAGAACGAACCCTAAGATTTGCTCAGGCATCTTTTAACTTGGATATGTTTTGATATGTTAACTTTTTTTCAATTATATTTTCCCCACAAAATTTTCAAAATTTACTAGCTAATTGGTAAGTATTTTTTAGCGGTTTGAATACCCAAATTTCACTTGTGCATGCTGGTAGCGTACCACGTACATAGAGTCGGGACACTGCTAGTCTTTGACATTTTACCTACTCATAATATATCAAGGTTATACTGAGGGTATTAGTACCTATCAGCCAGTCTTCAATCCCCAATTCCTCCCTTAAATGAGTAGGAAATAATGAAATTCAACTAAACAGAATGGGTTGAGACCAATTATTCAACAGGTAAAGGTTAACAAAGTTGATAATGGAACTTTTGACTTACCCATGAAGTCAGCCATGACTGAGAGCGCTCCAATACACAGACCACCGAAAGCAGCAGCTGTAGGGATGTATCGGTTCAGTTCCTTGATCATAGACTTGTCTCGGTGACCCCTCATCACCATCTGCTGTTCTTTCAGTTGCTTAGCAACCTGCAAAATAGATTTGAACAGTGAAATATTTGAAAGGTAAAGCTACTTTAAGATAGAAATAAAATTGTTTACATTTTAGCAATTACATTGAATCAATGAACTGTCTGAGTGTACTTCTTGACCTGGAAATAAGTTCAAGGATATATACACATGTTTCAGAATGACTTTCAGATATTTTTCATCCGAATTCAGTAAGAAGGATGAATTTGTTGATAAGACCTTCAAGATTAATATAGTCAATATAGTAGGTCTTACAATGACTCTAGATAACCACCATATTCAACTGTATACTCACATCTTTAGCACTAGAACCTGAAACTTCAATCCATGTCTTGGAGAAGAACGCACAGGACCCCAACATGAAGACGATGTAGAGAAATGCATGGATAGGATCTTCTACCACATGTGATAACGTCTCTGGCGGAGATAGGTAGTAGCATAAACCTCCCACTGGGTAGGATCGGGCAGGGCCGCCGCCTCCAACATCCTGCATCACAATCATCAGTTACTAACAGATTCATACAGTTTGTATTTGCAGTATAAAACATTTTCACTTATTTTAAGAATTTCTGTGACATCAATGATTTTGTGATAAATCTTAAAAATGTTCAGTTATATAGTCTAATGAATAAGGTTCATGTGTTACAACTTGCCTCGTACAAGTTAGTCACAAATATGTTATATCAGAAAAGGTTTCTTTAACAGTTCCATTCTGACCAGTTTCAAACCTCAATCCATGAATTCAGATAAGCATGTTTGTACTGCCATCAAATAAGTGATTAAATTACTTTTAACAGCAGTTTGTGCTTTGAAGGTTTTAAGTCACATTTTGTTCTTTTTTTCATTAAATTTGCATCCCAGATTAGTCATTTTAAACAATTACAAACAATCTTAATCTACTTAAGGTTTAATACTTCCTTATACAAAAAATAAATTTGAAAATAAATGAATACTTACAGCCCAGGTGCCGAGTAAATTGACGAAAAAGTTTCCACTAAATTTAGTAGCCAACATCTGTGATATAACGTAGAGATTGGAGACAAGTGCACTCTGGAGGATGATGGGAATGTTGGACGTGTAGAACAACTTGATCGGGTAGGAAGTGTACTGGCCTCTGTAACGTGCAGACTTGATCGGGAGATCCACTCGGAATCCCTGTAATAAATCAAACATTATTTAGAAATTAACTAGATTTTATTAATGTAAAAGGAAAAACAATACATCAGTATTACATTCTTCAAGAAGTGAAGTGGTGATATCTTTAAATCAATGTGATAATAATTTCAGAAAGATTTGTACAAACCTGGAAGTATATGACAATTGCGAAGACGAAAACTGTGGCCATAAGGTTCATCAGGTTTGGCAGGTTCTGTCTGTAGAAAGCTTCCCTGAGAGCGCGCACCTTGTCGTTCCTGGTGGCAAGCAGGTGGAACAGAGCGATGATTGCTCCTTCAAACTCAGTTCCTGCGATGATAAGAGCATTGTAAATTTCTTTGTAAGAGGGGTACTATTGTGACAATTTCATTTGCAAATAACCTTATTTTGTAAGTAGATATTGAACCTTCAGTTCAGTCTTTCAAGGGAGAGAATGAATTATTTTACCACTTCAGTGATATTGGAGCAAATAGTCACATTGTCTGACCAGGAGTGATAAAGTTATTGCTTTTATGTGCTGCATTTATTCTAGACTATTGTTACAGAAATTGTGTAAAGTTTGATGCATTTCTATCAAAAGGCTGTATATTAATTTTCTCTTGAAGATGAGTTAATCAAAGCTTAATCTCTCAATTATTAAGTTTTGAAAATGCCAAAACATCTGAAACTATGTCAAATACTAGATTATTCATATAAGATACTGTTAAGACCATAACCAAAATAGTCTTTCCACAGTGCCGAGTCTTTAAGTACTCTACGGTTAGATTAAAAAACCTGAAACTTAGGCCGAGTACTAACCTCTTCCAGTGTTAACGGTTGCTGGACTGAAGGCCTTCCAGACGATGGTCTCACAGATGTTGGTGGCGATGAAGAGAGAGATACCAGAGCCGAGACCATATCCCTTCTGGAGGAGCTCGTCAAGAAGCAGCACAATCAGACCAGCAACAAACAGCTGCAAATAATATAGTCAATATAATTTCACAGGAAAATGGAATCTTAACATAACTTATAGCCATGGGACTAAAAAAGGAACATATCCTTTGCTAGAAAGACATATCTCATTAGACTAGAAAGAGGTGTCTGACAAATAGGTCCTTCAAGGGCACTCTTTTACATGTTTAAATATTAAATGATAATAGGCACATACCTGGATGATGATGAGCAGACAGACACCAGCACCGATTTCAGCTGGATCCCCATACATCCCTGTCATTACGTACACGATAGCTTGACCAACAGTGATCACCATACCAAACACTGAAAAGGTAGAGAATATCAAATCAGAAAAAATCAATAACTAATATAATTGGAATAGGGTTTGATCTAAATTGTACAGACATGTTTTGTAATCAATACTGGCTTTAGCAAAACAAAACTTTATATTGACTGATTTTTTCTTGAAACTGAGATCATCCAATTATAGTTAGGTTTAATGAAAATACTTCATTTCATGTTGATAGTGGTAACTATAAATTTTTTATAAATTGTATCTTAATCTGAAGATTGATTTTGAAATTGGAAACTAAAAAAACGCAACAAATTCTTACGTTTATTTGCTCCATTAAAGAGAGCTCTGTCCTTAGGTGTGTCACCAACTTCGATGATTTTAGCTCCAGCCAACAGCTGCATGATCAGACCAGAGGTAACGATGGGTGAAATACCGAGTTCCATCAAAGTACCTGAAACACAGAATCGGTAATTGTGATATCTATAATAGAATGCATGCTTACAAAATATACATATCAGTCAAAGAATTTTCAAATGAAAATAATTCTTTAAAATAAGATTTCATAATGTCCAGTTCTTTCACGTTTATGAACGTAATCTTTCAAAAATTCTGTTTTATCTTTTACTTCAGTTGTCAAATGAATTATAAATGGGGTCATACATAATGTACTTAGACAAAACAAAAATAATAGGATAAAAAACATCAGTACCGTAATTTAGTTTCTGAAGTTAAGAACTTACCTCTGTTCGAAGCCAGGATGACACGAATCCAGTAAAATGGATCGGCAGAGTCTGATGACATGATTCCAAAAAGTGGAATCTGAAATAGTAAATAAAATTGTGAAAAACTTATTCAAACTAAAATTAAGTTTTATTTTCTAAATCATTTAATTAGTAGCCTATAGTATCACAGGCATTTTTGAAGAGAATCAAATTTGTACCACAAAATGAAGCCATTCTTACCTGACAACACACAAGAAAGATGAATAGTGTGATGGCTGTCCATAGTACTTTCTCTCTGAATTGGATCTGAAAATGTAATTTTAATGATAAGTTGTGATATGCTTATTAACTTAAAGGAATGTCTTTAGCTTTGTTAAAACAAGGATGTTTAACAGATGTGTAATTGTTTAAGAGGTTTATAATACAAATGATTCTGGAATTACAAAACCAATCCTGCCATATGTTACTAAACACTGACAAATGTAACTTTCGATTTAAAATTAGGAATTTTTATGATATTCTAGAATGAGTGGTCTGATGCAACTTCTTACATTTGCATATCTGATCACAACAAATAGGATAAAATACTAACACATTGTTGATCTACATCAAATGTATATAATAATTACACTTCATGTTTGTTTTCAACCCAGTGTATATGTTTACTCGAAATTATAAACATGAAAAGCTAAAACATGATGACAGCTGGAACTTTGTTAAACCCCGTACCTTTCTATCCGGTTTGGCAATTTCGGGTAAAACCGCACAAAACGGCTTTACAAATTCCAGGAACTTGACTGAAAAGAGAAAATAAAGATCATGAACATTAAAAGTATGTCAGTATTTCAGTATGATCACCGAAATATGTGAAAATATTGATTCTAACATGTGTGTTTCAAGACGACAACTGGTTTTAGACAGCCACGTAAGCACTCACGCTGGCCGTCAAAATGTTTCCAAAACACATTTAAACCGAAATCAGTGGTCAAACAAGTTGATCATACTTACTCCCCATACTTTAAAGTTGTCTTCGATCCACTCTCGACAACTTTGATGATGTTTACAGACACAAATTTTCTAATATACTGTCCAGGGATGAACCACCTGAACCTTGAAGTATGGATGCGTCTCTCAAAAGGAAGGTCACGTGACGTGCTACGTGGTTTCTTTCAAATTTTATTGGCTGACTTTTGCATTTTATGGCTGTCATACTTAATTGATCATTGAAAGCAAAGTTAATATTAGCTTAAAGCTATTTTCAATTTATTGTTTTGTTTTAGTAATCCTAATCCGTGACGTCATCATCATTTCTACGGTAAACAACATGGCGGCCAGGGCACCTGTCAAGTTTTATTGAGACCCCCGGGGGAAGTAAATTGACACTGTCCAAGATCAGGTAGTCAGTGTTTTACTGTTTATGGCTCTTTAAGGGTATTTCTATTAATTGTAATTACAGATGATTCATAATGACACTAATGTCTGAAATTTATGATCTAATATTGAGCGAAAATGGGACCCAAATCTAGACTTCCTCATTGTCTCGATAACATGAAAAAAGTAAAAATAGAACAAAATTATAATTCTAGGCCTAGTGTTTTGTAAACGTTCAATTTCAAGTTATTAATAAGACTGTTAATATGTCATGAATATTGTGTAGATCATTTCTATAATCATTTGATATCATATTAATACAACATCATGCATCTTATGCAGAAAATTACTGAAAAAAAAATTCTTTTTAATTTACAGCAACACACATTAAGAGATATGGGAGGCAATCAGTCTATACCTCTTACTGCTGAGGAGAGGAAACTAAGACAGGACCCTGAAAAAATTGAAAGAATTGCTCATTATTTGGCTGCCAGGAGTGAAAAAGAAACAGTTGTTTCTACTGTGAAAGAAATTGATCAGCATGAACAAAACAAAGTATGTATTTAGGATGAATTATTTATTATGAAATTTCATTTCTTAAAATATATCCAGTTCTTTCATGACAAGCCCTAACTTACCTTTTAAAGAAAACAAACAGCTGTTACTATCTGTAAGTTTAAACTATGATGATGCAATGACAATGATTCATGTCAAATGAATCCATTTTTGTCTTTCATGATGTATTTGTATTCTCCAGTTATAATTCATCTTAATTACCAATATTTAGAATGTGAGTATATTTCCATGTATGTAACTGGAAAAAAAAACCATATACCCGTAAGTATCTGACCTACTCATGTTTCTTTAAATGAAATGTTTCAGCAAAGTATGAAGCTTCTTAAAGGAATATACAAGAGACTCGATCCAACTATCATGAAATCAACATCAGATGTCAATGGAGAAGTTCAACTGTCGTTCAAATATGATAGTGACAAGAATCTCTTGCTTGTCAAAGTCATCAAATGTAGAGAACTCCGAAACAGGGATATCCGCTCCAAGGCCTCTGATCCGTATATCAGGGTAATCAGTCTTTTTTTCTCTGATCATTCATATAATTGAATTTGCATTTTGTTTTTGGTTATGTTTGAATTGAAATTATAATTGTTTACAAATTATTCTATAGATTCATTAAAGCACCCAGAAAAAGCATTGTATGATTTGCCCTGCCCCCTTTATTCGAATATCAAAACATAAGATATGTATATGCAAAATTTGTATAAGAAGATATAAAAGAGCCTAAATCAGAATCAAGTTTAAATTTGTTTAATTAATTATCATTCACAGTTGGCACTATTTCCGGACAGTCGTGGACAAGGAGCAAAGACAACGAAGATAATTGTTGAAACTAACGAGCCAGTCTTCAATGAAATGTTTGCCTTTTCTGTCAGTGAACTGGAACTTCTCGAGTCAAAACTCATACTTCAAGTCTGGGACTACGACGTTTCCAACCGGGATGACTTTTTGGGAGAGACTGTCGTTGATATGACCAATTTCAACTTCAAAGAGGAACCTATTCACACAGCTTGGCATACACTGAAGATGGAGGTATTTCTTGAATAATAATATGATCAATTGCTGTATGATATAACTCTTATTGATATCATGTGTGATGATGTAAATAATATTTTGTAAGAAAATTATGACACAATGTTCATACTTTTTAAAAGATGTGTACACTTTACGAGCAAAACCAATTTGGGTGAATGAGTGTTCTGCAGCTGTTTCTTTATGTTTCATGTTAATTTATTTAAGAATTGACTTCAACATTTATTAAGTTCATGGAGGTATAAACTTAAAAACCGATGTGCAAACTGTGTGAATCCGCGTAGCGGATTTTCGCCGAGTTTGCACATCGGTTTTTAAGTTTATACCTCCATGAACTTAATAAATGTTGAAGTCAATTCTTATAAATAAATATATACATACTAGTTGTTTTTCAAACATTTTATTGCTCTAAATATACATATTTGCACCAAATAGAGCTGCACAATATACGCGGATGAATTCAACTCTCAACAGCATGAAAGAGATAAAATGTCAATCAAAACGTCATCGGATCCCTAGCCCCGCCTACAAAACGTTCATCAGCCAATGAAAATCTACAACGCACGTGGCCCTGAAGTTATCGGACGTCCGTCACAAGTGACCTTGACATTGCTAGTTCTCACAGTTGTAAACACAAATTGCCAACGTAGAACTCGGAGAGGAAACCAGCCAAATTTACCCTCGTAGATGCCATATACTGGTGGTGTTATGATCTCGATCTAACGGAATCTGATTAAACAGCACACAGTTCTTAAACTTAATGAGGAGCCAAGCTTAACTCTGTTCATGAACTTAACGACATTACTTTGCCAACCTCCCTGCAACGGCCGCGAGAGCATTGAAGAATGACATTTGCCTTCTGTGGGGTGGAACACGATCGGTTGTAATTTCTGATAGAGCTCTCTTGTTTATTATGAAAATGACTACCTTTAGAACCTTTGACAACAATAATTATTTCATACTGAATTATGTTAATTTTTTATTTACCTACTTTCAAGAAGTGGCATTGCACAAAGTGTTGCTATTTTTAGAAAAACGTAACTTGTTTACAAATAGTTCCGTCGATGGGCGTGGCTTAAAATGATGTGACGTCACGAAATTAAGTTTATGGAGGTATGAACTGAACTTCTATTACCGTGTTCAGCGAATCAGATTGACGCAAAGCAATTGCTATTTATTTATTTGAAATATGAATGAATTTATGAGGTGTCACAATTTCATATTAAATTGTTGACAATATTAATGACTTTATTAAGGGATAATATGTAAAAAAATATTTCCTTAATGCTGATGACTAGCTTCGGTCCTTTGTTCTGACCTTTCATAGCACCATTACAGAGTTCTTGGTATTGCTGGACTGGTAGCTCCGTATTTGAGGATTAAACTAGCATTACTCTGATTGCCTGGAAAAGTATGAGCCCTATTTGAAAAGAATCGAAATATTGCCCAAGCGGCGTTAAACAATAACTCACTCACTCACTGAAAAGAATATTTGTAGAATATTTTACTCCCATGCATTCAGAATATAAACTCAAAATTGAAAACAATTTATCAAAACATTTTCCTTGGATGTACGTGAGCGCCGCCACAAACAGTCTGTTACTGAACTTAGCTCATTCAAATCTTGGACATTCGCTATCTTTTAGCTTTACTTGACGTCTTTTTAGTAAAAATTTACTTTCTTCTAAATAAGCAGATCATGTTTTATCCCTCAGACTGACATGAGTATCAGTGGTCACCTGGAGGTCAGTGTAGCATTCCAGCCACCTGACCATCTGTACGTGACTGTACATGGAGCCACAAACCTCTCCCCACGAGACGACAATTCGTTTGCCGATCCTTTTGTTAAACTTAGCATCCCAGGGCTTGGAAGTGTCTACAGGACTGAGGTTTGTCTTATCATTATTTGTCTGATTCTCATTCAGTTGCTACTTACATTACTTAAACCTCGAGTTTTTCAATGAATTCATAACAGAGTGGCTGACTTAAATTTGAAAGTGGCTTATATTTGAAAAGCAAGATTTTCTTGGTTACCTCCTCTTGTTGTAAAAAATACATGTACTGTAATGATGTAATTATTTAAGTATTTCTGTATTTAGTCTGTATTGGCTCAGTCACAGGTCGGAGGTCTGCTTTATTGGCACGAGACAAAGTCAAGGGCCAATACAACTGACTGAGGACCCGTAACTAAGCCAATATGGAAATACTAAATTAATGACAGTTTTATTTATTAGCCTCTTTTTAACTTACTCAGTCCTGTTTTGGCTGTATTGGCCCAGTTTTTCCATATTTTGAAGTTGATTAATAGAGTAAATGCTTACTCTTTTTTCGGATGAAATGTACTTACAAAATTAAATGTATTTTTCACAATAATGAACTTCTCTAATAAAAACTTGCTTATGTTGAAATGCCACTTCCAAAGACTTCAGGATTTCTAACGTATATGAACAAAGCCGATGGTAATATTTCAGGTTTGCTGAGGGGATAATGATAGCAATTTATTTTGATAAATGCATGATCTCAGATCTATGATATTTCTTGTATGGTGATCTAGATTGAGTTACCTCCCTTATATGTAGACGAGTGAGTGAATTACTGTTTAACGCCGTTTGGGCAATATTTCAGCCATTAGCGGCGTGTATATGTAGACGAAGCATCAAAGCTAGTTGACTAGTTTTATGGAAATTGTTTTCATTATTTAGAGTTTTTGAGCCCTAAACAGAGTTTTCAATACACAGATGGGTTGGGCTGTTTTATGTCAAGAAAATTCATGTGATAATTTCAGCTTTTAGTGGTGTGAAATTGCTTCCCATAGATTAAGAATAATCAATATAGTGAGGTGTTAACTTTATGGACAAAATATTCAAGCTTTGAAATGATTGAGCCCGAAAACTGATGCACAAACGACGTCATATTTTATAAAAAATAGTTCATTGATAATTAAACTTTTATTGTCAATTTACAGACAGAGAAGAATACCTTGGAACCCTCCTGGAATGAAACATTTGATTTTGAAGTTCCCGCGGAAGAGCTCTCATTCAGGTAACTCAAATGATGAAATAACTCGGGTTTAGGGGGGTTGGGGGTGTTCACCGGTTAAAAAAGGTGGGGGGGGGTAGGGGGGTTTGGTCAGATATATGGTCGAAAAAAGTTTTAAAATTCTGTTCTTTGGTTAGCTCTTTCTAGTGGCATACATCATTTCTTTTTGATAACTTTACCGATATTTGGTTATATTTCCATTGAAATAACCATTCTCTTGAGTTGCCATTTCTCATGAATTTCTTGTGTGTTGCAGGTACGCCATCCTGCATGTTATAGACGAGAGCCAGCATGAAGGGAACGAGTCTCTTGGTCAGGCAATCATCGACCTGAACGACTTTGACCGGGAGAAGGGCTTCCATGAGACGCTGAAGCTCGCTGATCTGGTAGGCATAATGTACATCATTAGAAATAATTCAGTCTCATTGAAATCAGGTCTAACTCCACATTGTACCTTGCTGCTTCAGGTTCCGACTTATCTTTGACATGGTCATATTTCTTATGTTTTTATGCTAGAATGATTGAGTGCATCACTTGATATGTTTTCAAAGACATTAACTTTAAAAATAAAAAAATTTGCATCAATTTAGAAAAACAGTGAAAGGATTCGAAACAAGTGGTCGTTGAGCGTGACTGCACAAGAATTCAGGGAGTCGTTCCTCGCTCATGCATCCATCCGACATCCCAACTTTCTCTTCCAACCACAGAGTGGTAAAAAGGTGAGCAATAGCAATATTTAGGTCTATTGTCTGGCAACTGCTGCCGATATTGTTCTGTAAGTCTGATAGTTGATGAAATGTATATGCATGAATGTTAGTGTATTTAGAACTAAGAAAATTATAAGCATTTAATAAATGGTCATATCCTGAATAGATACTGCACAAACGAAAACAACAAATGTGGTCTTTTGCCTTGTCTAGTTATCGTGTATATAGATTACATGCCCTCACCAAATGCCCTAAACAAAATTTATCATCTAATGTCCTTATAATGACCTCCAATGTTCTCTTCAAATGACCTCATCTTGTTAAAGGGACAGACATTTTGTCAAAGTTTTACAATTTGTTTACAGATCATCAGTGTCAGCTGCCGTAAAGCTCGGAGTCATGCAAAAATCAAAATTATTGATGGAATCACGGTCAACTGAAGAATGAATAAAACAGAAGAAGCTTTGTGCTTTTATTTTTGAATATTTATCTTTCAAATTTGGTAATGTTCATTTATTCCTCTTATTTTCAAACTCAATAACTCACATTGTAATTGTTTCTTTATGATAAGATATTTCGCAATTAAATCTGTCTGAGAGTCAGTATTATTCAATTGTTTGAGGATTTCAATAATTTGTCTTGCAAATTCAGATGCATATTTTTATCAATGGTCACCAAAGGTGAAAATATTATTAATTGAAGCAGAAGCTTCACAATTATCTTTAAAATGATTTTCACTGAATATTACTAATTCAAATGGGTGAAGGATGTTTACTTTACCAGTAGATGTTTTTATTTTCATTTTTGTTGTTTTGTTAATCATCTCTGACTTGTATGTAGAGCATACGTGATACCTACTGTGGTGATGGATATTTATTGAGTATTTCTCACAGAGAGTTATCTCCACTTGAACAAAGAGATTGTTGTGTAAGCATTATATATCAAGAGAAGAAAAATGTTTACTCAAAAGATTTTACTGTGATATCAAACTTCAGCATTATTTTTCCATGTTTCTACATTTAATGGATTGTCCCATAATGGTTAAAAATACTTAGAGATGTAAGAAATTTTGAAGATATTTATAAATGATTTTCGTTTATTTATTGATACACTGATTAAACATAATACAAAAATATTTATATCCATAATTTGAGCAGTCCATGTAAAAAGAAAAGTCTTGTGACTCGGCCCTAGGAGAAGCTGAAATAGATTTTCCAAGAGAAAATGGAAAACAAAATATTTTTGAGATTTTTGTTTACCAAATAATGTTGTATCATTTCATCAATCAAAATCTTGAAAAATGTATTATCTTTTTGTTTTGATTTTGACAGTTGTTATTTGTGTTTTTTTCAAATTTGATTTGTTGAAGAAAAGGGCTGGTCCTTATTGTTACATTTTTATTATGAAATATCATGCATTTATTAATGTTGTTTTTCACCTATTTAAAGCAGTTTAACAATTTTATTTAGAACTTTTATGTAGCTGACCCTGAAATCTTTTTGAAAATTAATTCAAAATATCATTTTCATAAAAGTAACATTATTTGATAAAATTTGGACATAAAAAATAATCAATGATTAATATGAGTCTTTCATGATCAGTTTAATTAATAAACATTAATTTTCAAAATCAAAACTCTAAACTATGCAATATTTTTGATCTGCACAAGTATTTTTATTAATCTATCATAAATCAAAAAAGCATATTGACTTTTATATATTATTTTCCATTCTATGATCCATGCTCCGTCCATTTGTATTTGCTTTTTATTTTTCAATAAAAAATAACTACTATGTATAATTATTGTTGTTATTATAGATAAGAATATAAATATGGAATGAATTTACAAAATTAAAGCTGTTGCCAGAGGCCAACAGCCTGTTATTTCAACAGAGGAAAGTTTTGAAAGAGGAAAACTTATCAGAAAATCAATAGATCAAAAACTCAAGAGGGAAAGTTGATTGCTATTAATGTCACACCTGTCACCTTTCATATTAATTAGATATGAGGAAAAAACCCAACATCAGCTGAAGGGATGTTATCTTTAGGTATTTAGATGATCTTCACAAATGGCATGTATTTCACACTACACTGTTTAAATTTGGATAAGTTTTAAATGAACAATTAAATCATGACTTATAGAACATAAATTTTTGGGATTTAAATAAAGAAATGTTGACTTGAAAAAGTGTGTCTTAACCACAATTTGATAAACAAATGGAATACTTTCAAAAGCACATTTAGAAAAAAGGTGATTAAGGGCTTTCAATTTTTACCTTTCATAAGATTTTGTCACTGATCTCAAAAAATCTTTTTCCAACATTTGTCAATTTAAATTTGTAATTAAGTGGGTTTTTTTCTATATTGAGATGATAGTAACTTCTCAAGTGTAATCAATAGTTTTTAAGAAACCGATCTAAATAAATTCATATGATAAGCTCTTTGTAAAACTATTTATCTAAAATTATTTAGATTTGGTAAAAAAAATCAGATATTGAACTATTGAGCGGAAAAAGTGGTAAAACAATTAATTTACATTTGTTGATAGCATCTAAACCTTTAATACTTCTTGTAAGAATTTCTTATCAATCCTAGAATAGTAAACTCATTAACAAAATGTCAAAACCTATCCTCATACTAAACCTTCAGTCTGCCATTTTCACAAATAAATCAAGGCATCAACATAGCCGAAGGCATGTCACTTCTTCCCCCTGTATTACAATATGGCCTATACAGTAAATTTCCTTCAACTCGCCGACTGGGTTTATTCAATTTTAACGACTTCAAACACTTCGTTAATTCATCATTATCCCACGACCCCCAACCATGCGATCCTAAGATGATAATCCTTGCCTTGCGGCTATGACGCAATTTCCAGCCGGGCGATTGTTTATTGTGGCCAGAAAACACAAACGTGATAAATTTTATTTTCGGAGGTTGTTATTCACAAACAGTCAATCCCATAAGACATCGTTTTGAGGCATTTAAGGTGGTAGGCACGTTCATGCGTTTTTGGATGTAAGTGTATATTCACTATATTTGCATTTGTCATAAGCACAAAACAAGCTCAAGAAACTTCGACATTTATATAATATACTATATATATAGAATATGATCAATGGCGATGTCTCCCATGTTTGCGGCCTTAAACGGCCAGTTCGACCGGGTATTTTCTGTTCCACAAATATTCGGGAGGGAATTCCCTTTTGCACGCGACACGTAACTTTTTTATATATTCGATTTGTTTTCTATTTTCTGTGTTTACAACTTTTTCATGTTTGGTAATTAGTTGTAATCCGTCCTTCAAACTGAAAAAAATAGCGAAAACAATCGAAGCCACTGACCAGCACTACCAAGGGGCTTAACTCTATTGCGATCATGGCGGCCATTAGATTGTTGTCCGCTGCATGATTGATCTGCGTTGTAGTAACCTTGTAGTTACTTGGATGTTTTGATTGTTGGGGATTAATAATGTAAATAATGTTTGCATAACTAATTATGACATCTCAAATGGCTAAGCTCAATCAATATGACACTGAGGAGAAAAGTGGCTTCGCTCCGGCTTCCCAATATAAACAAAGATTCGTCCAGACTATCGCACTCCACGTGTTGTTGCACTGACAGCTCGCCATGATCGAAATTGAGGAAAAAACGCATGGTCATCTGTATTTATATGTTCATTTTGATTGATTCGTGGACATGTCACAATGTCCCTTCTCTTTTGACACTGGCACATGACCAAGTACCCCGCATCACCCCTCAGACCCATTCGACACGCTGACACAAACGTGATTGTCGCCATGTTGTGAAAACATGCAGCGTTGCATTATGGGAAGGGACTTTTCTCATTCTATTTATAGATCTACTTAAAGTGGGGCTCCCGGGTAAAATCACCTTATTTAACCAAGCCAAATTGTACACTTATGTGCATGTTTTCATAATATATCCTTCTTGAAATGATTTTACGTCAGGTTTTAACAAGTTTAGATAACTTGATTATGTTAATAATTTCGATTGAAAAAAGGATAGTAAATTGCCTTCCCGATCGTGTTGTTCCGTGAAATCAACCGGATGTGACGTCAACTGTGGAAAACACACGTGACGTAGCCGCCATAACAAATGTAAACAACACCACATTTCATAATATTAGGTGATCGTATTCTCGTAGCTATTGAAAACTCAGAACGTTTTAGGGTGATGTTTTTTAAATATAAGTGCTGTTCGAAAATTAAGAAAAAAGGAAAAGGCTTTTGATGAATTTTATACGTCATTATGGAAACAATATTCGTATGATAATTTCGCAGTCTCAAACCACAGCTTTACACTGTCTACACGGGTAATGCACCCAATTAAAAACACCGGTGAGTGACTCCTTGTTATAATTTTCCTAAAAAAAAATTCTTCGTCAGTTTACTGTCGAATGTATCAATATCACTTCGTTTTTCAGCCTCAATGAAACAGCTGATTTGTCATTGTACGTCTCTCGAACGCCGCTCTCGTCATTCGCCGAGTTTTGTTTATATTTCGCTGCCGTGACTTTCGAAAGGCGGCCTCAATCTACATCAGTACAAGTGTATGAAAAAAAACTTTGAACAATCGGTGAAGTTTAATTTGTTGTACTGGGGATTTTAATTAAATTACAAAATCATATCTATGATATGAACAAAGATAATTTTTTGTTGAATTTAGAATTAGAATTAGAATTAGAATTAGAAGGGTGAAAAATTACCAGATGACGCCATTTACATTTTAGTCTTTCAACTCCAAATTTCAAAATGATATATACTTTGATTATTTCAACATTTTTTGTAAATGAACTATAAATACAAAGCAAAATAGAGTGAATCAAATAAATCTTATTATTAGAAGGGATTTATAAAATTTAATTTATTCAATCAGATTCAATATCAAATATTGCTTAAATTATTCTCCCTAATCAGGAAATTAAATTTAAAAAATTGCAAAGCTTGGAAATTATGTAAAGCCCAATTATTCTGTGTGCCAAACTTGACTTTCAAAATTAAGTCAATCATCTCAATGCATCTTATCACATGCATTTATAATCTATATTTTATTAAATTGTCAAAATAGTTTTCACTTGAGCAGTATTTTAATGCTGTGACAGAATGATGACTTTTTATGATATTTGGGGTGGAGTGTCTTGAAACAAAAACGCTTTTTTGTACACAGAAGATGTCTAAAGATGACTGAACAAAAACATTTTTTTTCATTGAATTAGTTAAATATCTTGGTTATAGACATCAATGCATGAATTTATTCAGCATCCATAGCTGTTTATTTTATTGTATAAGGCAATGCTTAGTTAAAGTTAATATTTAGAAGAAAAATAGCAATTAAAGCAAACAAGGGAATTTTGAGTGCTGTTGATATGCAAGTAAATAACATCACAAACAAAACACTGTGCTTGAGCATTCTTTTTTTATTATTTGTAAACTTTATATAATAATTTATCTATTTTTGTTGCAACACCAAAAAAGAAAGAAAATTTAACTGCACCAATTTTTGGAACATTAGTTCACTGTAGTTCTGTTGTCAATACATTGTTTGTAATATCATATATTTTATTTTAATATTTATTAAATTTATATATTTTAATCTTTTTTATCCTAATTCCTAGTGAATAGGTGAAGGGCGATTGATCAGCTTATTTCCAATTCCAACAAAGGTCTATGAAAAATGGACGAAAGAATAAATGAAGGTTCAGAATATTTGATAATTTTTGTGTTTGGTCAGAAAAAAACAAAGACTGGTCATAGATTTTAAAACGTGGAAAGCTAACAATAAAATTCCGTATCGAACATCGGCCATGCACAAATAAATCATTTAGTGAAATCAGCAAATAATTGAAAAAAATTGCCAGATTCAACCACCACAAGTTATTATGATTTTACTATGCATTCGTAAAATGTTATCATAATTTTAAATTTTATGATAAATAAAAAGTATGCAGCTGGTAATTTCATTTTGAATCTGTCCACGATACATTGAATTATTTCACACTCGTGAGTTGTACGTACGTGCAAGTTGACACGTAACGAGCGGCATTTCGCTAAATCAAACGACAAAAATGCAGTTACACAAAATATGTCTGTTTAAATCATCATTGTCCTTACATTGGCAAGGGCATTGAAAAAACACGTACGTTACCCGATGTCTTTTCGACCGAAATTAGTACTGTTTTGACGTTCGAGTTCAACATATGAAGAGACTCACTTCCGGGTTATGTAATGGACATTTATTCAACTTTATCGTCATTTTTATTTTATTTCCTTTTTACTATTGCGTCAGAAGTTCATAAGGAGATATCTTGCCAATCTTTATATAAATTGGTCGACTGGTATGGCTGCTACAAACCGCGCTATTTCATCATCTGACAGTGTAAAGATACGACAGAGGC
This sequence comes from Phorcus lineatus, assembly GCA_921293015.1. Classification (NCBI taxonomy): domain Eukaryota; kingdom Metazoa; phylum Mollusca; class Gastropoda; order Trochida; family Trochidae; genus Phorcus; species Phorcus lineatus. The sequence continues at coordinate 37,594,883 of OV121086.1, read as the reverse complement.
CATCTGTTTTCCACAGGTGACGTCACACATTCCATAGGACGAAATCGAGGTTTTCCCGGTGTTTATCGTAAAGTAAGATGGCCGACACGTCAAAATAGCGACGTAAACGGTGGAGTTTTCAACTTCTTTTACGATTTTCTAAAAACATCCATCATCCGAATAGCTAAGGTATTTGTGATATTGATGACTTTTAACTAATAAATGTGTTTTTCACGTCTATTAGATGTACATGCGAAGCAAAGTGTATATAGACGGAACATTTTGGAGCCAAATCACCCGGGAGTTGCACTTTAACTGCTGACGCACTGTATCTAAAAATAGCTTCGTTAGCAGCATAAGCTTATCGCTGAAAACGTAATCGAACTGGCCGTTTAAGTATATAAGTATAAGACACACAGCAAGCTTGGGAGACGAGATAAAGTATATGATAAATGTCGATGTTTATCAAGCTTCGGCCATACATAAATTTAAGACGGCAATCTTTCCTTTTTTCGAAAGTATTAACTAACAAAACAGTACTACGGGGATGTTCGTCGCTCACAAACAATAATCTTTGATTTTGATAAATTATTGAAGTCTATTCATCATTATTTTATAAAATATGATACATATTCTTAATAAATTTTATATGTAACGACTGCCAAACAAACAAACAAAATGGTATTAATTCATAACCACTACATGCATAATCTTCCGAACTGAATTATGAAACTATAATCAATTTTGATATATTTACGCATATGAAATTGTAAAATTATGTTCTTGGTTACACATCAGCCAGTGAAATTGTTCATTTTCACATGTATGAAATACATTTAAATCATATTCAATGGTGGATGTTGGCCTTCTTACGACTCTTAACACAGAAAAGCGTAATTCCATTAATGATCGTCCGCCAAATTCTGCGTTATTTGCCTCAATCTATCTACACTATCAATACTAAATCTCACCCCTCAACCTATGAGCATGCAATGTTCATATTTAGGTACATCATTTATGAAGTAAAAGAGCAAGTTGAAGTAAATTTATTCTTAATATTATGTAAACAATCTTCATATTTTCAGCACACTTTAATTTTTTTTTTATTTCTTGGTGGGATGTTCTCGGGATTCTCAGAAAGTTTCATCATTTATTGATTATCGCTGTTGTGAGCAATGTTTCAAAACCACTCTTGACGGTAAACTTTAAATAGCCCTTCTCACATTTTAGCATAGCCAAAGGTTTGTCACCTCTTTCCCCTTTTGCTTGGTAACAAATTTATAACAAAGTTATATATCGTCAAAGACTTTTTTAAAAATGCAAACATTTGTAAACTTTAATATTGGTAAAACTGGTATATGTAATAAAAGGTGACTTTTTACCATGCTGTATAGGTAGAAATGAAGCTGAATATTGTACAGCTATGAAAATCGTAAATAACATTAGCATAACCGGGTAACCGACTTCATGGGACGTCCTGCTGGTAGAAGCGCTCATAAAATTCAGTTTAAGTGCAGGTTGTTGACAATAAGTCGCCGATCTCAAACCTCTCGTTGCAATGAACTCTTTGGTCTACCGTTTATTAGTGAGTGAGTTATTGTTTAAAGCCGCATGGGCAACATTTCAGCCCTTAACGGCGAGTACCTTTTATTAAAATGGGAACATGTTCTTCCTGCAATTACATCCGTAGAATATCCATCTCCTCCCAATGATGCCAACTTCTAATATAACACCCAAACAGTGCAGAAAATTTAAAAATCATTTAACTGTTTAAATATCACTCCACTGCTGCAATATCTTGTCTAATGTTTGTGTTTATCAATTTTGTTTATTTAGGTGTCCTACAAATTGGACTTACATTGATAAAACGACGAATGGCTACTTAACAACTTAAAGGCACATTTACCCTTCTAGAATTTATTTGTAAATATTGGGGCACATATACCTCATGAAGATTAGTGTTGGTTCAAATGTGGACCTTTCACTGTAATTCCCCCGTACACAATGCCAGAAAGTTGAGCAAGTCAAGTAAGATAGTTTGTGTACTCAGTCGACCGTAACGGCATGCCATGGAAAGCAGGTTTAACAAAACCAGTCACATGGAAAGGTGATCTTTTATCCTAGCCCGAGGTTATACTGGCCAAGTAGACAATAGTGCGTGATTCATCCGTTATTCTACCCTACACGTCAGCTGAATAGACTCTCCATGCCCATGTTTTCCCTTACTTATTACTTATTACAGCTTCGTGTCATGCCCGACTGATTGTTATCGTAACCAAATGCCATCTCTTAATTCTTCTAAAGTTCTAAAACTTCTAAAATCTCGACCACACCTTTTTTCTGAAGTCAAAATTATATTTCTGTCCAAAAGCACAGATCTAAACATTCTAAAACATTATACGCGTAGCTTAACATGTAAAATACCCTGATTACATTTCTGTGAATCCGATTGGTAATGCATTGATATGCACATAAACCATGAAAACTCAATTTTACATCTGTATATATGCAATGCGAAGTATGATATGACGCAATGACTGAAAACATGAAAAGGTGCAGTAAATTTCTTCATCCTCGATAAACGATTAATCCGAGGTAATCTTTCCGATTGTTCTCACGAGTTATAGGCAGGTATACCCCGGCTTATCGAGGATTGTGTTTCTTGAGCCCTTCAGGTAAAATCCAACCTTTTGAACAGTCTGATTTGGAGTTGTAAATAAATAAACAAATACCTAGAATATAAAGTTCGCAATGTTCACCTATATTACTTCATTTCTTAACACCATTTCTCTGGTTTAAAAAAATTGGCGTATCAAATATAAAGATATCCGTTTTATGTCTCAAAGAAAATAATATGGCTTGTCCGATGACAGTCTTTATTTACAAGTGTGTATAAATCGTAAACAAACTCAGGGTAGATTTGTGTCAAGTGGATAAATAGGTCACTGATTTCTACCAAAGTAGATTACCTTCTATATATATCTGTCTTTGTTCCCAGCACTACGTGTTTAAGACACTTGATCTAGGGAGAGTACTGATTAGACTCAAACATTGGAGATTATGGTAGAACCAAAATATCCACGTTCCCTTATCTACATGTTAAGTGCACCTTGTACTATTAACGAGTTACAGTGAAAATTGACATGTACGATATGTGATTTATGTACCTAACTTGCCTGCTTTGAATTCATTGTATATGTCTTGCCAAGTATGATAATAACAGCCACACCAAAAAGGTGACCTATATTTTATTCTAAATGTTACTGATCCTTTAGTACAATATTGATCCTTCCTCTCCTTAATGCGACCCCTTGTATGGACTGACCAGATAGTTTTCATGTTTTCGTCAACTAAGTTCGTCATGAAAATCTCTCTACGTACCGTTATCATACAGAACAAACCATATCCATATATTTTCATCCAAACGTACCATATACATGCCATAATTTGCAGAACCATCAATCTATACAGAACTATCAGTATTTATACCATTATCATCCAAATCCTATATATACAAACCATTATATCCCATTATCATGAAGAGCCTTTAAAAATATTACCATTATCATGCAGAGCCTTTTAAATCAATACCATTATCACACAGTTTTTTAAATCAATACCATTATCACGCAGATCCTTTTAAATCAATACCATTATCATACAGATCCTTTTAAATCATTACCATTATCATGCAGAGCCTTTCAAATCAATACCATTATCATGAATAGCCTTTAAAACCATTACCATTATCATGAAGAACCTTTAAAATCATAACCATTATCATGCAGAGCCTTCTAAATCAATACCATTATCATGCAGAGCCTTCTAAATCAATACCATTATCATGCAGAGCCTTTTAAATCAATACCATTATCATGCAGAGCCTTTTAAATCATTACCATTATCATGCAGAGCCTTCTAAATCATTACCATTATCATGCAGAGCCTTTTAAATCAATACCATTATCATACAGATCCTTTTAAATCATTACCATTATCATGCAGAGCCTTCTAAATCATTACCATTATCATGCAGAGCCTTCTAAATCAATACCATTATCATGCAGAGCCTTTTAAATCATTACCATTATCATGCAGAGCCTTCTAAATCATTACCATTATCATGCAGAGCCTTTTAAATCAATACCATTATCATACAGATCCTTTTAAATCATTACCATTATCATGCAGAGCCTTTCAAATCAATACCATTATCATGAATAGCCTTTAAAACCATTACCATTATCATGAAGAACCTTTAAAATCATAACCATTATCATGCAGAGCCTTCTAAATCAATACCATTATCATGCAGAGCCTTCTAAATCAATACCATTATCATGCAGAGCCTTTAAAATCAATACCATTATCATGCAGAGCCTTTTAAATCATTACCATTATCATGCAGAGCCTTCTAAATCATTACCATTATCATGAAGAGCCTTTTAAATCAATACCATTATCATACAGATCCTTTTAAATCATTACCATTATCATGCAGAGCCTTCTAAATCATTACCATTATCATGCAGAGCCTTCTAAATCAATACCATTATCATGCAGAGCCTTTTAAATCATTACCATTATCATGCAGAGCCTTCTAAATCATTACCATTATCATGCAGAGCCTTTTAAATCAATACCATTATCATACAGATCCCTTTAAATCATTACCATTATCATGCAGAGCCTTTCAAATCAATACCATTATCATGAATAGCCTTTAAAACCATTACCATTATCATGAAGAACCTTTAAAATCATAACCATTATCATGCAGAGCCTTTTAAATCAATACCATTATCATACAGAGCCTTTTAAATCAATACCATTATCATACAGAGCCTTTTAAATCAATACCATTATCATGCATAACCTTTAAAATCAATACCATTATCATACAGATCCTTTCAAATCAATACCATTATCATGAAGAGCCTTTAAAATCAATACCATTATCATGAAGAACCTTTAAAATCATTACCATCATCATGCAGAGCCTTCTAAATCAATACCATTGCCATGCAGAGGTTTCTAAATAAATACCACTTACTTACATAACTGTTAACAACTATTCTAACAAATATGGGTTGGCTTGAAAATGACTTCTTAATGAAGTAATGGCTTTTTTCATGTCTTAAATGGATGAATTTAAGAAAAGGTCATGGATTTTGATGTTTTAAGTTACTGATGGGATATAAATGAATTTATTATGGCATGGTTTAAAATGGTCATTTACAAAGATGTATGAGGAGATTGTTACCAAAGGCAGTGTGTCAGATGACTTTTACTTCATACCAGTGTCAAGTTTTGCTTTACGCAAGATAAGAATTTTATACACAAATTTGCAAGTTTTTTTGCAAGAATGTTTTCAAATATGATTTATATACAACCCAACTGATTTTATTTCAATCTTAAAGAGCCACTCCGTGATTTTCATAACATATTATTTTCCTTTGATACGAACCTAAATGTTATATGTGGTGATATAAAATCAAAACATCTTAACTTTTCATGCGAAAAGACATATATGACAAATACTGGTTTTCCGTGAAAGTCACCCTATTGGTCATAAAGATTAATGATGTGTCTAAAGGATGTTTTTATGAATATGGCATAGTAAGATGTTTTTTTAAAAATATATGAATAGTTTGTATATCAGATTTTAAAAGGAATATCTTTAAACAACATAATATAATTTTAATCATATGAAAGATGACGGAAAAATGGATGTTTTAAGTAATATTGCTTTAAAATAAGGATACATGATAGAGAAAATGCCGATTTTCACCAACACACTAAACCTCATATCATTCAGTTTATCATTTGCTAACAAATGCAATGAAATTGAAACGTAAAGAATAACCTATATCAATTACAAACAAGAGAAAAAGTGGGAGTGAATTTTTTATTAACTGTTCTATAGTCTATAAATGAGAAGTTCACTCTACGAGTCTGTACATAAAAATCAGGCAGTAAATTGTGGTTAATTAATAAGCAAATCTTAATGATCAGTGTCAAGGAGCTCAGGCTGTCTTTGGACACAATGCTGTTTGACTTTCTAGAAAAAGTATTATGTGAATGAGAAATATGTATAGAATATTGGACATTTCTCATTAAATATCCTGTACATCTCAATGATTGAAGTAGAAATTTATATTTTTGTGAGTGGCATAGTCACGGGTATAAAATATGTAATTTACTATTTCATTAGATGAAGTATACATGGGATTTGACAAAAAATGTCATAAGTTCTATTTAATATAGTTCGGAAAATATCGTAAGTTACCATAACTTTATAATCGAGTATTATATTATAGTCGACACTAAAAATTCGGATCTTGATTTACCAGAAATCTGTATGACAGCCTGAACTTCTTGACACTATTGCTGATATGAATGATCGGGAATAAATTCCCTTATAAAAGACACTAGCGGCATGTGACGCTAATCATAAATTAAGCCCAGAATATTTTGTATTAAAAGAATTTCCAGTTGTTATTGAAAAACAAAGTGATTAATTCCAAAGGTTCCTCGAGTGTTGAAGTTCTGTACATACAACAAGGCAAAAATATGTAAGCATTTGATGTACAATAATAATCGATTCAAAATCTTTGTCCGATTGTCTTGAAACTTGCAGTTGAACCAAAACAAATTGAATATTCTATAAATGTCTTTATATATTCTGTAAACTTAAACACTTCAACATGTTGACATGCATATAACATCAATAAAATAATTTTGATTAAAATTCACAACGCTAGGTCAGACCTCAAACAGAAGTAAGAAGCAAAAATAGCACTTTAAGCAAAAGTAACTAAAAAAAAGTTCAAGAGTTTAAAAATTTGATTTAAATCCAATTGATGAATCAAAGGAAGACAACTGGTGTTGAGAATGAATGATTCGGGTCCGACTTGGTGGAATGTTCTTTGTTTGATGATAAATAATATTCCTTGCTAAAAAGCTGGTATGGGCACTTAGGGGAAAAGCTGTTGGATACAATAATAGAAGCTAATAAAGGTGCAGGAAATTACTTGGCAGTATTGTTGTGAATAAAATGAACAGGCCTTGATTTTTGAAACTCTCTTTAGCCTAAAATGAACCTTAGCCAAACTCAGGGTTTGGTACTAAGTACTTCTGTTAAGGGAGTTTCCGAAATCTGTTTGCTAAATACATCAACTTCTCATGTGGTGTAAATAATTTTGCATCAATCCATTCATACCAATAACATAAAAGTCAAAGGGTTTAAATGCATGTACTGCTTATGTAAAACAAGTGAGAATTATGACAAGTTGCATAAAACATAATAAAAGAATTGTTGCCATGACGACCAATCTAAAATGCTTGATAATCATTAATAATTTAGATGTTATAGATGTTGTGTTTTTTGTTGGCATTGTTGTTTGCATTATATCAATGAAAAAAAATTTGATGCATGTGGAGATTTTACAAGATAAGAAGGTAGTTGTAAAAACATTTCAAGTTTTAATTTCAAAGATTTACAGGTCCTGACGTCATGGCAACAAAGCAACAAACAATCTTGAATACTGCTACAGTACTAGGCGCTACAAACATCCGAGTATAATCAAAACATCTGGCCTAGAGGCCAATCTACCTCCCACTCATTGCACTATCGAATCTTATAATTGACACCAAAACATCAGGCAGGGTGGGAACAACTTACTTAGTTAGAAAAACAAAACTCTTAAAAATAACCTAGTCTTTTTGTACAACTAACATTAAAGGTTAACGCTGCTTGTGAATCCAGAAGAAAACGGCCGTTGCTCAAGACGAAACCTCAATTATGTCAAAATATACTAGGCATACATTCATACCTACATCGCTAAAGTAGTTACTTATGTTGTTTAGGTACAATGGTGACAGGCATGTCTGCGTGGTTCAACACGTAGTTGCTAACACTGCCGATAAACGCACGCTGAATCTTGCTGAGACCTCTGGATCCCATCACAATATGCGTTGCACCTGACTTCCTTGCCTCCGCGCAGATGACCTCACCTGGCTTTCCTCCAGTAGGGCATAAGCTCTCTCCTTCAATCTGAAACATGATGGGAAAAGCATTAAGATGTTACCTAGGAAATTCCTTGAAAACAATAGGAAAATATTTTCACTTGGGTGAAACCATAAAGAGGCTTGTTACCAAGGTAATTCCTTGAAAACCTTAGGAATGTATTTTCACTTTGGTGAAACCATAAAGAGGCTTGTTACCAAGGTAATTCCTTGAAACCTTAGGAAAGTTCTTTCATTTGGTTGAAAGTATAAAGAGGCAGGTTACCTACATAATTACTTATATACCTTAGTGACATACATCCAGTTGGGTAAATGAGAATTTAACATTGAAAATGATAATTATGAAACAGTTGTTCCACAAACTAAAACAGTTAATTCATATCTGCTTCAGTGGGTTGTCACAAGACATTGGTACCCAGAAACTTGATACTAAGATTAAAAATATGGTATAAGAAATGGAACAAATTTGCTCCACTAAACCAATAGAGTCCTAACTTACACTGTTGTCCCTGAGTGCCTTGACGTATTTCGCATACAGAACGTCATCGGATGCTTTATGCTCCTTGAATTGGTTGCAAACCTTCTCCCAGTCTCCGGTCAAAGCTGAAACATCCAGCAAATCAACAAATTTAATATCCAGAGAGTCAATAAATTAAGTAACCTAAAAAATGCTATTGGCTCTGTAGCTCATCTATCTTCAAGTATTTATTTCATAAGGTTGAAGACTTCCATATGATATAAAAGGTTTTTTAAATGCAATGAACTGATAAAAACATACAATCATGATCTGGTGGTCAATGCATGCCTTATCGAGACTTTAGCATGCCTTCTCGAGACTTTAGCATGCCTTCTCGAGACTTTAGCATGTAACTTGAACTTCATTTCAAAGAATAACCCTCATGATCAGCACATAATGACTTTATAGTATATACTCAATGAGTCACCCTTATCCGCTTGCAAATCACCATATGCATCAAAATACTGCAAACATAATTTCAGACTGAAGACACACCTCCTTTTCTACCAATCACATTATCAAATCATAGTTTAATTAGACAAAATTCTTACCAATACACTTAGATGTACCCAAGATGCAGAGATCACTCATGAACAGGCTAGTATATTGGAAGACCAGTCAATATCATATCAATATTTTGATTTTTAATTGTGCTATATATGAAAGTGGGCTTGTTTTTGCTACACCATTATGATGACAATGAATTTTCATGACAATGTCCTTATCATCTGCACTCATGCCAATCTCACAGTGTTAGGAGTTGGATCATAGATAATTTACAAATATTATTCTCTGAAAGATAAAATACTGAAAATTTGAGATTACATATCAGGAGAAAACAAAGATGTTTTTGAGCTTCCTGTATCCTTTAGTATTGGAGAAGTCGTCAAAGTGTTTTAGGGATAATGTCTGCCATGGAATGATCCCCATTTTTAAGGGGGAGGTAAGGACCAAATGTACCAAATTTGATCACCTCCGCAACATGCTACCCGCAAAATTTTAAGTTTGGCGGTGAAACAGTTGTGGAGGAGAAGTCCAAATTGTGTAAAGTTTACAGACGACACTTGACAGCCAACGCCATATACCCATCTGTTGAGCTAATGATGAAAAGTTAATCCAGACATTAGTGTTTTGATTAGTTGAAGTTTCGCTGAAGCATGCCATGGCATTGTTCAAGTCTCAAGTTAAACTAAAGGGATCCCTCCTTTTCAATGAAAACAACAGTAAGGATTATCATGCGTACTGCATAATATTCTACGTCCATTATGAAGTAATATAGGATTTTAGTGACAAAAACATTTACCCAGCCATTAGCGCTGAAGCACTGTTTTTCTTTTTCAATGAATGTGCGCTACTTTTTAAAAATTCTATTCAAATGCAACCAAAATATGACCACTTGTTACGTGTTTCAAAGGACTGGGAAATACTAAGGTATTTATAACAGGTCTGACTAAATAAGAATACCCCTCCAATTTTTCTTCAAGAAATATAACTCCCTAGAATTTTCACTTTCAGTTGTGAAAATGTTTACCTTGCATGGAGACATCATACTCGGGGACTTTCAGCAGAAGGATTTTGTCTCCAGGCTTGTAGAGTTGAGTGACAGCATCTGAAACAAATTTGAAACATTTCACTATCTGTTAACTTGAACTGTTTTAAATAGAAGTTGGTATCACTGACATATGTACATGACAAAAATTCAGGGATGTGACTTTGTTACAGGTTCTCCCAGTCGTAAACAGATTTTTCTTGGGTAAATTGGAATGCAAGAAACGCATGAAGTTAATTATTGATATTTTGACACTGATTTTTGAAAGCAGTTTATAAGTTTGTCTTCAAGTAAAAGGCAAGTATTGGATGGCTTTGGCTTCAAAGATATATTTTAACACTGAAATGAAATACGCTCTACAGTGTTTTCTCATTCAATGTACATGTAGATCTGAATCTATAAAATTTGAACAGTAATGTTTATAGGTGATCACCTGAGGAGGTCATTTTGTCAAACCCAATCTCTAACCCAATCCAAAGATGTCATAACTTAATCGTGTTTCTTTGTAAATAATACTGGACAGATCTGATATCTTTTAAACATTTATCTTTGTCCAAAATTCTTTAATGTATACCACATAATAAGAATGATTCAATTAACTAATTTACCATGAAACCTCATTATTAACAATGATACTTATATGCGCAACAGGCATACAAGTGTGATATACGACATACATAAGTTTACTAACATCCATAAATTCATGTCATGCACTTGTGTGACAGACTGAAATCTAAATAGGTATAGCATATCAATATAATAATAATAAATTGTTCAACATGGCTGTACTTAACTTAGGGATATTAACAAATTAATATTATACTTGCTATTTCTTACTTCAAATTAACAGTACCGGTAAGTTTGTTGAATAGAATAACATTTGGAAATGTCAAAGGCCTTTAGAGGTCAAATTTATATGCAAAAATCATTGTAATCCAAGCCTCCGAAATGAAGGTTTAACAATAAAATATTTGACATCTACAAAGCTTGATTTGATTTTTAACTATCAGGGTAATCCTTATCTGAAATAACAAACCCTCTTACTCTTTGTGAATGAACCAATCAAGCCTTATAATAACTACATTTATATAATATCCATCAATCAAAACAGGGTTGGATCAAACTTGGTACCATGGATTACAGACTTGAACAATAATCTGTTGTGTATTTTTAATAGAATTTTTGGGTACCCTGTACCCTAGAGGGTGGTAATTATAAACCCTTTTGGCTCTGTGTAGCTTAAAATTTCTGGCATTAAGATATCTTCACCATTGTTAAGGGTCAATATCGGTTCAATATTGGCAAGAATGACCCCCCTTAACACTCCATTTACTTAACAAACATTAGCAAATTTTTTTCCAGAAAATAGACAAACTAAAATATGCAGCAGACTGGGGTTAAGCGGTGGGTAATATATTAACTTGTCACATTATGAGTGCAAAGCTGTCACTTTTAGGTCACCGCCTCCTCTTGTTAGGAAAGGACTCTGTGTCCTTGTAGACTAGTGAATATCACACAGAATTTGTAACAGGATAAGGAGGATTTGATAATGCCTTGGTTAAAGTAGTTTAAGATGGGTAACATTAACCTCACAACTTCTAAGATATTTTCAAATCTTAGCAATTGTGAATAATAAATCACATGTGTTTTCACATAAATTTCATATTCAAATGATGAATTAATCATTCATTCATGGTTTAAACCAGACTATCATGCTTTCCTAAGTCTAGCTCCCATTTGCCGTTCTACGCTCTGATGTTACGAAATTAAGATCTCAGGGAGCATTAGGCTACTTTGTGTAGCTACAAAATAACTGATCTTGAAATAGTACACTGACCTAACTCTTATTTTCAGAAATATATTAAATCAATTGGTTCAAAATCCTTTGAAAGAATTGTTATGTCATATATAAAGATTCTAACCATCAAAGATAATTCTGAGTTTTCTGACTGTGTGCACAAAAAATTCAACCAGGTTAACCAAATAACGAAATATTGAAACCTGAAATACTGATTGGCTGACTTCAGTTTGCAATTACAATGTATCACTGTACATTGTCATAGTAAAACAGTTAACCAGTTTAGGATTTATTTCTCGTCACGTTATGTATTCCCCTGTGACCCCAGAAGTCCATTGAGTAGCCATTAGAAATTTAACTAGTCGCCAAGAAAGTATTAGATTAGGTATCAGCTTTTCACAAACGTATTCTTTTACATACTTACTTGACGAGACAACAATTTATTAAAATGATACATGTAATCGAAATATAGAAAAACTGAACTGCCATCACACATGTTAGAGTTAGCAATAATACGAGTCGATTCGAAATGATTCAATCCAAACATCGACTCCGTTCAAGTGCGTTGAGGAATGTACGAAATCCATTTCAATTTGCAAAAGACGAATACTCACAGTTAAAGGCAGTATCGGCGACCTCGCTGCCATCGACACAAACCAACATTCGCTTGTTAGCCATTTTAGATAATAAAAGTTAATAAAACAACACAAGAAAGTGAAAACTGTTCAGAGAACTAAACGGACGCTTCTGTACGATGGCGAACCCTGTGGATGACCTTTCATGTAAAGTATGTGGGTCAAGGTCATCCAGACTTGCGAAATATCTCCGCGATAGGTAATGAGTTCTGACGTAAAGTGCCGAATTTAACTGATTTACTGAGAGAAAATTACAAATAAATCAGAATTATGAATAAGGATCGATTTCTGCTTCTATTTGTGATGTTTAGCTTTAAACTGATATTTTTACAGAGTCAGATATATATACATTCAATATTTGATATGTAGGCCTACTCTCCATTAGTAGGCCTAACCGTACGTGTGAGTGTTGGTAAGATGAGGCTATTTTTAAAGATCACATTTAAAAAGCCGATTTTCGAATAACTTCATGTCAATAAAGCCTTTGCCTGTTAAGCTTCGGACTTGCATATTGCACCACCTGCTATGTTACTTTTAAAAGCCCGTAAGCGCTCATTATGCGTTAGCTTGTTTATATTGGCTTACGGATCTACTTATCAAACTCTTTGATATTTTGTTCGAAATCTATATCAGGTCCATCCAATACACTTCTGATATTGTGTTTCTGATCAAGCTGGGATGTAAAGATCGAAAGAGATATGCGCAGCGCACAGGTGAAAGAAATCAAATTATCATATTTTCTCTCAGGCTACTTTCCACATCGTTATAGAAGTCATGTAATACGATTAATCGCCATACGATTCTCAGTTAGCAATATTTCGTGGAAAATAACCACACAATTTTGTTAAGGATGCCCGTTCCTCAAATTCAAAGTATTAAACTTTTTTTCTAACTTGTTTTTTTCAAAAGTTTACTGTATTTGCTTGAAAAATCAACCAAAAAAATTGGGATTAGTGTGGTTTTTTCCCGAGATATTTTAAGACAAAGATCCCTTTGTCTTGCAGAGATTTAACATGGGAGTCAATGGGGAAATGATGACCTTTTTTGGGAAATTTTAAATTCAAAATAGTTCCTGTATTAAACTTTTTTTAATATGAAAACATGTTTGAGTTAACATAATTTTCTTCCAGAAAAAAGTATTAAATAGGCCTATATATGGTAATGTGGGTTTTTAGCAGCTACGGCACTACATGTATTCAAACATTTCAATTGAATTATCAACATTCAAGCTATTTTTGTACTAAAACATGCTTTCTCCAACTCATTATCTAAAAATATACCTGAACGCATACATACAAATCATATTCATTCAACAACATCTCCTTTCTAAGAAAAACAGATAATAGAACTTGCTCAAATGATAGTTACAATTAAAAATTGCTGAGTCAGCAAAATTGTGAATTATTTCAAAATAAAAATATAACGTTTCTTAATTTGGATGAATATTTAATCAGAAATCATCAAAATTGAGAAATTGCCGCTTCATTTTGGTTTATTATATAAGAGCATTATGATTTAAGGTTATTTGAGTTTTGTCACTGTGACGTACTGAGGAGCGAACATCCTTAACTCAAACATATTTTCTCGGGTCAATCAAACGTTTTCATTAAGATTTCTTTTGAAAAAAAAGCATCTAACCTTTTTTGCATTTTACTTGTTTGAACTTAAGCATAAAGAACGCAGATAATTATGTGCATATTATCGATGACTCATGTTAATGTATGCATATGTAAGATAATGTATTGATACATAACATACATATTCTGTTGTATACTGCTCAATGAGTTCGTAATAGTATTGACATCTTCTATCTGTAGTTGTAGTTGACCAAACTAAATGTCTGGTACGGAAATACGTACACCCTGAGCCACACTGACATATTCTCAATAAATGAAATGATAAAATTACATCTCATAAAATATAAAACGTTATAAAGATTTCGTTGTGTAACGTGTATTTCAAATACTAAATGTTTTTATCAACTTAGAATCTGGTATCGAATCGAATAGTTTATTTTAGATGTAACCGAGTGAACTATACAATTGAACTGAAAATAAACATCCGAAGTCAAGCTCGTTTTACAATTAGACTCTTGATCAACTGTTGTCCGTACAAATGCATATATATATAATATATATATTTGATTTTATGCTAAATATTGTCATTGAGAAAGCTTTCCTACCCCACGTTTATCATTTAAGGTTAAGAGTTAACGATGAAATTATCGAAACATACATTATAAGAATATATATAACACCTTCAACACCAACAATACTTTCGAATCTTTCAGTGGACTTTCCTAACTTCTGCTCAAAATATTTTTACATGCTTTCCAAATCCACCAAGAGTTCAGTAACTGAACTACCTAATTTTCAGAACCATATGGTACACTCGTAAGATGTACGTTAATTGATAACTTCAGAGTGCGAAAACTTTACTGTTTTACCCCAAAGTGAATTTGATCATTTTATATAACAAGGAGTGAGAAAATCGAATTCCAATGAAATGTTATTTGATTTTATTCCAACTTAGAACTATTTCACCTAATACAAATAGATCTAACACGCGATTGCAAATACCAAAACATCTGTCCTATCCTTTTTACAGCCTTAACCAAAATCTACAAAACCTACGTACATATATCCATTTCACATCCATCGCACCACATCTGGTGTTGAATAATGCTTTTGTTACATTATTGTAATCAAATGCCTTGATGGTAAACCTTTTTATCTAATAATATATCTCTGAATCGACCCAAGCCTCATTATGCATTCTTGTCCTTTTTATCATAGAATACATCTGCATTTTATTTGTGAGGATTAGTCGATAGAATACGTAAATTACAAAAAATTAAAGCAACATGGTGTGTGAATACCATTCCACTGCATACAAATCATGGCAGCGAATTTTGAACATATGGAGATTCAATCAAAATAAGCGTACAGGTATATATCAAAATCCATAGTGTACTCACCGTCATACCTACTTTTTTCATTTACAGTTTTAGAATTCTTTGTTATAGTGTACAAATATTCAAACACTTACAGATCTCACTGAGTTGAAACTTTAAATTACCTTTACGCAGAGTAACTTGAATAAGATATTAATCTTGCCACTTGTTGGGTCTTAAAGGCAGTGTAGCACTTTACTTAGGTAAATAATGCGAACTCAGGAGAGGCACGACAAATGTTACCAATCGCTCATAAGATTTAAAGGTGTTTACACGTAAATGGCCGTATGTATTTGTTGTTTGATATTAAACTGCCACTAGATCTACTTCTTTCTGCATTTGACAGATTAGTTGTACCAATTTTGTTGTACGGATGTGAGATATGGGGATATGAGAACACTGAAATAATAGAAAAAGTTAATCTCAAATTTTTAAAATTAGCTATTGGTTTACGGTTTAATACACCAAACTTTATGGTGTATGGGAAACTCGGTAGAGAACCTATTCATCTTCAAATTTCGAAAAAACTTATCTCATTATATATTTAAATGTAACTACTTTGCAGATGTACGTAGGTCATTGATTCAAGAATATTATTTAACCTGGTCTAGTATGTATAAGTTTCGTTAACTTTTCATAAGTAAAATTTCAACTCTCAAAAAACTCTCCAAGTTCATTAAGACTGTTTGTAACCACTCTTGTTGTACATGTTAAAATGTTATATTTGTTTACTCATGTACCACCGAAGGTGGATCATTTTTGAGTAATAATGATGATGATGATGATGATGATGACTATACAGGGGTGTCACCACGATACATGGTAACCAAAGACTTAAGATAATTGGGTTGAGTAAACATATGTTTTACCCTCCGAAGAAAATATATTGTGCATACACTGATATCAAATAGGGAAATATCAGGTAACACATACTAAATATACCTGCTACAGTGCCTTTAAATGTAAGTGACTTAAAAATTCGATAGATTCATAGTACATGAGTTGGTGGACAGGCGCCAATTCGATATCTATAGCGTTAATCTTTTAATTTCAAGTCCAAGACAAGACACTATTCGATAATTTGTTGCAATAAAATACAATATTTTTCTATTGTTCTTTATGGTTGGTGATAAGTTATAGTTCACCAATCTATTTGTAATGATATTTGAAGCGATTTGGGGTTATTCGCCGCCTTTCTGACTATTTCACTTATATTACTATGCAAGTATTATTACAGGGATGAATCCCGCAACACTATTGTGACTATGCATTATGATGAAACCTGCGAGCAGCGGCTGGAACTAGCGAACAAAGGGCTGTACTGCGCTGAAATTGAGCGAGTGTATAGTATATACCAAATGAAATACTCTAAACAGAAACATATCCATATGCATTTACGTTCTTTCAACTCTCCATAGTCAAAGTACTTTGCACGGGCGTATAAAATCACAAAATCTGAATAATGGCAGGGTAGGACATAATAAGTGTTTCAGTAGTCATATTAAACCTGAATGTAATTATGATGGGAGGGAGTGGTTGACATAAAATAGCAAGTTACTCTAAATGGTTTAAGGATGGTTCCATCAGTGACAGGCCTTGTTGGTAGTCACACTCCTTCTAAAGCTGATATTCGTGGCCAGTCTTTGTCAATGAACAGAGATTGCTCACTTCTCTGTTATCAGATGTTTTTCATTAAGGTTGATTACAATCACTGGTCATTACCAGTTATTTAATTGTGTGGCACAAGATTTTGCACAACCACTTTACTTATTTTTCCAAAATGCGTAAAATTGATTTATCGCAAGTTAAAACCACAAATAAAGGGTTTTGGAATTTGGAATTCGACGTCGCTGTTATCATCCATACATACATATCAATTTTCATAGACCTTTACTGTTGTTCACTGTACTTCCGGTTACAACGTTTTGAGACCATTACGTTTTGAGTGATATAAACGACTTTAATAGTTGAACACTGTAATCAAGTTGCATATCATAGGTTGAACATTGCTTTCAGATAGATATGAAAATACCTCATTCCTTATACATAAAGCAATATTCAACATGGACACATCAAGAATCGCCGAGTCATGGCAGGTATTGATCAGTGCTGGGGCATGGTTGTTTTCCTGACCTCTTGATACATATCTAAAACCTCATGACCTTTGACCTCAATATCTATACATTAAAAAAAAAACGTTATCTCAACAGAACCTTAATCAAATTATTTATGCTGATAGAATTTGATAGCGTCATTTCGTGACGACACATTTTACTGAGACAGCAAGCGTTGCCAAAGACAATCGGGTAACTTACCAATGATCTATATTCCTGATCATATTAATTAAATCGTTTAGTATAACAATTAAGAAAATAAGATCATATAAGCTATGAAATGGTCGTTTTCTTATTTGCTTTCTTGAGCGATATCAGACATCACGGAGTAAGTGGTCAGCTGACTAGACGGATATGAATTGTGAGAAGAGTATATGATATATATCATAATCTATGTAAATTGTATACTATAAAACTATGATAAAGATAAAATTATTCTTCCTTTTGGTTATTGCTTCGTCACAATATCGAGAAATCCCAAAACTGATGAATCGAATCGTCTGTATGCGAAGACTGCTTATTGCTACACTCCGTATTCTTATCGATTAATTCCAGCGTTTACCAGATGTTGTATTTACTAATGATAAACATGGTTGTATTAGTCGATCGTGTGTGACAAGAATAAGGGCGATAGAACACGTGATCGTAGGATAAGGAAAGAGCCTGTTCAGGAAAGTCGGCGCTTAGGAGTTCATGACGTCGATGCATTATCTACCAACAAGGTAACCCCGTCATAAATTCCTATACAACATCTGTTCAAATACGAACGTTTCTCGGTCTAGAAATATAGAAGCCTGATTGGATGCAATCAAAGTTAGTTGTTCAATCAGCGACGCCGTTTCAAAAGTTATCATTCAAAAAGGCTCAGTTATTCCGTATGACTTCGGAAAGCTAAATCTTATTCGAATATGCACTTTACACTTTGAATTTTTTTACAGAGCACTATTGGCTTATTTAGCAACTACATCATTGCATATTCCCGTGTGACAACAAATATGTTACCCCATGCATGCGGTATTTTTATTGGCTGAAATATTGCAAGGTATAGGTAATGTTACAATAGATTTCCGCCACGGACATCAGCCGAAAGCCCGTGTACAGGCCATTTTAGAACAGAGGTTGTATAGGAATTAATGACGGAGCTACCTCTGTGGGGAGAAAATGGACGTTGATGATGAACAAGTTCTCTAGTTCTCGATTCGACTTTATTTTTCAGAGCACAGACTTTTGTCGCTGAAATGTAGATTGGGGATAGGGATATGCTGTAAAGTTTCTACCAAAATAGTATTGCCTTTCATTTTATATGATTGAAATAACTATTTTTTTACATGTAATACGAAACGTATATTATAATGCTATATTTACAATTTGAAGTCTATGCTTGAGATATGTGAATAATATAAGAAATTATAGATTTTCTCGATTACAGAAATACATTGATGAAGTATTTTGAGAAACGGGACATTTGTCCCCATTCTACTTCTAATGCACATGTACTACAGGTATGCTTGATATACTTATGTCATAAAGAAACGCGTCAGAATGCGTTCATAGCTGGTGAATTAAATTGTTTTTGGTCTCCTAACTCCTAAACTGTAAGGTATTATTTTCATAGCTTCGATCTAAACGATGTTCTTATTTCAACGAATGAAAATTATTGGCACTGTTCATGTCTTGTATTTTTTTCATCGATTTTAACATGGATAGAGAGACACTATTGAAATTATAGACTGTATAAAAACAAAATGATAAATGCACTGTAAGCCCTGATAAAGGAGACGTAAATAGCATAATAGTTCGGTGAAAAAGCATCACTGAGCTTCAACGATACGTGTTACTTTGCAATTCTGATTTTGAAAGTTACTCAACGTAGTTTGTTGTTTCTAGTACATTCATTTAAAACAAAATATTTTTGTATACGTAAATTTCTCCAAACTTTAACATTTCATTAACCAAAGAAATTGATGAAAAGCATACGAAACTTCAGTTTTGAAATAAGGTGATCCCACTATACCATAAATTTTGTAACGCGGTAAGCAATGCATTTGTATTCAAACAGGTTTATGTGGGGTGTAGTTTTTAACTAATCGGATAAGGTGGTCACTTTGGTCTGTTCTAAACATATACATGGGGTCTTTGACTTCTCAAAGCTTTATCAGACACCAAAACAAGACATTGTGAAAATTACCACAGGACCAGCGAAAGGAATAAAACTGCAAGGAGTTGGGGTCAACGAGATGTCTAACCTACGAGAGAAGGCGCATGATGGGTCACGTGATGCAATATACAACGCACTTGGGTGAAGCTTCGGGCAATGTCACCTTGTCTGGGGGGTCACGTGACATTTATTACAGGTGACCCAATTCTGACGGGTAAAGTTTCAAATTGACTTAGTAAGGTCTCCATGAATATGCCCAATTGTTTATCAAGCTTTGCTTTCCGATGTTCAAGCGAAAGATGTTTTATCTTTTTATCAAAATAATGTTTAGTCTGACGTCATTGTTATGGTTGCTAGATAAGAATATATTGGCCACCAAGTTTTTGGTGATTTTTATAATTCAGAGTTTCTCATTGAACTTTTATTTTCATTACGAGTTTCGTTTTTTTGCGTGTACACAATAAAGATAAATTTGTTACCCATAACATATTGAGAACAATTCTGATTTGTATTCATGTAAGACTTGTTTTATGAACATCATCCATGACAAATTATATAGCTCCATAAATTGAAACAAACCTCAACTGGAAATGGAATCATTAAACCCGTGAATGATGTCACTCGAATATCGAACTGTCATATAAAAATAGATACCAAATCCTTTTCTCGTGTAACAAAGAAAGGCATTACACGTAAGACATGATTATTTTCTCCAACAAAATTATCTACCTAAACATAAAATATTGTATTTCGAAGTTAAATCAAACGAAATTCTGTATCTTCATAAATGCATTTCGTTTTGCAGTAATTCAATTTAGATTGATTTAGATCGACAGTTCTTCATTACGTTACTATATGACTCAATATTTAAAAACATGTTGATCTAAATTTATTTCCATTTGCAGAAATTGATCGTGGTATAATTCCGAACTGGGAAAAGTGAAATGGGACTACAAAAATACGTCTCTTGCCGGGCTACATTTTTCTTTTACGAATATAAGTGTTTATTGTAGCAATGAGTAAAATATTCGGAACAGAAATATCTACAAATTTTGTAAATTTCTTACTGATCAAAAATTGTCGATTACCAACGATGTTGTACACAAATATGATTTAAACAGTATTTTATTTAAAAAATGTAACATATACGCTCGTATGACACAATGCAGTAGAAATTAAACAATGGAAAAGGGGTCAGAAGACAGATAAGCCGCAAACCATTCAATTCTTATAGTGACATTTTTACAATAAAGAAACATAACACAAAACATATAAAACTTTAAGGGCCATAGAGTATGGAGTAAAATATGCCAAACTTCATAAATGGTGTTATTTTATCGAGAAATGGTGGTTGTTTAAAAAACAAGCATCTTAGTGCTTATTAGTTCAGTATAGTGACAATCAACAGGTTAAAGTCTCGATTTGCGATCGAAAACCGGACATTGGACGTAATTTTGAAACCTTATTTACAGCAGACCAAAATGTGATTATGGATTGGTATTATTAATTAGGACTTATAAATAATATACATGTAAAAAGTACGCAGAATTTCGATGTCCTACACTTTATATGACCGTTTTTCATTTATCACTGAAGTCATAAAAATAGCACAATTTTGGAATTCGGGAGATAACGGTAAGAGTTACGTAGACGATTTGAACTTAATTGAGGACATAGGGTAATTTTGATCTTATTTAAGGTACATAAAATATCCTTAAACATACTCTGTGTCACTTTAATTTTTGATGCTTCTTAGAAGTGGCCAAGATGAGCTTCATGTCAAAACAACTTTATTTACATCAATGATTGCCAGTTTGACTAAAATTCCTATGTATAAACATACTGCAAAAGCAATGTAAATTCTGCACCCAATAACGGTACACAAAAAGCCGAACCCTATAGAAGCTCTCGTAAAATATCCAATTTCAGTCGAAAGCTTGTGAAACGTCACAGCAGTATACTTTCACTGATACCCTTTTTTAAATGACAACATATACAAATATGTATGTATCACATATAACTTACATCTAATATTTGTGTACAATAGACAGCTAGGCGTAATAAGATATAAGTTGACTTTGAATTCAATAAACTTATGAATTTATCTTGATTGGTATTAGTGTATTTACAGTCTGATTAAAATCGGCCGTGTTCCGAGGAATAAAAGTTTTTTTAAAAAAAAGACTATCCGGGGGCTCTGTTAAGAGGATAGCCTAGACAGATAGAGTTCGAACCTCGGTAGAGTCAATATTTTGAAACTTTTATTCCTCGGAACACGGTCGATTAAAATCAGACTGATGTAATTAAAACGTGCTATATATTTAATTCAAACATCATTATAGAATTGACATTCTAGTTATTCTAGTTTCTAATTTACTATTATTACAATGAGGGCACATAGAAATAGCAACATCTGCACTTTTTGATTTTCTACATAGTTTTGTTCTAAAACCAGCATTACCACAACTGAATTTAGTTAGTGCTCTACGTAGATAAAGCGAAGGTAGCATTCTCAAATAAGCATAAGACAAGCCATGTTGGAATAATAACTGACTCACTGATGAAGACCAGTTAACATCACCGGAATTGTCTAAACGTTTTAACATGAGATAACACCGTTTGAGTTACGGCAATAGGGTTGTCTGAGCAACCGTATCCAAAATGATATAAATTTAGCTTTATAGTTAACATGTAGAGGATATCGTCCACATTCAGCTAGTACAATATTCCGTTCTACATAGAATTTTACCTACAAATAATCCCTTACATAAGATGAACATCAAAGATACAAATTTATGAAATTTCTGCAAAAAAAGAAAGCCAAACTATAACCCATCTGTTTTACGATTGTCAATATGTAGCTTTTGAATAAACTCAAAGAATGGTTAGAAGATGTTACAAGTGCAAAGATAAAACTATCAAAAAGAATTGTCTCGGATATCCGGCAAAAAGAAATAGAATACTGCATATGATCATAACTATCGTGAAATATAACATATTTAAATCTAAGAATATCGAGATAAAAACAACTTTTAGTAGCATTAGACAAGGCATCAAAAACACATATAACATCGATAAATACAACACATACTCAACTTGTAATTATTCGAAATTTATGAAATTCTGGTCGACTTGTCATCTACTTTTCCAAATTGATTAAATATTTGTTTGTTCTATTTTGTAATGACAAAATATATCTTTGTAATGAGGCGTATCGACACAGATGTAATTTATAACATAGATGTATCTATATCTGTCAAAATGTACCATTCAGAACCATGTATTTCTTTTCCAAGACACTCTAAAAATTGATGTCTGATTTCATGTATACATGAACCACCCAAAAAAAACAACTCTAGCTTTATAATAAACATGTAGAGGATATCGTCAACATTCTACTAGTACAGCTTTTGACGGTGAGCGGCAACCAACTCCTAAAAGGAATTTGCAAAAGTTTGAATGTATTTTTTTCTATACTATTACGAGGCACTATCCCTCAAATTTCTGCCCCATCCAATAGAATAGGTTGTTTTTTTCCATCAAATATCAAAAAGCAATGTCTGAAAGTACAGATTTATAGGCACAGGTGATTTTAATTTTGGTATACGTGTAGAGCCTTTTCTGCTTGTGTGTATAGCTTTTCACAAGCTGTAGAAAACATTTTATGACATGACAAAGTTAATCCAAGATACTTATAGTAGTTAACAGTTTCAAGTTTCTCGTTACAAATATACCATTTTTCATGTTTAGACACCTTTTGTGAACATTACGATTTTAGTCTTGCTATTATTTTTAGAAAGTCCCCCATTTCCTACAATACCTTTCGAGAACATCAATTTTCTTTTGAAAATTTATGACACTGTCTCCAAATATTGCAACATCGTCAGCAAACAGGAGCATCGCGAGTGCGTCACAAGCTTCGTCGATAAATGCACCGCTAAAATTACTCTTCACTATATCTTTAACAAGTTCCTCAATAGGAATAGGAGTAGTCGATAAGATGCATCCTTGGCGAACTCCAGTAGTAGAATTAAATACTTTATGTTGTTTGTTGTTTCCAGTATTTTCATATTGTAAGAAATAATAATTTTTAACCGTGTTTTTTTCATAAAACCAACAAAATTGATGAACAGCATACGAAACTTCAGATCAGAAATTAAGAAGATCTAAGAATTAAGAAATCCTTTTATTTTTGTAAAGCAGTAAGCAATACATATTTATTCCATCAGGTTTTTGTAGGGTGTAACTAATCGGATAAGGTGGTCATTTTGGCCAGTTCATAATTAATGCATGGTGTCTAATTTGACGTCATAATTAAGTTTGTTAGATTATACTGGCCAAAACTTTTTGGATGGTTTTTAAAACAAATTCTGAGTCTCTCATGAACTTTCATTTTAATTATGAGTTATGTTTTTTGCGTGTAGGCAATTAAGATCAAATTGTTACCATTAACATATTGAGAACAATTCTGATTTTTATTCATGTTAGACTTGTTGCTATGAACCTCATTTACGACGAATTATATAAATTACATTTCGTGAATGATGTCACCCGGATATCGAACTGTCATATAGAAAAGAAAATCCAAATCATTTTTGGCGTGAAATATAAAAATTGTATTACACGTAATACTGCAACAAAATTATCTATCTAAATATAAAATATTGTATTTCTAATTTAAGAAATTAACGAGATTCTATATCTCCAAAGATGCATTTCATTTTGCTGTAATTCAGTTTAGCAAGATTAAGATTGACAGTTTGCTATGTTATTGCAATATGACCTAATATTTAAATGTTGTTGATATAAATTTATTCATATTAGCAGTAATTGATCATGATATAATTCCGAACTGGGAAAAGTGAAATCAGACTTAAAAAATACGTCTCTTGCCGGGCTCCATGTTTCTTTCACGAATTTCAGTGTTTATTGTAGCAATGCGTATAATAATCAGAACAGAAATATCTACAAATTTGATATATATAATATATATAAATTTAAATATCTACATTCTTACTGATCTAAAATTGTCGATCACTAACGATGTTGTATACAAATATGTTTTAAACAGTGTTTTATTTAAGGAAATGTTACATGTATTACACAATACAGTAGAATTTAAACAGTGGAAATATGGTCAGAAAACGGGTAAGTAGCAAACATAATAAATTTAGATAAATAACACAATGTCGAATGGATAAACCTCGTATAAAATATCCCATTTCAGTCGAGAGCCTCACGTTGCAGTAGTACTTACACTGATATCCTTTTTAAAATGAAAATATAACTACATATGTAATGTTAAATATAACAACAATTCCTTTCCTTACATATTCAGATTATCTCACTTTCCTCATTAAAAAAAATATATATTACCATTCGTATTTTTTGATGATTTAAAACAAATATGTTATCTTCCACTTACGAGATGTATAGTTCCTTTATTTCCACTGAAATGTTGTATAAATAATTTTAAATTGAATAAAGTTTGTTGGACTATTTAATACGAAAATTATATCCAATATGTTGACCTACTATCACACTTATACTTTTTCTAGTCTTATACCTCATATACCTTGTTTGATAAATACTTTTACATAGGTATTTAAAAATATGATGAGTTCAAACAATATCGTTAGACAAATGGAGGGTATAGCTTTGAGTCATTTTGAGTTTATAGTCATTTTTCAAAATCTATGTAAATTGATACTTATATAAATATAAATCACAAAACATGAATTCATTTTCAACATAGTATTACAAAAATACGAATAAAAATAATGAATCAGGATTGAATTGGAAAAAATCTGAATAGTATCTAACAAACATCTGAATAGTAAGCAAACATTTGGAAAGTAACTAACAAACATCAAAACGAATCACTGTGGAGTAAACACAGCCGGGAGGTGTCGCTGCAAGCAGGAAGTTACCAAGGTAGGTCCAGGTGTTACACCCGGAGTATGTAATTAACTTACACTTACAGAAGTTTACAGGAGTTCGTATAATTTATGTATACATGTACACAAACAATCAGCAGGTAGATCGGGACACTGTTGTCTCAATTTAACTCAATAGATTTGATTGTTAATGCTTCATTTTACAGTTGGAGTATTCCTGCTTTCTGTTTAAAGAAGAGGCGTATCGCATCATTTTGATTATTGCAAAGTATCATCTGTATTCGTTTCAATCATACGAATCAAAAGAGCCAAAAGTGAGAAAATATACACTTTAATTCAATTAGTAAGACATCTTTTATATCCCTGTTTAGGATTACCGTCTAATCAGACTGGGGAAAACTTTAACAAATTTATCGAAGCATGACTCGAAGCTACGCCCAGGGTGTGACGTGTTCAAGGGGCACAGAGTATGTTGTTGGAGTCAAATATGTCAAACTTCATAAAATGTGTGGGTTTTTTCTATCGAGAAGTAGTAGTTGTTTCAGAAAATCGGAAACTTAATGCTTCCGAATAGTGACAATAAACGGGTTAATGTCTTGTTTTGTGGTCGAAAACCGGACAGTGGCGCGCGCCAATGATTCAAACGTAATTTCGCAAACTTATTTACTGCAGACACAAACACGAATATTTATTGATAGTATTCAGCAGGTAATTTAATTAGTATACACGTGAATTGGACAAATAATTTCGATCTTTTAAAATTGATAGGGCCGTTTTTAGATTATCAGTGAAAACAAGAAAATATCATAATTATGGCATTTTAGATACAATTAAACTTAACTTATGTAAAAGTTAATGCGTCATGATAACAAGTTTCCTCTCAGTCGTCGTATCTATCGTATCTACCTTGCAGTGTGACAATCCCTGGACGCGGTTTTCTCGGATTGATTTATATCGTTAAACGTTTAGAACTTTGGTGGTGAGAGATCAATCACTATTAAATAACATGTATTGTTATCATGCAGACTACTTATTGATATGAATTGTAAATTGTCTCTAACAAAATGAAAGTTGTTACTGAAAGGGATACAATGTCCTATATGTTTACTGTAGTGACATTTGTATCATATTTCGCCGAAAGTCGTCTTTTATTTTACTTTACTTTCGTGACGACTTAGTACTACAGTAGTGGGGTGCCAGCCATGTGTATTTTTCTTGTTTCATTTCAAATTGATGCAAAAGTTTTGTTTTCAGTGTTAACTTGAAGGTAAGGGTATTAGGAACAATTCTGGTTCGAGTGTCAAGCCATCAGGTAAAAATATTCAAAATGGCTGCCAAAATCCAAGATGGCTGCCAATTTCTTTCTCTTTTTCACAATTTGTTTAAAGAGACAAAAACAAATTGGCTAATTTCATCACTGATAAATGGTAGGTATGCCAAGAAAGGGAGTTATTCAATTACTATTAATCTTTCACCTAAAAAATCAAATATTTGTTTTATCTAATCATTAATCATTATTTCTGTGTATGATAAAACATGACCCGCAGGGATTGTTGAAAAGTATGCCCAACACCCACGGGCAATGCCCACCGGCTGTAGGCCCACGGGCATTTCCCGAGGGAAAAGGACATACTTTTCAATAATGCCCATGGATCATGTTTTATCCAGCTTATAAACCGACAGAAACAGCGAGCCTACGAAGACAGTGGAACCAATATGACCCTCGAGGATTGGGTTTTGGTAGTTACCCAACGTTCCCAAGTTAGTCCAACATTCTGGCTACTCATACACAAGTACCAACAGATATAATTATACATTTATATAGCGCTAGAAGCCAACAGAAGCTGCTCAAAAGCGCATAAGTTCCAGGGAAAACACAAACAACAGTCACAGTTTGAATGCTTCTCTGCATAAGTGAGTCTTACGCTGGGATTTGAAATTTGAAAGGTGTTTGTTTGATCTAAGGTGAAGAGGCAATCTGTTCCAGAGAACCGGACCAGCTTTTCTAAAAGATCTCTCTCCGCACATCTCTGTCCTTGTCCGTGGCACAGCAAGTACATTCTGCTCAGCAGATCTTAACTGACGGACTGGCTGATAAGTCTCAATCATGCTTGACAGATATGGTGGAGCAAGGTCATGGGGACATTTGAAAACCAGAACGAGGATCTTGTATTGGATCCTCTGGGAGACAGGAAGCCAGTGAAGGTCTTGAAGCACCAGTCTGATATGGTCATACTTCCCTTTTATATAGTGATGACTCTTGCAGCTGTGTTCTGCACGTTTTGGAGCTTACCAATCAGTTGTTCTGTTAGGCCATATAGTAGCTAGTTGCAGTAGTCAATCCTAGATGTTACATAAGCTTGCACTAGAGATCTTGTGGTTTTAGCATACAGTTACCTCCTTATCAGACCAATGTTTCTTATGTGGTGGTACGCCCTCTTGCAAACAGAGTTAATATGAGACTCTAGACTAAGTGAGGAATCAAATATGACCCACAGATTCCTGGCATGTGAACTTCTTAATATTGTGTTCTCTCCAATTTGGAACTATGGCAAATGGATTCTTGCCATGGTTTGTTTTAGGGCAGATGACCAACAGCCCTGTTTTGTCATCGTTCAATTTAAGGAAGTTTGATGTCATCAAATTCTTGATGTCGTCTGCACAGTGTTGAATTATGTGATAAGAGAGTGTAACTGTTAATGGTTTGAAAATTAGATAGATCTGTCTGTCATCAGCATAGAAGTGATAATCTAGGTTGTGTGATCTTGCAATGTTACAAAATGGTAGTGTGTATATGGTGAAAAGGATTGGCCCAAGAACAGATCTTTGTGGAACATCATACGGTAGATATTTTTCTTCGAGTTAACACCATCGATACTAACAACCTGTGATTTGTTCGACAGGTGTGATCGGATCCATTCTAAAGCTGAACCCTTGATGACAATCCGTTTATCAAGCAGGTTGAGCAGCACATTAGGGTCCACAGTATCGAAGGCTGCCAACAGGTCTAATAGCACTAAAATGGCTACTCTGTCTTTGTCAACTGCATTCAGGAGGTCACTCTGTACTCTTGTAAGGGCAGTCTATGTACTGTGGCGTGTCCGATAGGCCGATTGGTAGACTTCCATTTTCTGACATATGCTGTTTTAAGCGGGAGGCCACGACACGTTCTGTCAAATTTTAGATGTATTAAAGATTTGATACCGGACGATAGTTCTTTACCACATTAGGATCAAGGGTTCGCTTTTTAAGTAGGGGTTTTATGATAGCTTCTTTCATTGATTGTTGAAAACGTGATGTTGTTAGAGATTCATTGACAATGAAGGTCAAGTCAAGTCAAGTCTTTATTTCAGTACGAAGGCCTCAGGCCCATATACAGTGCAGTACATACATTATAATTAAATACATTATATTTACGTTATCATTGTTTACACAATTGGTGTTCTATTGATTATAAGCTGTACAAGTATTATATATTTTTACGAATATGCGTAGACTAATTGAGACCTGTATTGCTCTCTCTCAATTTATATGCATGCCACAAGAATTTACTTAACCCTTGCAACACTAAAACATTTTCCGTTGTCATTATGGCTCTAAATTTGTACATGTTTGGATTATTATGATAAACAGTTGGTAAAAAATAAACCCGTAAATCAGTATACAAATGACATATGAATAAGAAGTGATATTCGTCTTCTATTCCTAAATTACAAAATGGACATAAACGTTGTTTTTTTTCTATTCCTAGCCATCTCCCTTCATTGTACTTTAACCTTAATAATCCACTTCTAAACTTAACAAATATTTTCCTCAATCTCTGATCAGTTATACAATTTAAATACTTTTCTGGAGCTAAAATACTTTTGTATTTACGATAAATGCAGTATCTGGAACTATTTGCTAGAGTACAGGTCCAAGATTGGAAGAACATATTTATAGCCACATTTTTAAAAGCATGAATAAAAGAGGTTACATCTCCCACAGATTGATACAGCCATACATACCCAAAGCCGTGAGAGGATAAAATATTTCGAACATGTGATGCAAAAGTTGTATAACCGCAGTTAGAATAATATAATTGCATTTTGTAGACCTTAAGTGGGATTCGGTTTTCATGCATTTCCATTAATCTTAGCCAGTACCTTAATGTTTTACACATTGCATTTATATAGAGAGGATATCTCCCACATTCACCATATACTATGGCGTTTGGGGTTTGAGGACCCACATTTAAAAATCGTTTACATGCTATTAAATGAACTCTCTCTAGCTTATCAAATGTGTGCATACCCCATATCTCTGCACCATACAATAATACTGGTTGTATTTGAGTGTCAAAAATCTTAAAGAAAACATTACAATTGACTATTCCTACTTTGCTTAAATTAACAATAACCTCCATTAGTGCACGTTTGCCTCTCGCGGCTAAATCAGTAATACAGCATCCCATTTTATGAGTTGAAGAAAATAATATACCTAGGTATTTATAACTGTTTACTACGGTAATCTTCTGATCATTTAGAAACCATTGCTCATGCTTAGCTAACCGACCACCCCTTCGAAACACAACAATATTTGTTTTGTCAAGATTCACCATAAGACCGGAGTGTTTAGTAAAATCATATAGTATGTTAAGTTGGTTTTGTAAACCAGGAACTGTATCTGATACAAGTACAACATCGTCTGCAAACATAAGCAGTAAAACTTCTAACAAATCAGGAAATAATTGTATTCCGTATTTACCATGTTTTGCTAACTCGACTGACAGCTCACTAATGAATAGAGAGAACAATATAGGACTGAGTACGCAACCTTGTTTTAAACCCACTGGACAATCGAAATAATCGGTGTATTCATTATCACATCTTACAGATGCTTTAACAGAGTAATAAATACTCATAATTGAATTCAGCATTTTTTTCCCCATACCAGTGTTATATAGACGCTTCCACAACTTTGAACGGTCAACCGAATCAAATGCTTTTTTGAAATCAACGAAAGCTACATATAATTTCTTTTTTTTCTTTAAGAGACATTTTTCTATAATTCCATTTAGGGTGAAAATATGGTGATGACAGAAAGAACACTGTCCATGCACATTTTCAGAAGCCACGTTGGTAGTGGATCCAAGCTGCATGATGTATGTGTGCTGCTTTTGATCATTGATGCTATCTCAGGTTCAGTCACTGGGTGGAAGTAAAATATTGGATGTTTGATTATTCCTATACAGCAGTCATTCGATTCAACATGTTTGGTAAAGGAGCTCCGGATTTTGAAGATCTTCTGAAGGAAAAAGTTGGAGAACTCATTTGCAAGGTCTTCTCGTGTTGTGAAAGATGGAAGGAATGCTGCCTTTTTCTTAAACCAGAGACGGTTTGATATTTCAAATATCTCCTTCTGACCTGATGCCGACGCGAGTGCTGCACTGAAATATGAACACTTTCCCTTTTCAGCTAGCATGTTCACATAATTTCTTTGGGCGTTGTGAAGATCCCTGTGTATAATTAGATGTGTTCTGCGATATTGCCTTTCGAGATATCGACGTTTCCGTTTCTCATTGCGTAGCTCATCAGTGTACCATGGTGGACCTGGATGGACTGTGATGGTGCACGTCTGCAGCACACTTGTCATAACACTGTTGAAGATATGAACACCATCTGATAGGGAGGTTGGATCATGTGTCTGTATTGCCGCGGATAGATCTTGCTTGAAAGAGTTTACATCGATATTCTTCTTCTCCGATAGTTGAGTTCACGTGCAGAAACTTTAACATTTGCAGTGCAAGGAATAGTTGAATGATTTGACTTTGAATCATCAAATTTCATGCGACATATAGACAAATCTTCAGGCCGAGTGATGCTGAGGTCCAGAGTATGTCCCTTGACATGTGTTGACTGTTTGACATGCTGGACAAGACCGTGCAATTCCAAAATACTGTGCAGTGTAACTGCATACCTGTCATTCACATAATCTACATGATACATGTAGTTAAGATGGATAAGCTACTCCCCATTTGGATCACTCTGTCCCTTGCCAAAGATGTTTTCCATCTTGATGTTAAGTGCACTTGCCTAACTGCAAACTCTCGCTGCAAATGCGCGAAGACAAAGTTAAAGTGCACACGGCAGTGCAAATGCCCATCGAGAAGTAGCTGGACCACAACAATTGAAAACATTTGGACCATTTTCAAGCAACTGTATAAGCATTTAATTGACAATAGGACTTAATAAATGAGAATATAGTGCTTCAGTCATGATTGATTTAACCTTATACAATTACTCATTGATTTCAAACTATATAAAGACTCCATAACCGTCGTTCTAGGTTCAATAGTATGAAAGCTATGAGATAAAACATGAAAAAAGCTTAAAAGTGGCGGCCATTTTGTATTTTGGCGGCCATTTTGAATTTTGAATATCTGATTGCTTGACACTCGAACCAAAATTGTTTTGTAGATCCTTACCTTCAAATTGGTACTTAGAACAAAACTTTTGCATCAATATGAAATGACTGAGTGCCCTGGCCCCCCACTACAGTGGATGATTCGTTTGTAGTGACATTTGTATCATATTTCGCAATTTCTACAATTTTATTGGTTCACAATGATTGGACGTCCTGACAACATACTTAGTATCAGTCGAATGCCAAGAGATACGCCATTATGACAGGACGTTTGACAAGACAAGCTATGTACCAACGGCGTGAAAATCAAATAGGTATAATAAGAGACAAAAATTTAATATGAATGCGATGGGACGACATAATGGGCATCTGTTTGTCATGAAAATTAGTCTTTGTAAATCCTGTCTGAATGTTCTAACAACTTTTGGCAGACGTCGTAATTTATGAGCACGTTGTGTAGGATAGTGCGCATAGCATCGTATTAAAGGGCGGAGTCTACTAATGCCTACAGTGACAAATGCCTACAGTGTTAAATAAACAACTTTATGTACCAGTGGTTTTAAAACTAACAGCCTTCACCCTTTCATTACAGTGGACTCTCCCACTTGGACCCTCCTTACTTGGTGACTAATGCCTACAGCGATGATAAGGATAACAAAACACATATTTTAGAGTAAATCATATATATTCATTTGATTTTCATATCTTCATAAAGTTTAGCTCACATTCACATTTTATTTTGACGTATAAAATCAAATGACGTCAAATCATCAGATAAGGATAACAAAACACATATTTTAGAGTAAATCATATATATTCATTTGATTTTCATATCTTCATAAAGTTTAGCTCACATTCACATTTTATTTTGACGTATAAAATCAAATGACGTCAAATCATCATTTGATAAATAATTTACATTATTACGTACATTATACAGACAAGATGTTGAAATTTGGCATGCTTCCTTGTGGAATGATGTTGGAAAGTTAAACGGAAATAAATTGCGCACCTATCGTTTGTATAAATACACTCCCTTTGTTGAAAATTATGTAAAAGATTGCATGTTTAGAGATCATCGTCGTATTTTATCAAAATTTAGATGTGGTATTTTACCCTTGTTTATTGAAACCGGCAGATATGACATCTTCCACTGAAATGTGCTCCAGGCTTGTCCGATTTTATTTTGAGAAATAATATAAAATAAAGAATTACCAAATTGTTTTTGTCTTTCCGTATATCATTGTTAAAACATGTTTGAACTATCAAATCAAATTAAACAAATTTTTAAAATATATTAATAACAATTATTCACATTTTTAAGTAGTGCTAATGTCATTTTGACAGACATTGAATCACAATTGTATATAGACCACCAAGTTTCTTAATTGAATCATTTATTATTACTGCACTTTATCACTACATAACTTACACTTTGATGATTGATTAATTGATTATTAAAATCCTCATATCCAATTTTTAAGAGTACATCTTAAAAACAATATAATTTGAAGTTTCCTGTTTTCAACATATTTCGTCCGTGTTCTGTCAAACATGCTGACGATAGCAACCGAATGAATAAATGTTTCAATGAAATGTTTTTTAAAATGTTTTTGATTGTCGTTATACATCGTTATAGTTTGGTTAACACTTCATACTAACTACCCAATGTTGTGAGAAATATTTCAAATTCGGCGAACGTCATTTCTGTCAAAAGAAGATAATGGAAATCGGTGACGATCGCACAATTCGAGAGAAGATTAGAGTTCTTTCCCTTGCTTAAAATGACAGTGTTTGTCGCAAGTTATCGCTTTTATTGTAAACAAAACACGACGACGGGAGGAAAGAACTGCCAAACCGAAACTTCAGGAATGATTTAAATTATGTAATTAACACATATTTACTTTCACAACACACTACTTGTTTAAACCTCAATACTGTTGTTTAGAGAAATACACAGTTGTGACATTAGGAAATAGATAAAGAATTATAAATCTTAAAAACCTGATGCATGTACATATATTGCATTCACAAGACTCAAAATTATTTTAAACGAAAATTACTATGCTAAAAAATTTGAGTATTTAAATCCTTATAAATTAATCATCAACTGAATAGATTACCTTTTTGATTATATGAATAACAATGCAGTTATTTTTTATGGAATAAAATTAAATATGATGGGCACTCATGTTTTGTATGAATTCTAAATGTTGACTTAAGAAGATAATTCAAAATTGTTAATGCTTTAAAATTAGGGATTCAGTCTTTACAAATATTTATAGAAACTATATATCTAATGAGCAATGTTTCCACTGTCCAGATATAATAAAGTGAGCCATGCTCATGTTCTTGAATGTTGGTCAAATCATCAAAACATAAAGCGTGTTTTGTGTTTTAAAATTAAAATCATTTTCTTTTTTTTTCAAAGATTACACGTCACACGGTAGGCCTCACGCTTCAGTGACCATGGACCATCCAGTTCTGTTCACTGGTGCTAATTAGCTAGTGTTCTTAAAAAGCCGTATTTAAGTTGTTCATCGGCCGATTAACGACATTTAAAGTTTAGTCACTATCAAATTTGAATCTATAAATGAATCTCGAAAGTTACTATTTGTAATTTCAGTCGATCTTTGATCAAAGTTTAAGCTTGTCAGATTGTAAACCTTTACAGTATACGAACATCAATTTGATCTTTCACGAAGAAAAAGTGCGTTGAAGCTTGGCGGAGAAGCATTGTCAATATTTCGCCAAAAGCACGTCGAAAATTGAATGTTTTGATAAATCAAATAGTTATATTGTGTCTATGAATAATAACAAAAATGTCATAACCGTGTAGTTATGGTTATTCGTATAGTTTCACTAGCTTTCAAGGGGAGGTAACCGCTACTCGGTTCTTTGATATAGCCTTTCAGGATAATAATATAGTATTTGACAGGTGACCAAAGAATCCTTGATTACAAACATAACTATGGAGCTGGTCTGTTAATTTATAACTAATTGCGGATGTTCATTTATGAAAACCAACAAATAATAAGTTACTAATGCACATACTAAGTTACCGTTAAAACCTCGACAATCTCATTTAATCTTGCCATTAGCTTACATATTGTGTTTCTTGAAAACTTTAGATGTTCAATTTTTAGAACATTGGTGACTAGCAAAAGCAATAAAAAGTGCCTATCGGGGTATATTGGTAAAGAAATCGAATTTATTTGTGATAGATTGTGAATTGGAACTCTAAGAATTTTGCTGGCAATTGTGGCTAGTTTTACTCTTTATATTGTTTATCAAATGTTACCCGTCCTTATCAATAGATTGAAAGGGATATCCATATACATGTATTTCAGGTTCAATTTATTTTTTTAAATTTATTGTAGGAGTATGAATATTTCAAGTACAAAAATGGCCTTCTTGAATGCATCATTCTATGTGTTTATTTTACTATTGTATTATAATGATCGAATATATCTATTAATGTTGTAATAAAGAGAGCAACCTTTCAATTTAAATTTTCAACATTTGGTTTGATCAATGACCTCAAGATGAGAAAATGAATATATGGTTACTTTTTTGAGATCTTAAAATAGAAGTGAATATACCTTAAATGCACTTGAAGTAGCTGATCTAAGGTATATGAGGACATAGGGATTCCTTTTGGTTTTCTATCGATCAGTGAACTACCTATCTTTCTTTACATTTGGCCTGTGATCAAGAATCAAAATGTTAAGACAGCCGCTGTCTGCTTCGACATAAAAAAATCATGGTCAGCTGTGCACAAAACGCATAACTTGAACTATGGACACCTGAAAATGGCTGAACTAGTAATGTATGCAGCTGTTGAATTTACCTAAACTCTGAACTGAGAACAAAGGTTGAAATATAGTTTATTATAGCAATGCTGTAAATGAAATGATTTAATGACATAGTATTGTCATTGTTATTTTATTGACCAAAGTGGCTGCCGTTTCCTGTTTTCTGGTTGGAATCAGAATTTTAATATTTCTGATATCTTAGATTTTGAGGTTTTAATGCAACGTTGCATCAAAGTTTTTAAAAATCAGTTGTAATACCTGAAAACGTACATATTTGCTTAATAACTTACGAGGTGGATTGCCTGAGTGCAAGAACAGCAATTAGAACAGTAATCAATGCTCCAGTAGACGTCGTTTTGTAAAGAGAGGTAATTCAGCGAGTGGTTTTGTACTTTTAACATGTCTGTGCTTTTTCAAATTTGCAAGTTCAATTTTTTTTTTAAACTTTCAGTAAAATCAAAGGGTGTTTTCGTTACGTTTTTCTGCAATTTTACAAGGGAAGTGTTCAATCTAAAACCTACGATATATTGGATATTTTAAGATGACTGTACCGGTACGTATCGTGGTGTTTCTGTATTGCAATATACCGATATACCGATAATACCGCGCACCCTTATTAATCATACACTGATCTGAGCGACTGTGTTTAATTCTATAAACGTTTTGTATAAGATTGCCTTCATGAAATCGTTTCATTTATCAAATTTGTGCATCATTGAGACTCTTAATGTTAATTATCATTTTTAGTTAAAAAATGTCACTGATAAAGTTTTAATTGCTCATTTCAGATGGACGCTCTTACAAAATTAAACGAACATTTCTTGACCTGCAACATCTGCACAGAGATCTTCAAAGACCCATGCACCATAGGCTGTCAGCATACTTTCTGTAAGGAATGTTTAACAAAATACACAAAAACTCGCAGAGACGCCATCACTGCCAAATCTATCCTGTGTCCAAACTGCCTTCAGATGACGAAAGTTCCTCGACCTCAAGAACCAGTGGATCAGTGGTGCGAACAGTTTAAGCCAAGTTTCCTCATACAAGGACTTCTCGACACATTCACGTCTCAAGGGAGTTCAGGTAGTTACATTTGATGTGAATTCTTTAAATTCTGTTTATTCAAATTGTTTTCCTTTATTAACAAAACTAGTTGAAATATTGAAGTTATACTTGGTGTCTTCATGGGTAAATGTCATCGACTCAGGTATTCCACAGTAAGTGCTTTACATTTTCAGATCCTGTCGAACAATGTTGCTTCACTTGTCAGCAGATCGGGAAAACATCACAGGCTAAATCAGTTTGTGAGGACTGCGACATCAATCTTTGTGAATCCTGTGCCAAAGTGCATAGGGCCACCCCAATGGCAGCAGATCACGTGATTTCACCTCTAGGAACTGGATCAACTCCTCAACTAAAAAAACGCAAAGTCATATGCAAAGAGCACAACTGTTTGGTTGAGTTTTGTTGCAAAGATTGTCAGAAAATTGTTTGCAACAAATGCTGCATCGTCTACCACAGGAAATGTAACTCTGTTGACACGCTTGATTCAATGATTCCTGAAATGAAACAATATCTGCAGCAAAACCGTGACGACATAAACTTGCATATACAACAAACAAGGGGCACATTAAAGAGAAAGACATCAGAAGTTGAGGACCTCACACAACACAAATATTCTCTGCAGTCAGAGATCAGAAGAGTCAGTCAGCAGGCCGTGGATCTGATCAGAAGAAAGGAGAAGAAACTCCTAGATGAGCTGGATGTGGTCATTACGAAGCAGGCTGAAGAAGTGAAAAGTCAGATAAAATCTGAAGAAATTGAGCTTCAAACTTTTCAACAGTACAGCGAGTTCATCAAACAAATCCTGCAGTCAAACAGTTCTATGGATCTGTATGATATGTACACGCTGTGTAAGTCAGGGGAGATAACTGCTGAAATACAGAAACACGACAAACAAATAGAAACAAGGAAGAAGGTTGGGTTTGAAAATCAGCTGGATGTGAATAAAATAGACATGACTTTACAACTTGGTAATTTGAAGTTAATGAAACACAAGTTCAATCTCCCGATCATGCCCAAACTGGTCCGTACCGTCAGCATTAAATCAGAGGATGATAAAGGGAATTCATATCCATGTGATATTGAAGTTTTTAACATCGGTGGTACAGAGACTCTAGTTTTAACAGACAATTGGAATTCAAGCGCCAAGGTTGGCTACAAAAAAGATGGTAAACCTCACTACAGATCCATGCAATTTGAGGTAAAACCCTTTGCATTAACAAAGCTTAGCCAGGACATAGTAGCTGTAACACACTTATTTTACAACAGTATTGAACTAATCAAGTTGACCCCTGACCCGGTCCTGATGTCCTCAATCAAAACAAATAAGATGTACACATGTCTAACCGCTCTCAGTGACACGACTGTGGCTGCAGGTTGTGGAGATCCTCCCAGTATTGACGTCTTGGATCTGTCGGGGAGAGTTCTGAGATCTGTGATCAAACCCGGCAATGATCTGCAGCTAATACAGAGCCCAAGATACATGTGTACAACACGTCAGGGTCACATTGTAGTGGCAGATGGGGGGTCAGGTTCTGTCTTCTGTGTAACACAGCAGGGCAAGGTTCTCTTCTCATACAAGCTGATAGAAGGGTATTGTGCAGGCGGTGTAACAACCACAGACACTGGTTCTGTTATCGTGGCTGATTACTGGAGCAACAAGATCATCCAGCTGACAGATAGAGGGGAGTTTGTGAGGGATCTGATAACTGAAGGAGATGGGATTGTTAGACCTCAGGGAATACGTGTACAGGGAAACAAACTGTATGTTACAGAACACATCAGTGAACAAGTGAAATTATTTCACCTGCGAGTCTGTGTTTGAAAGTGTCATGCAAATAGGGTGATGCTGAGATTAATTTCCGACAAAACGCACTCAAGACGAAATAAAAATTCAAACTTATCAATGTTTAACTTTGCTTAACATTCTTCTGTAAAAAGAGTCGACAAGTTTGTACACATGTCATGTCATCTCAATCATTATTTGTGTACTTGTGTTATGTGTATAGTATCAATAATGCCATCTGAAATAACATTTAGATTTATACGGCATCGTAAGACCTGTCACGCAATCTTCTCTGTAGAATATTTGGACATCGAAATGTACACAACAAACCAGAAAACAATCATTAATTGCAAAATAACATATTAAAGTCAACGTCTTTTAATTTTCTATCTTTCTTGAAAACTTTAGATCTTTGTTGGTGTTGAGTTGGATTGTTGAAAGGGACAGTTGC
The DNA here is from genome assembly GCA_921293015.1 of Phorcus lineatus. Lineage (NCBI taxonomy): Eukaryota > Metazoa > Mollusca > Gastropoda > Trochida > Trochidae > Phorcus > Phorcus lineatus. Next base: position 37,555,736 of record OV121086.1, on the reverse strand, counting down.
ACGATTTTAAGGTGTTTAAAATGAGCTCGGGAAAACAAATATACAGGTTTCCAGTTGCAATTCTTAAAAGGTCTTCAGGTGTAATTGCTTCATACTTGATTTTTTCCTCTTTGACTACTGGTCATCGAGTTGAGATGTTCAGACCGTCAGGCAATACTACAATGAGTATAAACTATTGTTTATTTGTGGAAATTTGAAAAGAAATTTCTAAAAAATCGTGATGCTGTCTCTTTAAAATTTAGATGAATTACATAAAAGATATATGTACATATCTTGGTCAAACCATTTCCTTGATATTTGATTAATTACCATTAAATAATTAAAGAATCTGTGAGAATATTTGCTACTGTCCCTTTCTATGTTAATCAATATCAAGATTCCAAACGTCAAAAGAAAGACTGGACGTTCAAACAAACACTTGTCACATTCGGGTTGACGAGTATGTATATTACCTTTTATTGATAATTTGATTTTCATAATACTATTATTCCATTAAATCAAAAGTTATAAAATTTTGGTTTCATTTATTAAATATGCCTCAAAATAGATTGCCAAAACATCTATATGGTATGATTAAGGCTCTAGATGATTCAGGCCGCTTCACTTGGGCAACATGTGTAAACAATATTTTATTTGTCCCGATCCTCCCTGAGTTAAGGCCTAAAAGGGATATGGGATATGTTCAAGTTAACCGCTTCAAACGTCACCAGATTGTATCCCTATACGCTAGGATACGAAGTTACCCTACAATAAAGCGGTAACTTGTAATGTCATAACTGTATCTTTACGTTTAGCGTTAGTGCTTGAGGAAGCGTTAACCAACGTCGGACTCAGTATCTTTGTAGCCCATATTTGATTGAGTTCCATTCATAGTGTTGCATACAGCATGTTTGCAGCGAATAAAAAGTTTTAAAAACTGTCACAATCCAAGAATAACTGTTGCCATTCTTGAATTAAAAAAATGTGATCGACAAGTAACATGTTAGATAATGGGTACAATTAAGGTCAAATATGTCATCGTTATTTGCACGCACTGTAGATTAACTGTAATATAGTATCAATTTCTGATAACTCGTTAATCAATTAAACTTATTTTACGCATCCCATTTCAGAATTTTTTTAATATATTTCCATATTCGCCACTCTGAAATATGTTAGGTCAAAATGGAGTTATCGTTCTTGAATCGTACTCTTTTTTCGTGAAGATAAAAATGTGGTTATCGCGGATATTCAATCACGTTCAACGTAGACCGCGACCAAACCTTTCAAGGTCACGTCATTTCATGGCATATAGGCTTAGATCTCGATCTAAAATCTTTATTTCTAGTAAATTAGACTTCTACTTTTCATATAGTGTCTTTTATAGTGAAAATATTACTAAATTATTTACCTTACTAAAGGTCATGCATTTTGGCGAACTCACCCTTCCATCGCTTAGATCCGCTCGACTACATTAAAAAAGGCGGTCGACGACGGTTGGATTGAAAGGGGAATCTTGATCTACGCAATGGTCGTTGTAACATAGAAAAAGGTCGTCTTGCAACAAGAGAGCAGTGTGGATCATAGTAATAGAGGTAAGAACATGCATCTGACTTATTAAAGTTGTAACCAGCCATTTAGCCTCAGAAGGCCAGGAATTCAGAAATATCTGCCAAAAATACGTACCCTCGTGTAACCTGTTTCCGTGGTATTAAGAAATACACTTCCATTAGCATTATTGCTTATAGTAACAACCATCTTGAACATCACAAAGTGATAGAATACATGTTTGTCTGAGCTTAAAATTGCCTATAAATGGTCCAGTAATGAAATCATTCGTCTGCTCAGTGTATATTTGGTATCAGAAAACTTTCTAGAGTCACCAAATATCTCGCATTTCAATTACCTATATATTTAGTATGAGCAATACAAGCAATGTTTAACTGTTTAATTAATAACTTGCTTTCTTTGCACCGGAAAATCCTTAACAGCCAAAATTACATAAGAAATAAGCGTTCTATAATTTCACATATTTCTCAATTTGACTGGGATTAAACCCTTTTGTCAGGTGATTCAGGATAACATTAATTAATGTATAGGATTAAAGGAAGACACTGTTTGAAAAAAATTATTATTATAGCGATTATTATTATATTTTTATAAATCAAATAAAATGTTGTCCAAAAAAAGTATTAGGTGAAAAGCATAAAATTTCATTTGATTTTCATCACTGAAGTGAATTGTTGAGTAGATTCTAGATTGATGAAATACTGACCATTTCCTGCTTGGATTCATGAAGGACAACTGATCAATAAAATAGTAACTTCTAACTGGCCATGACCAGTACATGATTAGAGAGAAATGACATCATTTGTAAATACCACGAAAACAGGTGACCCATTGAAACAGGTCTTTTAAAGGGTAAAATTGTATTGCAAATTATGCATGGTTTTATTACCATAATTTGTGATTAATTGACTTCGCAATTATTTAGACAGCTGATTATTCAAGGTGGACACTAATATTTTGTTACATTTTTTTTTTATAACAGCCATTAATAAAATGTACACAAAAACACCATGCCTCACTGTTAAACATTGCTTACAATTACTTATAATCAAGATGTTTTATACGCTCGAAGAAGATGGTTTAAAAAAAAGGTAGGATATTGTTGAATAATTTACAGTAGTCTAGATCTTCATCTAAAAAGACACTATTGCTGCTACTAGATGTCATGATATTCTGTATTGATAATTCAATTTTTCAGGAACTGAGGGAATGGTTCATAATTGCAGCTGGTACTAACTTCAGTACAGACTTTGGTGTACGTATGTAGATATTGTAATTTAATCAGGTTGTGGAAACCCACTGAACGTGACATTATATCCTGAGTGGCCTATTATATTAAATTTTCGATTATTTTTCATATCCCAATCTGTATGTAGTCATGTATTTTCTGATTTTAATTAGGTATGGTTCATTTCAGAAGGATAATTGGAAAAGAGTGTTGATATTCAATAAGATTTATTTACGGTATTCTTAAATTTAGTCTGTTAGCTGCAAAATGTCAGTAAGATAAAAGTCATTGATATTTTTTGAAAATGCTTTGCTTTACTATTAGTTTCCAATAATTAGAAGGAGATTGTTTCAAATACTCTAAATTCTAAAAAGGATTAAATCCTAGAAGTTTTTATGATTTTGAGTTTCATCATAAAAGTTTATTTTGTAAGCCAAATCTCTCTCTAAAAGTTTACACGGAACACTTTGGCAGAAATTTATAGTTTTGAAATATTTAGACATTATCTCAATTGGGATAGGATGCATTAATAGGCCAATCACGTTGAATTATCCTGTTCAATGGATTTACCCAACCCGATGCAGTGCTGCCTACTAGTGGTGTAACGATTCATCGATAGTATCGATGTTTGCATCGTCTACTACGCGATACGAGTTCATCGATTCAAAACATGTTTAGGCAATATATCAGAATATTTATATCGTGAGGGTCCACAATACATCGATGTATCGCCATAAGAGACAATATATCCTGATACTGTTAACATAATTTTTTTCAAACAAATGACTATAAAAGCTAGAAAGGTTTTTCTTCTATTTCAGAGATAACAGTGATTAGAACAGAAACAGAAAGAGAAATTACATGATATTTCTGATATTACTAATTATTAGATATGTAATTTTACAGTCACTCTAATTTTGTGACTTCCCTTCATGTAATATCTATGACAATTTAGTATCAAAGGATTAACATTACTGTTCTATGTCCTATCTATAGTTCTTTCATAAACTGTAGAGAATCGGGATACGTATTGTATCGCGACTACTGTATCGTGATGATAATCGTCTCACAGGTTCCTTGGCAATAATTCCATGATATATCATCGCCTAATAAAACTAGAATCGGGATATATCGTCTCGCCACCAAGGCCAGGATACACAGGTCTACTGCCTACTGGTACTCTTTTGTCGATTTTGTACACTTAACAGTGTTAAAATATAATTGTACACCAATGTTGGAAATTGTACATCTATTCTGAAAAAAAATCTTTACTTCAAGCAATATGTTTTGAGTATCAGAGTACTAAAGTGTTACAACGTTCAATGTGAACTGTATATTCTTAGGTAACAAAGTGATAAAAGGTTTAGAAATATCCAACCAGAACATGAATCTAACCGTAAAATACTACCTTCATTGTTTGTTTATACATAAAAATAACAAAATACACATCCTCTATGCAAAATATGTATAAATATTACAATATGTCTAAACATTCACATAACAAAAGGTAGGCTGTATGCTGATGATATGACTTATTCAAATTATCAAATTACTTACCTTGATGCATTTTCTCTGGACTAAAATTTAGTCTTCGAAATATTTTAATAAGTCACTGTTCCTTCATCCATTTGATTTTTTTCTTTGGGCTCTTAATAGATGTATGTAGTCAAATCTAGACTTGCTGACTGAGAACTCCTATTTAATAAACAGTCATGAAGCAGGACTACATTTTCTCATTCATATGCATATAAGTGACACTTGATACTTGAAGTGTGTTTCCTTTATTGTCACCAGACCTTTGAGATGAGGTGGTACTTTCCGAGTAACATATTTGATCAAAGACTATCTCAATTAAAAATAAATTTTTTAAAAATTGATAAACTTTGACAAGTGAACAATTATTTCTCACAGTTTGCTTGTAATTCGTATGCTTATTTCCTGTATCTAAAAGTTTGTCACAAATATTTACATGCATATATTAGAAGATGATACTTACTGTTCATGTTGCAGGAATATATCATTAACTGTCACAAATTAGCAAAGTCAGTGAACCAATTGATGCTTGCCTATATAGTTTAATGCTGTGCATTTAGATTTTGAAGGGAATAAATGCTTCCTGAAATTGTACTATCTCTTCATATTTTAATTATCTTTTTCAGAAAAAAGATAGCTGTTGCAAATTGCCTTCTGTTAGCCTGGATGCCTTCAAAATGTGGTTTGTGAAATTTTGTGTGTGTTAAAATTTACCAATTAAATATAACTTTAGCTCAAGTCAAAAAGACCAGACAATTTTCCTTTAAACCTTCTTTTGACTTGTTTTCAGAAACCAGTAATGATTAGAATCTAAAATAGTAAGATTATCATCTTTATAGGATGGAGATTAAGATTTGCAAATTTCCATGTCCTTCAAATATTTTGGCACGGCAGGGGGTTCAATTTATAGTGGTTTAAACTACTCAAAAACCAGATTGCATGGGAAGTCCAAATTGTAGATTAACCTATTGTTTTTTTTAGAGAGAAAAGCTTGTACAGTAGATCTTGATTCCCATCTACTGATGCGGCAGGGTGTCCATCATCAAACTTTCTTTTTCGGTAACAAGTACTGCTTCATTCTCTCCCCTCATAGGCTTAGGCACTCAAGTCATTTCTTTCCACATTAACCTTGCAACTCTTTCAAACTCCAAAAGTGGTGAAAATTTGCTAGATATGTGCTTTCCTTATTTATGTCAAATCAAATACTGTTACATCTCCGACTCACCTCTGACATCTCAGAAGAAATTGTGCTGTCAAAACAATGTTTGAAGTACAATTTAGACACTAAAAATCAAACTAACAGTGCAGATTGCACAACAAACTTTGTTTACAAAAGGTTGGATTTGGTGTTTCTAACCAATAAATTGCTCTTCTTTTCACAGAGATTACTAGGGAATAAATTACAGAGTAATCTTTCATATAACTAAAATCTGTATGTTTTTCCAAAAAGGTTCTCAATGAAACATAAATATATATTTGTATTATATTTATATAACTTAGGTATATATATATTGAAAATGCATCTGTATTGGCTCATCAGACGTGAAAGGTCAGATGGGCTTATGGGACTAACCAGCAACCATAAACTTTTCACATTTTTAACCTCTCCTCCAGAACTGCTTCACCTCAAACCTGAAATGTGATAGGGTGTCTGTCCTTACATCTTCATCATCTTTTCTCATCAGGCTAGAAAGCTAAAAAAGTTATGATATTATCAATATCTTTGTTGAATGAAGACCAAGATTAGTAGATTTAGTTCATCATTCTTTAAAGCATGGCAGGAGTGGAGTGAAACTTTAGGACTGTTAACCCTGTTTAGGACTGTTAATCCTGTTTAGGGCTATGATCACATGCTGACTGTTATCGAATAGCAATTTCTGTGGACTGTAGCACCAATCATAAGATAGATACAACACTTCTCATTGAATTATTTTATTTGTTAATCTCTGTCTCACAAAATGTAATCTCACGCTGACCTCATGTGTCAAGAGCAATGAAATAAAACGGAGTAGTTGTTTCGGGTTAACCACAAGTCTAAAAGGGTTGGTCACAGGGTAACCAATCAACATCTGACCTTTTTTTTTGCTATAGATGAGTTTTTTAAATAATGTGTTACTCATTGGTGCTCACCAGTCATGGTTCAATATCCTTTATTTAATTCATCTGGTTCTAGATTATCGAAGTCTCTAAGCGTTAAAATCGTCGTAGGCCAATGTTAATGTATGGTACTTACGACTGTCTTAGCACTAAGAGAGCTTAAAAAATACAGGCCCTGGCAAGGTCCGATTGACTTATGGCATTGCATGTCATCCAACGTCCATCTGTTAACTTTTCATTATGTCATCTAATCTCGAGAACCATTGACTCATGAGAACTGAAACCTTGTATAGAGACTCCTTGACAAATAGGGGGCTGGATAACAGTCACTTGCAGAGTGGTCTGCTTTGGATCATAGGTCTGTTGTTCGAATCTCGTCAGAGGCTTGGCAACTTTATCAGCAGTAAAGAACTGTTGGGGCCACAGCCTAAAAACCTATTTTCATGTTCTTTTTGTGGAGCATGAGACCTAGAAAGCTATTACCTTGTGAAAAGACTCCTTAGCTGACGGGGAGGTTTATGTTTGATTTGGTTACCCTGTGACCCTTTATGGACCTTAAAACCTATTTAAATATTCTTCTCCAGAAGCAATGGGTCTAAAAGTGACTAGCTAATGGATATTCTAATGTAAAGATTTGTTGACCCTGTGAGCCCTAATGAGGGCCCCACCATTAAAACTTTTTTTGTCTCCATTTCAGGAATAACGCCTGGAAAGCTAAAATATAATGTATAGACACTTAAGCTGATGAGGATTATAAAAAAGGGATTTGTTTATCCTTTGGCAGCTCAAATGGTGACCTTGTGACCATTCATAAAATATATAATAGATAGCCAAATGAGCTACAGACCAAATGCCACTATTCTTTACAAAATGCAACTTTATTCCTTTATAGTGTCTCTATGTCTCTAATAAGCATTGAAATGATACTTTTCAACAATGATAAGTTCTTCACACAATAAAATAATTTACAATGTTTGACATATTTCACTCCAAAAACATTCTCTGTAACAAATTCTTGAATTGTTTAATCATTTGTATTTGATGATGGAAAATATTGCCTAAGAGAATGTATAATCTTTATGGTCGCCAGGTGACATGATGTGTGGGGGTGACAAGAACATGATGCAGAGTCTATGCCAGCTGGTCTCAGCTCCACACGACACTATGAAGAAACAAATCGATGATTTTCAGGCAGGTACAAAGCAGAGTGCAATTTATTTCAAATGATAACAAGCAAAAGATTTTTAAAAATGACTTTAAAGCAACAACATGATGGATATTTCCCAGGACTACCAAAGAAAAAAATCACATCATCAGACAATACCGCATCACAGTTTAACCAATGAAAAGCTACAAAATAGCATCAATCAAGCAATGATAAGCACTTTTAAACAAATGATAACGTAAAATGAAACACTTGATATGCTTGATAACAATGTTACTAGGCATGCTCATTAAAAAAATGGAAGCTATACAAGATATTTTGCAAATGTCCTCACGGAGGGTGATTTCTTGTCAAATTCATAATCAGTTTTTTATTTTACCTGCTCATATTGAATTTTTAATTCTTTTACTCAAAATTACTTTTTAACATGCGGCTGAGTTCCATGTTAAACGAATTTTTACTGTACTTTGATTATTCCGCATGCACAGTAACAGGATTGTGTATTCAGTGTTTCATTTTGCGGTGTTGAGTTTTTATAGTACTTATCATCACTTGATGCAATTTTGTAGCATATTGCTCTTTTTTATACAGGTTCATCTATTAATGAGTACGTTTCTGCTTTTCATTGCGATTAAAAAATTTACTTTGGAATCTCAATTTTATAAAAATTAGTGCTGTAACTAAATTTTGACTAATTGCCACACTCTTAAATATTTGCTCTCTTATGGCTTGTGAAAATACTTTTTGTAAGTAATAAAAGCATTTAAAACATGCTTAAAATCAACAAGATATCATTTATGAACATCCTTATTCCATGTTCTGACCCCCCCCCCCTTTGGGACCACCAATCTGAAATTACACGAGCCCATTCCGACATTATCTCATCTCCACCCCCTCCCCTGAATGTGCACCATTTAAGAGAAAATACATTTATAAGAACCTAACAAAATTTCATCATGTTACTTAGTGAATCCTTTATTTTGCGAAGTAAGAATTACCTCTTTTGGAGTGATTGATTGACATTTATCTTCACATATTTGATTTATAGTCGCTCTAAAAACCTTGCTGTAATGATATAAGTGTTTAAGTTTTGATGTATCTAACAGTTATGAATTATAAATTGGTTAGAAGCAAAATAGCAACTGCCAAGACAATGCTTTATCGTCAGAAACGTTAGTCATCAAATGCCTGATGAGCTTCAGAGCCAACAATACTATTTTCTATATAACATTTCAAATTACTTTTTAGCCCCATGAACTACAGAGGCAAATTGTTTCATATTTCATATTTAATGATTATGCATTCCAGGGCATCTGGCATTGGACTTGGACCATGGACCGAAAAATATGACAGATGTTGAGAAAAACAAGATTCTCCAATGAATGGATGATTACCCATTTCCTAGTGATGAAAATCTTGTGCTTGGAAATTGATGTTTGGACTGCAGCTACGGGATCTTTAACCGAAAGCTTAATGAAATGATGCATGTGACCTATGTAACAAATATTTTTAAAAATAAAGTATAAAACTATTTGGTTTTTTTGCTCACTCCTAAAAAATAGATTTCAGTTTCCTATATATACAGCAATTACTATCTTTCTTTCGACTAGATACTAAATTGTAATAAACTTTAACACTACATGATACATTGACTGTAAGTTTATTCAAGATGCTATTTCTTGTAACTTTTCAGATGTTAAATGGTTATTATTGCAACTGACATTACAAGTTATGCCATAAATCTTAAGTTCGAGTGAAATGGTAACATCACATGAATAAGAAGTCTCATTTTGAACTTCTATTTCTGAAACGCTCAGAAATATGATCATGAATTCAGTAGTAATCCAAAAGGCACCCATTTTTCTTTAAGTATTGCATTAATTAATCATATTGGGCTCTTGAAATCAGAATGGTCAGTTTCAAATTCAGTATTAATCCTAAAGGCACACATTTTCGTTTATGTATTGCATTAATCCTAATGGGCTCTTGAAATCAGAATTGTCAGTTTCTAATACAAAATAACAATATATCTTGTGCCAGGTAAGAACCATCTTCATACTGTTTCTAATATAGAACCATATTCTAACGTAAAGGTGAGAGCCAGTCACATGAAAGTCAACTTTATAGTATATTGACCTCACCCCAAAATGGCTGTATTGACTTGAAACACTTTGATTAAAAAATGTGAAATCAAAGTTGACAACAGGCCCTTATCTACAAATCTACCTGATTCTCATTCTACCTGAGTCAATGGTTCTGGAAAAGAAGACGAAATAGTGAAAACTTTGCAGACTTCAACGACGAACAGTTGATTTTCAATTTCACAGAAATTATCAATCATTACTTTGTTAAAACACAACCTACATATATTTTCCTTAATAATCACAGATAGTTACTGCGTACATTATTTTTCCTTCATTTGTTGCTAATCCTTTTCTTTAGAGTATGTTGTTGGAGTGAAATATGCCAAACTTCGTAAATGGTGTTATTTTAACAAGAAGTGGTGGTTGTTTCAATAAATCAGCACCTCAGTGCTTTTTAGTTCACTATAGTGACAAAAAACAGGTTCAAGTCTCGATTTGTGATCGAAAACCGGACAATGACGCGCGTCAATGACTCAAACGTAATTTTGGAAACTTATTTACAGCAGTCACAAATGTAAATATGGATTGGTAGTATTAATTATGACTTTTAACTAATATACATGTAAAATGTACGCCGAATTTCGACCTCCTGACATTAATATGGCCATTTTTCATTTCATTGAAAACATAAAAACAGCACAATTTGGGAAATTTAGAGATAAAGTTGCGAGTTAGGTAGGCGATTGGAACTTAATTGAGGACAATATGGTATTTTTGCTCTTATTTAAGGAACATGAAAAATCCAAAAACATTGTCTGTGTCACTTTAAGACAGTTCCAGTGTACAATCGTATCTTTGATCCTAAACCTTACTTTCATAGAATTAACCGACAGTAACTGTGTAAAAATCATATATTTGATACTAAACCTTTCTCTCATGTATATTACAGAGAGCAACTGTGTAAAAATCATATATTTGATCCTAATCCTTAAAGAGCCACTCAGCGAGTTGTTGGAGTCATATATGTCAAACTTAATCAATGGTGTCATTCGATCGCAAAGTATCGACTGTTACCAAAAAGACGCATTTAAAAGCTTATTGGGTTTTTTACAGTGACAATAATGAAGGTAGAACGTCGCAATCATGATCGAAAACCGGACAGTGACGCGCCTCAAATAGTCAAACGTAATTTTGAAGACTGAAGGAGGATAGTTAGGAGTTGATAGTGTTTGTTAGGTTTTATAACTAGTATCCATGTATATTGGACGTGACATCTACACATCTGTGCATTTATAAGGCTGTTTTTAAAATTTCATGGAAAACCAGTATTTGTCACATATATGTCTTTTGGACATGAAAAGTTAAGATGTTTTGATTTTATATCACCACATATGACATTTAGGTTCGTATCAAAGGTAAATAATATGTTATGAAAATCACGGAGTGGCTCTTTAACTTCATAGGTACCACCTAGCCCTGCTCTCATGCATATTACGACAGTTACTGTGTAAAAATCACATATTTGATACTTAACCCTGCTCTCATGCATATTACCGACAGTTACTGTGTAAAAACCACATATTTGATACTAAAATTTTCTCTAGTGCATATTACCGACAGTTACTGTGTAACAATCACATATATATATAGCTGATACTTAACCTTTCTCTATTGCATATTGCGGACATTTACTGTGTAAAACTCACATATTTGATATTAAACCTTACTCCCATACATATTACCGATAGTTACTGTGTAAAAATCACATATTAAAAACTAAACCTTAATCTCATGCATATTACCGACAGTGACTGTGTAAAAATCACATATTCGACACTAAACTTTACATTCATGCATACTACCGACAGTTACTGTATAAAATCCTATATTTGATACTAATCCTTACTCTCGTGCATATTACCGATAACTTCTTTGAGTGGCATTTTAGAAGTTGGAGGCAACTAAGTACAAATGATTTATGGATGACAACTTCTTTATTCTACCGATATATTACCGATAGTTACTGTATAAAATCACATATTTGATACTTAACCTTACTCTCATGCATATTACCGATAACTTCTTTGAGTGGCATTTTAGAAGTTGGAGGCAACTAAGTACAAATGATTTATGGATGACAACTTCTTTATTCTACCGATATATTACCGACAGTTACTGTGTAAAATTCATATATTTGATACTAAACCTTTCTCTCATGCATATTACCTACAGTTACTGTGTAGAAATCATATATTTGATACTAAACCTTTCTCTCATGCATATTACCGACAGTTACTGTGTAAAAATCATATATTTGATACTAAACCTTTCTCTCATGCATATTACCGACAGTTACTGTGTAAAAATCACATATTTGATACTTAACCTTTCTCTCATGCATATTCCGACAGTTATTGTGTAAAAATCATATATTTGATACTTAACCTTACTCTAATGCATATTACCGACATTTACTGTGTAAAAATCATATATTCTAAACTAAACTTTACATTCATGCATTTTACCTACAGTTACTGTAAAAATCACATATTCGACACTAAACTTTACATTCATGCATATTACCGACAGTTACTGTGTAAAACTCACATATTTGATACTAATCCTTACTCTCGTGCATATTACCTACAGTTACTGTAAAAATTCGTATCTTTGTTCCTTAACCCCTCTTTCATGGAAATTTACCAATAGATACTGTTTAAAAATCATATCTTTAATCCCAAACCTCACTTCCATGAAAATTACCAATTGCTATATAGTTCCGAAAACCAAATTTCATGGCATTTACCAATAGCGACTGTCAAAAATCATAGTCTTTTCCTTAAACCCCGATTTGTCGGCAGCTGCTGTGTAAAAATCATATTTATGAAGGCTTTCATGGAAATAACCGGCAGTCATAGAATGTATCTCGCTTTGGTGCCGTAAAAACAATAACAAGCCTATCCTTTGTGGTGTCAATCCATTTCGTAAGTTCGTGTCGACTCTTTCTTTTTCTCATCCTTGCCAAACTCTATACGAGGTTCAATGACATGACTTTGCGTTTGTGATATCAAAAGGATGTTATCAAAATCGTTTTGCTTTTCAATGATATTGGTTCTATAAAAAGTATACACTTGCTTCCAAAATCTCAAAGATTGTGGCACAAAACCGATATCATAAGACTTAGAAATAAGAAAAATGCCAAACCAAGTTTTACTTTCAAGTTGAATCACAGGATCAAATTTCATTTGAGCTCATCATTCAGTGCAGTGTGCAGATTTTTAAATCTTGCGTTGATTTATCATGAATAGAAACACTTGTGTAATTGGACCATTAACTCACGCTCAAGTATTTGCTTATTACTTTGAATAAACAAGACAAACCTTTGCAATTCGTTAGAAAAGATGAGGATCATGTTTTGGTTGGGCATGATGTATCTTGTGTGATATCCATATCTTTCAGATACCTACCAAAGGTTTACACTTATTAGCAGTCGCCAGTGGATAGCGAATAACAAATTTTGTTATCCAATTTTGTATTTCTTTTAGTTATACATGTATCATATGTGTCTATCCATAGTTTTACGCCATTTCCTGACAGGAGCTTACACATATTACAGTCTGCTGTATTTTTGCAATATATACTACGAACTTGTGCGTAGAATGGATATAAGCATGTATGCATATTCTAGCCATATTCCATTGAAGTCTTATAACACTAAATTCGAAAACTCATTGTGCAAGGGTTGAAAAGATATCATGCTTACAAAAATTTATATCCCAATCATAGTGGTTGGTATCATAGTGAAGATTCTAGGTGCAGATATTCTCTATTTAGAAAATAGTATCCCAGGAGAATTAGATAGCCTCAATTTTCTTACTTTCACACAAGGTAAATATCATCATTGAGGCAGACATTTTGTAAAAGGTAGCGCTAACTTTAACTTACAAGAAAGTATGAGATAATGAGTTCCCTTTATTCTTGGAATCTATGAAGGAGGATACAAGTGTTGGAAGGCTAGGCACATTGATTGAATTACTCAAATCGTTATCGTTTAAGACATCTGAACACAAATCTTTAATTTGAGAATGAATCCATCAATAATTAAAAGTTAGGGCACAACTGAATGAACAGACACATCTGACACGTTACCACACAAACCCATCTAGACCGTTTCAGTCAAGATGATCTTCAAATAAAACATCCGAATCATTGTTATTCAGCTTTATTAAAAATTAGTTCTACAAACACTGATGAATCCGAAGCAGCATGGAGAGTTATTTCTTGCTCTTAGCTGGGTCATCAACCTGAAGAATAAAATATAGATTTTAGTATAAGTGAAAAATATCTGCAACTTATTCATGTTCAAATTCTTAACATATTTTGACAACTGTTGAAATGAGAAGAATGTCAAACTTGTATGTTGGATTCAATGACAATGTGTCCATTTCTAAATGAGATATATTTGATCAACCTTGTTTCCAGAAATTCCCATTTTAAAATGTAGCACTCATATCTCTGACAGGGATCTACTCCATGGCAGAGAACCTACTTCGTGGTGAGTTTGTTAGATGACGTCATTGAGCGATGACATTTTAATCGCAGTTCAATCGTAAGTCATACTTCTGTTAACGGCAAAAAAGAGTAAATTAAGAAAGTCACAGTGAAGTGAGTATTGATACACCCCCTAAAGACATCATCTTTGATGTCATCAAAAAATAGGACGTCTGTCGACAGTTTACAGACATAAACAACCCCTCCCAATCATTTATTTGAGATTACTTAGAGTCTGTTGAACGCAGGTCCCCTCACTATAATCATGAAAAGTTCTAAAACTGAAATTGTGTGGTTATCAAGCTTCTCACAATATGACCAATGTGTATTGGAAAGAAACCCCTTAATATTGTATTGTTTCAAAATGGTCAGCTGAGTTTAAGGGGGATTGCAGCTCCTTGGACGATAACCAAAGGTCAGGAAGCCCATTGAAGCTATTAAAGGGACCATTCGAGCGGGGTATTTTTTGTGGAAACGAAATTCAGGACTTTCCTGTTAACAAATATATATGAGATTTACATGATTCTTTTCACACTTAATTTCAAATATGTACATGAGGTTAACATTTCAGTTGTTCAAGATTTAACAATTTGACAAAGAATAAAGTGTATCGATCAAAAAAGAAAAACTTCGTGAAATGAAGCCAATCATCGGAGCTACGAATGTGGAATGCATTACTACGACAAAACATTGTCGTAACTGACAACTTTTATAATGAATTATTTGTAAATATGCCCCTCGTCTATCAATCTATTAATTATTTCTTAGTTTTGTCAATGAATTCGCATAATACAGCACATTTGATTTCTCGCAATGCTAACATTTCAAGATGTCGGATGAAAGCCGCTCGAATGGTCCCTTTAAAGATAATATGGTTGCACATGGCCAGGGCTTAACAATTGTCAATTTTAGAATTAAGGTGGATGAGATATCTTCAGCATTTCTCATGGAAGTGTTTGCACCATAATTCATGAGGAAATCCCACTGCAATCCCCAGCTTCGACAAAAACATTTATAAATTCTCTTGGTCCAAAAGTCAAGATATTTTACAAATCAGCTTCACTATGAGAAACAACTATTTTAAACTTATAACTTGTTTACAGGTGAGTAAGTTAGATTAACACCTGTATTCATTAAACTTACAACCTGATCACAAGCAAAACACAGTCATCAACTTAGTTACAGAACAATAGAGTTGAATGGTAAACTCTGTGATCACTGATCGGTGTGCCTACTTGCAGTTATGACGAGCTCATCAATTCTCTTTACGATTACAATGAAAGATGGACGTTCAAAAATAAGAAATAAGTGATATTTAATACTCATGTTTGGAACTTAGAAAGGTAATTAATTTCCTAAAATTGGGTGTACATTTTTTAACGATTGATACATTATTTGGTAAATTATCAACACGAAAGTAAATTGCATCGTTCAGTGAGAAATATAGAAACAAGTGCTTGCCTGCTGGAACGAAATCCCAGTCATGCACCCTAATATTTTTTTAGAATTGGTTATTGACAATATAATCTGATTAAGAAAATTTAGTACAAAGTCTTGACCTGTGATTTTTTTCATTTCATTCATCAACAAGTGGATATAAAGTCTACTGAAAACTATCAGAATATTGAAAAAGAAATAATGACAATATTAAGTAAGGAAAATATATCATTTGTATAAATATTTTGATTTTTGATTAAAAAAACATTACGATAAAGTAGAGAACAACTTTACATGATCAGAGGTATGCCTATGTGACATAATTTTACAGTTTCGTCCTCTCTGAAAAAACCTGCAAACAATCCAGCAGGGAGGTTATATACACTTGCAACAGATAAATGAATTGAAGCCTTGGGCTCTGTAGCGCATCATTCTTTGAATTGTTGATGTTCAAGACTAAGGTAAACACCCACCTATGGTGTCCACCTTTACCAAATTAACAACAAAACACCTGGCTTTTCAGGTTTTGTTATGCTTGTCCTGTGTTAGTTTGGCTACTTAGTGAGGTGCAGTCTTTCCAATGTCTGTCAACACCACAAAATTAAGGTTTTTGGGTGCAGAAATTGTGGAGATGTTAAAAAATGATGCAATTTCATAAGCCAATCAAGCCTTTCAGGTCTAAAACGTTGATAAGTGAAAAGTTAACTGATATAAGGATGGACACCATGCCATAAAAATAGACCCATTGGCTTTGTAGCTCATCAGGCCATCTAAAATGATTTTTACAAATGGTTACAGGCTCACCATTGAGGGGCTAAAGAATAACAAAATCTACAAACCATAATCCCAAAGAGGTTAGGAGTCTCTACACAAGGTTTTAGCTATATTAGCATTTTGCTTCTGGATAAAAAGATAAAAATAGGTTTCTAGGGCTCAGAAAGGGTCACAGGGTCACAAATCTATAAATTAGAATCCCTATCAGCTAAGGAGTCTGTGCACAAAGTGTCAGCTTGCTAGGTCCAATGCTTCTGGAGAAGAAAATGAAAATAAGTTTTTTGGGCATAGTCCACAGGGGTCACAGGGTCATCAAATCTATGTATTAGAAAGCTCATTAGTCAAGGAGTACAAAAATTTCAGATTTCTGAGCCAATGATTCTGGAGTAGAAGACTAAATAGTGAAAAGTTTATAGACGGACAGATGGACAGACAGAAGCTGGACGCTATGCCATCATGCGTGTGTCACAGTGTAACCAAATAAAAAAAATCATTATCTTCATCAGTTATAGCAACATAACTTCGTTGAATTTTTTATTCTGATATGTCGATTTGAAAAATTATTCGATGTTGAATGACAATGAATACCTGCAAATTAGCTAAGGTGAATCACAGCTAAGTGATACAACATGTAAACTAGATCTGGCCTGTCTCAAGATTTAATTATCCAGTTTCTTAAAAATTCGTGCTGTACTCCAATTTGACAGTTGTCTTTGTCATTTTTTAGATTGTGTCTACGGATAGAAATTACAAATAAATGTTAATATCATTTATTTTTCATCAAGAATGTTAATATTTTCAACTGGCTTATTAAGTCCAAGTTTTCTGCTTTGTTTCATGCGGCTGCCTTCTTTTGAATGCCATTCCTATGGTATGAAGTCACAAAGGCCAACCGTTTTGATGTCACAATGTTTGAGTCACTGTCACTATGGTCTTGGTCTAGTTTAATACTTTTGTGAGGCTTTTAAAATATTTCTTAATATGCTTTATTATTGTTGATTTCGGTCTCAAATTAAACAAGTATGTTGTAAGATCCCGCTGTTACAAATGTAACTGTCTGGTTTTATCAGTACAATGTTTGTAATGTAAATAATGCCAGGGATTCACATTAGGTGAGACCTCAACACACCTCTTACAGAAATAAAACAGTCACAAAGTCCTTTACACACAAAAATAAGTAGGCAAAACCAGAGTTCGCTCTATAACTTTAATATTAAACAGTCATATTACAATATCTAAAACTAGTTGAGTTTGTAAAATTTCAGTGATTCATTGTTATTCTACACCAGCAAATTTAGTCTAAAACGGCTATTTATCTTCTAAATGACTCTTTACACACAGTTTTAGGTTTCCAGGCTTTTTGGCTCTGGTGAATAAGTAAAAATAGTTTAACATTTACCGACAAACAAATGGAAGTCATCCGCCATGCAATACCATACTATACTTAGTCCATCAAGCCTTTCAGGCCAGATGAGCTAAATGCTTCTTTGTGAAATTACTTTTATTAAATTTCTAGTCATATACCATGTTGACGTTAAACTAAGAAACTTGATTTTACAGTTACATTATACCTACTGTGCATAGAGTTTCTTCCCTGTTGTCACTGGTTCACTTCTCTGTTCCAGTAGCTTTCTCCTCCAGCTAAAACAACGAAGTGAACATTTTTTTTGTGAAGTCAAGTTAATTAATTCTAATAAATATCATATTGCATTTGTTAATGATTAACAAAACCAAAAACTGTGCCTGTAAGAGTCTGATTAGCTATTGAAAATTTTTATGTTGCTAAAAAGACATAGATTAACTGGTTCACATGATCAAACATTTTTTGGAAAAAGTCAATACAGATACATTATCAAAATTTGTTGAATAGGATGAGCAGCTAGAATCATATACTAGTATATAAGATGATTTTTTTCTTCAAGGCAAAAGAAAATCATCTATTGAAAACGCTCATTGAATATATTTTTTACCAAAGCAGTTTGAGATAATCACTGAATAGAAAACAAATTGGCATATGCAGTTAAAATTAGGTTCTTTGCAATAAACTTCCTCACCATGCATGCCTCAATCATCTAAAATAAAATTTGTAAAAAAAAATGAAAATTGAAAAAAAGACTTTTTAAACTAAGACTAAATTGACTTATGTAGGTAGTTCGGAGTTCTAAAGCGCATATCCTACTGTCAGAGAAAACTTGATCTCGATGACGTCATCTAATGATATGCAATACTCTCCCACACGTGCATATGTGCATTCTTGTGCGCTGGTCGAATATTTGTCGTATGCATTTAGGGTGAATAATGTAAATCATCTAAATGAATATCAAAAGTGTTGAAATCCACCCATCCCACATCTGTTGGTTCTGAACACAGCGATCACACAATTTTACGTGACACATTGGATTGAGGGTCAGGGTAACTTTAGGGGTATATATTTTAGAAAAAATTGTATCACACGATCATGATGTGAGCAACACAAACTAGCGACAGCATTAATAATGTTTTGTTTTTTCTTTGAAGAAACATTATGGGATAGGGACCAACATTTTTTTAACAATGCACAGCGAGTCAGTTGATCAATCTTAGATCTTCCGGGAGTCGTCGTAAAATATCTCATTTCATTTATTTAAGTTTATGTATGATGGCCAAATTGGTATCGAATGTTAAATAGTCTTTAGTACTGTGCGCTAAAAAGTTGTTCTGTGGGTTCCTGCGATGTCTTTCCAATCTTAAGAGTAGCACAAGAAAGAAAGAACTTGCCATATATATCTCTGTGTGTGTGTGTATGTGTAATGGCATAAACACATAAAGATAGACCTTTTCTTTGTCCAGATTTTTGCAGAAATAAATCGAAAATGGAGAGTTGTGTTGTTTTAGCTACGTAATCGATATGCTGATACCACTATTGTAATTGGGCATGGTTGACTAAGATACTTTTTTCATATGGAAGAAAGATATAAGAAATTGATACTTGTGCTTGAGTTATTTGCATACGAACTCTATTTGAAACAAAAGAACAGCTTTTAATCGTATGCATGATAAATTTCGTAAATATTTTGTTAAAGGTGGTTATTTTACGAATGCTTCGCGTTACAACTGTTTAATGTTAAAACAGTTTAACACTTTAAAATGACTGGTCCCTCTCATATTCAGGGGAGGTAAATCCCTTCGTGTCCGACACACATATTTGAATATGCAGATAAGGGTCAACTAATATAGAGGTGGGGCTAAGCTCTTGTCTGAAGATCAAAACAACAGCTAACGGTTAAGGCGTTTTCGGCCAATAAAGTCTGTTTCCCCTACGAATTTCGAGGAAAACAGTTAGCTGTCTTCTGATGAGTAGTTTTTTGATAAGGAAAGAGTGAAAGAATTAGGTTTCTATGGTTTTCTGTTTTTGATCCGAAATGCCTAACTTATGTCTTCACAAGTAATAATATTGGGATTTTAATAATCAAATCTATATAACTAAGCTATCCTTAATTAATTTTGTTTACATTGTTTTCATTTTTCCAGAACTCAGGAAAGGCCCTTGTTGAACTTGTTACTCTTGTACCAGAGTAACTAATATGCAAAGCCATAAATCAATTCAGTGAAGGAATTACCAAGTCTACATATGATATATGAATGACATTTCATGCTAGTTTAGTAGACAGTGAGAGAAAGAGAAAGTTTTAATGATTTTCAACCTAACAAAAAAAACAAATTATTACCCCATTATTAATCCACGTTTTGGCAGCACTGAAAAGATAAAAGATCTTAAATTATTTTTCTACCTTCAAAACTTTTTATATTGTAAAATTTATTTACAGGATATAGCCCAGCATCCAATAAGAAGCAATTCGTTTTTATTAATAAGAGGAAATTATATTATTCTTTACAAATGTATGACATTTTGTCAATTTCCTCTGAAATAAGAGGAAAATAATACAGTCAGATACAGTTATGAGAGTATTCAAAATCAAATGTCAGATGTGGACAATAAATTGTATAGTTAAGCCATAGTCTCATTTTTGTAAGGCAACTAAACTGAACTAATTATTCTTCACGAACAAAATCTAATCACTTACACAAATATTTCCTGTCGCATTTGTATAGATTTTCATTTTTATGCCCGTTTTACAGTTTTGGATGAAGCATCTTATTGGCGTATGCTGTTTCAGACCGATGAGGTACCCAATCAAGTGCAATCCCATCGTGAGTACGAAACACCGGAAATCTATTCATCGCACATGATCGCAGCGCCGATACTTATGACCGACACATTCTTCACTGAGTTTACCACCTTTTTGTTATTTCTGTATTTGAAAAAGCGTAAGCTGGGAAATTTTATGTGTTCTTCATCACAGCCTTAGTGAAATGACGTGGTAAGGACTAACGCTCGCAAAAAACATAATATTCGGGTAGGGTAGGGTAGTTTGAAATTCATTATTGAGGGCTAGAATGCCTGCAGAGTTCTGAAAATTGTTGCAAACGTAAGGGGAAAGATTTCTGTGAGTGGTGAACAATTTGCCTTGCAAAAATGAGACAATGACTTTAAATTGAACATAATAAAATCTGTATTCAATAATTATTTGTTTGTGCAATATTCTTTAAGTAGTTTATATTTACGAACAGGGAGACTGTTACACAAGATATGATGCAACACTCGTCTCGCAGTGACAATCAGATATACAGCAAAGTTCAGCAGCGCGTAACTTTGATCAAGGCAAGCTCGAGTAGTCCGAACTGCTTGATCTATACTAGCTACAGTTGCTTCGCCAAAATAGGCTCTTTGATACCCTGACGTCGCCTTTTTGGCTGCAGACACATCCTTAGAAAAACTAACCTGTGCGAACCAAATCTGGGTTCGCTGGCGCTAATGTTGGTGTAACCAGAAAATGAAATGATCAAACGCTCTAATATTTGGACCAATTACAGATGAGAATTATGTTTCCAACATCAAATGATTACTTTAATGTTAACGCCGATAATTAATATAATTTTAAGCCTGAAAATTTGTCTTCTAAGTTTTTCCGTCCATAAAAGCCGCCATCTTGTTTACGTATGCAAATGAGCGAGAATCACGTCACGGAACGAAGACGCGTTCTCAAGACGATAGCTTTGCAAACTGGGCTACTGTCTCTACCTGCTTCTTTTTTCAGGTTTCAGGGTTTCAGCAGAAGCATACCATTGAATTTGAACATATCATATAAGTTTTCGTTTATCTAATTTTAAAAAAAAATTATATAAAACTTGTTTTCTTACTTTGATAGTCTTAATTACTGCCGTCCCGATGTCGATCGCCTTTCTTATTCGCATTGAGAGTGTCGAACTTCGATATGAATTATTAGGCTTCATTTATAAGATCAAATGTATATGAGCCACAAGAAAGTCACGTTATACCTAAGAAAAGACAAAAAAATCATAGATATTTGATTCCTAAAAAGTCTCCTTATTGCTTATTTCTACCAGCGGATTCATTATCATTTTCAAGTTCTGCAAAATATTCGCAATTTCTTTCTTGGAAAATACACAGTGAAAAGGTTATTTATTGAGATACATAAATACATTGAAGGAAAGATAGGAATTATATCATCTTCCTTTTTTTCAAACTCTAAATCCATGTATTAAATTAACCCGTTTATCGATGTATTTTCATATTTATTATTAAAAAAACTATTTTTAACGATCAGTGACGGAAACTACGTATCAAAATAGGAATTTGTTTATCATAGAACATGTATGAAATACACATAATGAGTATATTTATTTTCTCTCTTTGATACTGATTTAAATTTTGTTTTTAATGTTTAAAGATAATCAAATTGCGCAATCAGTTGTTGGGGCATCTTTTTTATTCTTAGAACTCGCATTTTTGTAGATACCAGCAATCGACTATCGTAATGTTTCTAAAGACTGAGTAGGCTACATTTAAAATCATTCTTTTTTTAAATAAAAGAAATAATATCAAACCAGTTATCGTAAATTAATTTAAAATGCAGGTTGACAGGTTTAAGCTAAATGTAACGAGTGGGTTTTCGATGTGACATACTTTATTTTATTTTATTTGACTTTATTTATTTTCAGGGGATTTGTTTGTGTTCATGGGATTTAATGATCGATTCAACTCCACTTATCGTATATGAATAACTGTGACGGTTAATGAACTCAAGGTTTCCAAAACATCATATACCTAGGCTTAAACGATATATTATTGGTCAACAAGTAATTTTAAAAAATCTAATTTTCAAAGGAGAATGAATTTATCTGATTTTGACAACGAAAACACTTACCCGTTTTGGTTCAGCTTTACAATAAAGTGCTGTTACACTGTTTGAGAACTAGATGCAAATTACATAAATTCAATCATCGGCTTTACATAATATATTTAGACAAAGTGTAACCTGAAAGTCGCCGACTACCTATTATGTCTTCAACAAAATATCGATTGCGTCCCCGCTTTTGCTGCATATATTTTACGCACTCGTTTCTTATGTCCGTGACCAGTCTTGAATTTACACATCACGTGACCGTAAAGGGGAATTCTAAGTAGTTTGCATATCTAAAAATAGACTCAAGATGGCGTCACCGTACCGCTGAGTTGCAGTGAATGTAAAAATAAACAAACGGTAAAACTAATATTATGATGATTATATGAAAAGAAATATATGCGGCCATAATACATAACAATTGAAGAGTATTTTATCGTTAATGAATAGTTACAGGACTGTTATGTTCGTTGTGTAAGACTCTTGAAAGAGAAGGTACCGATTGAATATGGAAATAGGTTAGGTTTTTCATGTGTAGACTCTGTAGCTATAAACTCGATGATACTGGGGGAAGAGGTTATATAGCTACAGTTCTGCAGCTAGATCTATACCTGCTAGTCTTGTTTCTGTCTGGGTAACACTTCATCGTTTTTGGTAACATCAGCTCCTGGTTTATAAAAAATGTAAAAATTAATGTAAAATAAGTGAACCACTCGGTAGTTGGCGATAGGATAGCATTATAGAATCGACCGACTGAAGGGATACCGGGAAAAGAAGCCGCCAAAGGGACGTAACTCTACGTCTTATGGGTAGACAACTTCAATAAAAGTGCATACCGCAACAAAACAAAGCGAAGGCCATAATTATGATATATTACTTGCTTGTCTGTTAAACAATGAATGTTAGATAATGAATAACTACGCATTATAATAATTAAGGCCGCCCTCATTTGAAAATTGTTTATAATAACAATACTGGCACGAATTCTCTCTTTCTCTCTGATGAAACACGTGTCGATTAGAAATGTGTCATATCGACCGGCAGTGACAAAATAGAGACAAGCATTAGCACAATTTAAAAATGGATATTGTAGACGGTTGTTCAAACAATGAAAATTTATCTCAGACATATCAAACAATTTTTAAAAAGTTATAAATGCTACGTACTTGACCTGACTGGCTGTTCCTGCGTCGACTTCAACTCAAATAATGTCTCTCGATCGCGCATGCACTGTGTATTCTTGTGATCAAATAAATCTTTGGATCACAAGTAATACGTGAAGTTGAATAGATGATCTAACAGCAGCCATTTGGATCTTCATAAATCATTTTAAAAAACGTTTGTTTTAAACTAGAACTAGATTTACGGCTGTCACTAGGAAACGTAGTTCGTACACAAAAATATTTTCGTACCTAGATCGAACTCGTAGCTATATTCAACAAAATATTTTTCACATAAGGGAAAAAGTTACACTTTATTGTCATACATAATTGTAGTGTTATATATAAGTATTTAAGGTGTTGTTTTTCTCAGTTTTTCAGTAATAGGCCTATTTGAGTTTGTATTTGCTATATATATAGATAAACGGACTTTGAACAGTAATATATCGGCATATCGGGTATCTCATATCGCCTGTAAGTATATTCATATACATGTATGTATATAAAAGTACGCCTGATCGAATCGATACAGAGCCTGGAGGGTGACAATGTATCTGGTAAATTAGATGTTTACATGTTCCTTGACCAATAGGGAACTAAAAAGTGTATAACTTAAGACGCAGCAGTAGCCAATTTTTAAGATTTGAAGCTAGAAAAATAACAATCAATCAATCTTTATAATGCATGAAGGCAAAATACCCATATACATTCTTCTGTTTTTAAATCTTGTTGTCGGAAAACTGTGTCAAAATTGTTTTCCCTCTTCCTTTTCTTTCTTAGGCCTACAGGTTCTATATAATTCAGGCAGTGGAAAACTACAGACTAAAATCGGTCATTTAATCACATTTTTGTTTTGAAATTCACTTCATGTTATTAATTTAGTTGTGGTCGTATTTATACGAGTTTGTTTTGGATACGAATTTACCGCA
The DNA here is from genome assembly GCA_921293015.1 of Phorcus lineatus. Taxonomy (NCBI): domain Eukaryota; kingdom Metazoa; phylum Mollusca; class Gastropoda; order Trochida; family Trochidae; genus Phorcus; species Phorcus lineatus. Next base: position 37,530,985 of record OV121086.1, on the reverse strand, counting down.
CCCCAAATGCAGTTCGGTGTATTCAAACTCAAATGAGCTAAAATGAAACGAAACCTTATAGTGTTTTCAAGACTCGATTGAATTTGAATGTCTAACACATTAAAACTTTGAACTGATTGCCATTAAACTATACTTTTACTAAATTTAGTTTTACTTGAGTTGATTTTATATCAATCCTTTACTGCAAACAGCTGAATTGTGTGATTCTTAATTTTTGGGTTTAGACGATCCGAGTCCACAATATGTTTCTTCAATACTTTTACAATACCCGAATAACTACGTTAAGAACGGTAAACGTCTAACGTCAGTTAAGGCCTAAGTATGACATAACTTCATATCCCAGTATGTAAGGCTACGATCTGGTGACGGTTGAAGCGCCTAACTTGAACGTATCCCATGTCTCTTCAAGGCTGTAACGTTGAGCGGATGGGCTGTTTATTTAGATATGGTTTTGGATATGCATGGATTAGCCAGGATGTTGGCAATACTGATTATTTCATATCTTTATTCACACAAAGGCTTTCTGATAATCTTAAACAGTGTTGGTATGCTTCTGTACAAAATTCGAGTAAATGTTTGTATTACTGTCAATTTAAGACACTCTTAAATGTTGAAAGATACTTGAACTGTGACATTCCTTTACACCTCAGATCTGCATTGTCAAAATTTAGATGTAGCAACTTTCATGTAGCAGTTGAAGTGGGTAGATATAATAATGTTAACCATAATGAGAGATTATGTTTATTTTGTAAATTGAATGGTATTGACGTTGTTGAAGATGAGTTTCATGTTCTTTTGAAATGCCAACGTTTCTCTGAATTAAGATTAAGATATTTAAAGAAACACTTGAAGGATTTTAATCCCATTGTAAATTTCAACAACATTTTAAAATCTGATAATGACCTTATTATAAAGACGTTTGTAATTTTCTATACCATGTACTTAAACATATAAGAAATGCTTCAGCTCAGCATGTGCACCAGGTTTTTTAATTAAGGAAATGAATGTATCATGGGCCTATGGCCTTTTACTGAATAAACTTGTCTGTCTGACTGTCTGTCATTAAATCAAAGATAATATCATGCTGAACTACGTTACGTTAATCTGTAAAAGACGGTAGTTGAAGTTGCTGAAATGTTTAATTTAATTGTAACTCTTAAGTGATATATTCAGGCTTTCTCCCTCCAACGCTGGTCACCTTTGTATCAACCTGTAAGTATTAACAATATTTAAAACCATAATGTCCCCTTTAACATTACGCCTATGCGAAAAAAATTATATGTCTTTAAATGAAAGAGCGGACTTCGTACGATATATTTAGCGCGATTTTACGGACAGATTCTATACAGAAAGAGCGATTTCAACGGATTTAAAAATCCCGCTGGTGGCCAGCGGAAATTCGCTGTTGACATAATCTAGGTCAAAGCCCAGTGCGCATGTCCGGACATAATGGAATCACCAACGTAACTGGTTCGCGCGTTTCATTGCGCACAGTGACAGAATAAACAACATGGCTGCACTTGCTGAGTTTGTCTGCGGGCGAATTTTGAGCGATGTAATTTCCCGAGGAGGACGGCTGGGCTTTAGTCACGAGATGCCGAGGAAACAACTGCTAAATGCCTGGTAAGAATTGGTAAATTCCAAAGATAATCTTGCTGTGAACGTCGCAAAATTTTGATTTTCATAGCGATTGACACTAGAATATGACCGAGTCAGTTTGAGTAACTTACCATGTCGTCATATGGTCATCATTCATTCAAAGTAGTTGATTTATTCAAATAATAATGACAGGCTACACACTGATAGTTCACAAGTACTTCTCTCCTCAAGTGTCGGCATGGGCATATGCGTGTAAAAACTCGATAGTTTTCTGTATCCATAATCGGTTATAACCCCATAATCCAATACAATAATAATAATAATAAATACTTTATTGCCTTTTCTTGGTTGTGTAACATCACCACAGTGCTTAAATTCAAATATACAGGCACATGCAATATTCATGTACATGAAATTAATTATTTCAACATTTATATAAAGGATATATTGTGTTAGGAACTAAAGATATTGGACAGATTATGATTAGATTCTATTATGAAAAGTATCATATGATGTTGTTTAAATCTCATGTCTATTTCACTCTTAATTGTTAAAAAAGCTCCACTTCATTTCAATTATTAATCATAACTTACATAACAAAATCATTATTTAATCATTGATTTTTACAGGTCTAAATCCTTTCACGTGGACAGATGGGCTACTTGCTTCAGGGATGAGAACACACTGGATGAATGATTATTTTTATCTGCTTCAGATGTGCGTATACATTACATAATGAGGTCCGAATATTAACATTAGTTTTCTCAATTAAAACTAATAAAATTATTTATCTAGTATTCATTAAATTTGTATCAAATTAGTAGAAAAGTAAAAATATTTTTATGCAACATATTTTTCAAGAGAAATGTTTAGTAAATAAGTATAAATTACTATTTGTTGTAATTATTCATCGAAATGTATGATGCTTTTGTGTATATAATTCTCAGTGATATGTGTTGATTTTACTTTATCTCGATTATATAAAAATTAATGAGGTGAGCCTTTATAAAAATAATATAATATGAATAATCATAAATGTAAAACATTCTTGTCTTTATCTTATTGTGATTTGATTTTGTATGCTCTTGAGTCAGCCGAATTTCAAATCTCTGCAAATAGATGTGTGAGGGAATTAGAGAAAGTGCCACAGATGTCCATATACACTACCAGGATTCAGAGTCTGTGGCCTTCTTTTTGGATGGCCTGAAGCAAAGCTTGGGTGAGTTTTGCAATTGGCGAGTACAAATGTGTAGTAAATTATTGGACTGTGCAATAAATATTGCAAGAATAAAGACTGAAATTGAAATAATCTCAAATAGCCTTTGTAAACTATTTAATTTAAAGGCATATTATGTTTATGAACATTGAGTATGCTCAAATGTTTTGACTGTATTGGCAATTAATGAAATTGCAAAACATTTACTGTACTTTCAGGCATAGTTACTTTTGAGATGACATCTCATTTATATTAGGATCATGTCTTGACAATAGCATTTGAAAATTTGTCAAAGTTGATACTGCATTCAATCATGTTTATTGACAGTCTTGAAGGAAATTTACCCCCAATTGAAAAGTCCAAAAATAAGTGTTGTAGTTTTAGAAAGTAAGAATTGAAGTGTCTTCTGTCATATTTGTACTACTTTCTAATCATTTGTCAAGCAAAGTAATTTTGTTTTGATCATTTAAAATTTTTTAAATTTATTTTCCAGATGTTCATCATGTGTAGCAGTTTTAATTTACATTTATCCCTCCTGAAAAGTGGCAATCATAGTATCATCAAGGTAAATAATTAATTAAATTTAATTTAATTCAGTTAACCGTGTTTTATTAACCTACATTCTCTTGCGTGGTTTATATTTGTATCATTATAAACTGAAATTGAAGGTGATTTTGGTAATCTAAACATATAAGTTACACATATATTCTTGACAAATATCATTGGCTATTCATTGCATGTTTGTTTTTATCTTGTCAGTACCGAACATGACTCATGAAGGCTCAAGACTATAAAACTCAAGAAAATCAAAATAAAATTGAATTTAGCGGGTGTTTTTTATTTATCATTTTTTATATATTTAAAACCGATGTTCAAATAACTATGTTTTTCACAACTAGGCCTTTTTAAAGGTAAAAATTTTTTTTTTAGCAATAGTGTGATTTCTTATAATTTCTTGTTTGTGTACCATATCACCCATGACAGTTCTGTATTTCTCCACAAAATTGTAATGATTGATACTGACTAAATATATTTGAACATTGACCTTTGATAAAGTCGCCTTTTAATGAAATCTCAAGTCTCTATTCTGAATATATTGAATAATTATAGGCTTGTAATCAAAGATACAAATCAAGGGTGCCAGTTTTCTTAAAAGGTAGAATCAGTCTTCGAAAAAAAGTGTGTTTTTTCAGTGTTGAATTTATATCAAAACTTGTTTTTTAATAGTTTAAGATGAGGTATTGACTTCAATTTGTAAGTTGAGACAAAGGTAGATTTTATATTAAAATTACATTGAATTTGTTCATATTCTGCCCTTATTCTGAAATCAGCATTCTAATGGTAGTCAGTGTCTAACTTTTCTTGTTTTTGTTTCAGAAAGTTTGAAGAAAGCTCTTAGTAGCAGATCACCACTGTTCTGCAACAAGTTTTCATCAAGAAATGGATTGAAGAAGGAGATAGATTGTTATTTTCTTTCATCCTATAGCAGACCCATCATGTGCTTTTGGGACTATCATGGAGACCAAAATGAACTTCTTTATGTGTAATTTGATCAAGTGACATTTAAATAGTAATGTGATGAGTAACTTTACCTAGAGTTTATTTGAAAATCAATGGGAGACCAAGGTTCGAAGCTTATCAACTCTGTTATGGTCATGTCATTGTCATCTTAACCTGCTTATGTCATTAAAGTGTATACTATTTTTTAAATCAGTAAAATAATGTTTTCAGCAGTAAATAAATAAATTCACTGTCAGGCCTATGAAACCAGATGGGTTAATGGCATAGCCCATTATCCATTATCAGTGAACTTATTTTTTTCTTCTCAACTGGGGGGCTGGATAGCGCAGCAGTTAGCGTGTTGGGCTTCAGAACAAGCGGTCTGTTGTGTCAATACTGCCACAGACTCAGAAACTTTGTCTGAAGTACAGGTCTGGGTGCACTGGTTCTCAGCGCAGTTTCACTCATGGTTCACTTGTTCCAGCGGTTGCTCGCAAGTTTCACTGCAATACATAGCCACAATGATACTAGAAGTTGTTTTATATATAAGTGATATTTTCTTGCAACCGGCTTAAAAAAAACCCATATCACCTCACGTCGCCTACTACTGCACCCCCAAAGCTAGAGATGTGACATTTTTGGTGAATAAGTTTCATGTCAATTGACAATATTTTCAAAGCTGAATATATGTATCGATGAAGTGGGAAAATTGACTGATTTGAATTTTGAAATAAAATAGATGTAATCAATTAACCATCCATGTTATTTTTTATGTGATATTATATATATATATATATGTTTATTGTTAACCCATATTTGTAATGCCATATAGGCAGAAATCTGTTAAGTCATAAACAATTCCCAGAACAAAAGAGCATTTTTGGATCAAGAGAAACATGAAAACAATGTTGTAAAGAATTTTCAACCTGCTTCAGTCACTGTAATAAGCACTGGTAATTTTTTGTTGCAGATGTATTCAATTCCATGCAACAATGATGTCATAGTCTTTATCCCTGTGATTATTTAGTTTGGTTTTTGTAGATAATATTTAAAATTTTATTTACAATTGATTTGAATTGGGTCTTCATATAGTATTCACATGGAAAAGAATAGGTTACACATGTATCAACTAAAATAACTCTCCTCTAATAATGTTCAAAATTTATTTAAATATTTGAAGACAGAACGTGAACAAGTAGAGAGAGGTTAAAAAAATAACATAAATATAAAATAAATAATTAAATCTATAAATTTCATTTACATAAGTTAGATGCACTTGAAGGAATAGCCACACCTTTTTTTTATTTTGATTATATCTCACTATCATGAGTCATGAACAGTAATTTGTCGGTATTATTTAACATAAACATTTTATTATTTATTTTATTTTATTTGGATAACAACTATTGTATGTTTTCGTATAGGTCTAGTTGAAAAAAGAATATCGATTCGCTCTAGTCTGCGATGGGTATGAATTTTCAAAGGTCTCAATTTCGCACGGCACTAGAATACAAGGGAAGCAACTCTTTTATTTCATTACTAACTACGAATTCAAGGACAATTTAAGTGTAGATACGAAAAAAATAAGTTTATTTACTGGTTTGTTGTATCTTTCTTTTATCTCAAATATGATTTTCGACAACATAAAATGTGAGTTTTGTGCAAAAGTCCTTTAATAGTCACAGGCAAGAAACTGACATCTCACCGGTCACTCGGACCAGGGACCTTATATACAAAGGTCCCTGCTCGGACGAAAGTTTTTCTCCCAAACAAAACAAAATCTTCCTGTTGCAGGTGTGTGGAAATCCCTAATATTAGCAATACATTTCACACGTAAGGACTTACGAGTGGAAAGGAGCACCCTAGATTTACGACTGATATCGCTACTTAGTTTACATCTGCACTTTTTTGTGAAACGCATCCAAATTGTAGATCTACGTTACGTGTGAAAAACACTCGTAAACTAGGTTAAGATTTTTTGTGAAACGGTGTCCAGATTTGTTAGTATGCATTAATTCTCTATCCCATCTCTATAACAACATCTCTTTACATGCATATGCTTAACTTACCTTTGTTTCGGCCTGTTGTTTTATTTGATTGAGAAAAAAACGCGAGGTCGTGTGATCTGTCAGAAGTTACAGACTTGGTTCCGTATTCACTTTTTCTAAGGTCAAGGTCGGTTTGTGCTTTCCTTATATGGACACGGTGTCAAATATCTAAAAATAGCGCGGGGAAGTCCTTTCCGTTAACGGAAGAAATTTCCGATAATTCCTTAATTTCATTGTAGGCGAGAAAAATGTTTCTTGGTTTTAATTATGATTTGCATTTACTTTAAATTGAAATCAGGTCAAAATTGGGACAGTATGGTTTTAACTCTGTATTCAACTTTTCAGCTCACGAATCTGCATTTCTTTCAGTTTTGAAACATGACCAAGGAACCATGTGAATTCGATCTATCTTAACAAGCCCCCCCCCCCCCCCCCCAATGGAAACTTAAGAGACATATGGCATTAACGCTAGTTTAACTAGACTGGAGCATTTGCTAACAGAATGTAAAGAAATGAAAATTAAACATTTGTTGTACCTTTACTCTCAGCAAATCTCATGTTTAAAAATGTGCATCCTAATTCAACCCTCGTGTTTCTCTATGACATGACAGAGTCATACATATACATATATACATTTCACCTTGCATATTACATATGAGTTCACTTTAGAAAAGATGCGTACGTAAAAGCGTAATTTCCTCTAACATAACAGCAATTTAAGAAAAAAAATTAGTCATGTGTCAAAACCTTTCCTGCTTATGCATTTATGCTTTGTCATCTTAATTCATGTTTTGTTTATGCTCTCAGCACATGATTTAAATCACTTCACCCTTGAAAGATAAAAATTCTTTGGTTATCAAGAACCATCAACTACATAAAGTTGTTAGTTGTATTCTCGATTCTGATTGGATGATGAGAACCATTTCTCTATGTTGAATGGCAATGAACAACTGAAAATATGGCTTCGGTTGTAACTAAACTTGCGGGTCTTGCATACCAATAAATCACGGAAATTTATCAAACACAACTACTTATCTTTTTATAAAAAAGTTTTGCCTTTCAGTAAATGATCAAGAATGAGTTCACACTGTACTTTATAAAGCTTTAATTCAATGCTATAAGTAGGAACACGTGAATGTTTTATATGAAGATTGTTGACAACATCAAGAATCGAGACAGTGTGACAGGGAGGAGATCTGTCCGTCTCCTTGATTGGCCCTTCAGTGACTGGGTTTATGATACCGTTACCCTTGCGCACCTAAGGGCTGTGGACACAGATGACTAACAGTCTGACACCATTTGTATTAAAGAGAAAATGAGTTTTCTATATATAATTTGATAACCAAAGATTGAGATTTTTTAAGACATAGGATAGGTTGTCTTTTTTTTAAAGTTTCCGGGATAAATTCGGTAATTCAACACGTTTTACATCGATGTATGTGGCCCTTGTAGATTAACAAAAAATAAGAAATTTTCAAACGCAACTATTAATCGTTTCAGTACAATGACCGTAAGTGATTAGAAATTGGAAATTGGAAATTTCAGATCAGAATCTCTTTATGACCTTTCTCTCTGAGTGGAAAGGTATTGTTGACTCGTCCAGGTAAAAAAAACTAGATAAAGGCTTCTAGTCATACATGTGAATCAATTTAGGATGAAGTCACGTTACAATCTATTGTAACATGTTAAACATGACTGAATTTTTAAGTTATGTAAGGTGTCTTTCGTAAAAAATGATGTGGCTTTAATACATTCCAGTTGCAATGATTATGTTCAAACCAACAGACGTAATGGCAAATTACAAACACAACATTTGCTATGTTTCATTGATTATCGAGCAACGCCTATACTTTTCAAAGGCCGAATTTATGTTCCAATCACATGCACACAATTTAAATGATCTATCCAGCACCATCAACTCATACTTTTCCTTTTTGACACAGTAAAGATTACGATTTTTTTTCCATTTGACTCATTGGCACGTGCAAGACGATGTCCATCGTCCGGTTTTCCATTTAATAAATCCTTATTTAGAGCATATTATATTCACAATATTGAAGCGTAAAAAACAAAAAACGGTAAATATTTAGAGCATATCATTTTCACAATATTGAAGCATAAAAAGACAAAAATCCATTAACATAAAATCTACTGAATAACAATAGATAGAAAAAACCCACTGATACCCTTTGGAATAAGATTATAATGGATTACTTGGTATTACACCACCAGTTGGGTAAAATTGAAAACTGTAAGAAATAATTGGCATTAAATTTTCCATCTCTCATTCGAGTACATGCTTGACTGTATGTTGCAACTTTAGAGTAAATATTACGATAGATACAACTACTTACATAGAGATTATTACCCGAGGAAGTGTATAATATGATTTTTACGAAACGAGTGTGAATTTTTGTATTACCCGAGCGAGAGCGAGGGTTATACACTAATTCGCACGAGTTTCGTAAAAGTCATATGAAACACTTCCAAGGGTAGTAATTTCTTTATTACCGATTCTATTCCATTTTAAACACATGGAAATATTCAGAAAACGGTCTCCTTCCCTTGCGACGGCCCGCTACATTGACGTCATGAACAATGGTTTTATGACGTCACAGACGCAGAATACGGTCACTCGCGCTGAAACAATCGTTGCTAGGCAAATGTGATATGTGCACATATGCTCATGTTGAAAATATGTCACCGCTTATGATTAACCATATGGGTAATAAATGGTTATAAGTATCGTATCATACCACCGATAGAAATAAAGTTCAAAACGATATTTAAAAAGAAAATAAATTTTCTAAAAGAAATTGAACAGGAAATATAGACCTACATTCTGATTGACGCGACGGATAATGCAGTCACGCGCACAGTATAAGAATAAGTCAGGATAAAACGCATTAAAGGTACTGTAGCACGTTTTCTTAGCAGTTCTCATGAAGAGGAAATCAAATATTATTGTAAGAAATCTTTTTTGATTAATGAAAGGAATTCTTAAATGTATATACCAAGTTCAGTTAAGGTATGCGATCCATTTCCTTAAAGAGTCACTCCGTGATTTTCATAACATATTATTTACCTTTGATACGAACCTAAATGTCATATGAGGTGATATAGAATCAAAACATCTAAACTTTTCATGTCCAAAAGACAAATATGTGACAAATACTGCTTTTTCCAGTAAATATAAAAACAGCCTTATAAATGCACAGATGTGTAGATATCACGTCCAATATACATGGATACTAGTTATATAACCTAACAAATACTATCAACTCCTAACTGCCCTCCTGGCTGCTTTAGATAAATCTCCAAAATTAAATTTGACTATTTGACGCGCACCACTGTCCGGTTTTCGATCATAATTGCGACGTTCTACCTTCATTTTGTCACTGTAAAATACACAATACGCTTTTAAATGTGTCTTTTTGGTAACAGTCGATACTTAGCGATCAAATGACACCATTGATTGAGTTTGGCATATATGACTCCAACAACTCAAGGAGTGGCTCTTTAACTCAAGTGATTAAAAGTTGTTCACGCTAAAATGGCCGCTTCCAGTGTTCACTTGTTATATGACACCCTTTTCTTCGAGTACGGACTATCGGTTGAGTAATGAGATGTCTTACCTTCTGAAAAATTTAATTTATCATAAAGTATTATACAATGGTTAAAGTTTGAAGACATGAAAATTAAAATAAATTGTGTGAAACTGTCTAATTTAAAGCATTTATGACATGCAGGTTCTCTCCCACTGAGATCACTCACGTCGTGGTACGTCTGTTCTAAGCCTAACGTCTTATAACCCAGCATTAAGAGACCTATCATATTGCAGTCAACGATAGTTATACAATCAGCTAGATGAGCATCTGGTCTGATCTGGTAACCGTCGACAAGACTGGGCTTCCTTCAGTTTTACGATTCACACATTTTTTTGAGAAGGTAGACGTTAGTCCGGGAAACAAAACGTTTAATTTTTTGTAAAAATAATGCAGATATTCATGTAGCAAAACTTCACCAAAATGCGGATTCTGACGGAACCGAGGAATATGACACATATTATTATTTGGTAAATCATTGACTTAAAAGGACAGTCATATCGTGGTATTTTTGTGGGTACGAAATTCAGGGGGCCATTCCCGTTCATTCAAGTATGTTACTGAGGATAACTTTTGGTTTATTTTGATTTATGAAACATCCTTGAACGAGAGTTTAATCCATGAATCCACCGTCGCTACGAGCATGAAAAGTCTTGCTACGGTACTATAAGTCATTGTTGAATAGTTCTTTCATAAATAATTTGTTAATATGTGAATATCCCATTCCTACATGTAATTTATTTACATAATGTTGTCAAATTAGTTAAAGTACAGCACCGTATTTTCATGTCATTTTCCCTCAAAGCACCATGGCGGACATGCAGCCCACGAGGGCAAAGAATGTCAGATACCAAGATCCAAAGTTGGAAAATATACGTGTTTAAGAAAAAACAACAAGTAAACAGAGATGATAATGCTGTAAATTCATTTTGACTTCTTTCTCAGTTCGCGTGACACGTTGTCACCTTGACCCTGTTTTGTCAGTTTTTCAGGTGTGCGTCGCAACAGAGCCTTCCACAAAACGTCCCACAAATGAGTCCCTAGAAGAAACATGTAGTCGTGCATATTGGCTCTGTTGTAGCTCTTCATCCGCGTGCTGGAATAACCCTCTATCACTTGAGTTAGACTTTGGTTTACTTTGGCTGCAAGAAACCCTGTGACGTAAATATCATCCACCCAATAGAAACGCGTGTCTTCCGATGCTCCGTAGATACGCCTTGCAACATCCGGTGACATTAGATACGCCATGCCACTGCAGAAATCCGGGTAATGATCAAACGGGTAGGTCTCTCGACTTACGTACCACTTCCTCCGCTTTTCTCTGTATACGCCGGGCCTCCTAAGCACACCACAGTATAGCAGGGAGGGTTGGTAACCAAACCGTGTCACATAATCGACCAAGTTAAACACATTGAGGAGAACGTCATCATCTAATTTGACAAACAACTTGGCCGTAGGACATTTTGATAAAACCCAGTGAAGACCCATGATGTGTTTATAGGTTAAGTTAAAATAACTGTCTATGAAATTTCCTTGGACAATGTCTCCATACATTTTGGCCTCAGCGTTCAGTTTGAGCTGATCTGATTTGAAGGTAGTTTCGCCGAGCATGAACAACGTGGTGATGGTGATGTTTCTCAACCTGGAATATTTACCCCATGAATTCCGGATTACTTTCCTTCTGTCTGCATTACCAATGGCGGTGTGAACAAAAACGACAATATCTGCTTTTGAAACCTCACATAAGGGAGACGACAGGGTAAAAGCATACCTGTGTAAATTAACCAAAGGATCAATTTCAGAGGAATTTCTAATTTGAAAGAAATCAACAATTCGATTATCGATTTCGTTATTTAGACGAATTGTTTTTAGCATTAGGCTTGAGCTAGCTGGTAGCTTGTTCTCCTCAACCTTCTCCTGCGAGGTGTCCAACATGTTGATGAACAGAAGCTTTTTGGTTACAAAAATCAAACTCACGGAGACCATCAATCTAAAGAGTCTTGTTTTCTTACACACGCAAGCAAGAAGACATTTGTATAAATCAATTTCGGTAGATTTCATCTTGATGTTCAATGGAGTTCAGCAGCCAGAGTTCCATCAAAGTCTGAAATTAGGTAAAAGATATAAAAAAAGCTTGTTCTTCTAAATAGGTAAATGTCTTCTAAGATTTAACCCATAAAGGAACAAAACATTAAATATATGTACAAAAAATTAAGAAAACTTAGAAAGAATGTACAAAAAAAACCCTATTTGGTAATCCAAAGCCAATGACATCACGAAGATGATGTCACGAAACAAGGGCTGGCTGAAATGCAAACTTGGAGAGGTAAATATAGCCAGTTGTTGTGCATTTGCAATACAGTTTACCTCAGTTGGTTACCAAAGACTGACGATTTCAAGAAATATTTGCATTTTGTCCAATCATATAGTACGATATGCAGTTTTTTTGAAAAGCAATATCGATTGAAAGAATCCTTCATCTTAATGTTATAAAAATAATTGTGTTAGTATGTTTTAATGAGACTATCACAGAGTATCACTGTAATATGATATCGTCCACACAGCATCATTCAAGCTCAATCACTTTTAATCAATTATTAATAGTGCCGCAAATTTATAATAAATTATAGACATTTGAAAGATGGATTTCAATTTAAAATAAACTGTACACCAAAAGAAAAAGCACACCTCTTTAAATCTTAATATCTTAAAAATTAGAATTAGCGATCGCCGAATGAAGTTCTACATATGAACAGTTTAATATTACGAGGGTTGTCCCAAATGTTTCTGACCTGAATATGAACAAATGTCCGATACGAAAATCAATTGAACCTTTATGAAGTAGAAACCCCCGGGGTTCTAGATTGTTCAGTACCCGCTCGGCCCCGGAATCTATTTGAGCCCCGTCTTGTGATCGAGGAAATACGGTAACCTATAATCTATTCGTAAAAGACAATGAACCCAGTACTGCGTCACCGATACTCAAGCGTTCTTTTGGTGGGGTCTTCTCGTTCATCGAGCTCGTTTTGTTTTAGGATTCAAAGCGTGAGAAACCGGGTGAGCGTGATACAATGAACAATGTCAATGGGAAACCAGGCCAAAACACAGTGGAAAAATCTGGACGCGTCCAACGGTTTCTTTCTTCAGGGACTTTATAACCAATAAAAAGCAACTTAGGTAATGAATTAAATCAACAGAAAAACAGACAAAATACGAGGGGATAGTACTCCGAAAATCAAGAGAAACTTCGACTTGAAGTGTATTTTCCTATATGTTTGAAATTTTACCGGGCAATGCTTTCTTTTAATAATCGACCGTTTCTTACCTCGATCACACATTATGCACGTATTCTTGTGGAAATAAATGGATCTTAGGTTAAGAATTTCAAAGCATTCTTTTCAATCAATAAAGCAAAGGCGAATCCATTGTCCATAACGAATTATGTTTAAAGGTGTCACAGTATCTTTACATTCATAATTTGGTTGTGTAATGAGATGAATTACCCTCCAAAGAATATTTAATAGTTTCAATAAAAGGGAACATTTTCAAAATAAAATCGCGATATAGATCCTTCAACATATAATCGATGAAAGCGACCTGATAACAGTTCTTGAGTGTCTAATGTTTTGTAACGTTTGCACCATTAGTTAAATCAATAATGGCATTTTGTAAAGTGCATTTGCTGTTTATTAATCTAACAGATTTTTTCAAACAACACTTTTGGTATAAGCAGAATCGATTAAACCGAACTGGAGTGCAGTTATAAAATAAGGGTTACACTAAAAACACCGAAGCATTAAATTAAACCAATATAAATATCATTTGAACCTATATATTTCACTTTAATGAAACGACCTGTCATAACGGTCAAAAGACTTATACACTTAAAAGATGGAAATTTAAAAAAATAAACTTTTAGATTAATATTCATAAACAGACGTTTGGTATCAAACTTGAAAAAAATCCACAAAATATCTTTAACGTTTGTTCGAAAGAAACTTACCTTTCCACTATCAACTTCTGACGCTCAACAAAGTTCCAAAGACTCTGTCTTTCCTACTTAGAGCTAAACAAAACAAGGCCGTCAAACAAGCAATCAGTTGGCCGGTACCACACAAACTTCCACGAACAAACATTTTCAGACGAAGCCACCAATGTATATACTAGATGCAACCATTGTCCAGTAGCCGTTCTTACCATTAATAATTCCAAAACGGATTACGTTTGAAAAAAGGAGCCACACACGACTGAACCCGAGTTGCTTCTCTTCGCCTTTCCAGTATCGTCCAATCTGCATAATTGAAAATGAAAAAACACTTAACGAATCCACACACAAATCCGCTCAATGGTCTCTGTGTTTTGCAGTTACCTCATTGTCATGTCAATGACGCGCAGTCATTTCGTTCTTTTATATTTTAAAGTCAAACATTATTTATGCCTGTAAAAGGCACAGATATTTGAATGCCCCTTGCTAGCTCGGAACACTTAATGACAGAGGAATCTCATGTTTAGACGACAAAGCTTATATTGATGTATTCAAGGTTACCGCTGTGTATATCTCCAACTCGTGTCGGTTCGCGTTGCTTGTCGTACTTTCGTGACTGCTCATGCGATAAGTTGGTTTGAATTAAACATGAAAGCAAAGTATCCATTGTTTATCACTGCTAGGTGGAACTGATTTCCCTGTCATGTGTCATTGTATAGACATTGTGACATACGGTCCCGTTTATAGCTTCGTTCGACCGCTAATTTCAGCAACATTGGTCGAGGCTTGCCGGATGTGTGGGTGAACCGATGGTTAGTTAGATGAACATTTAAAGGGCGAATTTCTGCATTACACCGAGACATTAGCTTAAAAACGTGTGGTGTCACTCTGGGTATATATGCCTTTATTGAAAATGTGCCCATGTTCACCCAGCTGCCAAAAAGGGTACCTTGCTTGTAATGTATCAAAGGTGACCCTTTTGCGACGATATGTCACCTCGGGTGAGACTTGCTTAATCAAGGGCGATAACCTCACTCTATTGTGTTAACAGTGGATTTAAAAAAAACTTTTTTAGGTGGGAAATGTTAAATAGGTCATATTTCTAGTAAACATCTTTCTTAACAAGTATAAGGTTCTGGCTCGATCATCATCGGAAAAAAGTAAAGTGCATAATTTTGCATTGCATTAATGGGCAAATTGCAAGGCATGATTTGAATTGAAACCCACACTTTGGTATTTTTTCAAAGCAAGTATACATTTTCATGAAACCAAATCTTTGTCTGTTTAAATGTTGAACTGCTTGAACTGGTACCGTGTGTGTTTCGCTTTAGATTTATACTTAAAAGAACGGTCCTATCGGTGTATTTTTTGTGGCAAGGAAATTCAAGGGGGCAATCATGTTTATTCATATATATATTGATATTACATGTCTCTAACAACACAGTTCAAACATGTAAATGAGGGTAACACGTATGTTGACTTAGATTTGACAACATGATGAATAAGAGCTGATACTCGGTGAACATCACAAAACAAGAATGAGAAGTGAAGCCATTCATCGGCACCACGATTCTGTAAAATCTTGCGAGGGTGTACAATACATTCTTGATTAGTCTTTTCATAAATCATTTGTCATGTGTGGATATTCTATCAATACATGTAGTTTATTTTTATATTGTTTTAAAATAAGTAAAAGAAAAGCGCATTTTTGTTATGTCATTCCCCGATAAAACAGCATTGCCGATCGGACGGACTCTTTATGAAACAGTCAACTTTACTTTATAGAGATGAACAAAACGGATTATTGCTTTTGGCATTTGGCGTTTTTGATAGTCTTGCTGTTTTATGTTATGTTGTCGATGAGTTTGAGTGAAACAACTCAAAAGGGTGATGATTAGAGAACTAGGTAAATCATATTCCATATATACTCAACAGAATAAGTAAAGCGCGGTCCGATTTTCAAATATTGACATATTCGGTAGTTAATACATTGACCCACGTGTTGCTTGAAAATTGGCTACGAGAGTGGTACAAAAAATGTTGTTGGGTATGTTTGATTCAGTACATCCTGATATGATTTATATAGCATCCCGATTTCAAAACCGGCACGGAAATGAAGGTCAGAAGAATCTAATGTCAAGAATCTGGGTATCGACTCATATTCTGGTATTCTTAATTGACGTGCCAAAGAAACGACACAAACAGGCAATGGTTATTAATTTTAAAGCAACGAGACATACTTATTGAAAACACTATGGCCATACCTTACAAACGCAACCTGCATGATCAGTATTCGCAAATACAATTTATTTTTGCAAAGTTTTAGAGAAAAATAAACTTTTTGCCTAAAGTTTGAAATAGTGAACACTTTTCTCCGAATAAGATATTGGTATGCGACATGATCAGAAACGATATTTGCTGCGGAAAGAGAGAACAATTGGCATGCCTCAGGATGGAGAGAAGCAGAAACGTGTTGCCAGGATAATGGACTATAACAGACGTACCAGTTTAGAGAATTGTCACACGTCATAGACTAACCCACAGTACTGCGGACCGACCCAGGAGTCGTAGACCGAATGGAAGGACTGCGCGGGAAGACAGGTAAATCTTCACCGCAGAAACAGATGCTACCGTGTCGCATCTCGAGCTGCAAATGTCCTTGGAAATCCATTAGGCAACTCATTACTTTATTATACTTAATCGGTAATTTTGTTTTAAATATTCTTAGTCTTCTTGTAGGATTTTATCCTTTTGTTCGTATTCTATGTATTTTAGTTTAGTGTTTCCATGTAAAACTTCTTATCAGTCAAGTGTTACTTAAAGAGCCACTCCGTTATTTTCATAACATATTATTTACCTTGAACCTAAGTTACGAACCTAAATGTCATATGTGGTGATATAAAATCAAAACATCTTAACTTTTTAAGACAAATACTAGTTTTCCATGAAAAACTAAAAACAGCCTTAAAAATGCACAGAGGTGTAGATATTACGCCCAATATACATGGATACTAGTTATATAACCTAACAAACACTATCAACTCCTAACTGCCCTCCTGGCCCTCCTGGCTGTTTTAGATAAGCCACCAAAATTACATTTGACTATTTGACGCGCGCCACTGTCCGGTTTTCGATCATGATTACGTTCTACCTTCATATTGTCATTGTAAAAAAGTAATAAGTTTTTAAATGTGTCTTTTTGGTAACAGTCGATACTTCGCGATCAAATGACACCATTGATTAAGTTTGGCATATATGACTCCAACAACTCACGGAGTGGCTCTTTAAACTTTGCGTTCATGGCCAATATTCTCAAACAACACAAGCACAAGTTTCAGAATAAGGGCAGTTCTACCATACACTGTAATCTTAGACCACCAACGACTGCTTCGCCCATATGTTGGAATGACGTGGCTGGTTTACCTAAAGCTCTTTTTCTGTCGGTATCCGTAGGAATACTCAAGGGTAAAACACAATTCTCCCTGAGCCAATAAAACAAATTCCTATGCTTCGAGAACGGATGTAGATCTTGTTATGGTTGATAGAATTTTACATAGGAAGGGCGTTTTTTATCCGTTAGCGTGAACGCTCTGTTTAAAACGTGATCAGTCTCTGACGTTCAATAATGGTTTATGGTGTCGATTTGACGAACAATTAAGTAGAAATGAAACATGAAATATAATATAAATATAAAAATAATTATTATACTGAAATACCGCCAAGTTGAGACACACGCAAACAGCTTATTGGTGAGCAAAGTATTTGATAACACCAATAATTCACTTTCGTATTATCATCTCATTAGAGAAGGGATAGGATTTAAGGGATTATACAACTGTTGATCAAAATTCTTTTATTCTGTGTAATAAATCATATATGGGAAAGATATTTAGTACACAAGAAACCCTTTTGGCATCAGGAACAAATGAAGACATTTAGATTTTCTTATTTCTGAAGTAAAACATTATGTAAACATATTTTCGAAATTGTTTTGTTATAATAGACACCATCTGTTTAAATTATACTTTATCGTGCGATTTTTAAACACTACTTTGAAATAACAAGTTTATAAATTAGATATTTAGATGAATTGTCTAGTTAGATAATCTGAAAATTTGGGTTTTTGCTTATTTGACCCCAGTGATGCAAAAACGCGCCAGATGAGTTTCTATGTCATCTTGTAGATGTTGATAGGAATATGTTTTACTTCATTTTCTAAACAAGTCACAAGTTTTGGTGAACGATGGTAGAAGTCGACCTATGCGTTTACATATATTTGCATTATGTTTGAAAGTAACGAAACCAAATTTTGTTTTACATAATATTTGCATTATGTTCAAGGTAACGAAACCAAATTTTATTTTACAAGATATTTGCATTAAGTTCGAAAGTAACGAAACCAAATTTTGTTTTACATAATATTTGCATTATGTTCGAAAGTAACAAAACCAAATTTTGTTTTACAAAATATTTGCATTATGTTCGAAAGTTACGAAACCAAATTTTGTTTTACATATTTTTTTGCATTATGTTCGAAATAACAAAACCAAATTTTGTTTTACATAATATTTGCATTATGTTCGAAAGTAACGAAACAAAATTTTGTGAAGGAGTTCTATATTATAACATAATTATTAAATTATACATTTTATAATAGAATTCAAGTCAATTTCGTAAACTGGTGTTGGGAGTTAGGTAAATCCGTAAAATAAAATATGTAGTTTATAACATCATGGTATCAAATTACACCAAAAGACAAACTATTTCAGAATTTAACGTCAAATAGTTCGTCATGGAATCATTTGATCCACTCAAGACTCAGCAACGAAATTGTAATTAAGAATATATATATATGACCGCGTCAACAACAAGACACGCATAAACACCACATTTGCTTAGCAACGAACGTTTTTGTTTTTGTCACCTACTGTTGAGTCTTTAACACCTTATGTCAGTAGCGGATCACAGCAAAGGTTAGGATGGTCGACTTTTCAACATTTTAACATCATTTAAGTGGAGTAAAGTGAGAAACAACTTCATTGTCACACCCAAACTGTGTCATGGGACCCTGCTTGATGTATAGTTCGGGTCACAAGTGTTTTGGAGGAAACGTTCCACGTTTTAGAAATGAAACTCAGGAAAGGGAATTTAAATGTTACCAATTGCTAGAACAACTTTCATCAACCCATCATCATCATCATCATCATACGAGCTTACGATGTTTTCATATTCTGAATACATTTCCCTATGGCCGCATGAAGGTTTCGTGACACCTTATTTTTGGGATTGGCAATGAGTTGTTTTTTTCCTTCGAAGAAAAGAAATGAAGTAACAAGTGCAACCTTGCATTAAATACGCATTGACAATGAAATCGACAATTTTCAAACTTTAAGTGGAACCTGAAAACCGAAAACGGCGACCACTACTCTGAAGATAAAACGAGTTGTCACACTCTAAACTGAAATTGCGAAAATCGAATGACATAGATGTAGATATTGAACGTTGGTTTCACAAAGTCAAAGCTTTCATATTCTGTAAATGAGATAATTGAATATTCCCACATTTTGCTAATTGCATGTGCAAAGACACTTGATAGAGGGTAAAGTAACTGATTATGTCGATGTTAGTCATAATCTCTTTTTATATCACAGGAAACTATTGAAACAACACGGGGCAAGGTATTTCGAATTTCACCGTTTTACTCGAATAAATTTGAAAACATGATGTAGCAAATAATACTGGTGTGTAGGATTTTGCGAAACCCAGAATAAAAGAATACGGTGGTACACTTTTATATTAAATGTGTTCTGTCCTTTTCACGTGTCACGATGAGTCGTTGATACGAAATAAAGAAGAGTTAAAACCACGCGAGCAGTATTTATCGTACAAGCGAGTTTTTGATTCGAGACAAGTTAGTGCTATCCTTTTAAATGATTAATTATCATCGTGGTAGCAATGGCGCACTGTAGCCTGAAGCGTAAAAACAAATGGTTGTTGAGCATACCAGGTCGTTATCAATTATTCCAGCGATCATTATATTTTGTCAATACAGTTACAATTGCAATATGATAAATCGTCAATGCGTCAATCGTACGTACTAGGTTGCCAACTGAAAAAAACCGCTTTCTGCTAAAGCATGACGGTCAAAAACCCAATCAAAATCATGACACCCCCTTCACATAAAGTAATAATTCCAATTAACGAAAACCATAACCGTATACTAAAAGGACTGAATAATAGCTTGCCTTATGCCCATTTAAGAAAATATCGATATTAACACGATGTAAAAATAGTCGTAGATTATGAGTATTCGGAGCATCAGAATGGCTAGAGATTAATATTGATACAAAAATATAAAAAATAATGATGATGATTTGACTACTACTACTACTACTACTACTACTACTACTACTACTACTACTACTACTACAACAACTTCTACTACTATACATGTACTACTACTACTACTACAACAACTTCTACTACTATACATATACTACTACTACTTATGAATATGATTATAAAATGATGATGATGACAATAATAATAATAATAATAATAATAATAATAATAATAATAATAATAATAATAATAATAATAATAATAATCATCATCATAATCAAATACAAAGCATTCAAGTAATAAGACTTACTGTGAACAGTCACGGAACATTTGAGATCCGTGTTAGAGGTATGGAATCAATAGTGGATACGTGGCAAAGCTTTTAGCAACCTATTGTAATATTAAATGGCTTGCAAAGCGATTGTGGATCGTTTTCGTACCATCGAATAGATTTTATAAATCGATGAGCACACATGATATCTCCTGTGCTACATCGTTGCTAGTTTTTAAAATGTTGGACATGTATTTGCACAACACGAGTAACACTTTTGCCGTCGCTTTGAACATTAACAATACATGATAACATACACAAAGATGTATATATCAGAAATCCAATTTTTACTGCAAATATTTTTCCGTCAACTTATATAACATTTTAGATGTATAAAGGAGATATGTCCGTATTATCAACACGTTTAGGACTGAACACGCTGAGGATCTTCATATGTGACAACAATGGATTACCCTACTACTACTACTACTACTACTACTACTACTACTACTACTACTACTACTACTACTACTTACACTACTACTACTTACACTACTGCTACTACTTACACTACTACTACTTACACTACTACTACTACTTACACTACTACTACTAAAATACTAAAACTATTAATTCCACTACTACTACTACTACCACTACTACTACTAAAACTATTAATTCAACTACTACTACCTCTACCTTCCCTAGCAATAGAAGTAGTTATAGTTGCATAGAAATTCGGATATAAGCAGTTGAAAAGTCATAATTGGCTCAGCAATAGTAGTTTAAGTATTAGATTTACTTGTAGTACTACATAGCTATTCGAAGTAAGTAGAATATAGTAGAGAGTAATTAAGTCGAAAAAGAAAGTAGATGTTTTAGTAGAGATAATAGTATTAGTGGTAGGAAAGAGCATCCACTGAGAACAGAAGTAGAAGTAGAAAGAATCAGATTGGACAGTGTATAAAGAGTTCCTATATTTAAGCCGTTTTAAAAGATGGTTCATATTGATCAAAATTTGATATTAAGACAGTTATATGAGATGGCCTAAGTGAAAATTGACATCCTTATGAACCATAGTTTTTCATAGCTGATTCTTGTTCCAAACAGAAAAGGAACCACTTTCGACGGCAACTCTCTACTACATTTTTTTAGAATATATTTCAAATTTAGTGTATTGACTCGACTGCTTTGTTTCTCACAGCTAAGATGTATTAAGATGACTAATTTGCGTTTGTAAATTTTAACTGCAATATACATAAAGAAAAAGGTGTGGCAAATACAACGAAGACTCTGATGATAAAAACCCAGAAGTGATGATTCAGAGAATCCTTGGGATCGCTCTGACTCGGTAAAATAACCGTCACTTTCTTCAAGTGTCAATTGGATGTAGTCGCAACCATCTTAACTGAAGTTCAGGACATCAATTAGTATTCTGGTTACAAAGTGTTTACAGATAAGAGATAAGTTAAGTTCATTCGACAGTCACTCCGTTATCCGCCACTTCCCATGAAATGAGAAAACCAGGATTCAATTGACTCTGCAGCTGTAGTTTCAACTCGCCGTTCAACAGCTGCAGCTCCTTCAGCAACACCTCAGGTTGGTACAAGTGATACATTGGATCCAGTACATTTCTTCCTTCTCAAGCACACTCCAAGGTAGGTTCAGCTTATAAAGTTGGTTCAGTAAAACAAATCAAGCAAAACAAATCAATTATACAATTCATAAGAAAATCACAAGGTAGGTTTCGCCGCTAATGGCTTAAATATTGCCCAAACGATACTAAACAATAACCCACTCACTCACCCCAGGTAGATTCAGCTTACGAACTGTTCGGAATATCAGATTAATAACAATTGATGGAATGTTCAGCTTATACAGTCGGGTCATTAAAACATGACTGACTCAAGGAAATCTCAAGGTCCAAAAAAAGAACATCGGACAATATCATATCCATAGGTACGTTCAGATGACGCAACGTGTCCAGTAAAAACGGGGATTCCGATGATACACTAAAGGACAAAGGTCTTTATAACATCCAAAGGTAGATTAAGATGATACAACGGATCAAGTATAGTACATCAGAATGTAAAACATACAAGGTAGGTTATGATGATACAGCGGGTCAAGTATAGCACATCAAAATTTAAAACATACAAGTTTGGCTCAGATGATAGAGCGGGTCAAGTAAAGCACGCCAGACTATATGATAATCCAGGTAGGTTAAGATGATAGAACGAGCCAAGTAGGTAACATCAAAGAAAACACTATCCAAGTTAAGGTTTACTTAATTCAATGGACCCAGTACAGTGCATATGACAAATGAAGTTCAGCTAAGGAGGGTACAGTAAAACACATCATAGTAAAGAATATACACAATAGGTTCAGCTAAATCATTGTTACATTACAGCCAAAAATAATGACAGGCTCAATATGTGAAGTACAAAAACCTTACATCCAATCAAAGAACATCCTAAGGTCTGGTTATGAAGCCGGGTCAGTAGAACACATCAAGCTTTGGGAATAGCAAAGAATTTATATGTAAGTCTATGAAGTACAATTTTCTAAGTATTGAACGTACAAAGGTCGGAATGCGTTGTACCATTTCAGTACATCTATCCATATGAATAACATTTCAAGTTTAGTCAAGTTTTAAATCGATCATGTTAGTGTCAAAAACGCCAGAAAGTGGGTTCAACTAGTATAATATAGACAAAAATTTAGTCTATGAAAAATTTTAATAATAAAATGTTCCTTCATCCATAATATTTTTTTGGTGCTCCTTATTTCAATGTGCATTCAGTCAATCTAGATTTGCTGAATGTGGACCTAGACTGTATCAAAGGCTCCTTTATATACACAGTCATGAAGCAGGACTACTAGTATAATAGTACCCTCAAATAATATCACCTGGTACTGATACTGATATCATCTTAAAATCAGGCTTGTCCTTTAGAAACAAATTAACGAGTGCCATCGAATACAATAAGTAGCTAAGGATCAAACCAAACAAAAAATCTATTTTTTTAACAACCACATCTACTACCAGTGCTAGTTCTTTAGAATAAGGTCAACCTATGCTTCTAATATCTTTTAACAAAATCAACGGATACTATTAATATCTTTAAATCAGACCAACGGTTGTTTAAAGTACCTTAGAGTAATTCTACTAATCTCTTTGAAAAGGCCTACTTGTACCTTGGAATCAGACTAGTAGATGTTGCTTGTATCTTAGAATCAGAGCAATGGATACTGCTAGTATCTTAGGCTCAAACCAAACAGTACACTTGTATCTTTGAATAAGACGACGATTGAATCTGATTATCTTGCAGACAGATCCTCTGGTAATCTGGTGGACAATGGAGCTTGATGACGTCTCAAAGAGTCCAGAGTTGCTGTACAACTCTAGCAGCAAAGACGACGAACCTACGATGAGGTTTGCAGAGATTCGGTACTTGCTGAGCATCTGTAACCGTTACATCATCCCAATCATCATTATCACTGGTGTCATCGGGAACAGCATATCCTTCGTTGTCTTCGTCGGGACTAAACTGAAGCGACTTGCGACCTCTGTGTATCTCGCAGCCCTTGCATTCGTGGATACGGGCTTTCTCCTCTGCTTGGGGATCGGCTGGTTGGGTAGTCTTGGCGTTGACTTATTTCATGGAACGGGAATATGCCAGGTCGTTGTGTGGATAACATATGTCTTTAGCTTCCTCTCCGTCTGGTTCGTCGTCTGTTTCACAACTGAGATGTACATCTGCATCTTCTATCCAGATCTTTCACAAAAGACATCAAGACCCATTACAATGAGGATTGTTGTCTGCTTCTTCTTCACTCTCGCGTGTCTGCTGTACGTGTATTCCCTCTGGACCGCCAAGTCAACCCTCATCGATGGCAAAATGTTCTGTCTTCCCTTCACCGAGAGCAGAAACGTTCTGATTGGACTAACTATCGCAGACAATATATTATCTCTCCTGCTTCCCTTTTCCCTCCTCATCTTCATGAACACTCGAATCGTCTTGGTGACCATACGAATCTTTGGACGTGACACCTCTACCAAAATTTCAAGCACAGACGGGACCCAGGACGAAGACCAGACAGTCAACCATCGAGCCAAAACGGCCTCCAAGATGCAGAGAAAGACGATGAAGATGTTGGCGACGGTGGCTATTGTCTTCCTCCTCTTGAATCTGCCGAGTCACGCAGTGCGGGCCCAGGCCGTCTTCAGGACGCTTTTCCAGACCAGCTACATGCCTACAGATATAGAGTTCATCCTTCAACAGTTTGCCCAGCTTCTCTACTACTTCAACTTCGCCATCAACTTTGTCATCTACAATATCTGCGAGAAGAGCTTCAGACGAGCAATAATACGTACCCCTAAACAGATCATTTGCTGTGCCTTTGCGGACGAGTATGAAATCGTAAAAAGGGGACCTACAAGGCCAAGAATTAACGTCTACCGCCATTATGCTAATGACATGAAGAGACAAAACTCTCGGCTTGTAGAGGTGCACTTGTCTGAGATCCATCTGTCACAAATCCAATCTTTCGCTCCGGAATTCATTTGTCGATCGCCTCCGTGTTTGATTCAAAACTCGCCTGTATGAAACGGCGAGGACCGCATGATAAAGTAGTATATGGCATAAGAAACTTTCTTTCCGATCATAGAAGAATGGATCACAGGATGAACGAGCATCTTTGCTATGCTTTTGACGTAGTGTTTTATAATATTCAAGCGAAGGAATAATCTATTATATAGGTCTATGCTAAAGACTAAGTTTTGTCTGGGCTAAACTGGCGTCAGCATATGGGCTACGTGTAGCTGCGGTCAGACAGTGTAGAGAGTAAAGCTTACACAGAACGATTTTGAATCTCGATAAAGTTTGAAACTCTTTTTCCTCGGAACACGATTTCAATCAGACTGATATAGCGCATTTGTCCCGAAGTAGCTGTCAATTTAATTTTCTAAAAGAAACAATCAGTGAGGTTGAGCCACATACTTTATAAAATATATCATATCATAGGGAAGTACTTACCGTTGCGGGAAATGTGCTTTTAATGCTATAGTTCTTTGTGTGACTGTATGCGTGCACAATGTCGAGATTCTGATAGAAACCGTACACTGACGCTTTAAACAGTCCAACGTAGTTTCAGAAAACTAATTGAGGCAGAATTTTGAGAAAAGTTTTTCTGACAGGTTACATATCTAGTATTCACGTGTCATAGGTGTAAATGATAGAGGTTTATTTTTCTCAGTTTTATTCTTACTCCATTCCGATTTATGACCAAATGGAGATTATAATTCTTTAGACATTATTATGGTACTGTGTATAGTTGTATATGATTTACCTTTGAAAATCTCCTTCCTGTTGTCATTTACAAATTTATTCTGTATTCAAAGCAAGCTAGATAGTAACTTTTATCAAAGATATCAATTTAAGAGACTTTTTGTCAATTTTATAGCAAACTTATGTGTGTAGACTGTAAGATATTTCGTTTGATCTCTGTCTTAAGTAAAATCACTATTGGGTACAACTGATATCTGATAATACTTTGATTGGTTCTACGTAATGTAACGTAACAAATTAAGTTTGTATTTGTAGCATGTTTTGTATTGAATTTCTTCATTTTTATGATTTCACTATTTAATTATTATTACGTCAGTCTATGAGGTTTGTTTAGTAATACTTAGAGTTGGGGCTTGTTGATTGTTCTGGGGCTTGGGGTAAAAATATCAATATTTGAATAGGATACCGATTTCTTATATGGGCCTTGTTTCCCTTTCAAAAAGTTTATTTTTTGTGATAAAACCTCATTAATTTTGTGTTCCCTTAAAATATCTACATAAGTTTGTTTAATAGTTAAATAGTTTACAGTTAGGGGGTTTGACTTTCAGCATAACATCCCCTGTACCAATGCTTCAGGCCCTTTTGCTTTATGTTGTTGTTTGGTATTTTATTTATGTTAATAGTTTCGATGAATTGGGTGTACCTTCTCAAAAATTAATTTCCCCGGTGATCAAATTAAAAAATCTACACTAATTACAACAAAGTTAATAACCTGTTTTTAAAAAAATCGTAATACCGTATTTGTTGAGACAGACGTCCGCGGTCTATTCAGCTACTACCTAACAAGGTTTTTAAAAAATGCTTTGCCTTATATAATATCCATATCACTAAAATATTCAGTTATTAATTTTTTTTGTAATCCGTAAGTTTTGTCGTTGAGTATGTTTTTGTGAAGCTGATTGGCCGCGTAGTTAGATTAGTAAATTCTACCCCTCAATATTTCCTTCCTTCACATGTAAAATAGTTAATCTGAATTAAGATAATGTGTTGATGTACATTGAATGTAAAACATTTGTTATAAATTCAATGGAAGTGATTGTGTTTATTTTCTTTACTTATTTTTGTACTATAGAACTAAGACGGTAATAAAAAAATCTGTATCTGTCGGAACGAGTATGTGTGATAAATAATTATCAGCAAATTATCACTCGCTCTCTAGCAACTCTTCCCTGAGTATGGTTATAGCAGGCTCGTATGTGGATCATCAGTTTGTTATATCCTCGGACAGCTCACCACCGAAGAACAGTTTCTATTAGCAATATGCTGATAACATTTTTACATTTACAAATAAACGGTTATCAATAATTATTTTCCTTGGAAAGTTTTGTATAAACCAATTTGCTTGTATCTAGCTGCAATATACATCGAAGATAAGGGATTGAAATTTTAACCTCTGCGTAACGAGGATGGACAACCATTATCCAAGCAAGGACTTAATTATCTTAAATAATTTAGTTTACCAAATTTTCTGAAATAATTTAGTTTACCAAATTTTCTGAAATAATTTAGTTTACCAAATTTTCTGAAATAATTTAGTTTACCAAATTTTCTGAAATAATTTAGTTTACCAAATTTTCTGAAATAATTTAGTTTACCAAATTTTCTGAAATAATTTAGTTTACCAAATTTTCTGAAATAATTTAGTTTACCAAATTTTCTGAAATAATTTAGTTTACCAAATTTTCTGAAATAATTTAGTTTACCAAATTTTCTGAAATAATTTAGTTTACCAAATTTTCTTAAATAATTTAGTTTACCAAACACCATTTTTTAATTCCAGAAAACAGGTAAAACATAAAACTGAGAAGAAAAAATATTAACTTTGACATAAATCTATTTAATGAGGCATCTCCGTAATGCAGTTTAAAGCATGCTTCAAAGAGGCCACAGCTCGTCTCTTGTTACTCAGATCTGCAGATCCCTTCGATATTGCCATCCTCCACCAAACAGTTCAGGCCGGACCCACAGGGACAGTCATGGGCGGTACCCCCGGGGATACAGCGCTGCCCCTCTCTCTTCAGGATCTGGCAGTAACCCATAGCAAACAATCTCTTGCGACCCGGGAGCCACAGGCGAGCACAGCAGTGGTCGGCCCCACAGTCTATACCGCAGTCGGGTCGGTCCTCAGCTCCAAGAGTTGCCTTTATCATAAAACAAAAAAAGATAATACACATCTGTATAAATAGAGATTATCGTTAGAGATAATGTGTCGTATGATTTGTACGACAGGGATGTAAATTTGTGTATTACACGAGCGAGAGCAAGGGTATAAACCAATTTGCTTGAGCTTTGTTTAACTACCTTGGCATATTATGATTTTTTAAAATAACGATGATGTTCTATTTGAACCGCATGAGAATATTCAGGAACCGGTCTCTTGGACAACCCTTCACAGAGACGTCACCGACTATTGTAGTATGATGATACAGTCGACAAAATGTGGGAACAGGCGATGAAGCAATCGTTCATACGAAGGTGATACACAGATGAAAAAATATGTCTCTCCTTGTGTTCACCACATTAGTAATGAAAATAAATAAACAAGATCTATGAGTTACTAGAAATGACGTTTTTATAATAAAATCAAAGAATGGAACATTAGTCTTTCAGAGCCTGTAAAATTCGAAACTACTACAAATTGGCTATTACAGGGCAAAAAAGGACATATGAACTCACTTTATTCTTTAGTAATACAATAAAACATTAACTATTTACCAATGATTTAAAGGCACCAGCGCACAACGCATGCACACATACTGCGCATTTCTGGATATTACTATCGATACCGCTCAGTCAATATACCTCGTTATTTAGCAAATATATAATTATTCAGGTTATAAACTTGAATATAAAATACCGGAAGTTTTTGCAACGTTGCATTAAATCCGCATGGACTTTGGCATCGGATATAATCAAATTTTGCTACCAACAAAAGAAAACTAAAACGGCAGCCACTTTGGTGAATATATTAACCATTTTTAAAAAATAGAATTAATGAAAATTCAAAAGCTGCACACATTCCTTGGTTAGCCGTTTTCAACTGTCCTTAACTTTATCGTTTTGTGCACAGCTGACCATAGCTTTTTATATCTCAAAGCCGACAGGGGCCGTTTTAACATTTTCAATGCTGATTCTGGTCAGTTGTTAAGAATCATAAGCTTTCATTGCATCAATAGAAAGCTTAAGTAAATGCCTATGTCCTCATATACCTACAAATAGTCAACTTGATCTGAAAAAGCGTGCTATAGTGCCTTTTACTTGAACTCGATATAGAAAAATAAAAACGACCAAAGTTACTTGGGAATAAAGAAACTCTTAGTTGACCTTTGTGAAAAAAATCGGAAACATTGATTATCACAAACGGCTGAAATAGGCTTCTGTTTAGCTTTTGAATATATCTTAATCTCTTGACTGAGGACAACGAATAAATAATTTGCGTTGGAAACATGTATATGTCACTTCACCGATTTCTTATACACAGTGTAGGCATTGCTATTGCATTAACCATAGCGGTTACCGTTTTTGGTTTCCAGGCTGTATGCAAAATTTGAATATCGTAGGTGTATTTAAAGGCACTATTGCACGCTTTTACGGTTTGAATTGGCTACTTTAAGGTTTACGAGGACTTATGCATTCACTTAAACTTTCTATTGATGCAATGAAATACTAAACATTCTTTACAAGTGACCTGCAATCAACAATGAAAACGTTATTACAGCCGCTGTCGGCTTGGACATATAAAAATCTATGGTTAGCTGTGCACAAAACGGATAAATTATTGACACTTTGAAACGGCTGAAGTTAGTACTGTGTGCATCTATTGAATTTACCTAAACTCTAAACTGAGAATAAATCATGAAATATGTTTTATGAAAGCAATGTTTTAAATTAACCGATTTAATAACACAGTATTAGCATTGTTATTAGATTGACCATAGCGGCTGCCGTTTCCGCTTTTCTGGTTATGAGCAAAATCTTAATATTTCCGATATCGTAGTTCATGCGGATTTAATGTAACATTAAAAACTTGCGACCTTTAAAAATCAACTTTACTACCTAAATACGTAAATATTTGTTAAATAACTTACGAGGTAGATTACTTGAATAAGGATGGTGAGCAATATCGAGAGATATGCAGTATCTGTGCATTCGTTGTGTTTACGAAATATTGGCGTGCACTAGTGCATTGAAGGTTACACTCATACTTGCATGCCTTTGGTCTTCTAGAATTGACTGGTAGTCTGAACAGGTGCAAGTTTTCCACACAACTTATATATTCGATTACCTGAGTGCGGGTCGTTAGATATGCATTATCAGTGCACTATATATTCACGAAATATTGATGTGCGTGTTTGCCTTCTAGATGGTGAAATCTTAACATATATGCTGACAGGCACCTTACATTTGAGGCTCAAACATGACACTGGGCTCATCTGGAAATCGTAGAACTATACATAGAGATTATTACCCGAGGAAATGTGTCATAGGATTTTACGAGAAAGTAAACGGCCTGCTTCACTTGCGACGGCCTGCTATAGTGACGTCATGAACAAAGGAGTTATGACGTCACAGACGAACAACGTCGTGCTGAAACAATCGTTGCTAGGCAAAAGTGATACGTGCACATGTACTCATATTGGAAATATGTCATCTCTTATTATTATCCATATGTGTAATAAAATAACATATGAACACATCAACAGTATGACGAATTATTTCAATCCACACAAAAGACATTTCTGTAAATACTGACTTTTAACAAGGAACAAGAAAAGTAATTTATACAATAAAAAAAAATTCTTCATATAAAACCATGCAACAATAGTATACCTTACATTACTCTTTCGACGGGCCGTAGATAAGAAATAACCTTCTTAACACCCTATTAACAGAGGTCTGTGTAAAAAATCGAGATACATTGGTATAATTTAGTATAACATGAATTTAATCAAATATAAAATGATCAATTTTGAAATAAATGTAACTTGGTACCTGAATAACCAGACAACAGACAGCAAATACAACGACGAGCTTATCCATGATTTCCCAGAAGATTTCTACCTTTTACCTTGAAAGATAAGATAAGAAAGTGAGAATTCTAAACTCGGTCCCATGTCATACAATATTAATTACACGAGGGGGAATATGCATTTAACGAGAAGAGTAACTTAGTTATAAATATTGAAGAGTTTCATAACTTATTTATAAATATTGAAGAGTTTCATAACTTATTTATTAGAATATTAATGGCTATTTTCGTTTTCACTAGACAAACAGCAAAATCTCAGAATTTGCATACAGAACGAGTATTGTTAGTCTGTATTTAACAGGTGTTCCGTATATCTAATCTGACGATCGTATGTTTTAGTGAATTAGAGTGCATCCAAAACTGATCATGCCAGTAACACAATGCCTGCCATTTTGAATGTGGGAATCTGTGTGCGAGCGTATTCTTCGTGTGTGCTTCATTCTTTAACCGCCCCAAGAGCGCAACGTTGCATTAAATGCTCTCAATCTTTTAGAAATAACTCTATGGCCTTAATACGATTTTTTTTCGAAATGATAATATTACTTTTATGGCAGTTTATCTGAGTGTGGGTCGTTGTATATATCGGGAGACATGCATTACATGTGCGTTAATCATATCAACGAAATATTGGTGTGTGCTATAGTGCCTATAACGGCACATTCAAAGTTTATCATTACAGAAGAAGTAGTGAAATCCTTTGGATATGAATGGTATTTATATGAAACTAAACTACACGACATAAAAGAGAACCTCATCCTCGGAAAGAACCCGATTGGGAAGGGAGGGTCGCTTAAGGCAAGGTAACAGGGAAATATTCTAGCCAATATGGTTTGTTAAAAGTTTATTTAGATAAAAAAAACAACCAATATTCACAAATATCTAACGTTAAAAGCAGTTACTCATCCATTTACTCATCTTCAAACGATGGTGTTGTAAGTTCCCAATTCCAATATAATATAAACGTTCATTGGAAACAAGGAAAGGTGCCGGTATGCCACTGCCTCTCTTAGATCGCATTCCTGTTATTGAAAGGTGTGTTCTTTAGGGATAGTGAAACCATTAATTATTTCTAAATTGGTTCGATGATGTCATTAAACCATTTAATGGTAATCATATCAACCATGTCATGGGTTATAAGCATGGATGTGTGGTTGAAAATGTGACCACCTCATTTTGTGTCGAGTAACATTTGAACACAACTACTTATAATGATTAAGAAAGAGAGAGAGATAAAATAAATGTAATTTGAATATTTCTTAAATATTTTTCCATACACTCGACCTTTTTTGCCAAAAGTTTGTATTGTTCCAAAGAGCAGATTTTCATATGAATCCAATAAATTCACGATCTTACAAATATCACAAGATATTGCAATTAGATATTATAGTGGCATCTCAGTTATCGGATGCAAATATAGATGACCATTTCTTGTCATGTTTAAGCAGATTGTTGTTTTTTGTTGCAATAAACTTTTCGACATAATAAATATCTTTCAAAATAGCCAAATAACTATCAAGATGTGGGACACCTTGCTTAATGTTACATAAATGGATATATTTTTTGGCTGATGATATGATATGATTCAGTAGTCTATCAGTGGATTGTTCCAAACAAAACAACATTTTTTGTTATGTTAATTGTATACTGCATATGACAATTGATCCAACCCTCAAGTTCACTCCAGAATGATGTTACCATTCTACATTCCCAATATACATGACAGATACTCTCATTGATCTCATTGCAAAAACAGCAACTAAGTTGTCAACAAGTTTTATCTTAAATAGTTCTCTTTTGGTATAGATAATACAATGTAAAAACATATTTAAAATCTAAGAATATTTATATTTATATCCTTTATACCATCTCTGTAACTAGAAAAAATTCTACTCCAGTTAAGATTAGCATCTGTAAGGGACGTTAGCCATTTAAAACAAATTTTAGATATTTCAGCATTAGAAATCAGGGTGTCATAAAACAATCTGCATCCTTTAGGATATTTTATTAAATTTAAATGATAATCTGACATAGTTAAATTCAGAATAGGGATATATCCTGAGCGTCCAATGGTATATTTCCAAGATGATTGAATTATTCAACACCTGCAAATAATTCAAATAGGTTTCCTTAATACCATATGTGACTTTCAATTTGTTAACAGATCTGAAACCTTTATCATCACAAATGTCTTGAATTGTGATAATTTCTCTACTTGCCTAATTTTTCATGTAGAGAGTTGGGTTCTTGTAATTGTGGTTTAACCAAAGTGGTTGGGAAAGAATATCAAAAATATTTTTGAAATTCACCAAAGTTTTATTGCACCATGTTTTCAAAACATCTTTCCAGTAAGGTTTGTCAATTTGAAATAATTGATCAACATTTGAACCAAGTTTAACATGGTCTCCAAAGGACAAATACAGGGATTTTCAATGTGTTCCTTCACACAATAGGATCTCAAGTTTGATAATTCTAATGCATTACAGAAAGTGGTTGTATCAACCATCCTTAACCCACCATATCTGTATAGCCTTCTTAAATTATTCCTTTTGATTTTACCAAGCTTTTCTGTCAATATAAATTTGATAAAATATTAGCCAATAAAGCAATAAAATCTTTTGGAGGATTGGGCATGGTATTGTATATGTGTACAAGTTTTGTACACTCGCCCTTACTTACATACGCATAGGTGCTTCTTCCAGGCTGATTTTTGCAATGGCGCTGCTATTAGATCAGTGAATATGGGAGACTATCTATGCTTTGTATAGATTTGTCTTCACAGTCTTATAAGGTCTGAGCTTCCTTGTATTTTCGCTGATATTTTGAGTCCAAGAAGAGTTATACCCAGTAAATAAAGTATCCTCCAATTTCTTTACCATCTACAGACTGATCTAAGACTGGGTTCAATCTTGTAGAAAGCTGCAGTCACAGTCGCTAAACAGTTTTCATACTTTATGATTCCAGTTTGTTTTACATCCGGGGTGGCACACTTATCTGTCCATTGAAATACGCGTTTGTTTGATCTCTTAGTGTTTATATTCAGACATTCTCCGACACCGGCCTCATGCCTTCTACCTTCTTGGATATGCTTACAGGTACCCATCCTAGATCGACTAGTACCCTATTGGTTGGTTCATATCTACCAACTCCTGAATCCAGTCGGTGTTGCTCAGAAGGGATAAAGATAAAGAAATAACTTAAATGATATTGATCATGTGATTTTCATTATCTGATACGTATTAGAAACAAACACAGCTTTAAGAATATGATTTATACAGTCGGCGTTTCCTAGAAGGAGTGATACAGATCTAAATCATCTACACACAACATCTCCACCCGATCGCGTTCATTCATAAGCAAATATCATAATTCAAAACAGTTTTTACGCGATATTAGGTTTTAGTAATAATGTTTTTCAACAGACTATTATTTCTAATTTTAAACGATTTGAGACAAAATATTACACACAAAAACCCAGTTAGATTGAAAACATCAAAATAGAGAAAAGGAACGTGACTGTGGAGAAAATTGACGTGACAGCTTTGTGTAGATGAGTAGTAAGTCTTTATTTACGTTACGGCGAAAGGTGTTCGTTCTCGCTCAGTTAGGTTGGAAGACTTGTCTCACTAAACAGCGCATTGAGAGTTTTCGTTGTTTCGTCAAGCTTTATCATATATCAGATGATAGGCTCCTCAATAAGGTGTTTCGGTGGACCCTCAATCGAAAGGGTTCATTTTAATTTGGTGAAGTTGAGTAAACAGTTGAGGTTACACGATACGCTGTTGGAGCCAGGTTCTTCCTTGAATAGTAAATTAACAGTTATTAAGCAATCCCTTTGTAGATTAGACGAGGAAAGGTGGTTCTCAGAACTTTGGAATGACGTAGGCAGGGTAAACGGTAATAAATTACGTACTTACAGGTTGTTTAAGAAGGACTGTAGACCAGAACTTTATGTCAGTAATATTATGTCCAGAAATAGGCGTAGTAACCTTACTAAGTTACGTTGTGGTGTTTTACCCCTTCATATAGAGACAGGACGATATTGTAAACCCCCCACACTCCTAAATCATAGATTGTGCCCGTTTTGTGATGCTTTTGAGTCTGAAGCACATTTTCTTTTTAACTGTGACTTTTACCATGATCTTAAACGTACCCTTCTGAATAGTACTAGTTTTAACTCTGACGAAAGTGATTACCTGAAATTTAATGTACTTATGAATACAACTGAAACCAAAGCTCTTAAACTTTTAGCTGACACTATTAATAGTATGTTCCGCCGGAGACAATCTCATTCTTGACATATTTTACCTCTGTGTTATTTATATGTGTATTTATTTATCTTATTTTATCATATTATTTATTAACATAAAAAATGTTGTATATATATCAGTCTTAATCGTGTCTCGTAAGCCAAAAATATGGCTGGGTGATATGTTATATTTTATGCTATTACAATTGACATTTTAACTGTAACATATCATGTGACACTTTAATAAAATAATACTGTCTGTCTGTCTGTTAAAATAACAGTACACAGGTAACATGCCTCATTGACAGCTAATTGTGAGCGTAGCCATTACACGTTATCATCCACCCGTGAAAGCTATTTGTTCTTCAAGTCAGTTGATTAGTCCCTAATTAGTTCGTCATGGCAGGTTGAGAGTATACTGTAATTCCAAATGGCAGGTCGATTCACGACTACTAAACAGGCAACTCCAGATATATGCTTCATATCCAGACAGAGTCAAAACAGAGAGAAATTCATACAGAGAGAGAGATATTATTTATTACTGTCTCACCCAATACAATACATGATTAAAATACATTTAAAAACATCACTTTTTATATTGGCCACCCAAAAGGGTTATGAGAGACATTTTTCACAATTATACTTAAAATATACAGTATTAAAAAAAAACAATACACTATTATTCATACACTCCATAAAACAAACACACACGCAAACATACACAAAAACTCACTCACAACCAATAAGTCATACCCCTAACTATGCTTGCATCACATCAATGCACCCACTGATTTACCGTATGCTCCTCCAGCCATAATGCACCCTAAGAATCTATCATACAACATCCTCTGCACAAGCTAACTCAGCACCCTCCACACACCCCCAGACCCACACACTGACCCACCCACACACAGACCCACCCACAGACCCACACACACACCACCCACCCCCCCCCCCCCACCCCCAGACACACACACACCCACACACAGACCCACACACACACACACACACACAAACTAACCTCCACTCAACCTGGGATACACACTGCTTTACTCGTTGTTACACACATAGTTGATATATTACAAACACACATCACAGTCATAGCATTGACTATACACACAAACATACCATTCATCTATTCATTACCCATTAGTTATACACTTTCATATGAACAGAAAAAATACAAAAGATACAAAATGGACAGCACAGAAGAACAGTACTCGAACCTGAGAGAAACCGAGATGAAGTTCAAGAAGGCGTGTGAGCAGGTCGTTCTCCTGAACGACAAGCTGGAGGGTCTGCAGCGTCGTTATGACAAAGCAAGAAACGAGAACCATCGATCCTTCAGATACAACCTGCGTCTGAAAATGGCGTTTGTTGAGGGAGTCCGAAATGCGTATGACGATTACGCCTGTGAGAAGGCAGAGAGGATTGCGGAGCTACGTTATGAAGCGTCTCAGTTGAACAGCAACTCGGAGGACGAGGACAGCGTGCACGATTTTGACTGGGAGAGGGATGAGGTGGACGAGGACGGGATTGGGGAGGGAGAAGAAGAGGAGGATGTTGAAGAGGGAGAAGAAATGGACACTGCAGACACCTGAACATCTCGGACAGTTGTGCCCCCTTCTGTAGAATTAGTCGTCCTTACAGCCCTTTTCAGGGCTAACAAATAACAAGAAAGATAACCTGAAACAATGTCATCACAAAACTACATAACTAGCGAAATAATATCTGTTACAACTACACTCTTTATTAAACACAAAATCATCCAAACATAACATTGATAAAAAAAATAATTCGAGAACAGAACAATTGAAATGTTAAGAAACCATCCCCTAAGGAATTTTGGAAATTATAACTGGGAGAGACCAGAGGGTCGAGGGTCGGGATGGAGGAGGACACCCCGAACAGCTGACCCCCTCCTGCAGAACTGGACGTCCTTACAGCCCATTTCAGGGCTAACAAATAACAAGAAAGATACCTTAAGCAATTCAATACTTTGGGAAATAATACGAAATCACGTATTTGAATGATGATTACCATAACGTAATTCAAACAGACTGAAAATCTTTCTCAATAAATCTGGCCTCTCTAATACAGTAATAGTAAATGGCTCACAACGTAT
This sequence comes from Phorcus lineatus, assembly GCA_921293015.1. Classification (NCBI taxonomy): domain Eukaryota; kingdom Metazoa; phylum Mollusca; class Gastropoda; order Trochida; family Trochidae; genus Phorcus; species Phorcus lineatus. The sequence goes on along the minus strand of OV121086.1, from coordinate 37,493,668 downwards.
ACTCGGAAAAAAGTCTAAAATTAGTAAAACTCTGTCATGTGTGTGTGTGGGTAGTGAACTCAAGAAGAGAAGATATTCTGGTGGTAGTCTTCTGTAGAACCAAGAGACTGCGTTCCTCAAGTCATATGTTAAAACGGAAAATAGAGGTACAGTAGACCAGAGAATGCATCAGTCTTAAACGCGATGATCATAGCAAATCTGATTTATTCATGCCTCTATAGGAACTTTAGGAGATCAACCTAAACATCTCAAATTTTCAAATTTATTGTTTTTAGATAATTTAATTTACCTAAAATGCTGATTTTAAAAAAGGACCCTCTCTTTTTTTAATTCACAGAATCAGTCATCCAACATAGAGGCAAACTTTAAAAAATAAGTTGCATCAGTTTAATTTGTTCGTTTACTGCTTTCAAGTCATAATGATTCCAGTCGATATTTCTAAGGAGAACGATACACCTCTTATAGATCATATTTGCTTTCTGATTTGTGTGTTGTATATAGGTCTAAAAGAAGCAACTGCATGGTTTCAGAATCTTAATTGTTCTGTCAGTGTTACATAGTCGGGTGGTACACATTTCTTATAGATGATAGTGATTAACTGATCATAATTTCATGATAGTTATCTGATACAAAGAAACGTTTTCAAATCGATCTTCTTTTGTCAGTGATTTTAAGAAAGATGAAACATTTTTCTCATAGATAATTATTTATCTTATATAAATGATCTGATGATAATTTGAAAAAAAAACGGATTTCAGAAACAGTATTCTTTGGTAAAGGGTGTCAAGGAATATGATACAGATTTCTCATACATAAGTTTCCTTTATCTCATTCACATTGTCTGATATATATCATACAGTTTCTGCAAAAAACGATTCAACTGTTATAGATGATATCCGTTATCTGATTCAGATCGTGTGTAACTATTTGAAACAAGAAACTGGTTTCAGAATCTGGGTTACAATGGTACATATCGTTTACAACTGAAACTGGTTTGAGAATCTATATTCTCTGGTCAGTGATTATAAGAAAGATGATCGGATTTTTCATACATGGTATTGATTATCTGAATAAAACACCTGATAACAATATGAAACAACCAACACATTAAGGATCTGAATCATACAGTCGGCGTTTCTTAGAAGAGGTGATACAGATCTACCCTATCTACAGTAAACAGCTGATTCTTTGAGCTATTGGCTGAGTCTCCGGGGTTCCATTATCTAACCCCCTGGCCTGATCCCCAAAAATACATCTGCTGTTTATAACGTGATAAAAATAGTTAAGATATTTCTATTATATAAGTACAAGGAGCTTCTCCCTTTGGCCTCCTGGCCTGCCTCCCCGGTAAGGCTCGGGTAAAGTAATCTGTATGACCAAGAAGGTTATAGACACCATGGGGTATCTTGTAATTACATATCCATGCTCTGAAGTTGCCATCTATGTTCTTAAATCACATGGACCAGAAATATGCAGCTAAATGTACGTTTCATTAGGTTACAACAAAGCAAGACACAATGCAATAAAACCAGACAAATTTGCCACGTGCTTTGAAGTTTAAAGTCACGTGGTTAAAATGCTTTTGGAATCGGTCACATTGAAAGGTAGACAAATCTTTTTTTTATTCATTTGTAATAGTTGAAGGGTACCCATTGATTCAACCTTTTCCATCTGTGAAAGTCATTGATGCGGAAAAATAAATGCCTTTTTAATGTTTATATTATTAACAAACTATTATAGAATAGATCTTTTTCTTAACCAAGTTCTATTTACATGGATATCAAAACATACTCATGTTGAATTCACTGCGATACCCTTATTTATTAATTTTTTTAAATCTTTGTTAAAGTAATCCTTGAAATTCCATACCCTGTTAAAATACATGCATATGTAATGTTCACTTTATGAACGAAGTGAATGAATGAATGAATGAATGGATGTTATTTTTGTGGAATTGTAAGGAACTCGAATTATTTCATAATACCGATACAACCGTTTCAAGATTCAATAAGAAGAATTATTTCTACAAGATATTAATGGACAAAAGAGACAGACAAATTAACTGTTTTACTTTTACGCAACCTATGGCGTATACATTCATACCCTACCCTATAACATGACAAGTTAACTAAATGAATAATAATTCAAAATTGATGTTTCAAACATCATAATGCAAAACAAATTATCGAAATCGTTTTTGTAACGAGAAAAAGGTAACTATACAATAAAATCAAAACAGAAATGTGTAAATAAAATAATTTGGGTTTGTGAAATGCGGCGAGAGTATTTATAACACGTCAATTAAGCACAGTTACCATTTAATAAACAGGCAAATGCTCAATTAAAACCGATTAAGGTTTTGATTGTAAAATCATAAAAGTAACCAAGTTAATTATGGCTGACAGACAACGGTATGTCTATATTGTGTTGTACATGGGACAGTCAATATTGAAGTATGCTTATGAGATTATAGCAAATCCAATCTATTATTTTGAGAGTTATCTCTATTTCAAACAGCATTAACACCTTCGAAAGGGTGACAAAGGCTTATTTGTCAGACAACAGATAAAAAGTATCAACATAGGAAATGTTGTGATCAGAATTCCTTCACAAGCCATTACATTTAATTCAAAGATTTCAACGTGCTACTGGGTATTGGGGATAATTTTTTAGATAAAAAATATTGTAAAATATCCTAACGATTTGTACAGACAAACTATTACCCACACACACGCACAAAAAATTTCGATAGAGAAGATCAAAGACATCAACATAGTTAGATTACTCGTATGACTTTTCATCTGAGACTGTGAAAGGGGAAAAGTCCTAGGCAGGTTTCTGAAGTGAGTAGTACTTCTATCATAACGATTCCTGATGGCGAAAGGTGTTGGTTCGCGCTCAATCAGTTAAAAAAGCAGTTCTAACAAGCCTCGTTGACAGCTAATTGTCAGCACAGCCAATACAAGTGATCATCCTTCCGTGACAGCCACTTGAAGGTTCCTTAGACGATGTAAAGGTACTGCTCGCTCAGTTTGTTGAATTGACAAACCAATACGTCTCATTGACAGCTAGTTGTCACCATACCAATACACGAGATCATCCATCCGTGACAGCCACTTGTTCTTCGAGCCAGTTGATTAGTCGCTAATTAGTTACGTCATGGCAGGCGGAGCGTTTACTGTAATTCCAAATGGCAGGTCGTTTCACGGCTATTTAAACAGGCTGCTCCAGACACAGTCTTCATTTACAGATACACTGAAAAAGAGCTACACAGACAGGAAAAATGGACAGCACAGAAGAACTGTACTCGAACCTGAGAGAAACCGAGATGAAGTTCAAAAAGGCTTGTGAGCAGGTCGTGCTCCTGAACGACAAGCTGGAGGGTCTGCAGCGTCGTTATGACAAAGCAAGAAACGAGAACCATCGATCCTTCAGATACAACCTGCGTCTGAAGATGGCGTCTGTTGAGGGAGTCCGAAATGCGTATTACGAGTACGCCTGTGAGAAGGCAGAGAGGATTGCGGAGCTACGTTATGAAGCGTCTCAGCTGAACGGTAACTCAGAGGACGATGACGACTTTGAGTGGGAGAGAGACGAGGGGGTCGAGGACTGGATGGAGGAGGGAGTAGAAGAAGAGGGTGTAGAGGAGGTTGAGGAGGAAGAAATAGACGCTGCACACTCCTGAACACCTCGGACAGCTCAGTCCCCTACTGTAGAACTGGTCGTTCTTACTACAGCCCTTTTCAGGGCTAACAAATAACAAGAAAGATAACCTGAAACAATGCCATCCCAAAACTTCAAGCTTTCACAAAGATGTTAATTTTTCTAAAAAAAATATACACATGAAGAAATAAGCTTACAGAAAAAGAGCTTGAAATAATCAGTAAGCGATAACTTAAAGTACATGACTACATACTGAACATGAGAACACACCAATATGTTGACCAATGGAATATATCTGGTTTATATATAAAGATTTGAAAAAAGGCCCTATGATAATACAGAAATCGAAGTGGTCAATGCATATAAATATCTCGGTGTCATAATGACACCCACACTTGTGTGGACAAGAGCATGTAATGTTTTCGCACAATTATAGTAAATCCTTCACTAATGTGGCTTTATGTGGAGAATGTGGGAGATATACCTTGTATATCAATTCTTGTTTAAACTGCATCAGATATTGGTTCAGATTGATTACCACGCCATCATATCTTATGTTGAAGCAAACTTGTTATAGTAAACGTACTAACTGGGAATCTTAGGTTTAGCAGCTATTCTTCACTTATGGGTTTGGACATTTCTGGGTACAACAGGGTGTAGGGGATAAAGTTTTATTTTTAAAGATACTCAAGGAAAGATTAATTGATTGTGGCACGCAAAACTTACAGATAAAGTCTCGCTGCAATTTTTATTCCACAATAAAAACATCAGTTACTTCTGAAATATATATATAACACATCAATAATACAAAGTACAGGGCGCATTGCTTATTTTCAGAAGCTGTTACAACCGTCATGGAATACAATGTACTAGAAAGGGTTTTTGTGACTATGACAATTCTGATACTTTTTTTTATAGTAATGTTCTCTATGTAATGTAACTGAAGAGGAAATAAATATCATATATCATATTCCCATGTATCACACTTTTCGTGATGATATACCGTTATTTTTCAGTCACAAGAAAAATATAAACAGTCTTAAGTATTTCATGGAATCTAATGATCATATTTTCCTGATGGGAAATTTATTATATAACGTTTTTCTTGTACGAGGATAAATCCTTTAATGCCCATGTGTATGAATTTTCATGTGTGATATATATCCAATGTATTTTATTATGGTTCAAATGGCCTTGAAGCAATAAAACCATTGAATATCTTGTATAACGTCACGAAGAGAACGCCTTACATAAGTAAAAATAGTCCTCGCGGTAAAGAACAACACTTTCCTATTATTCTGAAACTGTTCAATATCCATTCGTAACCATAACAACATGTTGGTGACAGTATCGCAAAAATGGACCTTTTGTCAGTTTTCAGATAACACTAATTTAACACACGTATCTTTGCACACGTAGCAAGACAACATGATTTTTCGGACTTTCTACAAACTATGTGAATATTCAATAACAACATATAAATAAAACAAAAGATTAGAACTCTTTAAGATTATAACTTTTATTGTGTATATCAATGCTATTATGTTCTTAATTTCATTTTAGAAAGTGAAATGAAAGTGAGCTTCAGTTTATGCAACTTGCATTGTCATCCTTGTTCGAATACTACTACACGTCTTCCAAGAATACCAACAAAAACTGCCACAATGAATGTGGAAATAGCAACATAAATATATTCTCTCAAAACCGAAACATCACAGGATGAAAGGAATCATTAAAAACAATCATGTGATAATCGTAGTGCATCCCGTAGTCCATATTCACTTTCCTCTAAACTTTTCTGAATCTTCACCAGGATTTTCTCACCGAACATTTTCCATGTCCGCATGCCGTTTACTACCAAGCAGTGGGGGTCTAACGCTTTGATGTCCACAGAGGTATGCTTTGAAACTATCATGCAAACATCGACAGAGAGCTTTGCTTTGGTCGTGTAGTTCATGCTGAGATGTAAAAAGACGAGCGATGATAGCCGCCCTTGTGATCTTCTATTACAACAGCCGACCGCTTACTGCATCTGATATAAACAAGAGGATTAACTTTGACATACTATCTTGGAACTATTTGGTATGATGACACAACCTCCTTTTGTCGCAGTGATAAAAGAGATCATGGTTTCTGATAGCTTTATCAACAGCCAAGTACCGTTGTTAAAACGTTCAAAGATTATAATTCATTGACGTTACTCTTTCATTGCAGTTTCTTTGAAGATGTAGAGATAAATTCTTCCGTTCAGTAAAGAATGTGTAGAGTACAGTTCAAATAAATATTCACTCTGTGTCTGTTCTTAGACGAATCTTGGTCATTTAATCCATAAAATGTAAACTGTCCTTGATTTTCGTATTAGTCTTTTGGATTGGTTTCAAGTGACGAGACATGTGCTACCATTGACTTTGACAAATCATTATGAAAATTTCCCATTTGATCAAAGAAAGGCTCATGAGACTCAGAAAACACCTCTTGGAATGACCTATTCCAGCCAAGGTTATACTTGATTTAAACCGAGCCTTCTCTTTTCATATCGCTATTACAGTTTTCTTCCATATACTTTTGGTTTCCAACGTAGGAGAAAGATTTTTTCCAGATCGACAATTTGATTTTCTTATCTCTAATTCTTGGTACCAAATACCATGGACTACCTTTTGATAAGTATAAGCAATGCGCTAAACCTGCTAAGCCAATCGACTTAATTTGACTGATAAAGGTGGTACAACACAAATGTTTAGTCCATTTTAATCATTATTTTCAAATTGTTGATGTGGCGTATATCAACGTTCTTGAGAAGGTGTTGTGGGGTGTAGTTTTAAGTTTAGGGTTTATGGGGAAAATTATGAAAATCTGTAGGTATGAAATTTGATTTGAAAATTTGACAAAAAGCAGTAGTCAACGCTACGAATTTGGAAAGTCTTCGTATAGGGCATGATATGGTGTTTTTCATATTTCATTAAAGAGAGCCAGTCAACGCTACGAATTTTGAAAGTCTTCGTATAGGGCATGATATGGTGTTTTTTATATTTTATTACATTTTAAGGTAAATTATTTCCAAACAGCAATTTTTTTATAATTTGACGTTGACACAATAACGGAGTCCGCGAAGCCGACAATTCACATTAATAGTTATTCCTTCTGACTAAACTTTCAAACAATTTTCATTTTTCAAACGAAAAATATGATTCCATTTCATTATTTACATATTTTATGCACAATTATGTCCTTGTGATGTTGAAGTGAACCCCAAATGCATAATAGGTTGTGCGTGCACGTAATCGTTTTAACATGCAAACACATATTCCTCCTTTTCACTATAATTTGCTATTGTCAATGATTCATCAAAACTTTAAAATAATCAGACACAATGTATTATTAAAAACCTTTTAAAGTTTGGTATATTGGATTGATAATAGTGCGATCTGACATTATAATATTCATATGAGATAGGACAGGGTGATGAAATAGGTCCTCAAAGTTTTAGAAGGTAATCGTTTAAGGAATTGCATACTGTAACTTTCGAACTGTTAGGTAACTCTTTTAGAGCGTACGATCTACTTGAATTGAGTATTTTGAGATAGATATATCGATTTATATAAGTATTTTTCACAAGATTGCATTGTTTGAAGTTTTCTTTCCTGATATTTGTTAGCCCTGAAAAGGGCTGTCAGAACGACCTGTTCTGAGATTGAATTGCCAGCTACTCTGTGATTTCAACTGTCTATGGCATCCATGTCTTCCTCCTCGACCTCCTCCAAATTTCCTTCTACATTTTCTTCTTCTCCCTCCTCCTCCATCCCGTCCTCAACACCCTCGTCTCTCTCCCAGTCTACGTCATCATCGCTGTCCTCATCCTCGTCGTCAGAGTTACCGTTCAGTCGGGACACTTCGTAACGTAGCTCCGCTACCCTCTCTGCCTTCTCACAAGCATATTCATAATACGCGTTGCGTACTCCCTCAACACAGGCCATTTTCAGACGTAGGTTGTATCTGAAGGATCGATGGTTCTCGTTTCTTGCTTTGTCATAACGACGCTGCAGACCCTCCAGTTTGTCATTCAGGAGCACGACCTGCTCACACGCCTTCTTGAACTTCATCTCGGTTTCTCTCAGGTTCGAATACAGTTCCTCATTGCTGTCCATCTTGCTTGTCTGTCTCTCTGTCTGTAAGTGTCTGGAAATGAAGCCTCCGTCTGGAGACCACTGTTTAAATAGCTGAGAACCGACCTGCCATTTGGAATTACAGTAAACTCTCCGCCTGCCATGACGTAACTAATTAGGGACTAATCAACTGGCTTGAAGAACAAGTGGCTGTCGCGTATGGATGATCTCGTGTATTGGCTATGTTGACAACTATCTGTCAACAAGGCGCATTGGTTTGTTAATTTAACAAACTGAGCGAGAAGTACCCTTACATCGTAAGAGAGGAACCTTCAAGTGGCTGTCACGGATGGATGATCATGGGTGATGGCTTTGACAATTAGCTGTCAACGTCCTTGAAATGATATTCTAACTGACTGAGCGAGAAGAAGCACCCTTTCATCAGCGGAAGAAATCTTGCAGTCAGTGCTATCACATTACTAACTTACAAGGACTCAAAAGGCCCAAAGACTAACAAGGACTTTTCAAAGGTATCAACCACTTCAGAAGCACATCCTGCGAAATGAAATATCAATCCAAAACACTCCAGTATCGTTAAAATAGGCAAGGTGTAAGTGAACTCTCAAATTCCAATGGTGGAAATAAACGACAAGCTATTTGTATATGAAAAAGAATAACTGCAGAGCCGCCCCCTTCCCAAAAGAAAAATCCAAACAACACCAAACATCCAAACCAAAAACATCCACACACACTCACCAAAAAAGCACATAAAAGACACACCAACAATGATGGTTAGAGAGCTAAATAAGAGTTCTCACGTCCATTTGCTGTCTATGATTATATACAAATTCAAATAGCTTATTCAGTTCTACCCCATTAAATGTTTAAACGTGTCAATATCTTCATCGTAAATATAGCAAGATAAAGACGACTCTTTTCTTGGATTAAGTAGTTTGTCTGAGAAACGAGAAAAATAGACACTTACAGACAATGTTATTTTAACTGCTTAATCTAAATTGACCGACTAATTTTGTGATTTTACGGTTAATTAGTTGAATCCCCGCTAATTGGCAATTGTAGTTTGAAATTTCTGATGTCAATTGGTAAATAACGTTTTATATAAATAATGCATGACTTTTATTGAAGTATTTCATTTTGATTTGGAAATGGTTACAAATGTTCCCTCTTGTATATTGCTTAAACGATACTTTTTATGTTTATATCACCAAATAACAAAAACCTTTAAAAATCTAGGCTAGCTTATAAATTATCAGCAGATGTTCATTAAGTTTCAACATGGAAGTTTGGAAAGGAACCGTTGAACAAGGAAATGAAAATTGATCAGCTCTTATTCAAAGGTTCATAATCGACGATACACCATTAATGCAACCGCCATCAATCTTAAACACACGATTAGTCTACACAAATGTTTTTCAACTAATAAAAATCGACTTATAACAACTCGGACTCGACTCTCCCAATAAAGAGCTTGGGTGTTTCTGATGTATGATCCATGCTGAGTTCGTTCTCTTGTAGAAGAGCAATGCTAAGAAAGTCTTACACGTGACGGCTCAATAGATATGTAAAATTATTATCATAATCATGTTTTTTTTGTAACGAAATAATAAAATGCACCGACGTTAAGTAATCGAACTTTACTCTTTTCTCTGTGGTATTCGCAGATAAGATTCATAACGTTCAAGACTTTCGATATAGGTAGCTTCTTTTGAAATAATGGAAATAAGATATCCTTCATAGATCGTCTCTCATAGATCCTTAAGGAGTTTATAGAAAAGAAAAGGATATTTTGAAAGGTTTGACAAACTCAACGAGTGCATTTCAATTGAGAAGTAATGTTCCTCATGTAAAACTGTTTGAGCTATACATTAATATGCCTTAAAATTATAGTTTGTATGGTATTTCAATATGTGATAAGATGAGCTTTAATTTATATTTACTACCTTACTTTACAGACTTTACTTTAAGACAAAAAAAGATCAGATATTCAACTAGTTTGTTTATAATATTTGTATGCGTGACCAAGGTCTATACACTTTCTTATCACACCAATAAGGAGCTTCTTATCATTTATTTAATCAGAATTTTTTGTTTGTTTGAGAAATGAATTTTAATATTTTGAATCTTAATCCTATATGTAAAATGCATTGTTTCAGGTTTTCTTTCTAGCTATTTGTTAGCCCTGAAAAGGGCTGTCAGAACGGCTAGTTCTGTAGTTTCGTTATGTGTTCAGCTTTCCGAGGAGTTCAGGACTCTGCAGCGTCCATTTCTTCCTCCTCAACCTCGTCAATGTCCTCAATCTCATCCTCGACCCCATCGTCTCTCTCCCAGTCCAAGTCGTCCTCGCTGTCCTCGTCCTCATCTTCGTCCTCTGAATTACCGTTCAACTGAGACGCTTCATAACGTAGCTCCGCAATCCTCTCTGCCTTCTCACAGGCGTATTCGTAATACGCGTTGCGGACTCCTTCGACGGTGGCCATTCTCAGACGTAGGTTGTATCTGAAGGATCGATGGTTTTCGTTTCTTGCTTTGTCATAACGACGCTGCAGACCCTCCAGCTTGTCGTTCAGGAGCACGACCTGCTCACAAGCCTTTTTGAACTTCATCTCGGTTTCTCTCAGGTTCGAATACAGTTCCTCATTGCTGTCCATCTTGCTTGTCTGTCTCTCTGTCTGGTTGTGTGTCTGGAAATGAAACCTCTGTCTGGGAACCACTGTTTATATAGCTGAGAACCCACCTGCCATTTGGAAATTACAGTAAACTCTCCGCCTGCCATGACGTAACTAATTAACAACTAATCAACTGGCTTAAAGAACAAATAGCTTTCACGGATGGATGATGACGTGTAATGGCTACGCTGGCAATCAGATGTCAACGAGGCATGTTACTTGTTAGTACTGTTATTCTAACTGACTGAGCGAGAACCAACATCGTTTTATCGTCATAACATGACACTTTCAAAGGCAGTCCTCAGTTGCAACAAAGACAGTTCTTTGATGGACATTTAAACTTGTAAGCAAGGGTAACAAACAGTCAAACACTATTTTCTCGTCTTTGCCTGTCAGAAAATTTATCAAGCCTTTAAAGGGCATCCCACCTGATGAAGGAGTAAGCATATGCACACAATAAAGAAGTTGTCATCCAAAAAGTTTTTGTCGACAATTCAATTCTTTTGACACGGAGGACATACAGCACTTGAATTCATATTTAGACATTGTTCGAATCTGGTTTTTCTTCTTTTGCAACTTTATGATTAATCGGTGAATAATTAAAATCCATAATTTCCTTTTGAAAATAGGAGTGTTTACACGATATAATGAATATTTTACGTCATTTATTTCTGTACAAATATTACTATTTAAAAATTGTATTTTTAATTTTTAACCCTTATCAAGTGCCTTTTTAATCTTTACCCTTAACGTGGCCTTCTATAAGATGGCAGTTTTCATATGACAAAGATTTCACAGGTGATTACGTCTTATTTAAAGAAAAAAAAGGTAGATTCATATAATGTGAAATATCCCAATGATTTAAACTAGCTGTAATACAATACGTCCCAATGTCCTTTATTACAGGTAGTTTTAACTAGACTGAATACATCTAGATTTCCTAGTCTTATCATTAGTTATTCCTTTGTATCCCATAACCTCATACAGGGGTGGCTCAACTTTTATTGTTTTTTATTTTTTGTAAATATTTTATTTTGAGGTGAAACTTTAATGAGAAATATGACTGTCTATCTGTCTGTCCTAAGACCACAACAGGAAGGATGTAGCAGAAACGAAAAGTCATACCTACCTTAGTAAGGTTGAAAAAATTAAGATCTTATCGTTATATCTAATTATGTGATTTCACGCCTAGAAAAACGACGTTAACGAAAGTCTATTGTTTTCTATTCCAAAGTAAGCTCTTGCGGTATGAAATGATTAACTTTTGGTATGCTCTAAATTGTTGTCATAACACTGCCATCCCTGTGAGAATCGTATACATACTTTTTATCCAAATATATTTGAACTTTCATTTTCAAATATTCCATATGGTAAACTTAACAATCTTTCATTCATGATACAAAACGGTTTGTATGAAAAGGATATGTGTGTACGTTCAGTTTCCTTCTTATAACCTAATTCTTCATTTGTAGCCATTTTCTTTCGTATTTGTGTATACAAGTGTAAATCTATACCAAAGAGAGGGTGTTTTTACTTGACAAGATGTTCCCTTTGAGAATACAATATGTCTTTACTAAACTTAACGTACATTTTCCTTGATAATTGGTTAAGTGCTAGCATTATATTACGAAAAATATTTATCTATGAACATTTGGTGGTTTTTTGTCCGTCACTTACAAGCACCACGGAATTAAAATATTGACAAATAAGGTTACCGAAAGGTAAGGTTCGAAATTTAAAGACGAGATCTTCCCTTGCAAATTATACATTCTTATCTAAAGTGTATATCTAAATGAGCAATCTTTATTGATACAATCATACATAGTGTAACTTCAATGCAACCGCTCGGGACTTTAACCATGGTTACTTAATCCTACCAAGCAGATTAACTAACCCCTCAGTCGGTGAAGTTTAAAAGACCCTTTCAACCAGTTATACCCCAGCAGGCTTAATAAATTTCAAACGGATTAAGTCTTTGTTCTTTGAAATGTGATGGTAGACTTACAAACTGGCCGTAAACCCCGCAATTAATACTGCAAATGATGTAATATGTATCTGTGAAACGACATGATGTCTTATTCAAACCGTTAGCACCAATTAGACAGAGCCTCAGAAAATTGTAACTGGCATTGTCTTAGTACATTCGAGATTTTTCAAGTAGGTAACGACCAGGGTGTAATGATATATGAACGCAAAGTGATGAACACTGTGTTAAATAGAGCGTGTCGCTTTTTCCTCGGGATTATCACAGCAACACGTGGTGATATGGGATGGACCTCCAGCTGGATGGACAAACAGCGAATTAAGGTTTACCGCCTGTTGCTCAGAGTATCGACATTGCCTGAGAATCGACTACCAAGTATTATACATAAATGATCTTTACGACGTAATCGCCCATGGGAGCACAGAGTTCAGAAGCTCTCCATGAATCTCGATATTGATGGTATATATTGCAAAACACAAAAGATTTGAAATTGACTACGTCATATCTGAAGAAGAAACTGTTTATTCAAGATGGAACGAACTGGTTAAAGAGCCTGTTGGATGATGGAAAAAAAACTGTAAATGAAAATAAACTTAGATGTTATCGACTCTTCAAGAAGGATTTTTGTCCAGAACCCTACGTGAAACAGCTAATACCAAGACACCGCCGCAAGTCTCTAGCCAAATTACGTTCATGATAGAAACCGGAAGACATTCTAAGCCGCCTATCCCACTTGCGGATTGGAAGAGCCCCTTCTGTCCGTCAGAGATAGAAGACGAAGTTCATTTTATCATAGTCTGTCCACTCTAACAGCTCGTTCATTTCGTCGGCAAATCGCGCAGTTGAAACTGTACAAATTCTGTTTATTGATGTAACAAAATAGTTCATTGACTAAATATCAGTTTATGTTTTCTGTGAAAAAAATATAAAGGTTATGGTCAATAGAGAGGCAATCTAGTTAATAATTAACGGACTTCGGAACGTATTATATTACAGTTAGTTTTAACGAGATTGATAGAGAGGACACTATTGTGATGAAATAGACGTCTTTCTTCACAAGCAGAGTGGTATCTTCATTCTCTTGTGTTCAATATACTTTATTAAAGACAATTTCATAATAAAATACATGATTAACTTCTAAACCAACGAGGAAAGTCATTCTTGACGAGTTATTCAAAATAAAATTTGGTGTTATAGGAACGGTTGATAAATAAAATTTCATCATATTGTATTTGTCCATAGAAATCAATTACATGATCTATGGAGAGTTAAGCACTATAGATGGTTTAGCAATTCGAGGGATAGACGTTCTACTTGGGGTTGTTAGTCTGTTTGGCATCGAAGGAATACTGGCTCTGGGCCTGACAGTTGAGCATGGTTACTTCATCGGAGAAGTCATATCTGTACGTGGCAGTCTTCACCCCGTTTTCAGTACTTGTCTCGATATTAACCCGGTCGAAAAACTTCTCCTTGTCGTTAACCATGACAGTGAACTGTGGCTCCGGGTAGCCCGTGGCTGAACAATGGAAAGTTCTCTGAAAAATGAGGATATAGATATAAAATAATGAACTCTAATGTAAATAGAGTAGGAAATAATAGATGGGAGAATTGTTTAAAAAGTTGGAAACGGGCATCGTAGATTACCAGGCCTTCTGCGATTTATTATTTTTGTGTGAAGAATTGTTGTACATTATTGAAGGGCCACACCATCTGATGTTAGAATTGTACATGCTTGCAAGAAAACAGCAAGGTTGGAGTCACTGGTAGGAAGGCGAAAACGTGTTCTTGGAAATGTTTCTGTTGGACCAAACATGCAGTCAACAAATCTATAATTATTAATTTCCATTGTCAGTATTTGAATTGGCTTGAGGATACTATTGCCGTGATCACAAAAAGGGGCACGAGGGTCCTACACACTAAACATTATAATGTATACATTTTCCTTTAAACAGTCTGATAAAAATCGACGTAAAATTGACACTGGCGGGATTCGAACGTACTCTATCAGAGATTTCCTCTCAACAACGGCCTGAAAAGCACCCTGCTTGCTCCTTAAGCGCAGACAAGACCCAGTCATTGGCGGACCAATCACATCATCGCGTTTAAAATTACGAAAATTACGAAAGCGGCGACCAATATAAACGAATGGTAAACGGGAGTTACTTGCCCCTTAATACTGATACGAAAGGCTTTTGCCGGATTCATGCTAGAGTATATATTTAAAAACTTCATTTCTCGGAACGAGTTTGATTTTAATCAAATTGTTCCTTTAGATTTCCCTTAATTTGTCGCGGAGGCCACAGAAAATGTTAAATTTTCCTGGGGAGTGAAGTTTTTGTTTATGCTGGTCGATTGTAACGTTCAATTCACTCATCTATTTAGAGAGTTTTTCGCCTCAAACGGCGATTGGTTTCGGAGAACTTTCGGAGACTTTTCACCCAAGTAGCCCAAGTAGCGCCGATGCAAATATTTTTTAATGATTACACGCAATTATTTCTATATTTGTCAAACTCTTAAGCAGTCAAATGTCCTTCCGATAAGTGTATTATGTTGTGATTACTTATTTGTAACATCAATGTTAATGTTTAATAGGAGGTTGTTTCAAAAACAACGTTTAACGTTATTCCATTCATCTATCACCTTACCTGATCACCGTCTACCTCAACACCAAAGGAAATTATTTCAATGTGCTGGTAGACCATCAGACCAAACACATCATCCACGGTCCCGGATCCACTAGTCGCTTGACACTTTAGCGATCCCTTCTGTCCCAAAGTCTTGTCATCAAAGGAGAACCTGCTTCTCATGAAGGTGTCGCCATGACGGATGTCTTCTCTAGCCGTGTATGCCAATGAGTTATTGGACGCATAGAGCTCAATACCCTGGATATCGGGACCCATGGCAACACACTCCACTAAACATGGGACTGTACTGTGACTTGTGCAGGGTAACTCACCCGTTGGGTATTTATTGGATCTGATGCCAAAATAGCCGTCCTCAAAGAGTCTGCCGGAACCTTCGGGCAATATGTTTACCACACTCACAATTGCCGCTGCAGGATGAATGACGCGGTCTTGTGAAGCAAAAAGAGACGAGCGGACGAATAGAAGTCCCTCAGCGCTAGGAGGGATGACTTCATATACGTATGTGTTGCCCTCTTGAGATACCTTATTGCATGGTATATGAGCCTGGTGTTCATAGGAGGGAATTTCTACTATCTCGGGTGACCCGCTGGATCTGTTAACTCCGACGAACTCTGCAGATACTTGGAACTCGTCGATAAGTGAGGCGGGGTTCGGTTGATGGACGGTTGCTGTTATACGTAGAGAATGTCCAAAATGGACGACGTCAGTACTGAGAGAGACGTCTATTGTAGGCAGCGCTTCTTCTCCATTAAGTTCCATGAAAAAGACTTTAGATCCCGCCATGTTTCGCTCGTTCTCGTACAGCACGAGTCGTACGATTTCGTGGAAGCCCGTTAAAGTCATGCTAGCCGAGGCTTGCTCGGGATTGACCGTCATTGCATCTGCATCTGGAATGGTAAAGTTGATGTTAAAGTCTTTTTAAATATCGGGTCTATGTACCATGGATATTCAAAATGCATGTTGTATTGGGCGCTACCAATCTCATCCGCCAAAGAGAATTATACGATGATTTTACTGACGGTTTCATTTACATACACATTTTCAGCTCAGAAATGCCCGATATGGCTGGAAATGCCCGGTATGGCATGACATGGCATCATGCGTTCGTTCATCCATCCATCCGTTTACATTTCAATATTTAATCGTCTTCTCCAGACCACTTGACCTAGGAAAGGGATTCTAATTCATAGATTTGGTGAACCTGTGACCCCTAATGAGGGCCACAGGGACCACGCCCTAAAACCTAATTCATCTTCTTCTCAAGACGAAAGAGGGCTAGATAGCTGAAATCTTATGTAAAGACTCCGTAGCTGACGGGAATTCTTATTAATAGATTTGGTGACCATGTGACCCCTTTTAAAGCTGCAAGGGATACATCCTAAAACCTTTTTTTCGTTTTTGTTATTAGAAAAATAAATGGAGAGCTAAACTTATTTGTACAGACTCCTAAAGTGATGAGGATTACATTATAGGCTTTATACATTTTGACCTGCCAAAATGACTTTTCTTACCTGCCAGAACTGTTACTATTTAGATCATTGCGTGATATATGTGGTGAAGTTTGATCATAGTTTTATCTGACATCACAATTATAGCCATATTCGATTATATCACTACGTGTCCCACATAAAGTACACCAAAAATGTATTTCAGAACACCCAAAGTGTTATTAGATTCAAAATCATGGCGCCTGACACTAGAATAACACCATTTCCGTCAAAGTTATATCTAACTTGATAATTGAGACGTCTGACGAATGTATAAAACCATGCACGTCACATGTTATCAATGAGACGTATTTCACAGTTCCCAAAATGCTATCGAACTAAAGACCATGACGCCTGTAACGACTTGGATCGATTTCCCCGTTTTGGGTCATGCCCCGGTTTGGGTCGCTACAGTCGTGCCCCGGTTTGAGTCGCTACAGACGCCTGCCACTAAAAATAATCTCATATACGTCATAAGACCTCAGTAGACAGTTGAAATAGAAATAAAAGAAATAAATCTGTTTTAAATTGTCAGGTTGTCATTAATAGGTTTATATCATTAATTGTGATTGAAGATTATGACAGTAAAGTTTATACATTCCCGTGTTTCAGACACTATTCTATTATATTTTACACACTGAAATACTGTTAGCTGTAAACTTACAATATTTTACTCGATGTAAAGTTGAACTAAAATATTTCAGGGACGTATCGTTTTCTTCACACACATTCCGACCACAGCATTTAAAAAAAACATTGGAGTACAATGTTTATATTGTTTAATTTTTTCTTTTGCAGATTCCTTTAGTACTTGTGGCAATGCATCGCTGTAACAGTTTGAACATCGATTTAATCGTATTCGATGAAATGAAAAGAGTATTTTTAGATAAAATGTATGAAATATTTCTTTTAAACTACACACTAAACTATTTGAAATATTGTGGAAGTATGTTTCTAACATAAAAAAAACTTGATTTACCTCTGGGGAAAATTGTGTCGAACCTGTATTCCCAGTACACGACCATATCTTTTGATCCTTCAAAGTAGGCGGTGTAGGTTTTCTGATCACCAGTCTCATTCACTATTGCCCTTGAAGGCGAGAACTGGTGACACTGAAAAAAGAGGATATTATATGAGTGTCAATGACATACTATGTTTACGACACGAGTGCCTAAATATTAGTATTTCCCGAGCGAAAGCGTGGGGTATACTGATATTTAGGCACGAATGTCGTGAACATAGTAATTCATGGGCACGAATATGATATTCTGTTTATTACCGAAGTCGCGAAATCAAAGGAAATGACCAAAATCGATCTCCAAGCATAAGCGGTTTATCCGGCGCTGTCACATAGAACGCAACGTCATAGGCGAACTGTGACGTCAAAGCATTGTATATGACGTAACGTCACAGTGAAAAAGTGATATTTTGCCCTAAGGCATCGTATCTAAAATATGAACCCCGATATGATTGCCCTCATCCTGCTACATCAGCGTATTTGTCTCCGCCTAGCTCCATCATATACCCTGATATCCTTCGGCTTAAAACGCTCGTATCGCTAAATATAGCAAGCCAATGAAATGACTCGCATTCTGCAATAGCGGCACCACCCGGATGAGAATTCAAAGAAATGTCAATGTAGGCTATAAATAGCCATGAGTAACCAGTAGTAAGCGATACGAGCGTTTTAGTTGGAATGATATCAGGGTATCAGGGTGGATTGCCCTCGTAAGGTAATAACAAATGTACGGTAAACTATGTGGTTTGGCAATATTAGCAATGAGAGAGTTGTGTTTCAACAATATTTAAGTAATTAAACAAGTGGATGACAAGCATCCAAAAGAGAGTGGACAGATCAGAGAGAAAGGAGAGGAAATGATAAGGGAAAAGACGGAAAGAAAGCCATTGTGACAAATAGCATATTTTTGAATGACTCAAATTTAGTCTGGCTTCTACCCTTCGACCTGTCCAGCTTTAATTCCCCTACCAGAAGTATGTAAGCTCGGGCTGGCATAGCTCTCGGGGTCTCTGAGCACGCGAACTACCGCAACACGATGGGGTAGCGAGTCAAGTGGTGGTTGACAAGAGGAAATTACTTAGTTGTTTTAAGGTTTATAATGGGAACGTGTCTCGAGCAAGGAATGAAAATATAGAAACTTTAGATAAGTGTTAAGGAAATGATCTCAGAAGGATTATGGGTATGCACATGACTCACGTAATGGCAAAAATTATCTGTGTCTATTATGTTTTCCTACTTTAAAGCGCCACTCCGTGGGTTGTTGGAGTCGTTATATCTACACCTCTGTGCATTTATAAGGCTGTTTTTAGATTTTCATTCAAAACCAGTATTTGTCATATATATATATATATATATATATATATATATATATATATATATATATATATATATATATATATATATATATATGTCTTTTGGATATGAAAAGTTAAGATTTTTTAAATTTTATATCAGATATGACATATAGGTTCGTATCAAAGGTAAATAATATGTTATGAAAATCACGGAGTGACTCTTTAACCTATTTCCTGAGCTCCTATCTATTTGACCATTAGAGACTTACTTAAAATAATATGTGATTTATCTCAGATTGTGTAAGTGCTTATCGAACTCGACGCGTTTTAGAGCAGTTGACACTGGAGACAATCGCTGTACAAAATTTATATTCCCATGATGATGATGTTAGAGTTAACAAATACGTTCAAAGATTTTAACTCACGTGAAATGAAGTAACATAATTGCATAGACAACAAGTAATAATATTATTTTCAAAGTTTATTTTATTTTAAATTATAACCTTATTTGCAAGTTGGTAACCTTGTTACTTGTACAAATATGCCAGTATATGCAAACAGTTTTCCCATTTGACCATCGAGATCATGGAATAAGTCTATCCTAGATGTAAATCGAAATTGGTGCTATCTTTCGTCGAGTGGATATAAATTGTTGGCACGTTCAATTCCGGCGATTGTTGCTTGTCTCTGTTAGCAGGTGGGTTTGATTTAGTTTGATTTATTTATCTCAAACCGATTTTCTGAATGTTACGTTTGATTTTGCAGTGTGTGCAACTACTGGCTTATTGACAACTAGTTGGTTCGATCTGAAAAAGGACTCGTCCCTAAGAATCAATACAACAATTGATCAATACATGCCTGCATGTACTTTACATTTTGTGGCGACGATTAGTATACAGAAACTCTTGTTCTCAGCAAAACTATTCCAAAATTAAAAAAATCTTTTTACTCTTATGTAGAAAGGGTAGATTAAATTTTCCATCCAAGGTAATAAAGACATACATGTGAATATACATGTATCAATAGAAACTTATTGTCTATAAAATAAAAACAAACGCAGGTATGAGAATTCTGACGATTTTCCAATATTCTCTTTATAAAAAAACATCCAAATATCGGCATTTAATTTGCCTTAATATACCGGGAAAGAGACAAGGGGTAAATATAAAAAAATACACAAGTGTGGAGTTTAAAGACAAGTGCACAGAAACTCTCAGTAGTAGGAATCACGGAGTCTGTCGTCAGTAGCGAGTGTGAACACTCTGGGCATCAATGCAAGCAAGTACACGCCTCCGCATTGAAGTCGTTAGGCGTCGGATGACGTCAGCAGGATACTGTTCCATATGTATGCTCAACTTGCTCAAGTGTCTGCTGGGTTTTTAGAGGTGGCACCAGCTGTCTCAAAAGGTTAAGGTGATCCCAAAGGTGTTCAATGGGGTTCATATCTGGGTAGTTGGCTGACCAAGGCAAAACAGTGACGTTGGCGTTCTCGAGGTAGTCTCTAGCAATTCGGGCAGTGGGAGGTCGGGCGATCGTTCCTGAATAGGCGAAACCTGCTCTCGTCTGTAAACAGCACCATTTCCCATTAACGTCGCTGCCATCTGCATACAGCACGTGTCAATAATGTAATCTGCGTTGACGGTGTAAACGCGTCAAAGCCATTCCACAGCGGTAGGCTTGTATACTAGCCAACCGAAGTCGACGAAGGGTTGTTCTTGTGCTATTGACATGACCGAGTGCCGTCGTCGCTGTTGATGTCGCCGTTACGAATCGGTTTCGGGGGTGAATCTGTGTAACGATCTTCGGCCGCAGTTGTTACCCTCGGTCTTGCCGATCTTGGTCTGTCCTGTCTGCTGGTAGCTTATTAACAGTCTTCTGATGGTGGTTTGGCTCCAGTTGAAGGTTTTTGCGATTTGACATTGAGAATCAAGCCCCAATAGTGGACATACCGATCGCTTGGTCACGTTGCGCTTGCGTAAATATTGGCAATCTATTAATGTGCTCTGTGTTACTGGATGTCAGCTCTTTCATACAAGCATATTTATGCAACATTGCTGCACGAGCATCACAAATCATGCCTCAAACACACGTTTTGCACGTGTTTGTGAATGCACAATTTCAGTGGATGCGTTCGATGCGATTCGTTCGTAAGAGGAAACGATGCATTAATACTATTATTTCCTGCTTAGAATCAAACCCGTACCAACCCTGTTAATTTTTTCATGAAAATAATAATAATAAAACCTTTCTTTTCCTGGGAGTGTACAAATACTAGCATATTTAAAACAAACTTTACTTACATGTTCCAATGAGACTGTTGCAATGAAAACGCATATTGCTAGCGGTGACATTGTCCCCGTCATGTTTGCATGTATATAGGAATCGAGTGAAATGGACCTTGTGTTTAAATACTTACCAACACCGCATTATGAAATCAACCCTCACTACAAGGTAATAATTGTTTCAGTAATAGTTCATTTCCCTTAACCGATGGTTAACAATTTCAGTACCAATTTCAGCAGATGACATTTATATCTAAATCTAGTTGACATCGAGTGTAATTCGGCTTTCGAAAGGTCAAAGCGACTCCCCGTGATGATGCGTTTACACTGGCGACGATTGGACCACGATTGGGCCATGATTGGGTCACGATTAAGCCTAGCTGCCTCGAACCGAATACATGATCGTAATAGAACGTAGTGAGGGTGCAAATTTTTTTTTATCATTTCCTTTTTAAAGATTCTGTTACGTTCTCATACGCTCTAAATGTTTCTAGTACGCATTGTTACGATTTGATATTCGATCCGTTCAGCTACAATGAAGTTGTACTATGAATTTTTGACGATCAATTGCGACGATTTCATTACACGATCTGTTGCGATTTTTCACGATTTGAGGCGTTCATAACGACCTTTCACTCTTTGTTTGATAATGTAGAGCACGGAATCCACACGCTTGGTTCACGACGGTAGAACGATGAAGGAAGTCTTTGAGTTTTTGTCACTTCATCCAGGGAGACCAAGGGGGAACACGGACACGTTCTTGTAGATGTTTGTTTGTTTAATAATCACTCCTATATATTGGGATTCATTTTATGCTTTAACCCTTTCCTTTGGTCGGCCCCATGCGGTGTTTACAAAAAGATTTTTTTAAATTGAAAACAAAATTCAAATCAATTGAGCATTAAAAAGGATGATTTGGCATGGTCAAACTAAATATATCCGAAATTACTAGATAAAAATACGTTTCGCAAATGACTGATCTAAGTTTCTAATATGATTCATAGCATGGGAAATTTCCCGATCCAGATTCTGGGATATCAAGTATACGTTTAATTCGGCAGGAGCCCCGCTTGAATCGCTACAGAGTGTTCTCATTGCATATAATTATCTGTAAAACGAGCCGTCGGGGAGGAGGGGTTATGATAATGTTCAATTTGTGAACGTACTATTTGTTACTTATAATTCCCCTTTATTATTGATAATAACACTGTTTAAAAACATATGAAAGAAAATTACTAGTACTTATCGTGAATGATACCATTTGAAATTCGACATCAATCATAAATTAAATGATACAATTAAATAAGGAAGGTTTTATTTTGAATATATTTTACTATCATTTAATTTTTCTATTTTTGAAAAAATTAAAATCTTTTCTAATGTGCATATTCATTATTTTTCAATTGAAGTTTTGGAATTATCTTTGTACCTCAATTTGGATTTAAAAACATTTGGGTCGGTCTATAGAATTTATCGAAAGTAAAGGGTTGTTTGCAAAGAACTCCTGGAGATTGTACGGGCGCTTCTAATTGACGAATGATTGCAGTTGTTTTCGAATCAGTTTGACAGATTTGATTGTGAGATCACCTCCAGCGGGAATCGATCTCGTGACCTACGGGTAGGAGTCAGACACTCTGCTGATTCAGCCAAAGAGATTTAACCTCTGGTCGTAGTCAGTAGAAATGCTTTTATTAGAAGAGATTTATATAGAACACAGCCAGCTAGGTCTATCTTTCCCCTTATTTATTATGAAAAATTTTCAAACACGAAAACAATTATGTACAATAAATATGATAAACATAGTGTAGCCGTAAGTACAAATCAATAACCAGCAATAGTCCATCTTAGTTTGTGTAGACCTATATATAAAATCACGATACTTACTGAGGTCACGATGTGAAACGTATACAGTAAACACAAGACAACTTCTTTATGAATAGCTTTTTTTTGCAGGCCTATGTAGTTCAAATTGAACATTTAAAAAAAAGAAACTCTTTCTAAACGACTATTTTCACAAACTTTGAATTTATCGATAATCAGATCGATATTCAATCGTGATTTAGTTACTTTTATCGTGTATACGAACGTCAGCCAATTGAACCACGACGATTCAACGATTCATCGCGACATCCCTAATACAAATTTCATGACGAATGGTTGTCCATAAAAGACTACACGTTATACCTATATCCAAATCCGCAATAAAAAAGGAACATAACATAGTTGTTGACTATTAAAAAAAACTATTATCGAAAATGTATGATTGTTTGAAAAGACATTGTACGAATTAGACAGCTTACGGGGCAAGGAAAGAAAATGCAAAGGCTTGCAAGCTCCGCATATATGCATGTATGCTCTTTATCGCTGTGCGGAGTTCGGTTTAGCAAGAGTTCACCTTTCTTGCGAAAGAGTGACAAAATGGCGTCGTCAGTAGGAAGTTTTCAACCTGGCACTGCCTCAATACCCTCTTCGCAGATTGAAATCAGCGTATCATGCAGGTGACGAATTGTTTTATTTTAATCCTACTCTTTATAAAAATTTCATTAAATTATTGCCATTATATTTAAAGAATGAAACTGTCTTGTTATGTTATTTGACACTTAGAATAAAATAGACTTTGACATTCATATCCCAGATATGTGGTTTTTTTTAGCAATAACTTCTAGTTTTCCAATTTAAGATGTAACACAATAAGTCAACCTATTGCAAAAAAACCTTTTTGTTTATAGAAGACTATGTTATAACTATTAATGAAAATATATAAATCATGAACGATGCAAATAAAGACAATTTATCAATGTTGATTGCTTATGTCACATGTATTCTTGTATGATGCAAACAATGTGCAAAATAACAAGTGTAAAGGTGACGTTATGAGCTTACAACACTAAAAAACTTAAGCTGTTCAACCATATCAATGATATTTTGACATTTTATAAAACAGCAAATTTGTCAGTTCATGATTTATCGATTGTGAATTGTATCTATTGTTAGAATGTAAACATAGAATAAATATTTCTGAAGATTCATCTCATGCCTTTGCATGGCTAATGCCCATAACCTTAACCTGAAGGATTTTCCTTCCCTTTCAAATGTTTTCCTGCTTCATAATGTTGTTTGAGGTGTAAATTTACATTGAGTCCAAGGTAAAGATGGAATAACCAACCTTGTCTTATCGGGTACACAGCATTAACTATAGCATATCAGATGTCTTGCATTTGTTTCAAAGTAAAAATTTTCATATCCTTATAACCTTCCTCTGATCTTAAAACAATTAGAAATTTGTTGATAAGATGAATATAAGAAATAGATTAGGTAAAATTGTATCATATTTTCATTTACAAAATTTTCAAGAATAATGAATTTTTGTAAATTTTATGAATTGAATAAATTAAGTTTTCCTATTCTTTTAAGTCTTAGTTGACAAAAGTTACCTTTAACCTTACCGTAAACTAGTGTAAGCTCTGACACTTGAATACATATTTCCAGCTACCAAAACATCTCCAGCATATGAGCTTGGTCCAGAAACTTTCCAAAAAGTCTGTATTGCAAATTTCCATGGTCAACTTCTCCAACAAGGCATAAATCCTGCTAGTCTCAATCTCTGACGTATTAAAGTCTTGCTATATTTCCATAAGTTTGAATTCAATGAAAAAATAATTTTTATAAATGAATACATCAATAAATCAAGAGAGTGTTAGATAGATAGATGGATGGATATATGAAATTTAATGAGAATGAGGTACTGAATGAAATAAATGAGCGTATACATTTTAAAAAAAACCAACACTCATTTCAGAAATTTACGAAATATGGACACTTTCTCCAAGTCAGATCCGATGTGTGTTCTCTTGACAAAGGATCTGAAGTCTGGACAGTTTTTTGAGGTATTTTGTATGTTCATGTTTTAAAATTGTCAAATCTATTGTTGCAGCAGATCACATATCCTAAAATTGAATTTAAAAAATGATTCATGAGAACGAAAAGATGCATAGATGTTGATTTTCATGATCATACAAATTATGACTGTTACTGGGTTTTTTTTGAGCTTTTTTAAATCAAATTCTCACGTTACAGCCCTTTGGTTTAAAATAAATCTGCCAATATTATATGATTAAAAACAGGGTTTTCCAAATGATATTTAACAGATGATGTTATAAAATTGTTTTTGTCAGTTTTCCAGATCAGAAACTATACAAGATAATCTCAATCCAGAATTTGTCAAGAAATTTGTCCTCAACTACTTTTTTGAAGAGTGTCAGCGTATCAGATTTGAAATGTGAGTATCTGATTACTTAGTTTGAAACTAACTTAGGTTATAAATGTATATAATAACAATGTAAAAAACGTTTCAAGAGTTAAACTGTTAACAACTGTTTTTTTAAATATGTAATTAAGCATTTCTTAAATAGAGAGTTGTAAGAATATGAATAAATCACAAAGGCTTTGAATGGTTAATTTATTTATTTAATTGCAGATACGATGTTGACTCTGCCAGCAAGAATCTAGCTGCACATGTGAGTGAAACTTAACTTCTGTTTTTAATTTCATATACCAACTGGAATAGATTGTGTTATTTTATTTCAAATGGGTCTGAGTTTGATTGATAAGATCTTGAATTTATCAGAAACAATTATGATTTATTTTTTATATCAAGTCTTATCAATAACTAAAATCTCACTCGCATCTTGTGAGGCTTATGCAGTCTAACCAAAATGATTAAAAACTGATTTATATTTGATAACATCTTCCCAAGTATGGTCTATTCTTATGCTAGCCCCAATGACTTTGTAAGATAGGACTTGCCGCATTTCCCATACTTTTCTGTGCTTGTCGCCAATGCTGCTGCAACGGATCTTGATAGTCCAATGAGAAATCATATAAGAACTTTTTGCCAAACCTTTTGCTGAACCTTTTGCTGCTTTCAAGACACAAATTTGACTGGTTGGCAGCAAGGTTTTTATTAGCCTGTGGTAGAGACTGGTGCAATATATAGCCATGCGGGGGAAGATTGTTTTATATTAGCCTTGATATGTGGTGAAAATTGAATAATAATTTGTGGATTGTTTCATTTGTCAGGATTTTCTTGGGAGTTATGAAGCAACGCTTGGAGAATTGGTCAGTGCCATGGGTGGAAAAACATCAAAACCACTCAAGTAAGAAAGCTTTATTTTGTTGGAAAAAAATTTGATACAGTATTCTGTCTATATGTGAACTTTCTCTCTCAGAATCACCACAAATATATATAATTAGAATTTTGATAACCCTCCCTGTTATGACACATAATGAAGTAAGATAATAATATCAATAACTTCATTAAATTTTATTAAAGGGAACAATTGAACTTTGTTGATTGATATTAAAAAATCTATTTTTAAAATATGATGATTTTTTTTTTTTATTCCAGGGGTAAATTTCCAGATAATGGAACAATAACAAGTAAGTTTGAATTAATCTCAATGAAGATATGATTAAAGGCAACATATTTTTTATGGCCATTTGACTTGTTGGAATCACATATACCAGAAGTTATCTATTGTGTCCTTTTATTGTGAAAACTGCAAGTAACAATTTAAAGGTTTTAAGATGCAATTGTGATTAAACTCTGGAAAAAGTTCAGCAGTTTGTGCCCTCATAATTGTCAAACATAATTTGGTAGCTTGTCTAAAGCAGATAGCAAGACAGATTAAAGTTGATATTGGTTAAAATGTTATTTAACAAGTATAAACACAATTTTTTGATTTCGGCTTCTGCATTTGAATATAGCTTTTTAAATTTAGATTGTCATTAAAACATTTATTTTTTCATATTGAAAAGAATATTTAAAATGTTTTATATAGAAGGATTTATTTTGCAAATGATGAAAATCAAAGTAAAAGTCATGAAATCAATGAGTGTCTTTAATAGTCCATAACATATAAATAACATAAAATGTTCACTTTATAGTTTTCTCAAAAAACTCCTCAGATATGATATATGTAATTTTATCATTTATAGTCAGCTTTTTCCCAATGCAAAGTATCAGGTTTTCAATTTTTCAGTCAGGACAGAAGAGATGAGTTCTTGTAAGGTAAATATAATAATTAAATTTTTAAGAACTGTTATACTTACAACAGTAACAATTTAACTGATTCATAAGCCTGCAGCAAAAGAGAAGCAGAAATAATCATAAAGTTTAGTCAAGGTTGTTTTTGTTTGTTTGGTGAACTAATTCAATGGATAATTTGTAAATACTAACATTGTTTAGTATATATTTGACATGCTTTTGAACAGGATTGTGGTCACATGTATGTAAATTAATTATCATAGAATTTCATAGATCCATGAATTTCATCAGGAATTGTAATAATATTTGTGATGATAACTGCGACATCATTTAAAGCTGATGTTATACCTGAAGGAAGAAGTCTTCAGGGGATCAGAATTTTTTTTCTTTTTTCGTTCCTTTTTATTTCCGATCAGAATTATGCTCTAATAGCAATATGGTAAAATGTATCAATTGTCAAATGTATCATTTTTGTATGCTCACAAGTAAGATTTTTATTTAGCCACTATAGTTTCTCCATATGATCTCCTATGTGTTTTGCATATGATATTATTATATCCCCCACCAGGGGTACATAGCGGTCATTCTGTCGGTCCGTCTGTCTGTCCTCCTGTCCTTTCGTTCTTTCAATTTACTCAAAAACTGATAGGTCTAGATCAACCAAACTTTGCACACTTGTTAACCATAACCATGTCTACAGTTTGGACCGCTTTTGAATTTTCTTGAATTCAGTTTTTTTTTTTTTATCCATGGCAACATAATTGTTTTGACTTAGTTATATGGTGTACAATGGGGACAAATTGTTACACCTAGAGGAGTGAAATTTTGGTTATGGATACACCTGATGATACTCTTGATCGAGTTTGAAAGCCATTTCCGAAATTTTATTTTTAAAAGAGATTTGGCCCTTGATTGCTCAATTGGACTCAATTTTCTCAGACAGTATCATACTTGAATGAAATTTTGCTTTTGGACACACATGTTGATGCTCTTGATTGAGTTTGAAAGCAATTTCCGAAATAAAAGAAATTCATTAATGTACAGTGAAATGCATTTGCCTGTAAAGCTCATTGATGCATTGTTTATTTTGTGATAATCTTAGCTGTATGGCACAAAACATAGGACTTTATTTATGATAAACTGGGAGTTTGGAAGAGGGAGGAGAAATCAGATGGGCTGCGGGGTTATGTGAGTCATGCTCACGTTTTTCTTGTTAAATGATTAAAGGTGATCATGTGATTAAGGCAGGCACCATAGAAGAATTTTATTTAGTTCATATGTGTTTCATATACAATAAGTTCTTTTAAATTCACTCAAAAGTGTGACAATAAGAAAACAAATCTAAGTAATCAAAATTTCACCCTTGTTAATATAATCAAAAGCGTAAAAATGTTTGGATGATAGTCTCTATTTTAATATCAAGTTGTTTGTCACCAGGAAGTCTGTACAATGCAGTTCAGAGCCACAAAACTTGACAAGATGGATTGGTTTGGCAAGTCTGATCCAACTCTGTGGTTCCACAGGGCTAATGAAGACAATAGGTACACTGTTTTTCATATTTGAGGATCAGTATTTCAGAAAGATATAATGTCTATGAAGTACTTTTGCTTTTGAATTGTTTTATGATGATATCCGAATAAAATCAAATTAATTTCTATTATTATGATTTCATGATAATAAGAGACTTTTTTTTGTCCGAAGTGAACCAAAGTCCCCTGCAAGGAATTTCTTGCCCTAGTCTCAGTCACTGGCTAATTTCAGTCTTGCTATATTTCTTCATCTGTTAAAAAGGTTTGGAAAGACACCTTTGACAATGGGCCATTTTAAGGGGTTAAAGCCATTTATTGAATTTGAATTGGCCCCACTCCCCTTTGAAACGGTAGTAACATTTCTTAATTTAATGGGCTATTTTTTCATCTCATTAACAAATTGTCCCTTTGCTCGTACATTTCCCAATTCATGTCTGTTCTGTGTCATCTCTTCAGCATATTGCTCCTGAACTTAATGGTAGTAACAGAAATCTCCTTTAGGACGGTTATTGTATATCACTGTTGTAACCTTTAAATACAATTGTTTGACATTAAATTATTCTCCCTGCAGCTATACAATTGTGTATAAAACAGAAGTCATCAAGAACACACTCAATCCCACCTGGAAGCCGTTTACAGTACCAGTCAAGTCCTTGTGCAATGGAGATTACGACAGGTATTTCATAAGTCTTTTTATTTATTAAAACTTTTTAGCTCATAAGACCTCATAAGAAATGTCAAATGAGCTTTGACATGGCCTGTTTTCTATCATCTGCAGTCTGTGGGGTGTCATCCATAATCTTTTCACATTTTCAACTTCTCATCCGAAACTGCTACAAACCAAAGCTGAAATTTTGTGGGAATGTACCTTGCTCCTTGGTGATAAGAATTTGTACATTTCGGTCTGACCGCCTCCCCCCTCCCCAAATATTGGTGCAGCCATTTTCCCTTAAATATCTCAAAATCTTCTCTTCAAAACCTATATGGCATAGGTGACTTAATTCTCAAAGTAACATCTTTGTGTCATTAAGACTAAAATTTGTAATATTGGTGCTGACCCCCTTTCAAATATGGGCGTGGCACTTTGTACCCTTAAATCTTCTTTGTCTATTTTTAAGAACTTATCAATTCAAAGAATGGTAAGTAATATAATTTATCTACTATTATATATATATTAATTTTAATGAACTTATTTTTTTCAGATCAATCAAAGTTCAGTGTTTTGATTGGAACAGTGATGGAAGGTGAGTTAAAAATACAAATATATGATTTTGCACCAATCTTTGTAAAATTAATACACTATTAACGATGATGACTTTTGGAAGCAAAATGTCCACTTGCAAGAGGAAAGTAAAACAAAAAGATGCATTTTTCTTAAATTTAAAAGAAAGTTTCTTAGAAATTTTCAGGTTAAGTAAGTAAGGCATAGGGATATTTATTAGAAATCAAATCAAATTTTAAAAAATTGGCCAAAATCCCAAAACATTTTTTTGGGATGATGTTAAAGAGATTGGGGGTAAAAATATTACTTGTTATTTTGAGCTATCATTTTTGAAAATGGTGAGTTTTCTTGACAATTTTTTTTTTCAATTCAAAAACAATAAAACAATGTGCACAGATAACATAACATCCATTGACTTGAGGTAAATGGAAGCTTTCAACTGAAACATAAAATAAGTTACTCTCTTCTGTATTTTGGAACTTAGTGACACTCACTATGAGTCCAAAGACATGGAAAAAAGAAAATTAATTTTATAAAATCAAACTTCATCTCTTTGCAATGTTCATGTAAAGCAGTTCTATTTCCTGGTGTCTTTGAATATTTCTACAGGGCTCCAGATAAGATGCGTTTGTGCATAAAGTACGCACGGGTAATTCATATATACGCATTAAAAATGAAATCAATGAGTGACAGATATGCAAAACTTTCCCATAATACGAGTCACAAATTTGTTAACAGGAGTGATCGTTACTTGTCAAAATAAAGTTTCATTTCTACATGTCTGATCCTCACATCTCGAATAGAAGCCAATATGTATGAAAACAAAGATTACCAAGTTTATACTTCGTCGAAGATGTATTACTCTTTTATTTATAGCTTAAATGTGTTTTAAACTACTATCAAACAAGATTCCAACTTGGAATGAGGATATGAAAACAATAAACCTGGAAATACTCCTAGTTTTTTTCTTGTGGTAATTTTACTCCTCCAAATAATTACCTGGAGCCCTGTTCTATAACTAACTTACTGGTTACTCAAAAAATTGTGGTAGTTGAGACTTTCATTTCTGTATACAAATTCCATATCTAAAGCTTCTACTTACAGCCATGACCTGATTGGTGAATTCATTACGAACTTGAGAGAATTAAGTCGAGGACCAGGCCCAAACTCTCAATATGAGGTTAGTTGTCATAAACTATTGAGTTACATGTACTTGAAAATGATACGTAAATCTCCTAATTAATACTGAGATATAAGTCATTATTCTTCTCTGTCCATGTTATCTGTTTGAAGAATTCTGAAAATCTTGTATGATGTAGATTAAATAATTGAAATACGGGTGTTCTATTACGTTGGCCTCTTTATGATGAATTGGTTTTTTTGCAGGTTGTCAATCCTGAAAAGAAAAGGAAGAAAAAGAAGTATCAGAACTCAGGGCTGGTAAATTAATATATTTTTTAAAATAACTTTAATTTCTATCAATCTTATATTCTCATTGTTGATATAGATCGTCTGCTTCTCACTGAGAAGAAAATAGAACCCATAAATTTGTATCCTGGTTCTTACCTCAGTCATACAAAAAAATAGAAACAGGTTTTACTTACAGCTTTTGCTTCCTTTTTACTTACACAGAAATACTAGATGAGTTTTGGTCAATAGGTAGAAGATATATTTTAATTTTCTCATACATGAATGAAGAAAAAGATGTAGCTATCAAAGCAGAAACTTGCTTAAAATAATGAAATCACCTAATGTAACATCCTTTATCAGCATATGAAATGACACAATCTGATTAAAATTAACCCTGTCCATCCAAAATATTGCCTATATGCTGATATACTTCATTATCATACCATGTGGAAAGGAAACATCCTACATGCTACATCAGCGTATTTTATCTGCGTATATCTGCCTAAATATGATAATATTCTGATATCCTTCGGGCCTAAACCCATGTATCACTTTATATGACAAGCAAATGATATGACTCACATCCAGCATTTGTTGCACCATGAGAATAATATAACCAGTGTCATTCAGTCATGCCTTCAGTGATATTTGGTATCAGGATATTTAAGGAGGCTGTATGTGGATAAAAATATGTATCAGGATGACAACTTTGTATCCTGAGCCTAGATTTTCTAGCTTTCTTAGTGCTCAGATAGTCCTATGCCAATGTAAATGTACCCCTTCTTATGACTATCTTAGTGAAGAGAGAGCTGTGAAAATCTATTCACTGGTCAAGTCAATATTTTGTAACCTTCATTTCTTAGAACAGGTATAATTTCAATCAGACTGTTGAGGGTCTTATAAAATCTATGTCTTTTCTTCAAAAGGTTGACCTCATCAGTTGTCAGATTACGACGCAGAGTAGTTTCCTTGACTACATCAAGGGAGGGTAGGTATTCAGTTCTTACGTTCATGGATAACCTCAACCCCATAAATATAGTGTAGAGGTGGTGTTTATATGCTGTGGGCTCTTTAGTCTGTGTTTCTATAGTATATAAAATTAAACTTTCTGTTATTATAACAATGTTCTTCTTGTAGTGCAGAGCATAATTGCCTACATCCTATTTCAATCCTATAAAAACATAGTCTTTGTTTTCATGGAAATATGTTGTTTCTTAGAGTAATACAAGTTTGAGGCAGACTTAAAAATTATTCTTGTTTTATTCCTTAGCTTACATAAAGTTTTGTCTTAAATATGATAAATCATTGTAATTGTTCAAATTTGTAGAATGAAAATAGAATGAAAAGTTATCTTTGATTTTAAATTTTTAGATTAGCTTTCTTGTCATTGTTGATTCAAGTCAACTTCAATCTAATGTCAGGTTCTGGATGACTGACTTTGATTTTGTAATTTTGCTTTAATCATTAAATGTTTGTCAATAATTTTTCAGAATGCAGATGAACTTCACTGTAGCAATTGACTTCACAGCCTCTAATGGAAACCCCCAAACACCCTCATCACTGCACTATCTCAATCCATACCAGATGAACCAGTATGCTTCCGCCATTACTGCAGTAGGGGAGATAATCCAGGACTATGATAGGTGACAGACCACTTGAGTTATTTTGGAGAAAGGCATTGAAAAATTACCAAATTTGAAGACCTTTACAGCAACATTTTGGACATTGGGACATTTGCAAAAATTCTATTGGCCTGTTGTTGTAATTTAAGACATTTGTTAAAAAAGACTTAAAAAAGAAAATAGGATGTAAAATATCAATGTTTAGAAACATTAGAAAACTTTGCTGGGTAGAGTAGTGTTGTATTAAACATTCTTAAATTAAGAAGGGAGCCTTATTGCCACATTTATATGACTAAAGATGGCTTTGAGATGATTTTCATTATCAGTTTAGGCTCTGTATCCTAACTAAGTGATCTGATATTTTTGGAACATCATTTTCATATTGTACTATTTTGATAGGCCTTTATATTCTTTATATCATTGTGTAAATTTTCTGACTGTACAACAATTGTTGTTGAATTTAATTTATGTTTTATCATGCACAATCGTATTACCTTTTATAAACAAGTATATTTTCACTAAATAATGTGTTTCAATGTTTCTCTATTCTTCTCTAGCGACAAGTTATTCCCAGCACTAGGTTTTGGAGCTAGACTTCGGGATGGCTCAGTCTCTCACGAATTTGCATTGGTAAGTTTTTCTTTTATTGGACTTATCTTAACAAGTTGCCAAAAAATGCCCCAACTAAGATCACATTCACCACATTAGCAAGAATATTATTATAGTGTATGTAATTGTGTATGCATTCTCATACCTGTTTATCATTTGTTACCATACATGTAATCCTTCAAGGTGTACAATAGTTCAAAGCCTTCCCCAAACTACAAAGTAAAATGTTTAATTGATTTGTGCATATGCATGTTTATTGTATAGTGAACATTCTATAAATTTTGGAAACAGCTACCTGATTGTGATTGAAAATTTGTCAAAAGCTGCTTGATTCTATTGGTGTTTATCATTTCAGAACTTTAACCCATCTAACCCGTACTGCGAGGGGGTGAATGGAGTGCTACAGGCCTACTACAATGCTATACAGAACGTACAGCTATATGGACCAACCAACTTTGCTCCAGTCATCAACCACGTAGCCAGGTAGTACTAGACTCTATCTAGCAAAGACGGGGAAGATTAAGCAAAGACTCTCTATGTGGCTCTGTCACACTTTGTGATTAAACAGAATCAGACCTTTTACCCAAATTTCTAAGTCTGTGATTACGAAGGTTACCTTTAACCTTACCTTACCTTTAACCAGGCTAAGCTTTTAAAATTGAATGCATATTCCAGCCACCTAACCATTTCCAGCACATGGCCCAGGTCAAGAAAATTTCCAAGAAATCTGTCTTTTGAATAGCCATGGTCAACTTCCATCTCACAGCAGAACTGCCAGTCTAACAACTGGCTGATTCAAGCCTTGCTACATTTACAAAAGTTTTCTGTGTTATCTTTTTAACCCACTGCACCTGACTTGAATGTCTTATCAGGAACTTCTAAAGGTTGCTGATTATTGCTGAGGGCACTGCACTTAAACCATGAATTTTGCTGCAAAGCAAGGGTCTAGTTAACCAGACTTTGAAACTTACCAAGTGCTGTTTTTCAGGCCAATTTTTCCCTTCATTGAGAAATTGTCTGTTCAGCAATATTTTGCAATAAATGATTATGTTTTAAGTCCAAACTATTTTAGGTAATGTTTGTATGCCAGGATTCTAATTCTTACTCTCTGACAGATTTGCACAGGCAGCTCGAGACGGGTCCAACTACTTCGTCCTCCT
This sequence comes from Phorcus lineatus, assembly GCA_921293015.1. NCBI lineage: Eukaryota > Metazoa > Mollusca > Gastropoda > Trochida > Trochidae > Phorcus > Phorcus lineatus. The sequence goes on along the minus strand of OV121086.1, from coordinate 37,458,906 downwards.
CATCATCACAGACGGGGTCATCACCGACATGCCACAGACCACACAGGCTATTGTGGAGGTATGTAAATAGTAAAATCAGTCTATCATTTTGCAGTCAAGGGAAACAAGTGTCTATATATCTTTTGGAAATTGATGAATTGAGGGACTCAGCACAAATAAAGCTGCTTGGTGAGAAAAAAACATACTAGCCATATCAGCCCTGTCTGCAAATTCATCAATGTTTTACCAGGGAAAATTTGTGTAGAGTTGTTTTCCTTGGTTTTTACTTAGTTCTTACTAACACAAATTTGACCCTGTTACATCTTTGAAAATGATTGTGTTATGATCATGTATGAATATCATATGTGTGTCCATTCAAATTTTGTTTCCACAAAAATACCCTGATATTTGCATTTGTTGATAGTTGAAAAAAACATGATAAAGATTTTATAATTTCATCTTGTTAGTATGCCTTTATTTAGTGTTTTCAGGAAGGGTGCAGCAAGCAAGAAGTGAACATGTTTTTGCACCGATACTTCTTCATTGATGTTTACTCTTAGGAATTTTCAGAGTTTGAATGAAAGCTGGAGAGAGAAAGCATTTGATAATCCTACTGACAATTCTTTGATTGTTTCGGTTCTGAAAAAAAGAGAAACTGAATAGATTTTTCAACTTCAGTTTTGTTTGAAATGTAAAATAAGTTGAAAAGTCCATATATTTTTCACTTGTTGAAATTCCATTGTCAGCCCAAAGCATTCAATGACATTCTATGTACTGTCTGGCTGATGACTTGTTGAATTAACTGATCCACTGAAGTGTGGATGGAATCTGTTCATCTGATCAAGATCCAATTCATTTCCAAAGTGTTTCAAAGGCAGACGTGCTCTGATTTGAATCAGATTCCCTCCAAAGTTGACTCCTTTCAGTAAACATCTGTTATGAAAATGCTTGTCGTACGAACGTGGACATTTTCTGTTTATTCATAAGTGTATGTTTTCTTAATGTAATCATCTAACTTTATGTGATTAATTGCTATCCAGGCATCAATGCTTCCAATGTCAATCATCATAGTAGGTGTCGGGAATGCAGATTTTGAAGGTAAGATATTTGAGCTTATTCATCACCATCAGGGTTTATTACGGAGGCTAATGGCTGATATATTGCTCAAGCAGCGCCAAACAATAACTCACTTTCAGTGTAAGGGAGGCTTTTAGAAAATATTGATTGTTCTTCTTGATTTCTCTTCTCTTTCTCATGGCTGTGAACACATAACTATATATTTGTACTCTCATATAGATTCTCACAATATTGCCCCCTTTGAAGTCATTTCATTGGCTAGCAATTTATAGGCAATATGAGAGAAATCCTGTGAAAGCAATCAGGACATTGAGGAGTGTTGTGGATAAATGAACATGGACTTCTACACTTCTAGCCTAAAGCTGACAAGTACAATATGCAGTATTGCTTATGATATCAATGTCATTGCAGCTTCATTTCAGAAATTCACTCATTTCTCTAAAATAAACAAAAAACCTCTATGGTCATCTTGTTATACAATTCTTTAAATCCAAAGTGAAAATTATTGGACTACCACCATACCCTAATTAGAGTAAAAGTGTTAGATACCCATCTTGATTCACTTTAAAACCCACCTGTTAAAGTCAGATATGACCGAAAGAGTTCCCCGTACACAATCAAACCTCTCCCCCCAACTCCCTACTAATTCTTATGCCAAATTTATTATTGTGCATTTCCTGCCCCAGCTATGGATGTCCTGGATGGAGATGACGTCAGGTTAACAAGTCATGGACGGGCTGCAGTAAGAGATATTGTTCAGGTGACTCTTTCACATAACTTTCATAAAACAGCGGATCTGTTATTGAGACTAGTTAAATCAAAATAAGAGTTTTATCAGAAACTTTCAGAGAAACTTATTGGTCAGGGATGCTTTAAGCCGAGTCAAATAATGGTTAAGAATTATTCTCAGGTTTAAAAGTCTATGTTTTGTAATTTTTTCACTTTTTAATTTTTTCAGTATAATACAAAATTCTAAAGTAACCTGTTTCCTAAAAAAAATGAATCAATTAGCACAAGTTTTTATTAAACTAATAATTTGATCAATTAACCAGTTTTTAATTACTATTCATCAGAGGTTCTATATCATAGTTCTTAAGCATGTAAAGACTATATTGTTAGACAACCATTTCATTTCATTCCAGTTTGTTCCTTTCCGTGACTTCCTCGGCAACCATTCCAGCGAAGTGTTGAGTCGGGCAGCCCTCGCTAAGGAAGTCTTAGCCGAGATCCCAGACCAGATAACTGGCTATATGAACCAGCACAAGATCAGGCCAAAACCTCCTCTCCAGGCTCAGGATAGTGTCATCAGTTCGGCACCACCCCCGTCGTACTAACTGACTGGTGATGAACTTGTAGAGAAATGTCAAACTCATAGGTTAAGCACCCCACTGTCTTACTCACTGATGTAAAACTCTTTGCAATTATCAGGCTCATTTGGTTGGAAATGATCAATTCATAAGGGAATATATTTGTTTGGAATATATATGTAGGGAAATATATATACAGTTAGAATTAATTGAGTTGTTGGGTATTATCAAACTCATATGGTTGTTATTGATCAATTTATAGAAAAAATCTAAAACTCATTTGGTTGGATTTTTTTCATTTGCACCCAGTCCACCATGGTAAGTTCACATTATGAACAGCTGTAGAGAAATATTGATATACCACATGATTTGATAGTTTGTCATGTAGTGACATCAAAAGTAGTCGTACAAACCAACCTAGCTGAAGACTTGTTAAGAATAAGAGAATGAATTGTAAGCATTTGCTTTACTTGCAGCATTGATACAAATATGCTGTTATAACATCTCAAAAGAAAACCAAACTACTTGAGTAGGGATTTATTTGGTTTGAAACTTCTCTACAAAGGAAATGTTTCGAAGTTATTAATGCAGATAGTGATTTGGCAAGCAAATAAATTTGAATCTGCATGGACCATTGCAACAAATGAAAAGTGATAAAGAAATTAGTTACAAGTTACATTCATAATTACAAAGAAACTATATGAAAGTGAGTTGTTCGTTAAAGTACTAGACATCTGGTACTATCAGTCTTGTGAAATGGTAGTGATGTTATTGTCCATGTGTTGAGTAAAGTGTGTAGTTGTGATCATAACCTTGATTTCCCCCTCTCTCTCAGGTCTATCAATTAGGCATTTTAAGTGTTACCCATGTCAGCTATTGAACAATCATCTTGGAACAAGGCTTATTTGTTTGTCTTTATTATCCCTACAGACTAAATGAAGGCATGGCTTCACATTCATATGGAATGTAGTAAAGGGTTTGTGCTGTTTCTTAATATAGTACACTAAAGAGTGCCTGTGAGCAGTTTAACCATTCTCTCTCTACAGAGATTACTCAACCTAACTATTATAACCTATTACTGTCTTAACCTCTGTTACAATTGTACTATATTTCTTGGTTCAAATATTGGGGTGCTCCTTTATTTGTTTTACTGAGTACATGTGAAAATGTCATCTCTTTAAATTGAGTATATTATTTGATGAATTTTGTTTATGGTTTATGTATATTTATCAGGTTCTTGTCAAAATAATGATCAATAGATTTTTTAAATAATGTTTTAACTAAAACCAGAGTTTTAAATGTAATTCATATTCATTGTTTTGTACAAATGTCTCTTGTATTAAAGGCTGTCAATATTTCATTGTAAACATTTGACACCATTTCTTCCTGGTTATAATGATTTTCATAATCTTTTTAGGCTATGCTTTTTTCCTATGCATTTGTTTTACAAATCTTTTTTTTTCTCCATATATTATGTTTTTTACTGCTTATATGAATTCATGAGTAAAATATATAATTTTATCTGTATGTTTTTGTTGTATAAGTGGTTTTGTTGTGTGTTTCTAATTTGTGTATATATGATATAATATCATGATTGTTTATCATATACTGCTGACTATCCATATGCTTGTCTGAGATTCGCTGACAGGGTATAATTGTCTCTCTGATTTCAAATTATTTCATCTATAATTCATAAACATTTCTACAAAACTTGCATAATATACCTGTTAGATATCTTAATTTTAGGGTGTCATATTTTACAACTCCATGTTTGTCTTGTTTTTGATTTAAGAAAATTCAAAGAAATTATTGACCAAATGTATCATCTTTGAAGTCTCTTTCTTTAAATTAGACTTGAATTCTAGTTGAAAAAAGGTTATTTTCCATTTGCTTTTATGTGTATTTGTCTGTTTTATTTTCAAACGTGTTCTTAAGTGATAAGATCAATTATGCTTTACTTGCTCTGAATATCATTGTTATCTTATGTTTTAAGTGATTTGTGCTTATCGTATAGATACTTTTAGTTGAATTGGTTACAATTCTATTTGTAAAGCACCAAATAAGAAAAAATTATTTGCATCAAAAACATTGTTTGGAAAATATTTTAAATTCATTTGCAAATTATTTTCCCTTCAATGAAATGATATTGCTCAAGAAATGATCAAAACATGTTATAAAAAGCAGTTTTTAGGAAACCCTGAATATCCATCAAGTATTAGAACTTGAGATTTATGTGTATATGTCTATACATTTTCATTTACAAAGATTGTTTTAGAAGAAATGAAGTAAATGACCATGATGCCTTAAGTTGTTTTTTATCTATAAATAAATATCTTCCAATCACTTCATCATAAATCATGTAATTTTCAAACCAGGATTTAATTCAATTTTAAATTTATTTGAATGACTCTATGATTCAGAACTGAAGATACAAAATAGATTATGTTGAGAAGTTTAGCCTAAAATCATATTTGCAAATATGAAAACTTAATAAAGAATGTTAAGAATTAAAAGTCAGTGTGAAATCTTTAATAAACAGGGTTGCTTAACAAAGTTTCACCATTTTTTAATTTGTTATGGTTGTCGTCACTCAAACTTAATTTAAAATCTATAGGAAAACCTTTTCTGCCTGGACCTAACGAGTATTCTTTTATACTTTATACAATATAGTTTTTTAAGTTTTTCACATAGTATGTTTTTATGTATATTGTATATTTAATCTGTGATGTGTATGTGATATCACTGTCTGGTGTATTACCTTACAAGTTTATTCAATATGTATCGTTACCCTTGTCAGATGGTTACCGCAGTCATTATTGAAAATTATTAATGAAATAAAAATATCCTTAAAGTATGTTTGTTCATTGAATGAGTTTCAAAGAAAATTCTGTTGTGTTTGCAAATGGGTTGTAATATGAAATTATAATCCTCTGGTTTTAAAGGGGCACAGAGAATGTTGTTCAGTTTGAATATATTAAAGTTCATAAATGGTGTTATTTGATTCAGATGTGTTTTTTCTGAAAATTAGTGAGTTGATGCTTATAAGTACTATCACTATTGAGATAAAAAACAAGTTAAAGATGATATTTGTGGAAAAAAACCAAGATGACTCAAACGTAATCTTTAAAACTATTTTAAGTAAGCACAACAAAAAATACATTTTGGAAGTGGGTATTAGGTAATTTAAATATGAACATGTATCATGTATGCAGAAATTGTATTTCTTGACATTGATATGGTTGATTTTGATTTGTCATTTAAGACTTTAAAGTGACACAGAGTATGTTCATGAATTTTCTATGTGGCTTAAGAAAAGTCAATATATCATATGATCTGAGTTAAGTTTTAATCCCCGATCAGGGGTCACATCTTTATCAGGGTATCACACATTTAAGCATGTGGTGAGAGTCATGCATGGGATTAGAAACATGTTGAACTTCCGCTACTGAAACAATTCATTGATCACATGTGATGATTTGTCGAATTTGAAGTTGTGTCTTAAATCCCATATAGAAAAAATTTCACTCAAATTGCAACATTGATAGACTGCCATAAAATTAACATATCTGATATAGATATACTCATTAAACTAACTTTTTGAAGGTTGTTAGTTATCAAGGGAAGGTTAGTGATTGTGTGTCTCTGTAAATGATAGAATCAATCAATCTCTTTGCCTTTCACAAAATTTGTGGAGTATTCTTAGCCTTACTTTATACATGCAAAAATTAATGCCATGAAATATGACAAGAAGAAGGGCAATTGCTCCACCCACAGCAACCGCTACACCAGGGTTGTTCCAGTCTGTTAAACCAGGGTATATGATGTTACGGTGGTCAACTGCCCAGTAGACCACACTAAAGAGTAAGTACACCAAACCGAAGCCAATCGAATACACAAGGTGTAGAAAACGAGTAGGTCGAGCGCTGATGAAGCTATCCAAGATGGAGAACACAACGTTTAGAATATGGGTGTTGACGTCATTGAAGATGTCTCGGAACGACTCCTTGTACACGAAGCTGAAGTAGACAGTAGTCACTACAAAGGAAAATGGGAAGGAAATATTGCCTAGAACCCATGACAACTTGCAGTACCATGGCAACACATGATACATTTTCTCATCAGTTTTAAGCTCTTGTTGTCTATCCAAAACACATCGATTGCTAATTTTAGTCTTGCATGTATATCTGTTATCATTGACTCCATCAACTTCATCAGCACTGTCTTGAGGTTCAATTGCTACGTTGGATTGCCCAGGGACAATAAGTCTGGATAGATTGTCCCTGGGTGAACCCGTATCCTCAGAATAAGATTGGTTCTTTACCATTGAAATGTTTAGAGGATCATCATCGGCTCTGTTGGTAGACTCTGTGCCATTGGTTTCAAAACTTTCAAGTTTTGTTTCTGCATCGACCTTCAAGTGTCCAGAAATTCTTCCATAGTTGGAAATGTTTGTAACAACGTGGAAACCTTGGTCGAGTTGAACTGTCTCTTCTGCGAGTTGTCCTGTCTCCTCTGCGAGTTGTCCTGTCTCCTCTGCGAGATGTCCTGTCTCCTCTGCGAGATGTCCTGTCTCCTCTGCGAGTTGTCCTGTCTCCTCTGCGAGATGTCCTGTCTCCTCTGCGAGATGTCCTGTCTCCTCTGCGAGATGTCCTGTCTCCTCTGCGAGTTGTCCTGTCTCCTCTGCGAGATGTCCTGTCTCCTCTGCGAGATGTCCTGTCTCCTCTGCGAGATGTCCTGTCTCCTCTGCGAGTTGTCCTGTCTCCTCTGCGAGTTGTCCTGTCTCCTCTGCGAGATGTCCTGTCTCCTCTGCGAGTTGTCCTGTCTCCTCTGCGAGTTGTCCTGTCTCCTCTGCGAGATGTCCTGTCTCCTCTGCGAGATGTCCTGTCTCCTCTGCGAGATGTCCTGTCTCCTCTGCGAGTTGTCCTGTCTCCTCTGCGAGATGTCCTGTCTCCTCTGCGAGTTGTCCTGTCTCCTCTGTGGGAGGACATTCCCCTTGGTTGACAGATTGAGATGCTCCAGTGTCTGATGTTATAGTATCTTGATGTTCATCTCGCAAATATTTCGATCCTCTGTATTTTTCAAAGAACCCTTGACAATTACATTCGGTGGCAGAATTCAAAGATCCAGCGTTGTCATAGTGAATAATTCTTTCGTCCAGCGCTGTCATTGTATCGTTTAGGGTTACTTTAAAAGACTTCAACTGTATGTCCGGATTTTGGAAATCAGGAAATTCGGTCTCAAATTTCAAGTTTGTATTGCAAAACGACGTTATGACAGCAGAGACCACATAGTGACAAACTAAGGTCAGATAAGCCCAGGATGTTAAATACGCCATTGGGGTGTGGCTCTGTTCCGGGTGTTTGATGTGGACTTGCTGCATCACGACTACCATGTAGATGAATGCACCCACTGTATAGAAAGCAAGTATCCATCGATAGACGAGATACGCGAGGTAGGGGCATCGCCACTGTAAAAGAGAAAAGACCTTTCTTGACGTTTGCATGAATGGACACTGCCTGAAGAATCTATGTGCTGAGCTGGGGCTTCTGTCGCCTGAAGGCTCAGTTATGCAGTAGTGAGTGTCATACTTACATACCCATTCGAACAGCAGGTTTTAAAAGCAAGAACATTTACTTATAACGTACTTGTAAATACCTAAGAAAATCGGTATTTCTTTCTCACACAGCTAGAACGTTTCATGAATAGCTCTTTAAAGTATCAACTTACATGATAATCAAAATTGCGTATTCAAATAATTTTTTTCCTGATTATTTTCAAATTCATTTATGGAATGAATTGACGCTCTATTCACGGCTGTCATTTTACATTTATCATCACACATAAAAAGGGTTATCCATACAGCCCCCCACTAAGCCATAAACTTGTTTGTAATGGTTAACCGTTCCTACAATCTTAAAGAGGCCCTCCGTGAGTTGTTGGAGTCATATATATCCCAAACTGAATCAATGGTGCCATTTGATCGCGATGTATCGACTGTTACCAAAAAGACACATTTAAAAGCTTATTGGTTTTTTTACAGTGACAATATGAAGGTAGAACGTCGCAATTATGATCGAAAACCGGTCAGTGGGGTGCGTCAAATAGTCAAACGTAATTTTGGAGACTTATCTAAAACAGCCAAAAGGGCAGTTAGGAGTTGATAGTGTTTGTTAGGTTATATAACTAGTATCCATGTATATTGGACGTGATATCTACACCTCTGTGCATTTTTAAGGCTGTTTTTAGATTTTTCATGGAGAACCAGTATTTGTCATGTCTTTTGGACATGAAAAGTTAAGATGTTTTGATTTTATATTACCACATACGACATTGAGATTCGTATCAAAGGTAAATAATATGTTATGAAAATCACGGAGTGGCTCTTTAACAATAATCCCTTTCAATGATAACATTCAAAAGGTAAACATTGGTTTAGGATACAAACAGTAATCATCTCCACACTATCAATTCTTACGGGGAAACTTTGTCAAGACTAACCTACAGTCCCTGAAAATAATTGACTGTAGATTTAGTTTTTGATATGTGGTATTCAATTCAGTTAACCAATTGTAGGTTTTGTAGGCCATTGGCCCATGTACAATTAGAATATAATTCACAAAATAAGAGTAGCAAATAAGAGTATAAAACAGTACTTAAGTTATTACAGAAGATATATAACACGCTTTCTAAGAGCAAGAGCTTCCTTAATATATTTCGCACATTTAAACAATGAATAACAACATTTGCTGCTTATCAATTTAAGATAATCTTCTATTGTGTTACACTGTCTACAAGATGTAAAGTAACTTTTTCTAATTGAAGAATATCCCTCACATTCATATATGGTATGAAATAATAAAAAATAAGTTGTGAGCAGTACTTAATCACAGGCTGAGCCAACTAGACCTGACTAACAAAGGTCCTTTATCTTTTTGCTATAGGGTCTGAATAACGGATTAGGCTTAGATTATTCTCAGAATTATCAACTCTCCTCTTACTTACAACATGTGAATGAATGTTTGAAGTTCATGACATAACTCTCTTCAATTGTACATGGTATGTCGTTCAAAGCCCGCATTTCCTACCAAACTGTTGTTTGTCTTTAAAACATACTTTCGGCAAATATGTATCCTGAGTAGAAACAGCACAATCGGGCTTTGTGGGAATGAAATTAATGGGATCTTCACTTGATCAAACAATTATTGTCAATATAACATGTTTGCCACCAGAGCAATGTGCTTACTCAATAATTCGAATGATAAATGAACAAAAATCTAATATAATTTCGAATTCATGTCAACAAAAAATAAACTATCTCTTTGTGGATAAATGGCCTTACCTGAGTAGTGTAAAAGCACTGAGAAGAACAGTTATTTAACCCCACGTTGTTGACACGAAGCTCCTTTGGTAGTTTAGCTCCCATGTTTGTCTACTTCAAGCTTCTGGCCTTGTTTCAGAGTTCACTTGAGTCTGGTATTGTCTGATTCACACAGAGTTGGGTACTGATAATAACGGGGTAATTTTCCCCTTTCCAAAGAAGGTCGAGATGAACATAAGAAGTATCAATTAAGGGTAGCTGGCTTGTTATACTCTATACTTGTTGAGAGTTAACGTTGGTCTTTAGCGTCGAACATATGGTTTTCTTTGGGTATGGTTGAACGAGATACGAATGCTAGCGAAGCATGAATAGAAATTATCACTATATATTGTGATAGAAAATGGTTTTTAGTTTCAAAGAGCAATTGAAGGTAGGATCTCAAAGGGCAGACAGTGTTGTGGATACATTATTCTCTGTTGGAATGTTACAAATATTTTCAGTTTTAAAAAATAAAAAAATAACTACTAAAAATCAATCTGATTTTTAGATAATCTGTATTTAAACTGTTTTTACAATAACTATGAACGTAGAAATTTATTTGATTATTCTTCTCATCAACAAATTCAGTTTTAATTATGTGTTATCCTCTTTATCAATCCTGGAAACTATGCTTTTTTTGTCCAGTATCCGGCATACAATTTGAGAAATAAGGAATCCATATTTCAATGAACTATAATGATTAACGAACATTTTAGCTGTTTCATGGCCCATGCGCCTCTTAGAGGTGTTAGTATTTAAAACACGGAGAAAATAAACAGAATGATCTTGCTGTGTCACATCAGGCAGTTTAGTTTAGTAAAATCTAGTTCAAACTGGCTGCCACGATAAGTGGTTAATAACGGACCTCCGAACGTATAATACTACACAGCTATAGTTTGAACTAGATTGATGACTGATCCATAAGAAGATATCATATGAAGAATAGCGTTAACTACAAACGAGGGTGGATATGATTGTCCTTGTATGTTATATATGCCTTGTAAAGATAATCCTGTCAGTATATCTTATAACGTTACAAATTTCTATTAATGATAAGTACTCTTATAAAATATGAATTTATTGATATTTGCAAATAAGAATAACAATTCTTGAATAAGGTTCATGAGACAGACAAGCAACGTATGAACAGAAGTAACAAACACATTATGTACAGATCTGTGTCATTTTCAATCTGAAGATTCATTAATAAAATAATTATATACTTGCAACGACTGCTACGAACATAATGTTTTTCATAAATCATCCTAAGATCTACAAGTTTGATATGTTATACATTTTCATATTTTCATATAAACACTTCTTCTGGTTAACATTATAATCATATTTGATCTGTCTGCTGGAAAGAATTAAAGTGACATAGAGTATGTCTGGATCAGATATGTCAAACTGTGATATTTTATCGAGAATGTATTGCTGTTTCTGAAAATTGACATTTTGATCAGTTAAGAATATTGACAATAAACAGGTCAGAGTCGAGATTTATAATCGAAAACCAGAAGACCATGCATGGAACGCCATTGACTCAAACGTAATTTTGAAAAGTTATAGGGGTTACAATACAGTTATGGGCTGGTAATGTTAAGTAGGTCATATATCTATTAAATGAAACGCAAAATTTCGACTTTTTAACCTTTATATGGCCGCCTTTCTTTTATCATCTTAAACAAGTTATATCACATGAGGAAATTTCGGAATGAATATGCTAGTTTAGCGAGATTACTTGAACTAAGTACAAATAGTACCTTTGCTCATATTTAAAAAAGATAATAATTTTGTGAAACATACGCTATGTCACTTTAAATTGTATCTGGTAACATCAGGAGAGGTGTCTGAAAGGGGCAATAGCACGTTTTTTAAAGATATCAAAGCAAAAACCACAGGCGGTAATTTTTGTATGAATACCTTTTAATTCTTTGAGGCAGATTCTCATAGCTTAACCGATCATGATATTTTTGTTTCAAACTGCTCCTTTTGATTGATTACATCTTTCAAATTAAACAATTTAATTTCGCGAGAGTTTATTCATCTAACAGAACATGCTGTTGTCTCTTTGATACAGGGGATGGGATAGCGCAGTGGATAGCGCGTTCGGCTTCGGATCAAAATTTCCGTGGTTCGAATCCCGCCAGGGGCTCGGCAACGTTGTCTGCAGTAGAGAACTATTCTACACACAGTCAGGTTTGGGTGCAATGCTACACTGAATTTCAGTGCAGTACCACCCATGGTTCGCTAGTTCCAGTCGATGCTCGCAGGTTTCACCGCAATGCATAGCCACAACGGTGTTGCGGGCTTTCTCCCTGCCATAAAACTAGTAGCCGCGATATAAGTCAAATAATCTTGGGTACTTGTTGTTGAAATACTCTTGAAAGCGGCGTTAAACACCATATCACCTCACCTCATCTTTGATACTGCATTCTTAAAACTTAGCGTATACATAGTATAAGCAATTATGAGTGTCATCTATATCGTATATATCATCATTATACAATGTATGTACAAATCAGTTTCAGAATCTGTTTTTGTAAACTAGCGTATTTCATCGTAAGTGGCGTTAAAGAAATCATCAGGTCTTCAATGAATGAAATAGCTATATATATATATATATATATATATATATATATATATATATATATATATAGGTAACAAAGAGTTTATTTATTGAAAAACGGTCACGCGGCTCCTCCGAACAGTTTTTAGTCGATTATTTGTGCTCTGAACGGTCGATATTTCTAGCATATTTCTTTTGCATACAAATTCAAATTGGAGACGTATTACACATTTACTCATATATCACTCTCTGTAAACAACAGTTCCACTGATCCCAAAGAAATACATGTAGTCCTCGTTACAACTTTCGCAGTTGGGATTTGTCCTCCGTGCATACTGCGCCGCCCTGGCCGTTCATGAACACCGGATCTTTCGGCATACGCCTTTGACCACGGGGGCATTATTGTTGTCAGCAACAGTCCAAAAGACATCTGAAGTCAACCATCAATCACTTATTACTATAAAAGCAAAATAACCCACTTCAGTCGTTCCGTTAACAATACAGAGTAATACGCAAGGCTCTAAATCTTGCGAGCGACGAATTCAGTTGTTCTTGACAAAACATGTCCTTGTGGTTATGATGTTTGCATTTCTTCTGGCAAAATGCCACGTCCAAAGATGTAATCCTGGGCATGGGATGTAACGAATAGGTTCTCGATATATTGTTTTCAGGTAGGAATACTTTCAAAACTCGTTTCACAAACACGTTTCAATTTCGATACTCACGCTGTTACTGTTACTTAAAGAAGAACACAAAGAAGAACTCTTCGAAAAAACGCTGTCCCTTGAAGAAAATTTTTCTTTTAACCAATCGTGATTGTGGTTTAAAAAATCCTTCATTTTATTAACATTTGAATGGAACATGTCTGACTGTTCACAGGCTCTTTGAACAAGAGCAGGATTTGACAACCTTGAAAAGAACACTTTCAAAGCCAAATTTTGACCTTGACCTTTCAAACCGGAAGTCCTAACAAGGTCATAGCGCATGCTACAGTTCACCCCCGATACCTCCTGAATCTTCTCACTGAACTCAGATTCATATCCAAAGGATACAAATGCAACTTGAGTTCCCTGTGACCTCCTAGCTAATTGTGTGAGAACACAGGGCGCACAATTCCCGAGGTACCCAGACAGTTCAACACAGTCTACTTTCCTCGTATATTTATCCACTAGCTTGTGTAAGTATTCTGATGCGACAATTATGACTAGATCTGAGGCCTGCAACTTTTTGTTCATCCAATATGAAGGACCGTCTTCTCTTAGTTCCCTTACATTGTCATCTTCCAGCACGTAATTGACCGTCTTCCCCAAAGTTCGAAGTAGTCTGGAGAGTTCCTTACAAGCTTCGACGTGATGCTCGTGTCCGTTGCCGGATATCAGAAGGATGTTCTGTATGTTATCTATCAACGAAACGAAAATAGCGATTAATAATTGATATTTACAAGAACATCGTCAACATCTTCCGCAAGGCAAAACTCGTGATAGTCTAAATTACTAGCTTATTTAAGCTTTGATGCATTTAATCACCGTTTCTGTGAGAGCTTTTCACCCTCCTCCAAATTAATTTGATAATCTTATCTGAAAGCTCTGAGGGTATTGCACCTTAACAACACATTGGAAAAATGGAGCAAATTGGAAGGTAGGTTATATCATGGCACGGAAATAAAACAAAGGTAACAGTAAATTAAATCTTAGTAACACATTATGGCGACTTGTATTTTTGCTTGAGAAAAATCCGCAGTATCATTATAGCAACATGAGAAAAAACCTACGAGCATTGGCTGGAACTAGGGAACCGTGAGTTGTACTTCACAAATTCAATGTAACATATTAGATCTTAATCATTTTGTATGAGACAGTTGAAATAACTAGAATAACTAGTAATAAAACGATGTTCATGATACTCTTTTCCTTTTAATCAAGTACACTGCCTTACTATATAAGTATACCACATTGAATTCTTTCAAAGTCGCTGTTGTTATTCGAAAGATCCTTAATCTAACAAGAGGTGCACATATATCATGTTGTGGCCAATTCTTTGACTTTCCATTCCCTGAGCTGACCAATCCTGTCTTACCGTTTAGAAACAAGGAAACTAACCACAATCACCAACCTTTCATGCCCTTTGCTTCCTTTCTTACACAGTTCACAAACTCCTCAAACGCTTCAGTCTGGAAGTCGAACTCTGGCATCAGCTTCTGGATGATCCTTCTAAGGTCCAGGGTTGACCCCTGCTGCTCTTCCCGAAACGCTGGGTGGGGGCAGTCCTGGGGAACACTGACCCGAAGGGGCAGAACATGGGGGTCCTCTTCAGTGTAGTCTATGGAAACCTTAAGTCTAGTTTTGGACGAATGTGAAGAATGTGCTGGAGTGTTAGCATCCTCAAGAGTTACCCATATCTCTAGTTCGTTTTCACTGTCACGTCTTCTACTAGGCATTGTGGCTATTCTGATACCTGGTCCTTCGATTATTGTCTCCAGGCGTTTTGAGATCTGTTCAACAGCTCTTGCTTCTGGGTCTGCTATCAACTCTACAAGGCGACCACCCAATTCAATCGCAACTGAAAGTAATCAGAAAATATTATGTTTAACTGTGAGGTGAGGTGACTTGATTTGGGGATTATCGCCGCTTTCAAGAGTATTTAACTTCTATCGCTGCTGCTAGTATTATTGCAGGGAGAAAGCCCGCAACACCATTGAGGCTATGCATTGCGCTGAAACCTGCGAGCATCGGCCGGAACTAGCGAACCATGGTTGGTATAGCGTTAAAACCTTACTACTTATAGAACAGTTCTCTACTGCAGACAACGTTGCCGAGCCGCTTGCGGGATTTGAACCAGGGACCTCTTGATCCGAAGCCGAAAGCGCTAACCACTGCGCTATCCCGCCCACATATAAATTCATAAAATGTATTCAAGTTTTATGAAACCTTTATATGTGTTATAAATAAACAAGAGTTCTCCTTAGCACCATAATTTGTAATTTGAGAGGAGCGTCTGCATTTTGTAGGTAACTTTCAACCTTCATAAGGTTTAATTCAATGTTTATCAAGTTCTTTCGCAGTAAGCATAAAATCTGGCACAGGCAAATTGAAGAAATGCAGTAAGGCTATAATAACCAAGTGACTGAGACTATCTCGTACAGATGTTTCTTCAGATTAACCTAGTCTCTGTTTTATTTCATTACCTGCTATTGTGAATATCATAAATCATCATTATGAAGGGTAGTTTTAAGGATAAGGCGATTTGTTTGATTTCATGAATAATTTGTAAGTTATGAATTACATGACAGCTTCATGTATTTATGTTTTTATAAGTAGAATCGGATTTTTCCGTGATGACGGTTATTTAAGGCTATTAAAATATACGGCGGCATATTGTAGAAAATGTGAATAGACTCTTTAGCTCACCTTCTTTGTCTTTAACAGGAATGTAATCTGCAATCAAAATCGATAACATGTAAAACCTATAATGTTATTCACGGATGTGATCTCGTTTTCATTCAAATGAAAAATGTTTTTCATATGTTGTGTTAAACAGTATCCTCAGTCACGTCTCCTAATATTCTTTTTGATCATGTTATTTAAGAGTTTTTATTTTGTTTACTGCTTGTTTACGAACATGTTCATCTCGATTGAAGATAGGTATAAACATTTGATATAGAAGACTATTGTGAAAATTGAGCCGTTGACCCTTCAGCTCATCAGGCTTCAAACAATCTATCTTATAAAGTTCGCAAGGTCACTACATTTCGATTCTGCAGAAAAGATCAGGAAACTGTTTTAAGGGCGTGGCTCCTTGGGTCCTTTTAAGGACCCACAGGGCAGCCAAAAGTTGGGAATTAGTAACCACATTTATTATAACGTCTGTACACAACATTTCACTTTTGCTTCTTCAGAAAAAGACAAAACATGTATATAGGTTCTGGCACTTTTAAGGTGGTCACAACGTCAAAAATATATGGATCATAACCCAAATAAGCCAAGGATCCTGTAGATAAGAATTCAGTTGTCTAGACTCAGGGGGTCAAAATTTCCGATAGGGCCTTTCAGTCTTTGAGCTAAAAATGCCTTCTATCATAAACAAGTGCATCTCATACTCGTAGACCCATCTTATTAAACCCTCTATTTCTTTAAAGTAATTATTGAATTTTAAAATATCAAAAAAACCTGTCATTCAAGCATTAAGTGTTTATTTTGATTATTGAAATAGCCTTACTCTGGCGATTCCGATGTCTAATGAAAATGAGTCCAAGTGCGATCACAATGATGAAAGCCAAAGATCCGACTACCCCCAGGATGATTATGATGTTCTCTTGAGGCGCCTCGTCCGGGGGAGGACTGACCGTGTCCACGACTACATGAATATGAGTCATATCTTAGTATGTTAGTATCCAACAAATACTATTGCTTTCTGGTTCCATCCTCATCCTGTCACGGCTCTGTCGTTTGTCTGGAAACGTTTCTATCTCGGTGTCTGTGTCTGACTCTCTGTCAGTGTCTCTGTTTCTGTCACTTTCCCTATCTGCCCTACTGTCTGTCTGTCACATACAACCCCCCCCCCCCCCCCCCCCCCTCTCTCTCTCACTCGCCCTCGCTGTCTGTCTCTGTCTGTCTCTGTGTGTCTGTCTGTCTCTTTCTCTCACACATAAACACACACTTTCTCTTTCCCTCCCCCATTGGGATCGATGAAAAGTATCGAAAAAAATGTCATGAAAGAAGTATTCAAGACAAGATAATAAATAAGGAAAAGTAAATTGTTATGTAATGTTTAAATGCATATCTTTCCAAAAATGAAATCTACATACCAGTAGCTTTGGGTTTTATTGATGGTTTCATTATTATAAGAGAATTTAATCCACTTTATATTACCAATAATTGGCAGTTATTTAGAAAGTCGTTCCTGTATTTATCATTCAAATATGGAAATCGGGAGGCAGGATTTCAAACTTGGTTTACAAACAAATACAAATCTAGTAAATCATTTCGTATAACATATGTTAACCTTAGCACTTACATCGTTCAGCATGTAACTTAAACAGCTTACTTTTTCCGTAGTGTAAATAAGTAAATGTATGTCTTTTGCAAAGTTGCCCAACGTTCACTTGTAAATGGTCGTCGGAATTTCTTCAAATAAGAAGTCGAGTGAAGCGAAATGGAAGAAAGTCTTACCTGCTTTCTCCACTGGGGGGTTGTCAATAGTGAATGGATCGCTTTTAGCTTTACACTCACACCCAACAGCGCTCACCTTAGAAATAAAATAAATTCTAACAAATATCATAATATCAATCAATAAAATATCACTTCTTGATATTGAAAATCTGAAGTTCAATATATTTGTCAAAAACATGAGGAAATATAATTTTTTTGGAAGGAAATGTTAATAACGTGAATAGTTACCACGGCAACATAAGTTCCTGGTTGATAGCCAGTGATTTTTATATTCTGTAATTTCTGTCTCATGAGCTGAAAATAAAAATTTCAAATACAATATCATACAATATATTAACACTTATGTATAAAACCTACAAATCTTATATTTTAAAAATAATGTCATCTTAATTCTACGTCTACAATATATACTTTTAAGATGTATTTATGAAATCTTGGTGGAAATGCTTTCCATAATAAAAAAAGATAAAATAAATGATATGAAAATATATAAAAATAAATAAAAAATATTTCTTTTACGAAACAACATAAAATGTTCATTCTAAATTAGTATATTAAAAAGGTTCGTGGATACATTACGGTGTTTATATCAATATCAACACAACAATATATTCTCAATGAACATGCTTTTTCCCTTTCTCTACAATTATTTTCCTTAACATACATTAAAAAAGTATATAAAAGGCTGTTGCTTATCACGTATACGTAATATATGATTTGATGACACATGAATTACGAATTTGAACAATTTTATGTAACATTTACAGAACATCTTGCTCTTAATTAATCACCTGATAGTTTCGAATTTTCGTATTATTTTTCATTATCCTGGACTCCAAGTCCTCCACCATAATCCGCATGTCATTTTTATCGTAGAATGGTTCCCACCTCACGTCAAGGGTGTCGTTTCCGATAAGTGAAACCCTGACATTCGACGGCGACCAACAGCTGCAAGGATGTCTCTTTTTCCTTGGAACCACTTTGAACCAAGAGAAATAATTAAACTCCTATCTTGTCAATCAATAAACTTTTAATATTCGAAAACGACTTTGAGAGTACGCCTCTGTTAAAGTGATTCGACTCGAACCGTGGCATTAGCTTCTAAATGAACGCCCTGAGGTAAACGTTTGAATCCCCCAAACTTTCAGGCCCCCGCACCCACTTCATCGAGTTGCTATTTTTTTTGGCTGTCCAAATGAGACTAAACTCCAAATGACTACGAACGGTCAACGGTTTTTGAATCACAAGATGGCTAAGGTGGGTTCAGAAAACTTTTCTGATTGGCTTAGCATCAAAGTCCATTGGTTAGATCAACAGTATGACATCATATAAAAGAACTGTTGATCTAAATCTATTTAGATTTGTTGCAGGTAAGCAGGTGTGTAAAATACCAAGAGAAAACATCGCTTGCTCAGCCTTTGAGATGGGGTATATTACTCATACATGAGTAATACCAACTGCAGCCACTAAGTTCTTTAGAAACCAGAGAGACAAAGTAACCATCGTAGTTTCTAGAACAGAACGATACACTTCAAAGGTGTCGAGCTTTAAAAGCAAGTATTGGATGATCATATTTGATTCATATTATTGCCGAATTCTCCGCTAGCTAGCTATCTTGTTTTAATTTGATATTTCAAACGCAATTTTCTAAGGTAAAAGAATCTTACCTCCAGGATCAATCGGGTCTCTCTTGTCATCCTGCAAAAAGTAAAATTCATTCTTTACCTAAGAATTAGAATTTGGAAATTTTTTATTTTAAATATAAAAAGCATTTTTAAAAAACCCTGTTATCATTAGATTCATTTAAATTTTCAATTTACATAAAGCCTAAAAACCAATTAGTACAAATTCACATAAGGCAACACGAATCAAATGAACTTGTATATATAGTTGAGATAATTCATGTTCACTTTTTGAAGTCAAATGTTCGCGACAAAACAACAGAGCTTGCTTATTTAACAGTAGAATGTTATACATGCATCAACTGTTGATTTTAAGTCAATATCTATAACAATTGATGGTTCGATTTAGTTAGCTAATATGTGATCATGAATTAAAAATGACACAATGAGTGTGTACCCAAGATCTCGGCTAGTATTCAAAACACGGATATATAAACTGGGACACACCGAGTCGTTTGCTAAAGATTACTAACACGTATATACGTAAGTTAATACCGTATTAGTCCTTCAGCATTGCTACATACATATGTCTTCAAACCTAATCACTTATGAATTATTTTGATATTTTCGACTATGAAAACCTTGTCCAATGATTGAAATTCTGGGGCTATATAAGAAAAAGGACGTCAGGACGACTTTAAAGATTGCCGAGTTGGATGCTCCCCTTTCAAAAGTTTTAATGGCCATTTTAAAAAAAAACTTGTTAAGTGGTATTTTGGTTAATCTGTGATTTTTATAATAAAAATATAATATGGAAAGGCCGATGAATCGAAACTTCATAAAATTCGTATTGACTTGGTAACAGATCCTCGGTTCACCCTGAGGCTCCTCGGCTTCGCCTCGTCCCTGTATAACGGTCTATCGACATATTACTTGGCTACAACGAAAGGTATGCATTGAAAACACTACAGAATCGAATATAGTTAACATTTCTAATCTCGCAATCTCTGCTATCTGTTTATCTGGATAGTGTGTGATGAGTAGTTTATGATAGTAAGTACACAGGGAGGACATGATTTTCTAAATTTCACAATCAGGAACATGTTCTCCAGAAAAGTTTGTCTTTATGTAGGGCAAACTGACCGAGGTTCGGACACCACCCGAGGTCGCCCGAACTTCGGACACTTTTTATTTGGAGCTGACGCAAAAATACGTGCAACTATTGCGATCTGTTTATGTACAATGTTTCTTCTCAGTTTGTTATTTTATGTCTTTCCTTTGATAAACATTTAATTCTTGGTATTATTTCTTATCGAAGTTTTGCCTTGAAGTTTGGTGGTACAATAACATCGGTACATAACATGAAAAATTAATTAAAAATTGAGATCTTGATATCATGTCAAAATGACCATGGTTCGGACACTTCTTAAGTTTTCTATTTAAGGACTCGTAATGTAATTTATTAACAGACAAAGGTTCGGGAAACGCGAAAAACATACAACAAACACATAAAACAAACTGAATGATTTTGAAAACATACTGTTTAGCGCTAACGGCGTTTTTAGTGTCGAATGCCAACAGATGGGTTTGTGACGTAATTATGCTGTAATGGCGCATGTGGCAGTTTTCAAGAATTTAACATCAGAAAACATGCTTTGGAGCAGTGACAAATTCATTTATCCTCCCCCTAAACTATACTATTATTGTACATTGCCTATTCATTGCGTGAGTGGGGATGTCTGAAAATCTTTTTTATGAATATTTAAAGCCAGGGATGCATTCGAGAAGATAAGGTGTAACTGTCCGAAGTTAGGGCAGAAGTGTCCGAACCTCGGGCGAATTGGTATATGCAATTAAAACCGTTATAAATTATATAGTCTTTCAAAATATTTGAATCGATTCACTGTCCCAACCTCAGTCAGTTTGCCCTCTATCACTTTTATATGCCCTTCAAAGATTTGAGTAAGTAAACAGTTAACGTCCTTGAATGTTACACTATCGTAAACATAATGTTTATCTCAAGTAAAGGTTTTTTGACGTATGCAATGGAACTGACAATGCAAGCTAAACCTCGCGATCAAATAACAGGCAAACAAGTGTGCTTTTCAAAACATGAAAAACCGGTTATGAAAATCACTAGAACATAGTTATGTTTCTCTCACATTTTGTTGGCTGATGAAATTTAACCTGAAAAAATAAAGAATCATTACTATAATAATGAATAGCATCAAAATACTGTTTTTTCCAAAAAACTTTTGAGCCTTTTAAACAATGCAATGTAGAGCTAAAAAGGGTTAAGTGTTGAATCACGGTTTGAATACAACCTTCATTTGATAAAAAGTGTTACTATATACACTGACACTGAATTAAATGTAAGTGTATCAAAGTTTCAAGTTTCAAGTTTCAGAAAAATGTTACAAGGTATCAAATACCAAGTAAAAGGTTGTGCTAAAATATATGTTGGAGCCTTTGAAACAAAAGAAAACTATCTACAAAGGGTTACGTACGGAATCATGGTTGAGTTCAGCCTGTTCTTGATACCACTAATCTATTAAGTGTTTCAGCCAAAAGAAAATTAACTACAAAGGGTTACGTACTGAATCTTGATTGAGTTCAGCCTGTACTTGACACCACTAATCTATTGAGTGTTTCATCCAAAAGAAAATTAACTACAAAGATTTATGTACTGAATCATGGTTGAGTTCAGCCTGTACTTGATACCACTAATCTATTAAGTGTTTCAGCCAAAAGAAAATTAGCTACAAAGGGTTACGTACTGAATCTTGATTGAGTTCAGCCTGTACTTGACACCACTAATCTATTGAGTGTTTCATCCAAAAGAAAATTAACTACAAAGATTTATGTACTGAATCATGGTTGAGTTCAGCCTGTACTTGATACCACCAAGCTATTAAGTGTTTCAGCCAAAAGTGGCTGTAAATAAAGGGAAGTCTGTATTGAATTTTAGAGTATCAAAGTTTACGAGTCTTGATCGTATTATAATAATGTTAGTTCCTCCACAACGGGTGTCTTCCTTTACTGAAGCAGAAGCAGTATTAGTCTAACAATTAGACTCTGAAATAAATATTATATAACTTTAATTAAATTTAAAAAAAAAAAAATTAGATGAAATGAAAAGAAGACTGAAATTTCTTCATTTTCAGAAATCAAACGCTTCTAAGTTATTTCAGGTCTGGCCAACAGACTAAATCAGTATGTGATGTCGGGCAAACGGACATAACAAAGGAGGTCTTAGTTTTTTTAATCATTTTCTGTATGTCTGTTGTCTACAATGGATGGATAACTTTTAAAAAATCGTATCAAGATCCGCTCAGGTCGCGATTTACTGTCTAGTTTTTGATCGCAAAATCTTATATCAATATACCATGACTCTACTAAACCAATTAGCTATAGATTTAATTTCCACAAAAGAAAACTAGAAATACATAGAATATAGACTTGTGAACACATGTAATATAAACAATATAACAATGTTAAAGGAGAATTAGCAGATTTGAAAATAATTATTTCAAATTTTCCCTAATAAGCAATAGTCTTGCCAAATATATTTGCTCAGAGGGTCAAACATCAAATAACTCAGCCGTAATCGTAGAAGATGTTATGACATATCTGGCGGCAATTTTAATGTGAACACCTTCAAATAGCTTAATAGATTAGAAAAGCTTAACAGAACATGATACGAATCCGTTTCTTTCAATTAAGAAACATTGTTTTGTAAATGCTTATATTCATTTTCGTTTCTGTGAGGTAACTTTGTTTACCTAAAGTTGCTTCTGTCCCTTTAAAGTAACTGATGTATGTGACTCAATCACAATCCACAACGTCCCTTTAAATATGGTTACGGTTAAGTCGACTTTCATCTCATGACAATCACGATTTACGATGTGGTCTGTAAATAAGACCTTCATAGATTTCACAGTCATGTTTAAGTGACAATAATAAGATGAATTTGAGAAGGGTGCGACATGTCCCTGAGACTACCTGGCTACACAAACATGTGATGGAAACCAGTTAAACAGGTTATGACAACAGAGATGCCAAGTGTGGGCGTTCTTCAGTAACTCTATAAACCTTGCAAGGGTTAGTTTCTTGGAAAATGACATGCTTTTTGTTCAGAAGAACGGCAAATAACGATGACTCACTGGATGTCTGTATACGCCTTTTTATTTTTGGACTCTAAATTTTGGACTCTTAAAATAATTCTGCAAATCAGTGAATGTTGCGAATTAATCAAAATATAACTGGTTACGGTTAGTTTCACACTTTGTGTCTTTCTTTGTGAGGCAGAAGTTGACCTCCTGAGGTTGAAAGTTTAAGAAATATATCTTACCCACGAATGTAAGGGATCAACAATTGACACAAATTGTTACCCGACTGAGTAATTCTGAATTCAGATTTGTGTGCTTAGAATCACATGTCTGATATCTTAGTTAACGTATATGATTGAACTTTGAATGTATTTTCGTATATGAAAATATATAACCTTAATAGTATCATATTTAACTGACTAATTATTTGATCATAACAATGTTTTCTTGATTTACATTTCGTAATTTTTTTCCGGTTTCATTTTTACCATAATTTTCGTCTGGTGAAGCTCAAAATGTAAAACTTCACGTTCATTAGTTTCTACCCTAACATCTTTAATTCCCTATAAAAAAATGTCTTTGGGGAAAAGTAATATTATTTCAACATAACATGATGTCGCACACGAATCCTCCGAAAGGCACTAACTCGCACTAGTTATCAAAAGATAGGTGCTCTCTAGCTGGTAAGAAAGATGCATATATAGGCATAGTATCTTTCATTGTATGCTTCAACGTTCATATGCAGTGGTAACGTTCTGTGAAAAAGTGATTATTTTGTGATATGATGCCAATAAAACTTACGACGTTTGTGTTTAAAGTTTTAATGTTTAAAGTAATTTTGAGTTAAGAGGATTCCATTTTTAAATGGGCAGTAGCACGTTGTTTTAAAAAAAATAATACTACTTCAATTCTTTTTTAATTTTTTGGACAGCAATTTGGCAAAATGTATTATCTTCAGAATGTCAAAAAATCTCACTACCCAATCAGATCATCAGACGAAATCATGAATATCAAACGAAAACAACAGACGGCCATTTTCGTGTTTAAGTTACACATAGTATTTCATGAATTGGGTTTGTGGCTTAAATAAGATCCAAAACACCATATGTTTTGAGTTAAGATTGAATCACCTTTTTAAAGATGCATCTTTATTTCTTTAGTGCCAAAATTATAATAATATCATGTTTTCATTAATAATCGAAAATGGCCATATCAGTGTCAAGAAGACAAAATTCTTGATCCCATTTACATGTTAATTTAACTATATATGACCTAATAAATACTACCAAACCATATTTGCCGTCATGTTTGCTGTAAATAAGTTTCTAAAATTTCATTTGAGTCACCGGCACGCGCCATTTACTAGTTTTTGTTCACTCACGACTTTAACCTTTTCAATGTCCCTATATTGAACTTAGAAGCATTAGAATGCTAGTTTCCTTTTAACATAACACCATATAAGACGTTTAACTTATTTGACCTCAACAACATAATCTGTGTTCCTTCAAAATGTTCCAATCAATTTGAGGTAGGGAACTGGATTCGAATAGCTTAACCGATCATGGTACATTCGTTTCAAAACAGCATCTTTTGAATCATAAATGTATCTTGCTTAGAATTAAATACACTTGCACTAGTAACGTAAGGTCACTCTATATCTTTAAAATTGGGACACCGTCCCTTCAGAAAGGGAATTTTTAATTTACAAAGTTTTTGCAGGAAAATAAGATACCATGCATTTCATCAAAAGACATCCACATCCATGATTTTAAGTTTATAACAAAATCAAATATTTCACCTGATAAATAATTATTCATCGTTTTGCAAGACAGTGAAACATATTCAGTATTGATTCAAGTACATTTACATGAATAGTTGTTTAGTGGGCTTTACGTGATAACGACTTCACACCCGGAAATATGTCCCACAACGGCTCGTCCAAAGGTTGCAGATACCACAATTATATATTCAGATACTCGGATAGATACATTTCAGTTTGCCAGTGGTCACATGGTCAAATTCAGTGACCTCATATCACATTCATATGACATAGTAAACCCAAATCCCCTCATCTCGTATTTAGGCTTTGTGTTAATTAGATTGGCCTCTCTGTTCTAACAGTATGAAAGCTTGAGAAATCTGTTATCACTAAACGACTTTATTGAGATCGTAGCTATCAACAAGTACCCAATATTTGTTTTTTACAAGATATAAACCTTTGGGGCCGCTCGCCACAAATTCTACTATTGATCATTCTTAAGAGAAAGATAAGTGAAAAAATCGAATAGAAAACACATAAAAACAGCCATTCAAACATTATTATCAACTGATCAAACAAAAAAACTTTAGTGCCTTCTGTTTGACTTTTGATACTGAAAGTTATTAATGGTGTTCATTTATCGAGTAGTACTGACTGTTCACAGAATTTTTATCTTAAAGTGACATGTACAGGGTTGGTTATATGAATCAAAGATGAATTTTTTGTCTATGGTGTTATTTTAATGTTAAGTACAGATCGTTATTTTAAATCTCATCGGTTCAGTTTAGCTGCCGAGCGCCAGTCAGTCATATGTAGTTTAGGAAACTTAATATATCTATTGCAGACAATATTATATATTTAGCTATAGTTGTTAGTGCTGGATCAGTACATACTAGATGCATAACTAGTGTTTATGTATTTGAAACGAGTAATTCTGACTTCGGCAACTGTATAAGACCTTTGTACTATTATTTTTATTGAAAACTATCAATTGACAAACATTTGACAACAATCGCATTAAAATAAAATCTAATATTGCTGCACTACGTTATGCAGATAAAAGGAGAATTTTAGATTTCATTTTAATGAGATTGATTTGACAACTGACGATGAATCACGTACCTAAAATATTACACACGGGGATGTAAAATAGTACCCAACAAATATATTTGAAACAAACTCTATGAGGTGAGGCGAGGTGAGTTGGGTTTCAACGCCGCTTTAAAGATTATTTCACTTATATCGCGGCTGCTAGTATTATGGCAGGGAGAAAGCCCGCAACACCATCGTGGCTATGCATTGCGGTGAAACCTGCGAGCATCGGCTGGAACTAGCGAACCATGGGTGGTACTGCACTGAAATTCAGTGTAGCAATGCACCCAAACCTTACTGCGTGTAGAACAGTTCTCTACTGCAGACAAAGTTGCCGAGCCCCTGGCGGGATTCGGACCACGGACCTCTTGATCCAAAGCCGAACCACTGCGCTATCCCGCCCCCACAAACTTTATGACACTTTTGAGCTGGCTAAGTATTGTGACAATGTAAATTGCGAGTGTGATTTAAGATTTTGCACGTCTATATGACCAATGCAAGGCTAATGAGATAATTTGAATTTAAATCAACATACACCGATTTCGACAGGCAGCACAACCCAATGAAGTTTAAAGCAAACTCATTCAAAGTTTTTAAAAAAAAGAAGTATTGTACTTCGTATGGAAATAAATCCACAAAAAGCCGTCTCGATATAAATGCGATAAATATAGTTCTCATGTTATCATACTAATGAAGTCAATTAGTCGATTTGATCTAATAAAGATTGACAACTGTCAAAAACTTCCAAAAAGTTCAAATGATTAGAACGTAATTTTACATTATATCACACGATTGTGAAGTTCTCAGGGTAAAATAAACATTTTAAAAATTCAATCTAGAAAAATCTATTTTCACACCCTCACTTACTTATATAATTTTGGACGTAATTTAGATTACTGTTTAACTATTAGAAATATCTTCAACACACCCGTTTTATGTAGAAAACATCCGTTAATAATCTGAGTCTGTGTTAACGTCACCCGCATAGCCTGTCCAACACCTGAAACACCACAGCTGCGGTTTACAGTTATTCTTTATAAACGGATGCATAGAGCCACTCCCCATTTCGTTGAAAACGTTTCAGTGACATTCTTGCTATTGCATTAGTATGGCTTGACAAGAGTTAAAAACTAATTCATACATTTTTCTTTCTTTCATTATTCATGTATTCATGTATTCTTATCTAATTTGAATTAAGTTAATTTCAAATAAGTTCTTTAAAGGCGGGTTTAAGTCGCTTGATTCTATGCATGCACCCTTTAAAGCGAATTTGCCTCATGTGAAGAACACGATGATTAATTGATTTATTGTTAAAATTAATTACATGTAAAAACAAAATTGAGATAGGAAGAAGGTCGTTAGTTGCCCTGTAATTATTACCATGACAAATGACACCAAGTATTTACGTTTACCTATCTCTAAATTTGTGCCTCGATGGTTATGTATAATGTGATGGCTGAAAAAAACAGTAATGACTTAGAGAGTAAGCGTCGTGATTATGAATTATTCAAATTATTATAAATTCTGTCGCTCAGACATAATGAATCACGGATCACGGATCACGGTCAACTATGGGTCAACTATGCAAAATATGCATGTTCAAAATACGACATCACTTACCTCACAGACAGGAACACAGTCCGAGTTATGGTCACTTGGAACTGACCCTTCAAGATACAAAATCCTTGTCCCTACCACAAAAATCAAAAGGGTCAGGGTCGCCATGGATCTTTCACCGCTCTTAATGTCACCCAGCCGGGGTATCCTGCGTTAATGGGTCAGTCACTGCGCAGTACATATAACGGGTAGATTTATTCGACTATGCAACAGGCGTCTCCTTGCATATTTTCACTTAGTAGTGTAGAAACGGTGTATCAATGTTTCATAGTCCGGCAATAGGACAATAAAAGTTTTGTGCAAAATCATTCAACCACAGTAATCGGCCACTACGTGTAAAATACCCACTTTCAGTAGGGAGTCTGCAGGGTGATGAATTATCTCAAGTCCTTTTAATAGGCCAGTCTCGTCACTGCCGTGTTAGTACACTTATCCGAATAAAATAACACCTCTTCGCATGAAACTAATAAACTGATCACCTCATAGCAATACCAGTACTGATTTCACTCTGTCACTCAAGAGATAATACTGAGTCGAATGTTATATATAGTGTCAAGGCTTTTTTATCGCCTACGCTGAAATTTCAACTACGTGAAGCTGACATGTCAAGAGTTTATCACGTGACATTTATCTGTACCTAAACGGGGTCGGATTGTACCATCGCTAAGTGTGTGCGTTGTATATATGATTATTCGAAAGGTTTGTGCACACAGTCTTTACAAACACGCACGGAGTCTGAAGCTCGATTAAGTAAAATGTTATACATAATATATATGATTATCAAGATTGCATATTTCATTACTAATGGTTGCAAAAGGTAACCTAATTCAACCATCGCTGGCTATGTAAATAACTTTATAGGTGGCATTTATCGAGAAATCAATCCAACAAAAATTACATATCCTTAGCCGGGTTATGTAAAAATTTTATGGGGGGGGGGGGGGGGGGGGGGGGGGGTTGTTCTCTGTTTTGGTCAATCGATCGGAATCTCAAAGTTACCCATGGGATGGGGCAAGATTTCTCCTTACCAAAGAGAGGGGGAGGGCACCCTCTTCCCCATCAAACAACGCCCAGTTGTTTGTTTTGCAACTTATTCTCCTATTTAAGTTATACACATGATATAAGTAAAATAATTTAAAATTCTGCTTGCAAGCAAACGCGGATTACCCGCCGTCAGTACGTTTGGAACCCAACGTCAACGGCGAACTTTGGCGTCAAAGCATTGTTGTGGGCGTGACGTCATAATGAAACATTGATATCTTGCCTTAGTGCATAGTATTAAAATATAAACCACAATATGATTGCCCTCGTAGGTAATAAAGGTTATTCAAAGTCATTTTTCATATCATATACATGTATGCCGACGGCTTATACGTCATATATGTGATATGATTTGATACATTTGAGATTTATCCAACATACTTTCAATAATGGAAGCCGATACCTGCAATGATTGACACTATTCAAAAAAATAAAATGATATTGGTTAGAAACGTTTTATTTAAACTTTTAAGAAAATAAAATCAAAACAAAGATAAATGTACACATGTCAGTTTTAGGGACTTATGTACATAGGATATATAAAATATAAAATGTGAAAAAGGATAACACAGCAGGTGCAGATATTTTCACATTAGACGTACAGTGTAAACGGTACATGCCCTGTTTTGAGACATTTTTGAACATTTCAGCTAATGTCTTGTATCTCCTGAGTCATAATCATTTATTAATGTTGAACTCTAATATTCATCTTTGAATATGGTTCTTTCAATTCTTAAGTTAGATGCACGAAAGTAAAAAAGAACTTTCAATCCTGTGAAAGATCATGTAATGATTCATCATATGCAATCTTTTATCAAAGTGGTACATTATCAAACCTGTACACTGTTCAAAAGAAAATAATATTAACCCGTAAGTGCAGATAACGTCGATATTACAATAAAGACGTAAAAATATCTTAAAACAGCAAGTAACCTATACATCTTCTGATTCTGAAAAATTATCTTTAGTGTATAAGAAACATAAAAACTGACATTATCTTCTATGCACTCCGAAAAATATAAAAACGAGTAATTGAAATTGTTATTACAATACAATACAAGCAATACAAGCTTTGGTTTATGAGTGCAAGTCATTCATTAATACTTTCCTGGTTTTTCTTTAGAATGATCCTGAAACAACATTTCAAGTTGGGTACATTAAACTTCTTCCCGAGAAATATAAAAAGTTCAGCGCTTTCTTGTTAATTTCATGGTTTTCATTCATGGGCAGCAGCCTCCTCGGAGATACTTTTCAACATTAGAATCTGAGTGGACTATCATGTTATACCGCAGTAGGCAAAAGAGCAGGCACATAAAATGTAATAAATGCGGCAAGGTTAATATTAGCCAGCTATTTGGACTAATGTAACTTATGGTATGCGGAGAAAGTTGTTTTTACATTGCATCGCCAAACATAAATGCCATGAAGTTATAACGATTTGTCCAAGTTGAGGGAGCCCTTACGCTTTTATGTCTGCTAAAGAGACAAATTTGTGTTTCAATAGAAATAACCAAACAAAAATATAGCACGAAATTATACAATATCAAAACATCTTGACATGATGTTGACATACTTAGTTTAGCTGATGATAATAACGAAATATTTAAGAAATTTTTTGAATATATGCACGATCATTAACAAGATATAATGACAAAACAACTGTAAATTTCCAGGATCGTGGTGAGGTCGTTTTGGTTTCAGTGCTGCTTCAAGAGCGATCGTATCTTTGTAACAGCGAAACATAGACAACTATATAAATAACAAGACAACATAGCATCCAACTTTACCGTTGAATATCAACCGTGCATATTCGAATATTGTGGCGGACAATGATTTTCATGTATGCTAGGGTGTTTTAATAGGTACACAAAGGTAGGTGTCATACGCCGTTCAATGATGTGGCAAGTCAGGAATTGAAGACGAGTTCACAGAAGCCTCCATAAAATCAGATTTCACATCTTTACCTATCAGCGCCTTCATGTTTTCAATCATCTGAACGAAGCAGCTCGAGTCGGAAATAGCTTTTTGCACACGGCTCACATCTGGAGTCAAGGTCAACAGGAAGTGTTCAAGGCCTCCTGACCTTGACCTTGTAGGGTCATTGGCTTCATGGCCAGAAACAAACGAACCATTTGAAAAATCGTAAATCTCTTCACTTTTATCAAGGAATTTTAACTCTTGAATTTTGTCTTCGTGCCCTTCAGCATGATCAAATTTTAGAAGCCCTACTCTTTGGTTTGAGTCTGTGTTCGTCAGGAACTCAATAAGAGAATGAGCGCAGAAAGACTGCGCTTTTAAAGTGACAGGAAGGTCAAGGTACTCATAGTTCTCCAAGATCATATAAAGACTCTTTGAGCAGACGATAAGGACTAAATCAGAAGAGAAGATCTGATTGGTTGTCCATTCTCTTACATCTTCTACTGCATGCACGTCCATCTCCTCGAGGTTAGAAATGACCTCCTTCCCAAGACGTCGGATGAGTTTGGTAAGTTCAAGACAAGCCTTCACATGATGGGGATGATCGCCACAGGAAACCAAGAAAATCCGCCTTATTGTTTCTGTGAAATATAAATATAACCTGAAAAAGTAAAATTTAATTAAGATTTACATTACTGATACATGTAGTACATCTAATGATCAAAATGAAAATGTTTCTTTACTTTGATACCTTAGCTTGGATTTGAAAACGTTATTTTATAATAACAGAAAAGTTTAAAATGTACGAGGATTTTGCATCAGAGTTGCACATAATGTAAAAAAAGAAAAAAAGGGATACTTGACACCATGAAACATATCTTAATGAGCTCTTCCCCCAACAAAACATAAATCGCACCTGTCCCAAATATTGGCTTATTTAAGTCTTTCTGTAATTACTCAAAATTTATGGTTTTAGTTTAGCGCCCTCATTATCGATAAGGATAAGGATATCACAGCAGTATGTGTACGAGTTTAAATCTGTCACGACTTATGCCTCGTTAGGGGAGATGAATTTACTTCTGACTTTACAACTATTATGGTAGTGCTGGGATTTTGATACTATTTATATCACCATCCAAAATATACCTTTTACATACGTACTTCTTTTCGTATCTTCAAATTCTTGGAAGTTTTCCAGGAAGCGTCCAACCTCTGCTCTGTGAGGTTTGAATCCTGGATTCAAATGTTGCAGTACATCCCTGATATCCATTATCCTGCTGCAGGACTTCAAGTTATTCAGGATCCCTTCATAGCTTGAATGCAGTATTCCTGCAGGAACGTAGGCAAGGAGAGGACCCATTTCTTTCTGAAAGCTGATTGAACTCCGATAGTTTGTCAGTATTGTAATAGACATATTTTTGGGCCATCGTCTAGCGCCTGCTCGCTGAAAGTCTCCACATCTTGAAGAGAGACGAAGATAAGGAGATGTTTCTCGTCCAATTCAGTTAACCAATTGTAGGTTTTGTAGGCCATTGGTCCATGTACAATTAGAATATAATTCACAAAATAAGAGTAGCAAATAAGAGTATAAAACAGTACTTAAGTTATTACAGACTATATAGCACGCTTTCTAAGAGCAAGAGCTTCCATAATATATTTCGCACATTTAAACAATAAATGACTACATTTGCGGCTAATTAATTTAAGATTATCTTCTATTGTGTTACCCTGTCTACAAGATGTAAAGTTATTTTCTCTAATTGAAGCATATGCGTTACATTCATGTTTGGTATGCAATGATAAAAAGAAGTCCTGGGTCTCCTTTCACAAAGCCCTAAGTTGATCGTAAGTCCTTAAGGTAAACTTAGTGCAATGTTAAAGAATGGGAACTAGACCTGACTAACAAAGGTCCTTTATCTGTTTGCTATAGGGTCTGAATAACGGATTAGGCTTAGAGTATTCTCAATATTATCAACTCTCCTCTTACTTATAACATTATTTGTGAACGAGTGTTTGAAGTTCCATGACATAACTCTCCTCAATTGAAAATGGTATGTCGTTCTACCTAACTGTTGTTTGTCTTTAAAACATACTTTCGGTAAATATGTATATCCAGAGTAAAAACAGCACAATCGGGCTTTTTGGGAATGAAATTGATGGCATCTTCACTTTATCAAACAATTATTGTCAATGTAACATGTTTGCCGTAAAAGGAATGTTCTTACTCAATAATTCGAATGATAAATGAACAAATATCTAATAAGATTTCGAATTCATCTCAACAAAAAATAAACTATCGCTTTGAGGAGATATGACCTTACCTTAGGAGTGTTAAAGCACTGAGGAGAACAGTTATTTAACCCCACGTTGTTGACACGCAGCTCCTTTGGTAGTTTAGCTCCCATGTTTGCCTACTTCAAGCTTCTGGCCTTGTTTCAGAGTTCACTTGAGTCTGGTATTGTCTGATTCACACAGAGTTGGGTATTGATAATAACGGGGTAATTTTCCCCTTTCCAAAGAAGGTCGAGATGAACATGGGAAGTATCAATTAAGGGTAGCTGGCTTGTTATACTCTATACTTGTTGAGAGTTAACGTTGGTCTTTATCGTCGAACATATGGTTTTGTTCGGGTATGGTTGAAAGAGATACGAATGCTAGCGAAGCATGAATAGAATGTATCACTATATATTGTGATAGAAAATGGTTTTTAGTTTCAAAGAGCAATTGAAGCTAGGATCTCAAAGGGCAGACAGTGTAATGGTCACATTATTCTCTGATTGAATGTTACTATACAAATATTTTCAGTTTTAAAAAATACAAAATAACTACTAAAATCAATCTGATTTTTAGATAATCTGTATTGAAACTGTTTATACAATAACTATGAACGTAGAAATTTATTTGATTATTCTTCTCATCAACAAATTCAGTTTTAATTATGTGTTATCCTCTTTATCAATCTTGGAAACTATGCTTTTTGCCCAGTATCCGGCATACAATTTGAGAAATAAGGATTTCAATGAACTAAAATGATAAACGAACAATTGAGCTGTTTCATGGTTCATGCGCCTGTTAGAGGTATTAGGATCCTTTGCGCGATCTTGCAAATAATACGCCCCTTCTATTTATAGTACCAAGTCGATTCGGGAATGCCCTTTCGTTTAATTGTAATTATTTTAATGAATTTTGGCCCGATTGTCGTTTTGTTTGAATTAAACGGTTTCTAATTTTGCAATGAATACGTTAAAAATACTTAGAAAATTATGCAAGGATGAAAATGGATCTTTAAAACACGGAGAAAATAAACCGAATGATATTGCTGTGTCACATCAGGCACTTTATTTTAGTAAAATCTAGTTCAAACTGGCTGCAACGATAAGTGGTTAATAACGGACCTCGGAACGTATAATACTACACAGCTATTTTGAACTAGATTGATGACTGATCCATATAGAGATCATTATCCGAGAAACGAGTGTGAATGTTGGTATTACCCGAGCGATAGCGAGGGTAATTCACTAATTCGCACGAGTTTCGTAAAAGTCATATGACACACTTCCGAGGATAATAATTTCTTTATTACCGATTCTACTCCATTTCAAAGGCATGGAAATATTCAGAAAACGGCATCCTTCCCTTCCGACGGCCCGCTACAGTGACGTCACGAACAATGAGTTTATGACGTCACAGACGACGAATTACGGTAACTCGCGCTAAGACAATCGTTGCTAGGCAAAAGTGATACGTGCACATGTGCTCATATTGAAAATATGTCACCACTTATGATCAACCATATGGGTAATAAAAGAAGATATCATATGAAGATAACTACGAAAAGAGGATGGATATGATTGTCCTTGTATGTTATATGCCCTGTAAACATAATCCTGTCAGCATATCTTCAGAATAACGTTACAAATTACAAGTATTCTTAGAAAATATGGATTTATTGATATTTGCAAATAAGAATAACAATTCATGAATAAGGTTCATGAGACAGACAAGCAACGTATGAACAGAAGTAACAAACACATTATGTACAGATCTGTGTCATTTTCAATCTGAAGATTCATTAATAAAATAATTATATACTTGCAACGACTGCTACGAACATAATATTTTTCATAAATCATCCTAAGATCTACAAGTTTGATATGTTATACATTTTCATATTTTCATATAAACACTTCTTCTGGTTAACATTATAATCATATTTGATCTGTTTGCTGGAAAGAATTAAAGTGACATAGAGTATGTCTGGATCAGATATGTCAAACTGTGATATTTTATCGAGAATGTATTGCTGTTTCTGAAAATTGACATTTTGATCAGTTAGGAATATTGACAATAAACAGGTCAGAGTCGAGATTTATAATCGAAAACCAGAAGACCATGCATGGAACGCCATTGACTAACACGTAATTTTGAAAAAGTATAAGGGTTACAAGACAGTCATGGGCTGGTAATGTTAAGTAGGTCATATATCTATTAAATGAAACGCAGAATTTCGACTTTTTAACATTGATATGGCCGCCTTTCTTTTATCACCTTAAACAAGTAATATCACATGAGGAAATTTCGGAATGAATATGCTAGTTTAGCGAGATTACTTGAACTAAGTACAAATAGTACCTTTGCTCATATTTAAAAAAGATAATAATTTTGTGAAACATACGCTATGTCACTTTAAATTGTATCTGGTAACATCAGGAGAGGTGTCTGAAAGGGGCAATAGCACGTTTTTTAAAGCTATTTTTCTTCAAAATTGCTCAATAAATATTATGATATGATAAAGTATCAAGCAAAAACCACAGGCGGTAATTTTTGTATGAATACTTTTTAATTCTTTGAGGCAGATTCTCATAGCTTAACCGATCATGATATTTTTGTTTCAAACTGCTCCTTTTGATTGATTACATCTTTCAAATTAAACAATTTAATTTCGCGAGAGTTTATTCATCTAACAGAACATGCTGCTGTCTCTTTGATACAGGGGATGGGATAGCGCAGTGGATAGCGCGTTCGGCTTCGGATCAAAAGTTCCGTGGTTCGAATCCCGCCAGGGGCTCGGCAACGTTGTCTGCAGTAGAGAACTATTCTACACACAGTCAGGTTTGGGTGCAATGCTACACTGAATTTCAGTGCAGTACCACCCATGGTTCGCTAGTTCCAATCGATGCTCGCAGGTTTCACCGCAATGCATAGCCACAACGGTGTTGCGTGCTTTCTCCCTGCCATAAAACTAGTAGCCGCGATATAAGTCAAATAATCTTGGGTACTTGTTGTTGAAATACTCTTGAAAGCGGCGTTAAACACCATATCACCTCACCTCATCTTTGATACTGCATTCTTAAAACTTAGCGTATACATAGTATAAGCAATTATGAGTGTCATCTATATCGTATATATCATCATTATACAATGTATGTACAAATCAGTTTCAGAATCTGTTTTTGTAAACTAGCGTATTTCATCGTAAGTGGCGTTAAAGAAATCATCAGGTCTTCAATGAATGAAATAGCTATATATATATATATATATATATATATATATATATATAGGTAACAAAGAGTTTATTTATTGAAAAACGGTCACGCGGCTCCTCCGAACAGCATATTTCTTTTGCATACAAATTCAAATTGGAGACGTATTACACATTTACTCATATATCACTCTCTGTAAACAACAGTTCCACTGATCCCAAAGAAATACATGTAGTCCTCGTTACAACTTTCGCAGTTGGGATTTGTCCTCCGTGCATACTGCTCCGCCCTGGCCGTTCATGAAAACCGGATCTTTCGGCATACGCCTTTGACCACGGGGGCATTATTGTTGTCAGCAACAGTCCAAAAGACATCTGAAGTCAACCATCAAGCACTTATTACTATAAAAGCAAAATAACCCACTTCAGTCGTTCCGTTAACAATACAGAGTAATACGCAAGGCTCTAAATCTTGCGACCGACGAATTCAGTTGTTCTTGACAAAACATGTCCTTGTGGTTTTGATGTTTGCATTTCTTCTGGCAAAATGCCACGTCCAAAGATGTAATCCTGGACATGGGATGTAACGAATAGGTTCTCGATATAATGTTTTCAGGTAGGAATACTTTCAGAACTCGTTTCACAAACACGTTTCATTTTCGATACTCACGCTGTTAATGTTGCTTAAAGAAGAACACGAAGAAGAACTCTTCGAAAATACGCTGTTACTGTTATCTAAAGTAGAACACAAAGAAGAACTCTTCGAAAATACGCTGTCCCTTGAAGAAAACTTTTCTTTTAACCAATCATGATTATGGTTTAAATAGTCCTTCATTTTATTAACATTTGAATGGAACATGTCTGACTGTTCACATGCTCTTTGAACAAGAGCAGGATTTGACGACAACCTTGAAAAGAACACTTTCAAAGCCAAATTTTGGCCTTGACCTTTCAAACCGGAAGTCCTAACAAGGTCATAGCGCATGCTACAGTTCACCCCCGATACCTCCTGAATCTTCTCACTGAACTCAGATTCATATCCAAAGGATACAAATGCAACTTGAGTTCCCTGTGACCTCCTAGCTAATTGTGTGAGAACACAGGGCGCACAATTCCCGAGGTACCCAGACAATTCAACACAGTCTACTTTCCTCGTATATTTATCCACGAGCTTGTGTAAGTATTCTGATGCGACAACAATGACTAGATCTGAGGCCTGCAACTTTTTGTTCGTCCAATATGAAGGACCGTCTTCTCTTAGTTCCCTTACATTGTCATCTTCCAGCACGTAATTGACCGTCTTCCCCAAAGTTCGAAGTAGTCTGGAGAGTTCCTTACAAGCTTCGACGTGATGCTCGTGTCCATTGCCGGATATCAGAAGGATGTTCTGTATGTCATCTATCAACGAAACGAAAATAGCGATTAATAATTGATATTTACAAGAACTGCGGATGGTTAACATCTTCCGCAAGGCAAAACTCGTGATAGTCTAAATTACTATCTTATTTAAGCCTTGATGAATTTAATCACCGTTTCTGTGAGAGTTTTTCACCCTCCTCCAAAATAATTAAATTTATCTGTAAGCTCTGAGGGTATTGCAACTTAACCACACATTGGAAAAATGGAGCAAGTTGGAAGGTAGGTTATATCATGGCACGAAAATAAAACAAAGGTAAAAGTTAATCAAATTTTACAAGGCGACTTGTATTTTTGCTTAAGGAAAATCCGCAGTATCATTATAACAACATGTGAACAAACCTACGACTATCGGCTGGAACTAGGGAACCGTGAGTTGTACTTCACAAAATCAATGTAACATATTAGACCTTAATCATTTTGAATACAGACAGTTGAAAAAACTAGGATAACTAGAAATAAAACGATGTTCATGATGCTCTTTTCCTTTTAATTAAGTCCATTGCCTTACTATATTAGCATACCACATTGAATTCTTTCAAAGTCGCTGTTGTTATTTGCAAGAGTCTTAATCTAACAAGAGATGCACATAGAGAGAGAGAGAGAGATTCTTTATTTCCTCCAGTTCGAACCGAAGATCAAAAACATATATACAAATACATCAATTTATACAAATACAATGTTACATTTATATATACAAACACAATAAATAAGAGGATTGAATATA
Source organism: Phorcus lineatus (assembly GCA_921293015.1). Classification (NCBI taxonomy): domain Eukaryota; kingdom Metazoa; phylum Mollusca; class Gastropoda; order Trochida; family Trochidae; genus Phorcus; species Phorcus lineatus. The sequence goes on along the minus strand of OV121086.1, from coordinate 37,420,667 downwards.
CATGTTAAGACATTAAGTAAATATAGGGATTTATATTAAGTAGATGGACATATCTACAGTACCAGTATTATAGAATAGTAGACAGTGTAGTCATTTACTAATGTTTTATGCACAGGCAGTTGATTATTCCGGGTAACATTGTAAAAGATGACGTTTTAAGGCGTAAACATATAGTGAAAATTGTAAAATAATGGTTTCCCAGGTGCTGTGTTCAATATATTTATTGAAGTCAGTAATTCCTCCAAATAAAAAGGCTAACATGTTAATTTCATCTTGTAGTTCAAAGGCCACATAAGCGTCAACTTCAAGAAGATCTATCATAAAAACAAAGAATGCATTTCGGTCAGGATTTAAGTGTTCACAATGTAGTAGTATATGAAAATCATAGTCGTTAGTATAATTATTACATAGATTGCATTCTTTAGATATTTTTCCACGTGATGAGACTTTAATGCATAATTGTAAAGCAGATTTATAATTAGGGTGCAAGTAAGATAATTGCCAAAGAATGTGACATTTTAGTTTATTGTGCACATGTACATAAAGACTCATGTTTGCATTAAAAGATGTTTGCATTTGCCATAGATGTTCTTCATAGTTATGTACGGATGTATTTACAATTTTATGCCATTTAAGTTTGGAAGGAAATAGACCATCTGATATATATTTTTCGATATGTACATTCAAATTATATTTAGAGAGTATTGAAAGTAGATCATCGCAGATTGAGGATTTTGAAGAGGTTGCTATTTTTGCACAAAATATGCTTTTTGCAAAGTTATTACAAGAAAGTTTGCATAGACGTCCAAGAAATATGAGCTTACATTTATCAATGTAGCCAACAAGTGACCATAGTCCTAAATTTGCAATAGTGGAATCTGTTGATGATCTTTTATCAAGCCCCTGTACAATACGAGCAAAATATCTTTGCGTAATTTCAAGTGCATCAGCTTGCTGACCCCCAATGTTCGGTAAAATTTCACAGCCATAGAGACTTGTTGGTAACACCATTCTCAGCCAGATTTTAACACATGTAAGCGGATGGAGTTGAGAAACATTTAATCCTACAGATCTAAGGGAATTGACATTTTGTCTTGCTTTCTGACAGTACCTTTCGATTCGCGCTTTTGTTGATAAGTCGGAAGTTAGGAGGACACCACCATATGTTGTTGATTCAGACTGAGGGATTACTGTATCTCCAAGGCAGTATTGAAATTTGGAATTACTGGATTTTCTTTTACTAAAGATAACTATTGCACTTTTAGAGGGATTATAGGTTAGGCGCCATTTACAGGCATATGAGGACACGATATCAAGTGATGATTGTAAACCTTTAGGTGATGCGCTAACAAGAGTGGTATCGTCAGCAAGCAAGACTGCAGGAACATGCATGCCATATACACATATACCACAGTTGGCTTCTCTGAGGGAAGTTATTAGGTCATTGATAAATACGAGAAAGAACCAAGATGAGATAACTCTTCCTTGACCTACACCTTGCTTGACACAATACTTGTCTGATCTTTCACCCTGGTACAGGACAAAACATTCACTATTAGTGTAGCAATGGTATAGCAGGTCCCACGTATTTCCTCTTATACCAAGTTTATATAATTTATAAAATAACCCATCATGCCAAATTCTGTCAAAAGCTTTTTCATTGTCAAGAAAAGAGGCAAAGACGGTTGAATCTCTATGCATGTAATATTGAATACTTTCCATTAATGTAAAAACGGACATGATTGCTCCATGTTCACGCCGAAATCCGAATTGTAACTTATCAGGAAAATCTGGTTGAGTTTTAGATAACTTGTTTTCAATTCTTTTAAGTAGAAGCTTTTCAAAGAGCTTACCAAGACAAGATGTTAAAGTGATACCTCGGTAGTTTCTTGGGTCGGTTTTATCTTTTTTGCCTTTATATATAGGTATAACCATACCTAATCTATATTCTTTGGGGACATATTTAGAGGTAATGATAAGATTGAATAATCTACATAGATAAGTAATGATAAATTCGCCAGCAAATATGATATGTTCATTGGATATTCTATCAGGTCCTGGAGATTTATTCCTACTAAGAATTTTGATAGAATCTTTAATTTCAGTGGATGAAAATTCTTTTTCTAGCTCTTCATCATAGATGTGATTTGAGTTTTTTATATCTTTTACTCGTTTGGATATGTGATCTTTAAAGTTAGAGTCAAATTTATCTGAGTTATGAGGTAGAGCTAGATTTGAGTAGTATTTACCCCATATTTTGCATATTTCCGGAGGGGTCGTTGCACTCTCTCCGCCGAAACTAAGAACGTTAGCGTTAGTTACCTTTACTCGTTGTTTACGAACATTTTTGTAAAATGAGTTAACATCCAATTCAGCTGAAAGTTCAATTTGCTTAAGCATTTCATTTTTACTTTGCCTTTTTGATTTTCGTAAGAGGCGCCGAAAGGTGCGTTTTTCAGTTTTATAGCTTTGATATAAAGGGGATCTTTTGTCTCGAGGTTTGTCATTGCCAACCCATTCACGTCGCGCAGCGCGCATACGATAGTGAGCATTCTCTAAACCGTCCGATTTCCAGAATGGTTTCAAGTAGGGCTTATACTTACTATGAGGTATGGAGTTCACACCCGAATGTAATAAAGCAGTGGTTATAATATCATTATATGTGTCAACAAGGTCTCCCTGATGTTCGTTACCATGGTAACAACTATGATATTTTATGTATTGTTCAATTGACTATTGATAGCAGCAAATGTTGGTTTCATCGGCTCTGTCCCATTTAGGTACACCAAAGCAGTCTCCACTACTATAATGTGTAATAGGGGGTAAGTCTAACGAAATCAAACATGGTAAATGGTCTGAAACATTGTAAGGACAGGTATCAATTATTTGGACATCGCTTATATGACAGCTTATGCATGAAGAAACTAGTATATAGTCAATCATGCTTTGAAAACAGTTGTCCTTTGATCTATATGAATAATCTGGTAAGTTAAAATATGAGTTGCTTAGAGCATTTATGAGATTTCTTTCTGATAATACACTTTTGAGGGCCTTATCTCTTTGTGATAATAGCGATTTACATATATCCGAGTTGAGATCACCAAGAGTAATTGTTGTGCTTATTTCAGACAAGTAATCATACAAGTCAAGAAATTCATTTAAAGCATTGTGGAAGGTTGCATATAATACATTGGTTGAAGGTAATCGGCAATTAATTACATAAACATCACAATATCCGTCTCTGGTAAGTTTAACTGCTACTGTATATTCAGAGTTAACTGTGAGGGGCTCTGCTCGCCAAGGGGAGTGGGTGTTTACTAGAATAGCAAGTCCATGCGAGCCACGAGAGCACGTGGAACTAGCACTCATACAGTTATAAGTTACAAGATTGAGCTCAGGAAGAGAGTTGAGGTGATAAAGCTTGTCTGGAGAAAGCTCGTGTTCTTGTAAAGCCACTATATCCATATTCTGGGATACAGTCTGCTTAATGTATTCAGTACCATGCTGAAGACCACGCACATTCCATGTTAACAACGAGAGAGTCATAGTAACAAATATTATATACATGAAGTGTCCATTTCTACTTTGGGGGAGCATACGATATTTAATAGATATGGTGGTTGTCAACATTGTCACTGTAAGTCTTATTCCTGGGTATATAGTCTCTCATACGTATTCCTGGGGGCCAGAAGTCTCTGACACCGGACACATAATCCTCATAGTCGTCGAAATCGAGATTAACTTGAACTGTATAGGTATCAGGATAGTTATTACGAACGTTTTTCTTCATCAGTCTCACAAATGTTACTCGAACACTCTGGTCATGAGCATATTCATAAATTAAGTCTTTAACTGAGTCGAAGGAATCTTCTGCACTGACGTTGTACAATACAATTCGTTTAGTCTTTACCTTCGGTACGCCTTGTAGTGCGTGATACTGTTTCGATAGGGATCTTATAGGATGAGTTGTATCTTTCTTTACCTTTTTCTCTGTGATGCTGTTTGGATGGGGATGGCTTACTTTCTGCTTCACGTTGATGCCTGTTTGTTGAGGTCGGAGGGAAGGGAAGTCGGTGTCGTAGTCGTTGTAGTTGATGTCGATGCTAGTGTAGTTAGCTGCTAGATCTTCTCTGCTGGTTGATGTGTTGGCGTTCTCTTGATGGCGTCCTGTCAGCACCGGAATAGGGTGTGATTCGCTGTTGTCCGTTGCTGACTTCGTTGTCGCTGTCTCAGTCTCAGTATTCGTAGTTTCTGCTGCAGTTGACGTTGGCGTTGACGTGGAAGCATCATGGGTATCCTTTGGTGGCTGTAAGTTGGCTTTAGGGTTTTCATTAGAATTGTGCATATGTTTGGAAACAGCTGTGAGTTTTGATTCAATTGTCTTCAGTTTAGAATCAACAGAATAGTTAGTATTAAGAAGTTCATTTTCTAAGTGTAGTATATGATCCCGAAAAGATTTATTCTCTTGATTGGATAACTTTAGCTCTGCTCTTAACTCTGAGCGCCTTTCTTCTGAGTGATTTAGTTTCTTATCTTTTTCTTTGAAAGTCTCTTGCAAACATCTGATGTCATCTTTAAGTTTCTTTTCAAGTTTCTCAAATTTGTTCTCTAACACTTCATAACCATCATTCACAACTTGCTTTAGTTGAACAATATGACTGAGCAATAATGCAAATGTGTCGCTTTGCTCACCTTGTGTACTTGAAGTAGTGGATCTTGATAGGGTGGATGGTGTCGTTGCAGGCGGTGTTGGAGTGCCGAGCGTTTGTGATGTTGATCCATTCTTCTTGTTATTGACAGATGATAATGTCAAAGGTGAAGCCGGCAATTGTAGTGTTGATGTTGAGAGATGACGAACGCTAGCTCTGCTAAGAACCTTGTTCTGGAGTACAAAGTCAGTAATAGACCCTTCTATAAAGTGGAAGAGATAATAAACATCTTGTGCGTACTTGTAAACCACTGATGGTGTTGCTGCCTGTGTATTCTTACGCTTGATTAGTAAACCTTTAGGAAAGTTGGTACATGTGTGCTTGCCATAATCATAGAGGCTTTCTCTTACGTCATTTATCTCTTTGATGTTATAATTGTAGATATCTTGAACACTGTCAATGAAGCTGGTTTTGTCTTTAGATCCAACCTTTCTTTTGATTTCTAAATAGATTGACTCATCTATGTCACCACACGGCTGTGTGTTATACACCTCGTCATTGTCCACATCGGTAACTTCAGTACTTGCATAATCACTTATTGTTGTGCTCTCATTGTCTTCACTGTCCAGGGCGTCGGCCATTGTTCGACCTTAGTAGACAGCTTGCATTGGTGTTTACAATTTCGTGTTAGTGAATAAATTTTCAATATGAAAATATATACAAAGTATAGTTTATGGATAGTTCCAACGATTAAAGTTCACATTTGGTCATATGCAAAAATTCAATTCATGATGAAGTCATATCACCTGGGTTCGTAGAATAGCGTTGTGTGATGAAAGAATTTAAGATCACCGCAGAGCGCAGAAAAAACACGTCCTCACACCTCGACTGCTGCTTTCCAATCCGCAGTATCATTATAACAACATGTGAACAAACCTACGACTATCGGCTGGAACTAGGGAACCGTGAGTTGTACTTCACAAAATCAATGTAACATATTAGACCTTAATCATTTTGAATACAGACAGTTGAAAAAACTAGGATAACTAGAAATAAAACGATGTTCATGATGCTCTTTTCCTTTTAATTAAGTCCATTGCCTTACTATATTAGCATACCACATTGAATTCTTTCAAAGTCGCTGTTGTTATTTGCAAGAGTCTTAATCTAACAAGAGATGCACATATATCATGTTGTGGCCAATTCTTTGATTTTCAATTCCCTGAGCTGACCAATCCTATCTTACCGTTAAGAAACAAGGAAACTAACCACAATCACCAACCTTTCATTCCCTTTGCTTCCTTTCTTACACAGTCCACAAACTCCTCAAACGCTTCAGTCTGAAAGTCGAACTCTGGCCTCAGCTTTTGGATGATCCTTCTAAGGTCCAGGGTTGACCCCTGCTGCTCTTCCCGAAACGCTGGGTGGGGGCAGTCCCGGGGAACACTGACCCTTAGGGGCAGAACATCGGGGTCCTCTTCAGTGAAGTCTATTGAAACCTTAAGTGTAGTTTTGGACGAATGTGAAGAATGTGCTGGAGTGTTAGCATCCTCCAGAGTTACCCATATCTCTAGTTCGTTTTCACTGTCGCGTCTTCTACTAGGCATTGTTGTTATTCTGATACCTGGTCCTAAGTTTATTTTCTCCAGGCGTTTTGAGATCTGTTCAACAGCTCGAGGTTCCGGGTCTGCTATCAACTCTACAAGGTGATCACCCAATTCAATTGCAACTGAAAGTAATCAGAAGATATTATGTTTAACTGTGAGGTGAGGTGACTTGATTTGGGGATTATCGCCGCTTTCAAGAGTATTTCACTTATATCGCTGCTGCTAGTATTATATCAGGGAGAAAGCTCACAAAACCATTGAGGCTATGCATTGCGCTGAAACCTGAGAGCATCGGCCGGAACTAGCAAACCATGGGTGGTACTGCGCTGAAATTCAGGGTAGCATGACTGCATGTGGAACAGTTCTCTACTGCAGACAAAGTTGCCAAGGATTTTCCGAGGTGACGGTTATTTTAGGTAGTAAATAAGTATAAATATTATAGAAGATGTGAATATACACTTTGCTCACCTTCATTGCCTTGAACCGGGATGTAATCTGCAATTGAAATCGGTAACATTAAAATTCTATGATGTTATAATTGATGAGATATCCTATCAAATACTCAAAGGCCCATCTAATTAAACATTTTGCTATTTTACAGGTCGCTTAGAAGTTATTGATGAATTGTAAAACATAAAAAAACTGTCATTCTGGCATTAAATAATTATCTAGGTTATTGAAATAGGTGCCTTACTCTGGCGACTCCGATGTATAATGAGAACGAGTCCAAGTGCGATCACACTGAGGAAAGCCAAAGCTCCGACTACCCCCAGAACGATTGTGGTGTTCACTTGAGGCGACTTGTCAATGGGAGGACTGCCGGTTTTCAGCCCTACATGAATATGAGTTATATTTTAGTATGTTAAAGAGCCACTCCGTGAGTTGTTGGAGTCATATATACCAAACTTAATCAATGGTGTCATTTGATCGCGAAGTATCGACTGTTACCAAAAAGACACATTTTAAAGCTTCTTATTTTTTTCACAGTGACGATATGAAGGTAGAACGTCGCAATTATGATCGAAAACCGGACAGTGGCGCGCGTCAAATAGTCAAACGTAATTTTGGAGACTCATCTAAAACAGCCAGGAGGGCAGTTAGGAGTTGATAGTGTTTGTTAGGTTCTATAACTAGTATCCATGTATATTGGACGAGATATCTAACGCCTCTGTGCATTTATAAGGCTGTTTTTAGACTTTCATGGAAAACCAGTATTTGTCATAAATATATCTTTGTACATAAAAAATTAAGATGTTTTGATTTTATATCACCACATATGACATTTAGTTTCGCATCAAAGGTAAATTATATGTTATGAAAATCACGAAGTGGCTCTTTAAGTATCGCATAGGTAATAGTGCTTCATGGTTCCATCCTCATCCTGTCACGGATCTGTCTTTTGTCTGGAAACGTTACTATTTCGGTGTCTGTGTCTGACTCTCTGTCAGTGTCTCTGTCTCTGCCGCTTTTCCTATCTGCCTTACTGTCTGTCTGTCACATACAAAACCCCTCTCTCTCACCCTCCCTCGCTGTCTGTCTCTGTCTTTCTCTGAGTGTGTGTCTGTCTATCTGTCTCTCGCTTTCTCTCACACAAAAACACAGACTTTCTCTTTCCCTCCCCAATTGGAATCGATGAAGATTATCCAAAAAATGTCATGATAGAAGTATTCAAGACAAGTCAATAAATAAAGAAAGTAAATTGTTATTTAATGTTTAAATGCATACCTTTTCAATACATGAAATCTACATGCCAGTAGCTTTGGTTTTTATTGATGTTTTCATCTTTATAAGAACATTGAATCGACTTTCTAGTACCAATAATTGGCAGTTATTTAGAAAGTCGTTCCTGTATTTATCATTCAAATATGGAAATCGGGAGGCAGGATTTCAAACTTGGTTGACAAACAAATACAAATCTAGTACATACATGTACATGGTTCAGCATCTAACTTAAACAGCTTACTTGTGGACTTTCTATTTTAAAGAGTACATTTATGTCTCTTGCAAAGTTTCCCAACGTTCACTTGTTAATGGTCGTCGTAATTTCTTCAAATATGATGTCGAGTGAAGCTAAATTGAAGAAAGTCTTACCTGGTTCCTCCACTTTTAGTTTGTCAATAGTGATTGGATCGCTTTTAGCTTGACACTCACACCCAACAGCGCCAACCTTAGAAATAAAATAAATTCTAATAAATATCATCATATCAATCTAAAATATCACTTCTTGAAATTGAAAATGTGAAGTTCAATATATTTGTCAAAAATATGAGGAAATATAAATGTTTAATTAATTTGGAAGGAAATGTTAACAACGTGAATAGTTACCATGGCAACATAAGTTCCTGGTTGATAGCCAGTGAATGTTATATTCTGTAATCTTTCTCTCATGAGCTGAAAATGAAAATTTCAAATACAATATCATACAAAATAATAACACTTATGTATAAAACCTACAAATCTTATATTTTAAAAACTATGTCTTCTTAATTCTACGTCTACAATATATAATTTTAAGATGTATGAATGAAATCTTGGTTGAAATGCTTTCCATAATAAAAAAAGAGGTTAAAAATTAAAATAGATAATAAAAGTATATATAAAAAAAAAAAAAAAAATTTCTTTTACGAAACAACATAAAATGTTCATTCAAAAGTAGTATATTAAAAAGGTTCATGGATACATTACGGTGTTTATATCAATATCAAAACAACAATATCATGTCAATGCTTATTCACTTTCTCTACGATTATTAAAAATGAAATAAAAAATATATATATAAACCTGTTGCTTATCATGTATACGTAATATCTGATTTGATGACACATGAATTACGAATTTGAACAATTTTATGTAACATTTACAGAACATCTTGCTTTTAATTAATCACCTGATAGTTTCGAATTTTCGTATTATTTTTCATTATCCTGGACTCCAAGTCCTCCACCATAATCCGCATGTCATTTTGATCGTAGAATGGATCCCACCTCACGTCAAAGGTGTCGTTTCCGATAAGTGAAACCCTGACATTTGACGGGGACCAACAGCTGCAAGGATGTCTCTTTTTCCTTGGAACCACTATGATTCATGAAAAATAATTAAACTCCTCTCTTGTCAATCAATAAACTTCTAATGTTCGAAAAAGACTTTGAGAGTACGACTCTGTTAAAGTGATTCGACTCGAACCGTGGCATTAGCTTCTAAATGAACCGCCTGAGATAAACGGTTGAATCCCCCAAACTTTCAGGCCCCCGCACCCACTTCATCGAGTTGCTATTTTTTTCGGCTGTCCAAATGAAACTAAACTCCAAGTGACTTCGAACGGTCAACGGTTTTTGAATCACAAGATGGCTAAGGTGGGTTCAGAAAACTTTTCTGATTGGCCTAGCATCAAAGTTCATTGGTTAGATCAACAGTATGACATCATATAAAAGAACTGTTGATCTAAATCTGTTTAGATTTGTTGCAGGTGAGCAGATGTGTAGATTACCCAGAGAAAACATCGCTTGCTCAGCCTTTGAAATCGGGTACATTAGTCATACATGAGTAATACCAACTGCAGCCACTAAGTTCTTTAGAAACCAGAAAGGCAAAGTAACCATCGTAGTTTCTAGAACAGAACGATACACTTCAAAGGTGTCGAGCTTTTAAAGTAAGTATTTGATGATCATAAATTTATTTGATTCATATTATTGCCTAATTCTCCGCTAGCTAGCTGTTTGTTTTTATCGAGAACAATGGTTTCATTGAAATCTTGTTTTAATTTGATATCTCAAATGAAATTTTCTAAGGTAAAAAAATCTTACCTCCCGGATCAATCGGATCTATCCTGTCATCCTGCAAAAAGTAAAAATCATTCTTTACCTAAGAACTAGAATTTGGAAAATTTGATTTTAAATATATGAAAGCATTTTAAAAAGCCCTGTTATCACTAGATTCATTTAAATTAACAGCAAACTGCAATTTACATTAAGACTGAAAAACAATTGGTACAAATTCACATAAGGCAACACGAATCAAATGAACTTGTAGCTGAGATAATTGAAGTTCACTTTTTGAAGTCAAATGTTCGCGACAAAACAACAGAGCTTGCTTATTCATCAGTAGAATGTTATACATGCATCAACTGTTGATTTTTAAGTCAATATTTATAACAATTGATGATTCAATTTAGTTTAGCTAATTTGTGATCATGAATTAAAAATGACACAATGAGTGTGTACCCAAGATCTCGGATAGTATTCAAAACACGGAAATATAAACTGGGACAGACCGGGTCATTTGCTAAAGATTACTAACACGTATACGTAAGTTAATACCGTATTAATCCTTCAGCATTGCTACATACATATGTATTCAAACCTAATCACTAATGAAATATTTTGCCGTTATATGATATTTTCGACTATGAAAACCTTGTCCAATGATTGAAATTCTGGGGCTATATAAGAAAAAAGAGGTCAGGACAACTATAAAGATTGTCGAGTTGGATGCTCCCCTTTCTAAAAAATTTTTGGGCCATTTTTCAATAAACTTGTTAAGTGGTATTTGGGCACATTTAATCTGTGATTTTTATAATGAAAATATAATATAGAAAGGCGGATGAATCAAATCTTCATAAAATTCGTATTGACTTGGTAACAGATCCTCGGTTCAATCTGATGCTCCTCGGCTTCGCCTCGTCCCTGTACAACGGTCTATCGACTTATCATTTGGCTAAAACGAAAGGTGTGCATTGAAAACACTACAGCATTGAATATCGTTAAAAAATTAATTTCGCAATCTCTGCTATATTTTTACACGTGAATAGTGATGAGTAGTTTATGACAGTAAGTACACAGGGAGGACATGATTTTCTGAATTTCACAATAAAGAAGTTGTTCTCCAGAAAATTTTGTCCTCTTTATGTTTGTCACTTTTATATGCCCTTCAAAGACTTGAGTAAGTAAAGAGTTAACGTCCTTGAATGTTACACTATCGTAAACAGAATGTTTGCTTCAATTAAAGGTTTTTTGAGGTAAACAATGAAACTGACAGTGCAAGCTAAACCTCCCGATCAAATAACAGGCAAACAAGTGTGCTTTTCAAACCATGTAAAACCGGTTATTGTAATCACCCAAACATAATTATGTTTTTCTCACACGTGGTTGTTTGCTGATTAAATTTAATCCGAAATAAAGAATCATTACTATAATCTGTTGAATAGCATCAAAATACTGCCGGAGTTTTGTCCAAAAAACTTTTGAGCCTTTTAAACAATGCAATGTAGAGCTAAAAAGGGTTTAGTGTTGAATCACGGTTTGAATACAACCTTCATTTGATAAAAAGTGTTACTATATACACTGACACTGAATTAAATGTAAGTGTATCAAAGTTTCAAGTTTCAGAAAAATGTTACAAGGTATCAAATACCAAGTAAAAGGTTGTGCTAAAATATATGTTGGAGCCTTTGAAACAAAAGAAAACTAGCTACAAAAGGTTACGTACTGAATCATGGTTGAGTTCAGCCTGTTCTTGATACCACTAATCTACTAAGTGTTTCAGCCAAAAGAAAATTAACTACAAAGGGATACGTACTGAATCATGGTTGAGTTCAGCCTTTACTTGATACCACTAATATATTAAGTGTTTCAGCCAAAAGAAAATTAGCTACAAAAAGTAGCGTACTAAATCATGGTTGAGTTCAGCCTGTACTTGATACCACTAATCTATTAAGTGTTTCAGCCAAAAGAAAATTAGCTACAAAAAGTAGCGTACTGAATTGGCATGGTTGAGTTCAGCCTGTACTTGATACCACTAATCTATTAAGTGTTTCAGCCAAAAGAAAACTAGCTACAAAAAGTAACGTACTGAATCATGGTTGAGTTCAGCCTGTACTTGATACCACTAATCTATTAAGGGTTTCAGCCAAAAGTGGCTGTAAATAAAGGGACAGTCTGTATTGAATTTTAGAGTATCAAAGTTTACGAGTCTTGATCGTTTTATAATAATGTTAGTTCCTCCACAACGGGTGTCTTCCTTTACTGAAGCAGAAGCAGTATTAGTCTAACAATTAGACTCTGAAATAAATATTATATAACTTTAATTAAATTTTTTTTAAAAATAATTAGATGAAATGAAAAGAAGACTGAAATTTCTTCATTTTCAGAAATCAAACGCTTCTAAGTTATTTCAGGTCTGGCCAACAGACTAAATCAGTATGTGATGTCGGGCAAACGGACATAACAAAGGAGGTCTTAGTTTTTTTAATCATTTTCTGTATGTCTGTTGTCTACAATGGATGGATAACTTTTAAAAAATCGTATCAAGATCCGCTCAGGTCGCGATTTACTGTCTAGTTTTTGATCGCAAAATCATAACTTAGTATCTTATATCAATATACCATGACTCTACTAAACCAATTAGCTATAGATTTAATATCCACAAAAGAGAACTAGAAATACATAGAATATTGACTCATGTAATATAAACAATGTCAAAGGAAATTTGCAGATTTTAAAATAATTATTTCAAATTTTCCCTAATAAGCAATAGTCTTGCCAAATGTATTTGCTCAGAGGGTCAAACATCAAATAACTCAGCCGTAATCGTAGAAGATTTTATGAAATACCTGGCAGCAATTTTAATGTGAAGACCTTCAAATAGCTTAATAGATTAGAATAGCTTAACAGAACATGGTACGAATCCGTTTCTTTCAATTGAGAAACATTGTTTTGTAAATGCTTATATTCATTTTCGTTTCTGTGAGGTAACTTTGTTTACCTAATGGTGCTACTGTCCCTTTAAAGTAACTGATGTATGTGACTCAATCACAATCCTCAACATCCCTTTAAATTTGGTTTCAAAGGTTAAATCGACTCTTATTTCATGACTATCACGATTTATGTAGTCTGTAAATAAGACCTGCATAGAGTTCACAGCCATGCGTCAGTGACAATAATTAGATGAATTTGAGAAGGGTGCGACATGTCCCTGAGACTACCTGTCTACACAAACATGTGATGGAAACCAGTTAAACAGGTTATTACAACAGAGATGCTAAGTATGAGCGTTCTTCAGTAACTCTATAAACCTTGCAAGGGTATAAGTTTCTTTGAAAATGACATGCTTTTTGTTCAGTAGAACGACAAATAAGGATGACTCACTGGATTTCTGTATACACCTTTTTACTTTTGGACTCTTAAAATAATTCCCCAAATTAGTGAATGTTGCGAAAGAATATAAATAACTCGCCACGCTTAGTTTCATACTTTGTGTCTTTCTTTGTGAGGCAGAAGTTGACCTCCTGAGGTTGACATTTTAGAAATATATCTTACCCAGGAATGTAACACAAATTGTTACCCGACTGAGTGATAGATATAGTGCTTAGAATCACCAATCTGATTAAAATCAGATGACGTATCGCGCGCCTAACATTTGTCCATCATCAATATGCGACATTAACATCGGGGCAGTGTCAGATGGAATATAGCTTGTTAAATTGAAACGTAACGAGACGAAACGGAAATAAAACGAAACGAAATTAAACAAGCGGAATTCCATCTGATTTTAATCAGATTGTAGAATCACATGTCTGATATCTTAGTTAACGTATGATTGAACTTTGAATATGTATATTTGAATTTGAAAATATATAACCTTCATAGTATCACATTTAACTGATTTAATTATTTGATAATAACAATGTTTTCTTGATTTACATTTCGTAATTTTTTCCGATTTCATTTTTACCATAATTTTCGTCTGGTGAAGCTCAAAATGTAAAACTTCACATTCATTAGTTTCTGCCCTAACGTCTTTAATTCCCTATAAAAATGTCTTTGGGGAAAAGTAATATTATTTCAAAATAACATAATGTCGCACACGCAACCTCCGAAAGGCACCAACTCGCACCAGTCTCCATCACTGACTAAGTTAACCCTTGCTGCTAAGCGAAGGTTAATTAGCCAATCTCTGTGGCTGGTAAAAAGTATGCCATGAAGGGTACGGTTTACATCAAAGACTAGTGTTTCGATTATGACGCTTCATGATTAGTGTTTCGATGACATGTTACACAAAAAAATAAGGTTATAAAAAAGTTTGTGCTCAATTTTATGCCTTTTGAATAAAGTTAGAACATTGTCTTCCTATCCACACCATAATATGATTACGAATTAATTAACCTGCTTAGACCATAACCCTTGTAAAAACACATCTAAGTTTTGTATGGTTAAAAGGGAATGTATAATTTTAAAAAAAACACTGATATAACTTATATGAAGAATGTTTTCTTTAGAAGCATAACATGATATCTAAAGGCGAGAATGTATACAATGTCTTCAACGAAAGTATTTTAGCATCATTTCTTTTTCCAGTAATATCTACAAAATGACTTCAATTTGATATGGAAATAAAATAGAAATGTGTAAAATAAAGTCATATCATGTTCCCTGAACCTTTGCTTCTATGATCATTCAGAAGAAAATCATCTCGTATTTTTAAGACATGATTCCCAACGCAACTTCTGATTGGCTGATTGGTTCTTTATTCTGGGAATCTCCCATTTATCACCATGACTCAAGTCTGAGTTGTTCAAGAATGGTGCGTGAAACTTGCACACAGCGCATAGTATTATGGTATGACAAGAGCAATAAAATAGTCTAAACCTGCATGGCTACGTGCTAGAATGATATAACCCTTGATTAGATTTGTACACATGATAACAACCATTATTGTATTTTGGTGGTCATCGAGGAATCTAAAAATATGATATTCAGCTGTTTACTGTCATTTACTTGTTTTTTCTTAAAATGCAAGATTTCATTGATCGCGAGAAAACAAAATGATAAAATGTCACGTTATACTTTGTTTATATAAGAGTCATGGTAAAGACATTCCATAACTAAATGCCAAAGCTGGAATTCTTACTATTACCTAATTATGAAAAATTATAATTATGAGCATTTCGTAAGATATAATCGGTATTGCAAAAGAACTACCAACTCCGATCGACAGTCTTAGCATGGTTGTAAGATTTTTTTTTATGGACAAGGAGGTTTACCCTGAATGATAGATGAGATATAAAAAACGTCAATGTCTTCAACACTCAAGCCTTTTGAGTTATTGTCATACGTACAATAGACTTACAATAGTTTTCAACTATCCAAACACCGAAAGAGCTTGTGTAACAGTGGCCATAGACGAGCAGCATATTACTCAGCATCGCCACGAATGGCTGAAATATTGCCCAAGCGGCGTTAAACGATAACTCACTCACTCACTATACTCAGTAATAAAAGTTAAGGACCACCAGATTAAGATATGTATGCATCACATGGATCATTTTATAAACTATAGTATATATTGAAAATCTCTGCACTTGATAAAATAAAACCTAGGTATCGGCCAATTCTTATTCTACAATTGCTTTGTAATTGCTATATTATCTACGGACCATCTACTCATTAACTTGCATATGTGAAGGCTTCTGTACAACATGTGAGGAGACCATCTGCTGTGTTTGTATTTGGACCAAAATACGATCAGAGAGATGAAAGAGATGACGACCTGTAAACACTGATTACTGACGCTTACACTTTAATTTGCCCTTATAGGTCATGATCATAAATTCGCGATATTACATATGTTGTCGAAAAGAGATTATACGTATATTCAATCTCACCATCGTGTGAGGTGAGAAAGAGAGATTACCGTAGAATAAAACATGTTATCGACACTGGTCTGTCTTAGTAAATGAGAAAAACAAATGTGTGTCACTTTTCTTTTGGAGTAATTTCTATAATGAAATTATCACCATAGTTTCCACGTTTCCAAGCTTCCTTAACTGACCTAGAAATGCACCAGGCGTACTAAGAATTACTAACAAAAGAGACAAGCCATCCTTTAAACGTATTGAATGTAAAATGGAATCCAAGTTATCAATGAATCCGTAAATTGATACAAGTTATGCTGCCTTGACCCGGGTTGTATATTTAAACATCTGCAGTGTCATATTTTCATGTGTGCACGCATACAAATATCACTGTTAATTGGCAACGATCATTTCATCGCACGGTCCCGCTTTTCGTGGTATGTGACGTCAACTGACAATTGTTCGTGATTTCATTGAAGCACGGTCATCTCAAGGGAGCGGGTAACCTTTACTGACTGTTTCAACTGTTTTATGTTTACTGGCGTTTTAAAGGTATTTGAATTTGCAATTTGAAAAATATTCATTTCGAGAATGTGTAATAGGACGAATCTCATGGTCGAATCTCATGTTGATTCGCGTTATCCCCCCCCCCCCCCCCCCCCCCACCCCCCACTCAGGTAAGACGGTAACTTATGACTAGTTAAGTAGATTTTATATGACATACTTTCCTGAAATATACCTTGAATTACATGCATACTTAGTATCGATATTATTTTCTATCACTTTTCCTTTGTTTTTAAAATATACTTTTTGTAAATAAAATCAAATTAAAAAAATACTCGATTTAAGAAATACCAGAACCTCTGGTGTATCAAATTTTAGCCAGCACATTCATAAACTTTATTAAGTTGAAAAAATTCACACTCTCAACTTAACTTACTACACGTATTTATTAAAATACACAATCGACTGTGAGAAAAAGTTTGGAGACAGTCGTTTATCAAATTTCACTGACACGACGTGAAAAGAAGAGCCGGGTGTTACGACGACGGACGAATGCATAGAGATAGTGGTAACTTTTTTTGTCACGCATGTAAGAGCATACATAATTAGGTTGTCGTACTGGTTGATAGTTGCCTGGTTCCCCAAAAATGTAAACACACATAGATAGACCGACTTTCAAAAGATAGGTGCTCTCTAGCTGGTAAGAAAGATGCATATTTAGGACACATGTTATCTTTCATTTTATGCTTCAACATTCATATGCAGTTGACACGTACCTGTGAAAAAGTGATTGTTTTGTGATTTGATGCCATTAAAACTTACGACGTTATGTTTAAAGTTTTAATGTTTAAAGTAATTTTGAGTTAAGAGGCTTTCATTTTTAAATGGGTAGTAGCACGTTGGTTTTTTGGGTTTTTGTTTTTTTTCCACTAGATTTACTACCTCAAATTTTTTTCAAATTTTGGACATCAGTTTGGCCAGTGGGTCAAAAACCTCACTACCCAATCAGATCATCAATATGAATATCTAGCGAAAACAACAGACGGTCATTTTCGTGTTTAAGTTACAAAGAGTATGTTTCATGAATTGGGTTTTTGTGGCTTAAATAAGATCCAAAACACCATATGTTTTGAGTTAAGATTGAATCACTCTTTAAAGTTGCATCTTTATTTCTTAAGTGCCAAAATTATAATAATATCATGTCTTCATTAATAATCGAAAATGGCCATATCAGTGTCAAGAAGACGAAATTCTTGATCCCATTTACATGTTAATTTAACTATATATGACCTAATAAACAAAATGTTTGCTGTAAATAAGTTTCTAAAATTACGTTTGAGTCACCGGCACGCGCCATTTACTAGTTTTTGTTCACTCACGACATTAACCTTTCCATTGTCCCTATATTGAACTTAGAAGCATTAGAATGCTAGTTTCCTTTTAACATAACACCATACAAGACGTTTGACTTATTTGACCCCAACAACATACTCTGTGTTCCTTCAAAACGTTCCAATCAATTTGAGGTAGGGAACTGGATTCGCATAGCTTAACCGATCATGGTACATTCGTTTCAATACAGCTTCTTTTGATTCTTAAATGTATCTTGCTTAGAATTAAATACACTTGCACTAGAAACATAAGGTCACTCTATATCTTTAAAATTGGGACACCGTCCCTTCAGAAAGGGAATTTTTAATTTACAAAGTTTTAGCAGGAAAATAAGATACCATTTCATCAAAAGACATCCACAGCCATGATTTTAAGTTTATTACAAAATCAAATCTTTCATCTGATAAATAATTATTCATCGTTTTGCAAGACAGTGAAACATATTCAGAATTGATTCAAGTACATTTACATGAATAGTTGTTTAGTGGGCTTTACGTAATCACGACTTTACATCCGGAAATATGTCCCACAACGGCTCGTCCAAAGGTTGCAGATACCACAATTATATATTCAGATACGTTACTCGGATAGATACATTTCAGTTAGGCTGTGGTCACATGGTCAAATTCAATGACCTCATATCACATTCATATGACATGTATCAAATTCATTACAATATAAAGTGATTCAATTACAGGATTCAACTAAGATTGGAACTCTTCATTCACAATATTATATTAATGGTTGGTTAAAAACTATAACTCATCGAATTTTCCTTAATCGAAAATACTAACTGCATTTGGTAATTTTCAATAATATGTGAAATATCTTTAGATTCGACATTAATATTTTCTAGACTGTATATAATTTTCTTTTTTCTTAAATCACGTTTCTGTCCATGCTCTTTAGGCGAACCATGGTTCGCTACTTCCAGCCGATACTCGCAGGTTTCATCGCAATGCGGATACACAATAATGTTGCGGGCTTTCTCCCTGCAATCATACTAGCAGCCGTAACAGAAGTAAAATACATTTGAGCGGCGTTAAACCCAAATCCCCTCATCTCGTATTTAGGCTTTGTGTTAATGAGATTGGCCTCTCTGTTCTCACAGTATGAAAGCTTGAGAAATCTGTTGTCACTAAACGACTTTATTGAGATAGTAGCTATATATCAACAAGTACCCAATATTTGTCTTTTACAAGATATAAACCTTTGGGGCCGCTCGCCACAAATTCCACTATTGATCATTACTAAGAGAAAGATAAGTGAAAAAATGGAATAGAAAACACATAAAAACAGCCATTCAAACATTATTATCAACTGATCCAACAAAAACACTTTAGTGCCTTCTGTTTGACTTTTGATACTGAAAGTTAATAATGGTGTTAATTTATCGAGTAGAACTGACTGTTCACAGAATTTTTATCTTGAAGTGACATGTACAGAGTTGGTTATATGAATCAAATATGAATTTTTTTCTATGGTGTTATTTTAATGTTAAGTAAAGATCGTCATTTTAAAACTTATCGGTTCAGTTTAGCTGCCGAGCGCCAGTCAGTCATATGTAGTTTAGGAAACTTAATATATCTATTACAGACAATATTATATATATAGCTATAGTTGTTAGTGCTGGGTAAGTACATTATAGATGCATAACTAGTGTTTATGTATTTGAAACGAGTAATTCTGACTTCGGTAAATGTATAAGAAAACTATCAATTGACAAACATTTGACAACAATCGCATTAAAATAAAATCTAATATTGCTGCACTACGTTATGCAAATTAGAGGAGCATTTTAGATTTCATTTTAATGAGATTGATTTGACAACTGACGATGAATCATGTACCTACAATAGTACACATGGGGATGTAAAATAGTACCCAACAAATATATTTGAAACAAACTCTATGGGGTGAGGTGAGGTGAGTTGGGTTTCAACGCCGCTTTCAAGGTTATTTCACTTATATCACGGCTGCTATTATTATGGCAGGGAGAAAGCCCGCAACACCATCGTGGCTATGCATTGCGGTGAAACCTGCGAGCATCGGCTTGGTAGTACTGCACTGAAATTCAGTGTACCAATGCACCCAAACCTTACTGCGTGTAGAACAGTTCTCTACTGCAGACAAAGTTGCCGAGCCCCTGGCGGGATTCGGACCACGGACCTCTTGATCCAAAGCCGAACCACTGCGCTATCCCGCCCCCACAAACTTTATGACACTTTTGAGTTGGCTAAGTATTGTGACAATGTAAATTGCGAGTGTGATTTAAGATTTTTCACGTCTATATGACCATTTTATAAAAACGTAGATAACTTGGTGTTTGGGTAAGAAAATGCAAGACAAACGAGATAATTTGAATTTAAATCAACATACACCGATTTCGACAGGCAGCACAACCCAATGAAGTTTAAAGCAAACACCTTCAAAGCTTTTTTTAAAAAGAAGTATTGTACTTCGCATGGAAATGAATCCACAAAACGCCGTCTCGATATAAATGCGATAAATATAGTTCTCATGTTATCATACTAATGAAGTGAATTAGTAAGATGATATTCATAACATTTTCATATGATTTCAACATTATTTGATCTAATAAAGATTGACAACTGTCATTTTACATTATATCACACGAATTTGAAGGTCTCAGAGTAAAATAAACATTTGAAAAATCCAATCTAGTAAAATTAACTTTCACACCCTCACTTACTTATATAATTTTTGACATAATGAAGATAACTATTTAACTATTAGCAATATCTTCAACACACCCTTTTTTATGTAGAAAACATCCGTTAATCATTTGCATCTTTACATTCAATGAATTTATAAAGAGTCTGTGTTAACGTCACCCGCATAGCCTGTCCAACAGCCGAAACACCACAGCTGCGGTTTAAAGTTATTCTTTATAAACGGATGCAGAGAGCCACTCCCAATTTCGTTGAAAACGCTTCAGTGACATTCTTGCTTTTGAATTAGTATGGCTTGACAAAAGTTAAAAATTAATTAATGTATTTTTCTTTCATTATTTTGGTATTCATGTAGTCTTATCTTATTCGAATTATGTTAATTTAAAATAGGTTCTTTAAAGGCGGTTTTAAGTCCCATGAACCCTGTTAAGCGAATTTGCCTCATGTGAAGAACACGTTTATTTATTTATTATTATTAAAACTAATAACATGTGAAAACAAAATTGAGATAGGAAGAAGTTTATCAGTTGCCCTGTAATTATTATCATGACATTTGACACCAAGTATTTACGTTTACCTATCTCTAAACTTGTGCCTCGATGGTTATGTATAATGTGAAGGCTAAAAAAAACCCCAAAAATGACTAAGGGAGTAAGCGTCGTGATTATGAATAATTCAAATTATTATAAATTCAATTACTCAGACATAACGAGTCACGGATCACGGATCACTAATCGTGAATCAGATCTGGGTCAACTATGCAGAATATGCATGTTCAAAATACGACATCACTTACCTCACAGAAAGGAGCACAGTCCGAGGTATGGTCACTTGCAACTGACCCTACAAGGTACAAAATCCATGTCCCTACCACTAAAATCCAAAGGGTCAGAGTCGCCATGGATCTTTTACCGCTCTTAATCACACCCACCCGGGGTGTCCCGCGTTAATGGGTCAGTCACTGCGCAGTACATATAACGGGTAGATTTCGTCTATGCAACAGGCGTCTCATTGCATATTTTCACTCAGTAGTGTAGAAACGGTGTATCAATGTTTCATAGTCCGACAATCAGACAATAAAAGTTTGTGCAAAATCATTCGACCACAAAAATCGGTCACTACGTGTAAAATGTCCACTTTCAGAAGGGAGTCTGCAGGGTGATGAATTATCTCAAATCCTTTTAATATGCCAGTCTCGTCACTGCCGAGTTAATACACTGATCCGAATAAAATAACACCTCTTCGCATGAAACTAATAAACTGATCACCTCACAGCATTACCAGTACTGATTTCACTCTGTCACTCAAGAGATAATACTGAGTCGAATGTTATATATAGTGTCAAGGCTTTTTTATCGCCTACGTTGAAATTTCACCTACGTGAAGCTGACATGTCAAGAGTTTATCACGTGACATTTATCTGTACCTAAACGGGGTGTCGGACTGTACCATCACTAATTGTGTACGTTGTATATATGTGCATTCGAAAGTTATGTGCACACATTCTTTACAAACACGCACGGAGTCTGAAGCTCGATCCAGTAAAATGATTATCAAGATTGCATATTTCATTACTGATGGTTGCAAAAGGTCGCGACCATTGCTGGCTATGTAACTAACTTTATAGGTGGCATTTATCGAGTTATCAATCCAACAAAAATTAAATATCCTTAGCCGGGTTATGTTAATTGTTAATGGGGGTTGGGGGGGGGGGGGGGGGATTGTATTCAGATATGCCTTGTTTCTCTGTTTTGGCCAATCGATCGGACTCTCAAATCAAAGTTACCTATGGGATGGGGCAAGATTTCTCCTTACCACACATCACACAACTCCCAGTTGTTGTTTTTTGGCAACTTATGCTCTTATTTCAGTTATAGAAATGGAAGAAAACAAAAATTATAAAGAAGATAATTTAAAAATTATGCATGCAAGCAAACACGGATAACCCGCCGTCAGTACGTTTGGAACGCAACATCAACGGCGAACTTTTGGCGTCAAAGCATTGTTGTGGGCGTGACGTCATAATGAAACATTGATATCTTGCCTTAGTGCATATTATTATGATATTAACCACAATATGATTGCCTTCGTA
This sequence comes from Phorcus lineatus, assembly GCA_921293015.1. Taxonomy (NCBI): domain Eukaryota; kingdom Metazoa; phylum Mollusca; class Gastropoda; order Trochida; family Trochidae; genus Phorcus; species Phorcus lineatus. Next base: position 37,398,102 of record OV121086.1, on the reverse strand, counting down.
GGTAATAAAGGTTATTCAATGTCATTTTTCATTTCATTATGACGACGGCTGATATGTCATATGTGATATGATTTGATACATTTGAGACTTATTCAACACACTTCCGATAATGGAAGCCGATACCTGCAATGATTGACACTTTTATAAAAACTAAAATGATATTGGTTAGAAACGTTTTATTTAAACTTTAAAGAAAATAAAATCAAAACAAAGAGAAAAAAATGTACAAATGCTAGTTTTAGGGACTTATGTACATAGGATATATAAAATATAAAATGTGAAAAAGGATAACACAGCAGGTGCAAATATTTTCACATTAGACGTACAGTGTAAACGGTACATGCCCTGTTTTGAGACATTTTTGAACATTTCAGCAAATGTCATGTATCTCCTGAGTCATAATCAGATATAAATGTTTAACTCTGAAATTTAACATTAATTATGGTTCTTTCAATTCTTAAGTTAAATGCACGAAAGTAAAAAAGAACGTTCAATCCTGTGAAAGATCATGTAATGATTCATAACATTTAATCTTTTACATTTAATCTTTTACAAAGTGGTACATTATCAAACCTGTAAACTGTTCCAAAAGAAAATAATATTAACCAGTAAGTGCAGATTACGTCAAGATTACAATAAAGACGTAAAAATATCTTAAAACAGCAAGTAACCTATAAATCTTCTGATTCTGAAAAATTATCTTTAGTGTATAAGAAACATAAAAACTGACATGATCTTCTATGCACTCCGAAAAATATAAAAACGAGTAATTGAAATTGTTATTACAATACAATACAAACAATAAAGCTTTGGTTTATGAGTGCAAGTCATTCAATAATACTTTCCTGGTTTTTTGAGAAAGCTCCTGAAACAACATTTCTAGTTGGGTATATTCAAACTTCTTCCCGAGGAATAACTAGATATATAGAATAAATATTAAAAGTTCAGCGCTTTCTTGTTAATTTCATGGTTTTCATTCATGGGCAGCGGCCTCCTCGGAGATACTTTTCAACATTAGAATCTGAGTGGACTATCATGTTATACCACAGTAGGCAAAAGAGCAAGCACATAAAATGTAATAAATGCGGCAAGGTTAATATTAGCCAGCTATTTGGACTAATGTAACTTATGGTATGCGGAGAATTTTGTTTTTACATTGCATCGCCAAACATAAATGCCATGAAGTTATAATGATTTGTCAGAGTTGAGGGAGGCCTTACGCTTTTATGTCTGCTAAAGAAACAAATTTGTTTTTCAAAAGAAACAACCAAACAAAAATATAGCACCATATTATACAATATCAAAACATCTGGACATGATGTTGACATACTTAGTCAAGTTGATGATAATAAAGAAATATTTAAGAAAAATACTTTTTGAATATATGCACGAACATTAACAAGATATAATGACAAAACAACTGTAAATTTCCAGGATCGTGGTGAGGTGGTTTTGGTTTCAGTGCTGCTTCAAGAGCGAGCGTATCTTTGTAACAGCGAAACATAGACAACTATATAAATAACAAGACAACATAGCATCCAACTTAACCGTTGAATATCAACTGTGCTTATTCGAATATTGTGGCGGACAATGATTTTCATGTATGCTAGGGTGTTTTAATAGGTAAACACAAAGGTAGGTGTCATACGCCGTTCAATGATGTGGCAAGTCAGGAATTGAAGACGAGTTCACAGAAGCCTCCATAAAATCAGATTTCACATCTTTACCTATCAGCGCCTTCATGTTTTCAATCATCTGAACGAAGCAGCTCGAGTCGGAAATAGCTTTTTGCACACGGCTCACATCTGGAGTCAAGGTCAACAGGAAGTGTTCAAGGCCTCCTGGCCTTGACCTTGTGGGGTCATCGGCTTCATGGCCAGAAACAAACGAACCATTTGAAAAATCGTAAATCTCTTCACTTTTAAAAAGGAATTTTAACTCTTGAATTTTGTCTTCGTGCCCTTCAGCGTAATCAAATTTTAGAAGCCCTACTCTTTGGTTTGAGTCTGAGTTCGACAGGAACTCAATAACAGAATGAGCGCAGAAAGACTGCGCTTTTAAAGTGGCAGGTAGGTCGAGGTCCTCGTAGCTCTCCAACATCATATAAAGACTCTTTGAGCAGACGATAAGGACTAAATCAGAAGAGTAGATCTGATTGGTTGTCCATTCTCTTACATCTCCTATTGCATGCACGTCCATCTCCTCGAGGTTAGAAATGACCTCCTTCCCAAGACGTCGGATGAGTTTGGTAAGTTCAAGACAAGCCTTCACATGATGGGGATGATCGCCACAGGAAACCAAGAAAATCCGCCTTATTGTTTCTGTGAAATATAAATATAACCTGAAAAAGTAAAATTTAATTAAGATTTACATTACTGATACATGTAGTACATTTAATGATCAAAATGAAAATGTTTCTTTACTTCGATACCTTAGCTTGGATTTGAAAACGTTATTTTAAAATAACAGAAAAGTTTAAAATATATACGAGGATTTTGCATCAGAGTTGCACATAATGTAAAAAAAAATTTAAAAAAGGATAAACCATGAAAATATCTTAATGAGCTCTTCCCCCCACAAAACATAAATCGCACCTGTCCCAAATATTGGCTTATTTAAATCTTTCTGTAATTATTCAAAATTTATGGTTTTAGTTTAGCGCCCTCATTATCGATAAGGATAAGGATATCACAGCAGTATGTGTACGAGTTGAAATCTGTCACGACTTATGCCTCGTTAGGGGAGATGAATTTACTTCTGACTTTACAACTACTATGGCAGTGCTTTGATTCTGATACTATTCATATCACCATCCAAAATATACCTTTTACATACGTACTTCTTTTAGAATCTTCGAATTCTTGAAAGTTTTCCAAGAAGCGTCCAACCTCTGCTCTGTGAGGTTTGAATCCTGGATTCAAATGTTGCAGTACATCCCTTATATCCATTATCCTGCTGCAGGACTTCTGGTTATTCAGGATCCCTTCATAGCTTGAATGCAGTATTCCTGCAGGAACGTAAGCAAGAAGAGGACCCATTTCTTTCTTAAAGCTGATTGAACTCCGATAGTTTGTCAGTATTGTAATAGACATATTTTTTGGCCATGCATCTAGCGCCTGCTCGCTGAAAGTCTCGACATCTTGAAGAGAGACGAAGATAAGGAGATGTTTCTCGTCCCTTGCTATTAATGTCAGATCATCCACGGTTTCGATCTCTACATGTGGTTGCTTTAGGGACGAGTATATCCACGAAATGACATCAGTTGTTTCTTTATCCTTTTTGTCTCCAGCGATTATAATCTTTGTTGAATCTGAAAGGAGACGAACGGAAGGTTATCGTTTTTTTTATTTTATCGTATATCATTTCGTCCAACAGTGACGTTTGGAAACACAGTTAAAATCTTAATTTGACTTTAGTTTTATCAGAGGATGTGTAACTCATTTAAACTTAATGCTTTTAATTCATAGTATAAGTGTTATCAAGAAACGCAATACAGAAGATGTTATCCAGAAACATTATAAAAGTATCAAGAAAATATTGCTGTCATTGTGTATCATAATAAAAATGTTGTTATAAAAATATGTTGATGGTCGTATCTATTTAAATATTCTGATAAGGAAACTTTTATTAAACTCTTACAATCAACGTATCCAAGATCGACCAACTTGTATCTCTTCGGATACCAACGAACGGTTATCTCTGAAAAGAAGTAGGAATCAAAATTTCTTTAAAACGATGAGATAGTTTCAAAACACGATTTAAAGCATAAAACAATTTAATTGCATTAACAAAGCACGCTTTCCTTGTGTCAAATTAACAACACTAGGAGAACCACGAAATGTAACCAACCAGTCACCAAGGTGACGCGGGAACATATTACATGAGGAAGCTCTGCGGGGAAGAATGCATAACAGCATATTCTCTGTAGGCTGCAATCTCAAGCACCTGCCATTACATACTTATTGAAAATAACGAAATATTCTCTGTAGGAAACCCCTGCCATTTAGATAATTCTTGAAAAACGGAGAGTGCTTCAAACAAGGAAGCAATATATGTTACTTAATATACGCTAAGGTATTTGTTATTCCCGAAAATTCTTGGTATATATGGGGATAAGACACGAAGAAAATGGATAAGTGGTTCGGGAGAAGAAACGTTGTGAGTATGTAAGTCTACGAAATTGTGAATCGGTAACATTCCTTCATTGATCATCATTGAGTCAAAATTGGATCTTTAGATTCAGGAAATGGGGACAAACGCGCTAATTGGTATTGCATGAAATGAACAAGATCTAAGAGAGCTAGATTCAATGCAATAAAGCCTATCATACATGAAGAGTCTTCTAAATAATTTCTTGCAATGTTTTATACTATACCAAAAATGTGATACTTTGTTGTAAACTACTAACTGTGGCACACGATCCCGAAACTAGTACAGCAGATAAAGGCAAGGACTCCGACCACATACACCGACACCCTCATCATATCGACCGGGGGGTCGGGCTCTGGAGGTGAGGGGGTGCTGCTGAGCTCTGTAACATAAGATACATACAATGAAAAAGACATTGCACATGCGGCTTTAACAAAACATTTTGTCATAAACTAGAATGTTCTGTCTTCCGAGATTTGACATGACTCGGACGACTGATTTCGATATATACAGACAAGCAGCTTTTGGAAAAACATTGTGTCACGCAATGTCGGACACGATTCGAAAACATTTTTTTTTTTACATAAATGAAAATTAAACAAATCTAATGCGTCTTAAAATCCTATACATGTTTAATTTGAAATCTTTATTGAAATTATTCCATTATGTTTATCAATTTGAAATTACATAATACTGACTGTTACCCCCAAATACTTTAACTTCTGAATGCATTTATTGTTCATTTTCGGCTATCAAAATCTAATCTATTGAATTCAAACTTACTCATAATGGCGTTTTTCTTTTTAACAAAATGTTTTCGACTTCAGCAAACATTTGCAGTTGACAGGTCCTTTTTATCAAGAGTGCTTCATGAAATCTAAAGGGAGGTATTTACCTGTAGTGGTGCTATAAGGTTCCTGAAGTTGAAATATATCACTTTCACGATATAAATTACAGCCGTGTAACCCAACCTAAAAATAGAAATATTGAAATTTTGAAATAAAGTCGTTTAAATATTCTGGAGTTAGACTATAACTCCAAACAGCATTCAGAAACATTATTATCAATAGAAACAAAACCTGTGCCTAATAATGATTTGATTTCGTCAAGATTTCTCATTTGTACGCGGGGTTGGGGCGGGAAGGAGTTCTTGACCCGTTGTGATTTCAGTTTTGGTCCACATGACCCCTCTACCCACCCACAGTTGCCTTTATTGGAAGGCAATATTGTCTTTCAATGTTACCAAAGGTTTGAGTATGTCTCTTATTAGTGATTTCGGTACTGTAGCTAAGTATATATGTGATTTCTATTTTTTATTTCAAGAAAATAGTTATACGTCATTTTGCCTAAACAACTTTTTTTATTTTGTCATTTGGTTCGTATCCTTGTCTTTTTTAATTGTAATCGTTTTATCAATTGAATGCTTGTTGGAATGCTACTGCCAGGTTTTCCCATAGGAAGATCTCATTCTCATGTCAGTTTCGTTTTATGTTGTTTGGCTTCGGATCGAGAGGTCCGGGGTTCGAATCCCGCCAGGGGCTCGGCAAACCTTGCAGTAGGGAACTGTTTTACATGCACTAAGGTTTGGGTGCAATTTCAGCGCAGTACTATCCATGGTTCGCTAGTTCCAGTCGATGCTAGCAGGTTTCACCTCAATTTATAGCCACAATAGTGTTGCGGCGTTAAACCCCAAATCACCCTATCTCACCTCACTTTATGTACTTCCAAACGTGTTGTGAATATATGCAAGAAAGTAGTTAAGGTACAATCTGATATTTACCATTGCTTTGTATGAGCCTGGAGTAACGTTGTTGAAGGTCCAACTCGTGGTGTGATCTCTACATACCTGTTACAGGATAAAGAAACAAATTAATTCACAGAAAATTTACCTATTTACTTAATTTGAGTGTTATGCATTTAACTTTTCTTGTATACTTTTACCACGTGTAAGAATTACTTCTCTCAATATTTACTATATTTAAGAACACTTTTGGGAATCCTTCCCTGATCCGCCAATGATCTCGTGTAACATTATATAAATTTGCTGAACTACGTCATACATTATCTGCGTAGCGGAGACTGAGACCATGGTTTATAAAGGATATAGAGATTATTACCCGAGGAAGTGTGTCATATGACTTTTACGAAACGAGTGTGAGTTTTTGTAAACCCGAGCGAGAGCGAGAATAAACAGAATACTAAACTTCCTTCAATTTAATACTATACCTTTATTAAACTCGTAAATGATTTGGTATCAAACTCGCTTTCGCTCGTTTTATACTGAATCATTAACTCGTTTAATAAATATAGTATTAAATGGAAGGTCGTTTAATATCCTCTATTTCTTGAACAGGGCATATGATGATGACAGAGCATGCTCGAAGGGGACATATTTGAATTACTAGATGTCAGATAGGTCAGAGGTGTGATTTTGCCCAATCCTCAATATCAAATCCATCACATGAAATATACAAACCGGCCAAACAGAAGCCTTTTCATTTTTGGGAATGTCGCTTCCCTCACGCAGAAGAGAGATTCTGAGATCTCTACCAGACACGAACGGGGCCCAGACCACCTCGAGTTGTTTTGTGATGCTCTGTCTGATATAGACAGCGTCTGGAATCCGACAAGGCGGCGACGCGGGTGTATTACCATTCAACCTGTTGTTTGCTTTATTGTCTGTGGTAAAGAATATCAAGTGTAACTGTAAGTCTAAAGGCACAGAAAACCCAACTAACTTAAGTAGTGATGATATTTTATAAAAGAACATCTGTGGTCTTGTTTTGCTTCTATGATGTCTTCTACATCCATCCCTTTTTTTACGTTTCGAATGATAGAAGATGATGTGAATTTAATTTATAAGGGAAAAAACATATAATCTCAAATTGGGTTGTTTGTAGACACCGTGTGCTGTGTACGTCATAGTAGTTGTAGTGTCGTCCACGCGATGCTTCACTTCATTGTATTGAAGTATCATAATATGACATAACGTTATACTAGAAATTTATGAATTCGAAGTGTAACACTGTCAAGGAACCATTTGTGACATGAATTCAACTAAACAATATGATGTCAATTATATTTATGATACAAACGACTTAGACTGAACACGCTCTTTCGGAATATTCTTTAAAGGGACAGTACCACGTTTGTTTAGGTAAACAATGAAAACCGGAAAACTAAAATAAATGTTACAAGTTGCCAGGTAAACGTAATAATATATAACTTCATTATTCAACTACCTTTAGAGACAGCAAGAGTTTCATAGCTATCCAAGTTGAGAAGCCTGAATCTATTGTCATCCATGCTGATGAGATCACTGTGTGTACACTCAATCTTCACGTTATGGTAAAGCGGCACTTCCTGTGGATATAAGTGTAGAAATATCTACCTATTCACATAAAAAGTAACAATTGCAAATACAGATAAAACGTCGATATTTTCTCATTTTCCTAACAGACCCCCCCCCCCCCAACTCGAAAAACAAAGCTTGCTGCATTTCATAAACTTTTCTATGTATACATGTATACTGCACAAAATAGTCACCTTCTTCATATACTTCTATCTTTGACCGACTGAAATGAGTTGCGCTGAACTAAAACCACGAATTTTGCCCAATGCAGCAAGGCCTGAATCAGTCAGCGAAATGACTGGAATGCACGGGTTTTGCCTTGCGGAGGAAGTTGTCCTTATTTAGGTTATCTATCTAATAAATATATGTTTGGAGCAACGACAGTGACCATGCAATACCTACTTATTAACGCTATAATTTAACCAGACATCTGTGTATCGATTTGATAAGGACGGACTCTTTGCCAAAGTTTGTTAAAGGTGTGATTTTTATTTGTGAGTGCCACATTGCCTGCCTTTAAGTACTTGGAGAAATTCTTTTCTTTCGGATCTGATAATGGTCATCTGAAACTGAATAACTGGATACTTTATAGGTTGGTAATATGTATAATCTATAGGGCATGGTGGCTTTACCTATATGGATGACTTACCTGTGCAGTGATATTGAAACAAACACCGAATTCCCCGACAGGTAAGTATAGAAGAGCCGAGTTCTTTGCTGTGAACAGTGAGAAGCTAAAGTTATCATTAAAGTTTTCAAATGTAAAATAATATGTGGGATCAAATGAACACTACCTATTGTTAGGAATGAAGGACAAAGGGTAAGAGGAATGAGTGTTTTCCGTTTGAGCGGCACTCTGGCTTATTTCATCTACACCACCATCTTTCTGGTTGCCATCGAACAACTTACAAGTTGTTTATTCACTAGGAATATTCATGATAATAAATATTGCTTCTACTATGGTTATCTCACGCTACAAATGAGTTCAACTACTTAGGTGGTTTCAAAGATTCGTATTGTGAGAAATCACGCATTAGACTGTAAGTATGTTCACGATAATAAATATTGCTTCTACTTTGGTGATCTCACACTGCAATTGAATTGAACTACTGAAGTTGCTTCAACAAGTCGTATTGTGTGAACTCACGCATTACAGGGAGTATATACATGAAGTTGAAGTTGCTTCAACAAGTCGTATTGTGTGAACTCACGCATTACAGGGAGTATTTACATGATAATGAATATTGTTACTACTTGGGTGATCTCACACTACAAATGAATTGAACTATTGAAGTTTCAAAGGTCGTATTGTGTGAACTCACGCATTACAGGGAGTATTTACATGATAATGAATATTGTTACTACTTGGGTGATCTCCCTCTGCAAATGAGTTAAACTACCGAAGTTGCTTCAACAAATCGTATGGTGTGAACTCACGCATTATCTTCTTCTTCCACCTGATGAGTATCGTGTTGTTTTCCTTCTGTTTCACAGAGAAGGTGTGTGGCGAGTAATCGGACATCCTCATCCGTCCACAGCCGCAATCTAAAACATGATTACCATTGTTATTTCGAAATTTCATTTTTTAACTATAATAACGGCAACTCAATGTAACTCAAACATAACCTTCCCATGACGTATGTTTTATAACGTCAGAAAATAACAAATAAAAGGTATAAAAAATTTACAAATAGCGTCCTTACAATGTTCAACAATAACTTTCACCGAAGGTTAGATTCGTAAAATCAACTTTGGAATTCTGTTAAAAAGAATATATAAACGACGTCCTTACAACATTATCAAATAACTTCAATTGTATCTTAACATGACGTTGTCACAACTTTAACTTTATTTGCTGGAAGCGCCACCACTTTCGTCAACTGCCATTCAAGACGATGTATAGACTTCAAACGCAAAAGTTCTTTAGATAATATGACCGATAACGAAATCATTATCCAAAGAAGAAATGGTGATAATATTTGAAAAGGAACATTCAGGAACATAAGGAATGCAGAATTTTTTTATGATTGGTGTCAGCTCCTGATAAACAAAATTGTCTGAAGTTCGGGTGACATCTGGTTGTGCCCGACCCTCCTGCAGTTTGCCAAACAACAAACAAAATTGCGATCTGAGATACTGGAATGTTTAGACTTGCAAAGTTACTGACTTGTTCGAAAAAGAACAAACGATCGGAATTAACCAAATGACAAATGACCAGAATAAAGCTCTCCTGAAATGGCAAAACCACGAGTATTCGCGAAAACTTACTTGATCGTCGAATTTAATTGTTGGGGAAAATCTCATAAAGGGTTTTATTTCAATAGATACATCATTTCTTCCTATAAAAAATCATATCTCAACATGTAACGTCAATTATTAGTGACGCATTTCTTGTTTCTTTCTTATTACCTCGGATGAAAATTCATAACAGGATACAGTTTGTATATTCCAATAACCGAGAGAGCAATTTGAGAACAACAATCGGGGCCTCGAGTTTCGAAGCTCTCTTAGCAATAAGATAGCCGTAGGCCAATGTTACGACTATCTTATAAGCGCTAAGAAACATTCGAAAAACCAGTTCCAGGATTATTTTTTCTTGCCAAGAAAGTGTTCCTTTAATACCGAAGTGATCTGAGAAGATGTGACCTCAGTAATATCTGTGTGTAAGAATTATAATTCTACTCTTTGACAAGGGAACTTTATTGGACTATTTTGTATTATTTCGTGCTTTGAGTAAAAATTCTCCAGGTATTCTTATTTAAATGGATATACTTACAGCCATCGTCTAATTCTTGGACACTAATGGGCATACAATGGCCGTCCTGAAAGTGAAAATATAACATACATACTTTTTATATATAGCGACGCATAAAACATTCACGCAAAATATTAACCACATATATTCTCACGGCTAATAGTAATATCATTGTGTTAATTAATTTCAATGTTTCTGAATCAAGTAGCGGAAATTGGGGAAAGAAATTCAAAAAATCAAATTTGAATAAGAAAAATAAAGGATTTGCTAAAATTAAAATGGTTTATAAGTCACACCATTAAGCTTCGAATTGTCGACCTTCGCATCATAGGCCATCACATTATCGATATATCAATTATTCCATCGTTAGACCCCTCATGTTCATACAGATCCTTGCAGAATTAGTTACCCGAAAACCGCAATCTGATTGCATTCTGAACGCGTTCGACCGCAATCTTATTGCATTCTGTAAGCGTTCAATCGCGATCTTATTGCATTCTGTAAGCGTCCAATCGCGATCTTATTGCATTCTGTAAGCGTTCAATCGCGATCTTATTGCATTCTGTAAGCGTTCAATCGCGATCTTATTGCATTCTGTAAGCGTTCAATCGCGATCTTATTGCATTCTGTAAGCGTTCAATCGCGATCTTATTGCATTCTATAAGCGTACAATCGCGATTGCAGTCAATCGCAGACAGATAATGACCACGGTCATGCATTTGAATTTTTACTTTTTCCTTGTTGATTCAGATTCGGTGGCAAGCAACAGCAGTTGGTTGACCGAAGTCCTTCTGAAGGTGTAATACATTGCTGTCGTCGAGACCCCTTTAATATAGCGCTAATTGATTAATTGCTTGTTCATTCGGGGTTTAATCTACCATGTTATGCAAATTTGTAAGTATTTAGGATGAATTCTTGGTTTTAAAAGAAGAAGTATTTAATGCAACGTTGCATTTACTCCGCATGAACTACGATATCGGAAATATTAGAATTAAAAGAGCGAAAACGGCAGTGGCTACCTAAATCCAATAACAATAGTAATACTACTTTTTTAAAATAGGTTATGTTACAACATTGCTTGACAAACAAAATATATGCTTTTTAGAAAAGCGAATATATTTTTAAATGTGAGACATCTTTTACTTCAATTTCAGACTGGCAGAATTTAATTAAAGGGACCATCTGTTGAAAGCACGGAAGTTTTTAAAAGCATTGATAGCAACTAGAAATATGATACTCCCCAGAAATTATGTCACCCCAATACAAGACTGCATGATGCAAGAGGGGCAAGAGCAGACTTCTGGGCCAGGGTTCACAATAGGGCATACCCTAGGTTTTTGCTCTGTAAGGACCAAAGGGTTCATGTTCATATAGTGACATATCTTTGATTAAAAGTATTACACCATAGCTTTTAACTGAGTTACCAATCCTTTGCACCCTTCCACGTCCACATTTTTACAAGTCTCCATTGTCGTTTATGATATTGTAAAAAACATAGATTCCTAGCATTACTGGCTTCGTTGATAATAGAGGGGGGAGGGGGGATTCGGAGGAAAATCTACATAATTAGGTTCCCTTGATTCAAAGTCCTGATTATTGGGTGCAGCAGTTCTGGAGTTGGAAATTTACGGACGGACGACGAATGATAAAGCCCATCTGACCTTAAAGGCTCGATAAACAAAGGTTATCAGTGCCTGTAGCACGTTTTCTTAGGTAAAAGAATTGTCACGAAAAAGGAAACAAATGTGACCATTTACATGACGATATTTTTGAATCAATACAAGAAATTCTTAAACAAACGTACCACGTCTGATGAATACACCTAACTGGAATAAATAAAAGTCGTTCCCACGAAAATGGCCGCATTCAGTTTTTCCTGGTTACGTGACGCCTTGTTCTACGGCTAAGATACATCAGTTTGAGAAATGGGATATCAAGAACACATCATGCATAAACTGATCTCTTAAAAGAAAGAGATAAAGAAATAAAAAATTTGAAATTCGTTTTATAGTGTCTTTAAGTGAACTTCAACGTTATCACACCCGATATGAAGTTTAAAAAACCAAACAGATAAGCATGTCATTAAATGATAAGAAGTGTCAGTTAACACTAAACGTAGCATGATTGTTAGGGCTGGATTAGACAGTAGGCAGTTATGGTTAAGAGTTCACAGCACCCGGCTCTAACTCAGGTGTATCAATGTGATAACATCTGCATCACATGTGACAGCTGGGCAGGTAAACATACAGGTGTGAGCGAAACACGATATCTACATCCGGACACACGCCATCTATAGTAATATTTCGTACACTCGATGGCCTGAGTGTAAACATTACTCTTTATTGTTTAGATAAAGTCCTGCTGAATGAAGTGCATCAATAAAGGACTATTTAGTACACTCTCCGTCTTTATGAAACAAGGAATATCATTACGAAAAACGTTTAAATATATAAAACAAATATTTCATAGATTAAAATTTCGTACATTTTAGAATGTACCTTAACCGCCCTAATTAAGTGTAAAGAACTCGTTTCTTGAACGAGGGAAACGGAACAGTCGATAAAAGCATTTAATACAAAGTTGGATTTCAGGTAGGTGAAGCTGGATAGATTCAGTTATGTCTTTCAAATTTGGCATTAAAATTCATGTCAACTTATAATTTATTTAAATAAGAACTTATCGTTATCGTTAATCGTTATCGAGGTTATAAGATGAGATGTGCTGATATGAATTTCAACACCGGGTATTTTACTTATATTAATACACATAGTGATGATAGTGAACATTCGCTGCAATGAACGAACAACGGGAAGTACTGTAATACTTTCAATGCAGTTTTAAAACATGATAAAGGAATGATCACTACAGTACACACAGTTTCTTTATCCCTCCACATGATTAGAACCTCGGAGTTCTTCATCGTTTGTTAAAACCCCATTCCACTCCTATCAAGTTATGAACTAAAATTCATACATTCATTCATTCATTCATTCATTCATTCAGCCCTTCATTATACTAATCTCTGTTTACCGTCGATATCCAGCTCAGCAAACACTACTTAAATTCGATATTTGAATATCACTCTCCATGGCACATTTTCAGTGTAACCCCATTTAACACCCTGGGGATCATGCAAATTGAGCGGCTTACAGCGAGTTACAGTGACACAGAGTTTGTTTTGTGATTTTTTATGTGGCTTAAATAAGTCACAGTACCATATGTCCCGAGTTAAGTTCAAATCTTTCTTCTAAACTTCCATCTGTATATCTCTAAAATGTCAAAAATTTATTGTTTTCAAGGATATATGAAAAACCATATAAATGTTAGAAAGTAGAATTTCTGCGTCCAATTTACATGTATATTAGTTCAATGACCTAGTAAACACTACCAATCAATATTTGTATTTGTTTCTGCTGCAACTTAATTTCTAAAATTACGTTTGAGTCATTAGCGAGCGCTATTGTCCGGTTTTCGATCAAATATCATGACTTACAACCGTTTATTGTCGCTATGCCAAGCTAATAACCACTAAGATACTGATTTTCAGAATCAATCACTTCTTTGCGACAAAATAACACCATTGATGAAGTTTGACACATTTAACCCCAACAACATACTCTGTGGCCCTTTCGAAATATTCTTGAAATGCCACTTAAAATCGTAATGAGGAACTACTATTCGGTCTCTGACATGAAAAGAGTATGGACAATGAAAAAGACTTAGTATCTACGTGACAAAAATGAATTTATATGAATAACTTTGGCTAGACGCACATTTCTGAAATGACTCAGTTGCTAGAACAGCGGAGCATCTCAGGAGATGGTTAGAAGATGCAGGAATTCTTCTTAATGAATAGGTAGGTTAAATACACATATTTAATGGAAATGTCAGAATATGAATGATAAATTATATAATTGAATTGAGCTTTTAATTCATCTTGCTGTCTAGGGGTTGTAGAATGTTTAGAATGGCTTAGGAATTTTCATTAAAATCTGTCTTATCTTATAACTAAAATCTATCGTATGCGAAAACATCTTCCCCATTTCAAATAAGATGAAAATGAACTTAATACAACTCTTACGTTCTGCCTATTTTTCGATTTCGAATTCTCTCAGTATTCTTATTTGAGTGGTTTATGTATACTGTAACCTTTTTTCATTTGAGATGAATACAAAGAATTATGTTCTATTGATGATATTTCAATGAATACAGTAATCATACTCTCTGTCAGTATGTCAGCTTGTCACTAGTCTTACATGTATCGGGGATGGATGGTATAATTCTACAAATAATAGCACATACAACTTGGATAAAATTTACTCCTTCGCCCTGCCGACGATGGATCGTATTTTCACTCTCATTTAATAACGTACATCAAACATGAATTAACTTAAGGTTAATCACTAGTTTTACTGAGGATGGTTGTATTCTCTACACGTTAGTACATTTAACTTGGACTTATTTTAATAGCTAGACTTATCGAGGATAGTTCGTATTCTCTACACGTTAATACATTTAACTTGGACTTTTTTAATAGCTAAACTTACCGAGGATAGTTCGTATTCTCTACACTTTAGTACATTTAACTTGGACTTATTCTAATAGCTAGACTGACCGAGGCTTTTGCAGATAATTAGTTAATAGAGTTAGAGTTAAACATGCTCTAAATACAAATATTTTAACTTGGACTTTTTTAATAGCTATAGACTTACCGAGGATAGTTCGTATTCTCTACACGTTAGTACATTTAACTTGAACTTATTTTAATCACTAGATTTACTGAGGATGGTTGTATTCTCTACACGTTAGTACATTTAACTTGAACTTATTTTAATCACTAGATTTACTGAGGATGGTTGTATTCTCTACACGTTAGTACATTTAACTTGGACTTATTTCAATAGCTAGACTTACCGAGGATAGTTCGTATTCTCTACACGTTAGTACATTTAACTTGGACTTATTCTAATAGCTAGACTGACCGAGGCTTTTGCAGATAATTAGTTAATAGAGTTAGAGTTAAACATGCTCTAAATACAAATATTTTAACTTGGACTTTTTTAATAGCTATAGACTTACCGAGGATAGTTCGTATTCTCTACACGTTAGTGCATTTAATTTGGTCTTATTCTAATAGCTAGACTTACCGAGGATAGTACGAATTTTCTGCACGTTAGTACATTTAACTTGGACTTATTCTAATAGCTAGACTTACCGAGGCTTTTGCAGATAACTAGTAAATAGAGTTAGAGTTAAACATGCTCTAAATACAAAAATTTTTTAAAAGTTATCAGCGATGACAATGCACTTAAAGGGACAGTAGCACGTTAGATTTAGGTTAACAGAATTATCTTACGAAAGCGAAATTATATTTCCAATTTGCAAGTTAATGACCTTTAATCATATGAAACGGGTTTTAAACGAACATACCATGATCGATTAATCTATGCGAATCCAGTTCCCTACCTGAAGTGAATTAAAGCCCTTCACACACAAAAAATACCGTTTTTGCTTTATACTGTCTTATTTCTTCTACGACTACGGAAGGTCGGGTTAAGTAATAAGATTAATATTTTTAATCTTCTGAAGACAATACATTTGGCAAAGACTTATGATTATGAATCATAGATTTGAAAAAAAAGACAGAGTTTCCAGCATCGACCGAACAATCTAGAAATCGCCCGTTTATGCTCTTTATGCATATATATATATATATATATATATATATATATATATAGCAAAATAAAAATGCCATTCATCTCCAAATTTAAACTTAAACTATGAGCTGTATAGCCCCATTTTGTAAACTTTGTCATGCATCAATCAATTACGTACATTTTATGAAAGAAATATATTTTAAGAAAACATGAAATAATTCCTTGGTTGAATTTCGGAATAATTTCCTCTCAGTGAACACCATATAATATACTATCCATTAAATTAACGACGAACAAGAACCGGTTTAAGTCTAGATGGGATCATTTCATAAGGCCGTGCACGAGAAAAAAACAGGCACTCGATACCAGTTTTTATTGGGTTATCATATGTTCTGTGTAGAGATGTGATTATTTTGTCAGGAAGAAGACGAGAGATACACCTGAGGGGCACAGCTGTCACCAATCAGGAAAAAGGAACATGATTGTATGATACAGGTGCATTCTTTAATGGTTTTATCATTGTCATGACCAGTTACACCACTGATATAAGGCCGTTATATTTACTAAACTCATAGGCACTACTTACTACCATAACAAAAAATCTGTTTCCTTTAAATGTGTTTTTTCATCATAGTCTATATAAGGAGAAAGGATATGCCTTAACGATGTATTCTTTTTAAAAAGAAGATATTTCAACATTTCCACATTTGCACATGTGCACACATGATTGTAATACACCTCTGTGAGTAACAAACTCATATATTATCTTCTTGAAAGAGTTTTTCGATATTCAATCACTTATATGAAATGCATCAAAGCTGATAAAACATGATTAAAATAATTATTCACAATGTTAAACCTATCTGTTTACGTATACTTGTAAAATATTTGCATGTTTTTAACATCAATAAATTATTGTTATTGCTCAAAAAATTATATTTTTTTAAAAACTTGAGAGCATGTTTTTCATAGATGGAGTATTGGGTATATGGTGTTCCTTTAAAATCCCCGAAGCTTATTCACAATATAAAGTAACATCATGTGATATTTCGAATAACATTTTCACTTTCAAGCTCCTACATTCCATTAGATAAAAACATTTTCTTCCAGAGAACACTTTCGTTGTCACAGAGCGTTATCTATGGGGTTGTGCATACACATTTAAGTTTACTTTCCGGGTTTGTATTGGTGAAGCTAAATGGATGATTCACTAGAAGAAGAAACAAACCTTGTCCTCAAATATATACCGTCAACATCAAGCTGTAACTATGGTATAGCGAATCTCTTAGAAACAATGTATATCGAGAAAAAGGCACCGAACTATGACGTATTGAATTATGTTTCTTAAAAGTAACCTGAATTTTATTTCGTCCAACGTCAAATTTAGAACTTTTTGAACCTAAATATTGTCATTCCCGAACCAATTTAGAATGATAAAAATCATGCATTGACTGAATGAATGAATATGATATAGACATAATAGAATGAAAATATTAAAATTAGAAATGCATTTAGACAATACAATAAAAACAACAACTGAATAATGAATGATCATTATGAATTAATCTGAATGACAAACTATACTGATTTACGTGGGAAAAGAAAATAATAAGATTTATGTGTAACATTGAGGATACAGATGAGGTTTTTTCATTTCAAACGAGACTGGAACAAAACAATTGCATATAAATAAGCTAAAAAATCGACTTACCACACAAAGCCCAGAACAATTGGGGGACGGGCTGGATGGGAGGTGGGTGGGGGCGGGACGCACCCCGCCTATGTACCCTGCCAGGAGCAGAATAGTCAGGATCGGGAGCGACATCCTCTACAGTGCCCAGGGGAGAGATGTGTGAAGCATCTTCCTCAACATCTCTCTTCAGTCCGTCATCAAGTGACAGCATTTATACGAAGGACCGTTCGCGTCATAATCTGTACATTTTCCGTTTAAATATGACTCCCGCCTGTCTGAACTTCTGAGCCTGCGCAAAGGTAAACGGGTCGATAGATTGGTTACACCTTTTTAATTTATGGTACACCTAGTTGTTAATTTCCGGGAACAGTCAAATGAAGTGTTATATTTTTGTATGGGCAGCGGTAAACATCATTGAGCGAAGGCAACATTATGGTAGCCTGTAGGTGCCATCATACTTTAGTCTCGTACTAGAGTGTATGTAACCATTATGCGACAGCTGGCGCTTTCAACAATTATTGGACGCAACTTAAAATCCGGGAGTGCGGGCTTTCATAAACAGGGGACAAAAAATATCAAACCACCGTCAAACAATGTTCTACACAGGGTTGAAAGAGGAGGTTCATTTCCATATCTTCAAACAGGTGTATTCTCTCACCTGGCATCAATTGGTATAGTAGTTCCGGGTAGGCTACCTCTGGGGCGGGTTCAACATTAAAACTTTTTTATTATCAAAAATTGATTCTATTATTGTTTGCTTGAATGTTTATAAAACGTGATGCAAAATAATGTTAAACGTCAAACAGAGTAGTTGTTTTTTTATAAAGAAATGACATATTGATTTACGTTCAAACCAGTAATAAACTCTGCGTGCGCTGTTTATTGTAATATGATCGGCAAGCTGTTTGAAGCTCCACGCTTGGATGGGACAATTATTTCAGGTCATTTCTTGTAAATCTTGAAATTTCAACATGTGTGAAGACTTTATCAGAGCTATTAAAACTCATAGCATGCACTATTCAACCCCTTTGTTCAGAATAAAAAACAACATCCGTTTGAACGTTTTTGTAAATCCATGTGATCTAAGTAAAACAGAGGTGAAGATTTGGTTGGTACATGATTTAGATATGTTAAAGGTGTGACATAAGCATAAACATAAATTGATGAATTGATAAATTGATAAATTGATAAATTGATTTTGGTATCTCATCATCTAGCCATTCTAAAAGCTGGCAGTATCAGTGAGATGGATTCTCAACCTCTTTGTTATGACAAAAACGAATTTTCGGTATAGTTATTCTCAATCTTGAAAACTGACATTTGGCGAAATGTTGCAATTCATTTTCATGAGATTTCTTACGAGATTAGTCACATTTGCAAGGATTAAATTAGCTAGCCAATATGAAAGTTTACAAACAGTTCACAAAGAATACACTCCTAATAAGAAGTTTACACGCGATGAACTTCATGACTATTTTGTCATGGTAACAATGCTAGTAAAAGCTGTTTTCTCTTACATGAGTGATGAGTAAAGACAACTTATTTATAGATTGTAGTTAAAGTCTAAGTTTGATTGATAACTTTCATCTGGGAACGTTTTCTTAAAAACTAGTGATGTGGCTATGGACTTGTGAGATATAATCAAAACAGTTATTCAATCCTTTAATTTGTGTTGAGATCTGTTAAGATATTAAAAAAAAAGTCTGATGTAGGCCAATAAATGCCGGAATTTACCAATTTACCATGCATCGATTAAACCGTTTATAAGCCAGTGAACAAACACAATTTGAAATCTCTGTTGAGATGCTGAGAAATCTGTATTGTCATCTTTTGACCATCCTCGGTCACCTAGGGCTCGATGTACAATACTCCTCAACAATCAACCCTGGGAATCTTCATCAGGAAATATTGTCCTCAAATTCCCCGCCCCTGAGACTCATTGAGGGGCTCGCAGGTCCAATCTACGTAGCAATCTTATTGGCATATTGAAATCAAGGACGGGTACTTTCAGTACATTAATTCCTGATGAAGATTCCCAGGGGTAACTTGTGAAGAGTATCGGAACAGAAAAACCCTTGGTAACCGAGGATGTCTTTTAACGAACGATAGGATGTCCAACACAGCCATGTGATAAATAACACTGATTCTGCTTTTATTGACACAACACAAATGTTTTTTAATCCAAAAAGCTCTCTATTTTTTCAAAATAATTAGTAAATGACGTTACCTAACAAAACGTACGAGTGAGCAATCCACTCGGGTTCAACAACACTATCATTTTTCGTATTACAGCGAAATTTTAACATTTCAATTTCCTTTTCGCATTTGTTTCAATTTAAAATCTTGTATGTTTATATATATATACCCAGTATTGCTTTTACGATTCATTAGCATGGTGGTTGAGTTCGCAGTCCAGACTTGACATTAATATTATACAACATGCTAAACCATATGTGATTGCAAAACGCCAATTGTTTACTTTAGCACGACTAAACAGCGAACCCAAACATTGTAGCGCGATCAGATACGCGATGGTGCACAACGAAAAGATCGGATATATCTTCGGAAAGAAATCCAATTTCCAGTTTTTCACCCACACTTAACCTTTGTGATTCAATATTGGTATTAAAAAATCTTTACCAGCAGTAAGACTAGGTACCGGTACCTGGTAGGATGATTCATTTACATTTATGTGTAATCACTTGATGAAGGCGTCAGAATGAGCATGCTTTATATCATAAAGTAGGCAGCTGTCATCAAGAAATCTCGCTGTTCATATGTTTCCAGCTACTTGACCCTATACTCAATGCTTTACTACTGATGCATAATAAATATTCTGTTTGAATAGTCCTAAAGGAGCGGAAAAGCGTATTTGGTAATCCATTGTAGTATCAGAGATCTAGCAGAGATAAAAAAAATAAATTGAGTGAGAGAATGAGTGGGTTGGGATTTGACATGTTTTCAACAATGTTTCAGGTATTAAACACATGGATATCAAACGAATACAATGAGAATACCAAATAAATGGAATGGGAGGAAAAGTTTAAACTCAGGCGTGTCGGTAAGGAAAACAGTCTGTAACTAATATCCTGTTTTCATCCACAGATAGAGGAAAGAAATATGTTTTAACTTCCTCAAAATGAATCAAGTGTCAAAGAAAGAACAAAAACCACATAGGAAAAATGATACTGCCCAGGGCGTTGCCGTAGTGGGCGACCGAGGGGTTGATGAGTACATGTAAACTTGTTCTGATATCCTTTTTATATTATGACGTTACACTTGTGTTGACATTTCTTTCGGAGTAAACATATTGACAATTTAACGTTTAACAAAACTGATACATTGAGGCAAAGCCGTTGTTCAAACCACATTAACATATCGTATATATCCTACTTCAAATTATTTACAACGAAAACTAAGCACAAATGAAGAAATGTATCCCGAATCTCTTTTCTGGTAAGGCAAATATGTTTCACGAGTCTGTTAATCATATGATTGAGATTGGAATACTTTTTTCTATCTGTTAACAACCCACTATCTAGCTACAGTGACGATAATCTCAAGTGACGTGATAAAGACAATGCTATTCATAGAATTCTTGCACAGGTATCTAGGGCTCATATACACCGTTGATGAAGGTCATCGTATACAAAATACGAGTAAACTCATTTTTGTGACATTTTACCTGACAAATACCATGATTTCATCTCGTGAGGTAGTTCACATTTCTGCATCCAAAAAACAAAAAATTGTTACTTGAAATTCAAATGGAATGTTGTGAAAAAGAACACAAACAGGCTGAAATTTCATTTTACTACTCGTCAAGCCAAGACAGTTAACAACATTTAACGGAATGCTGTTGATGAGCGGTTTGGTGTTACGACGCACTTCTTGTGACGAATATCCCTCGTAACTAACACTGGTAGCGCCAGAGGACGATGTTTGAAGTGCCAAATCCCCAGCTGTTCTTCACGACTTTTTGCTCTTTTGAGCTTGCGCTGGTCGTTAGGCGTGTCCCTGTTACTATGCCAACATGGACGCCATCACCGATTACGTCACCCCTCTTTGCAGTGTATACACGGGACCAGCAGCTATTACCAGCCAGATAAGTGGATTGAGGGTTCCCCCATTCTCCAGCTCCAATTGGACTCCACCACCAATGTCTAAAATATAAAATATATTCAGTTGAATACAAGAATTCATTAATACCTGGGCAAAAAAATTAAACATGTAATCCCCAATAGCTATGAAAACTGTACACAAATATCAGTTTTCTTTGCACATTCGAAAAAATGATGGAAATATATTTTTGGGGGTTTTTTTGTTATAAAAGGCTAGCGCATTGCAGACTTACAATTAGATATCCCCTTTGGAAAGAAGTCTGCTCACGATGTTGAACCTTGCGGGCTCGTTTTTGTTCTTGAGAAGGTGGTATATTTAACTCTTAAAAGTGAACCATTTGAGTCTATAAGGTACAACAGAATCATCATAATAATCCCGTTGGTCAAGGCAAATAAGAGGGACGCCTACTGCCGAAAACAAGTGTCTAGAAAACAGCCGACCTAGCACCTATTAATATAATAACAAAAAAAGGAATGTAACGGGGTCAAGAACCCTTTCATCTTTGGAAATCAATTTCAAAATGTTCTCTTCACATCTTCGATATTAATAAATAAACCATGATATTCCACAAATTAACTTTCACAGTGAGCTATCAGTCCAAAAGAATCGGACGGGTACTCTTTTTTACCATTGACCGTTTTCTAAAATTGAAATACAAGGGGATATCAAAATGTTTTGAGCCGCACATATATTTATTACCATCTTCCTACGCAAAGCTTTACTATCTCCAGTCTCGAACTGCCCAAGTTAACCCTGTTTCCGACCTGAGACTTTTCTGTGCTTACTCCATAGCTTACTGCAAAGGAATTAGATAGTCCAATGAAAAACTTCCTTGCATACGCTACATCCGCGGACTCGAACAAACATGGCGGCCTCCTATATGTCGCATTACGTCGCTTGCAGGATTTGTAAAGCGAAGAGCAATATAATCAGGTTCATTCATGTTTATAGTCAATTAGCGCAAGAATTGTGCTACAACCCCAACGCGGACGGCGACGATTTTTTTCATTGTGCTTCTTAATGTCATTAAAGAGTTACAAGTTCAGAAGTTAGGGGACAGATGTTTTAACCCTACAATAACTGTTCTTCGTGAGCTTCATCACGGTTCTACTGAAGATGTAAAATGCAAGTTTAAAAATTCGAATATCGGAAATTGGAACATACGAATAGCAATTGATTGCTCTAATTTAGTTGGTGGTTGTTGTGTCTCGGTGGTACTGAGCGTCGTAGTTGACAGATTTTGATTGGGTAGATTTGGGGAAATGTCGCAAAATCGCCTTACACCTTCATTACCAGTATTTGAAACAAGCTGTCACCACACCAAGTAAACAACAATTGCTTCAACTTTGTGACGTGTCATAGTTTAAAACAGTGCACGAAGCCTTCGACTATATTGTTTACATTTCCAGGTGGGCGGGGCTATCGCTCCGCTGCAAACATTATCATGTTTAGCAATATCCCTTTGCAACAAAAAATATATGTGGCGATATTCCGAGTTCTAATTTTATTTGCATTCTAGGTAGATGCTTGTCTTCAATATGTCGTGGCTAAAAAGCGAGAATGAAGTGAATTTGTGATCGCTATGCATAAAATTGCCTTGTCCTCCATCTTGGATCGCTGCTCTGCGCAGCGCCATTATACAGCCAGTGCCATGGCCTAACTGTAGCGCTAGCGGAACGAGGCCAGGGAACCAGGTTGCCTGAGGACAAGCTCACGGGCAAAATGGCGGTTTTCTACTAGAAATTCACTGTCGTGTCGAGAAATTTGGGAGTAAAATCACGTGCATTAGGAGAATGCAAAACAAACCAAATTGGGTGTGTGGATAGAGTAACGTTTCAATAAAAACATACAATTTAATTTTGGAACATGTAAAAGCATATTATAAAGATATTTCAATTTAAAGACACCCATCAACTTACGTGTAAATCGATTACTTTTCAGCGGTTAATTATGGCTATTTTCTTTTTTATTAATCCTCACTTTTAGAATAACGTTTTGTCTTTAATCTCATATATGGGTATCTTTTCTATATAATTTGAAAACAAAAAACAATCAATTACATTATACACCTGGATATTTCCACCCTGTACCATGCACTTTTTTTTATTTATCTCGATGTTTTCATGAATTTTGGCAATAAATGTTTAAAAGATCAACAAGATTTCATGGTGATTGTTATTATTAATGTCAAAACGATTCTTTGTAGCTCTAAAATGTGAATTGAAGGTTAAAAAGAATTTGTGATAATTCATGTTCAGCTAAAGAATAGTCTTTTAACGGTTTTATATTATATGTATATTAAGGGATATCTCAATAGGACACTTTGTGATTTTCTAGACGTTTCATTTGTTTTTCTTGATCATGATATTAATTTAAGACATCTCTCAGATTCATAGCAATATATAAAATACATTTGTTTTCAATTATAATCGAATATCACTCTTACTCATATTATGTAGATGGCAATACCGAAATAGCATGTATCATTTACTAGAATAATAGTTTCTCGAAATGAGTTTTTTACTTTGCACACGTTAAACAATAAACCCAATGGAATTGTATGTGCAGTTTGAGGTAAGAGCAAGTCATCAACATATATTAACAATTTTAAAAACCAAGATACAATATGTAAAGTTATTTTCTCCCCTTTCAGAAAGCTACTCTGACAAATAGGCCTACATTTCTTTAGGCAATGTCTCCTACAATTTATATTGGGAAAATATTCCTTCAATCCAGAACCCTTGATGTTTATTTTTATAATTCTATCTATATATCTAAAAACCTATATATAACGCTGAGGAATGAGGCCCATTTTCGGTTTTATCTACTAAGATGATATTTTTTCATGAATAAGAAAACGAACCCATAAGACTAAAGGGCAACTTGATGCATGTACAAACATAATTATCATACACAAAATGTATATAAGACAGCGAAACCATGTAGGACATCTCAATAATAACCGTAGGGGAAACATTTATTCATTTTGTATGTATATTATACTGTATACGTATGCAAGTCTTTCCTGTACAATTATGTTAATAAAAGGTACAAAGTAAACATTTTAAATATGGCCTACAGTTGTAATTACACATATGGTCTTGAAATTATAAATGACTTGAATGCATTTAATTAGTCTTGTAGTATAATTTGCACGGTGGAATAAAAGGATAAAATAAATAATAATGGATAAGGAATAAAAAGAATAAAAGGATATGATATAAGCCTATATCGGCTTATACTTTTCTTATATAGTTTAAAGGGATAATCGAAAA
The DNA here is from genome assembly GCA_921293015.1 of Phorcus lineatus. NCBI lineage: Eukaryota > Metazoa > Mollusca > Gastropoda > Trochida > Trochidae > Phorcus > Phorcus lineatus. Next base: position 37,373,099 of record OV121086.1, on the reverse strand, counting down.
CAAAATTCCTGTTACTTTCTCTTCTCTATCGGGGTCAAATTCTACATTCAGTCACAAATACACTTTGATAAACGTAGCCAAACTATTTTTCGATAAATGGACGTCTATATTTCGTTTTTTATTTAACAAATATTTAAAAGCTGAGGCGGAGAAAGAAACTAAATCGTCTCTGCAAGCAACGATAGCCATGTTGCTAAGACTAAGCTTGACCCAGCTCTCGTCCGCCATTACCGGTTTCTAGGGAGTCTCGCTACCCTCGGAAATTGGCCTATTAGGCAACAATTACTTTCATGTGCATGTTCAAACCGAAAGTAGGAATTGGGTCATTCTAAATTTGGAACTTTAGAGCTGTACGAAATTATTTTAAGTTACTATTATTCTGTTGATGCTTTCCATGGTTCCCTATAACGGATACATAACTAACATTATCAATCGAATTATTATTTATTCAGTATATCTGCGCCTGTGATACTTTAGAATCACTATCTGGAGCTATTTAAGTGTGCAACTGGTAATTTGAACCTAGTGTGCATATCGGGGCGAGAAATAAGGCGTTCCAAAACTTGAAACACTACGACCATTAAATGCTAATTCTTATTAAAATGTGTTTGGCTTTATAAGTCTATTTTTGGTATTTAACAAAGACATTCAAAGCGTTTTGGAGCTATTGATCTTTAATTTGTTTTTTTTAAATGAATTGTCCATTGCTGAATATAAATAAACGGGTAATGTCTTTTTCAGTTCCCGAAAGTGACATTTCAAAATGGTGGACCTACAGAGAATAAAAGCTTATAACAACCTCCAAGAGAAACTCATTAAACAACAGCTAACCTCGACTTTGTCACTTTTTAGTTTTCGTTCAAAGATTTTTCAACAAAATAAGAACTGGGCTTGATTTTTTTAGATTTGTCCAATAAACAATTTTAATTAGCCTTTCTTGTAGACAGCGAATTTATCGGCTGTGAAAAACCCACCTGAGCTAGGGGCCATAAACTTCATGCAGCTGTGACGTAATAAACAGACTGTACAGAGTGGTGCATCATTATTTCAACTGAAATACCGCCTTAAATAATTGTTTAATTACCATTGATGTGGATATCTTTCTTACACCAAACGCTTAATAGTATTACATCGTCAAATGATTTATCTAACTGAGTGAAAAACATTCTCATAAAATCGTTAATTATTGTTTTTTTCATGTGATATTGTTACGATAGATGTATAGATCACGAGGCAATGATTCTGTTTATGACGTCACTAAAAGGGCGTGTGACCAGTCATGCATTCACTGGTTTGTGGCCAGATAGATCTAACCGGCCCATCAAAAGTGGCATTAAAAAACGGCTTTCATTACCAAACTGAACATATTTGAGTAGCGACCTTTGACGCGCTATACAATATTGTAATCAGACATTCATGTGTTTCCAAAGAAACTAGAGAAATATGTTTGTGGTTATGTAAACTTTAAAGCATGTTAGCTGGGATGCACTGATCACTGATTCTTTGGGACCTTTGATTAAAGTCGAACACTGATATGCAGTGAGGAATGGATTTTGCTGGATTTTAGAATGTCATTAAAGGAATTTCTAGCTCTGAGAGAAACATTTAAAAAGATTTAAGTGTTCATTGTAAATGTTGTATCTTAGAATAGATGACAATATGTGTTTCATTGACAACTAAGCATCATTCCGTTCCATTCTTTGTTCTATGATGGCACATGTTATCTTGCATTTATTGGCACTATTTTAGAGTAAAACATGAGAAATATTATTCTTAAGATGGATGCACTTTGTGATGTAGCTGCAACCTAATGTTACGTAAAGAAAGCTTTTTAAAAGGCCATTGTCTGATATGTTACGAGATACAACGTGATGAATGTTTATATGTTATGTATGATTACTTGAAGCTAAGTGCTTTAAGACCGTTTACTGAATAAAAACTATAGTTCAACAATTAAAGCTTTAAAACAAAAGCTTCAAAATGCGTTATTTCTATGACTCACACACGGACAGAATGAATGCATCCTCCGCGCGCACCCTCCCCCATATAAAAAAAAACCCACTCAGTAAATTTTTAAGCCCCTTTCTGCCCCCCCCCCCCCCACCCTTAAAATCGTTCCTACGCCGATGAACACCGACTCGATGCACTACGCCGGTTAAGACTTTATTTCCTCTGAATGTACAATTGTTTTGTCATATTTGCTTGCTTTATTGAATACACGTTGAACCAAAACACTGACGAATTTTACAAAAATCAACTGCTATTATATGAACATATCTCGATATCATAACACTCGAAATTTAATACTAGTACTGTAGGCTCCATTCTAAATGACGTTTTACAGTATGGTAACATTTTATGTAACTTTTTTGTAGGAGAAATCGTCGATAATCAAGGCATTTCACATTTCATTTCCGATCACGTTTTCTTGACTTAAAAAGAGAAAGTAAAAATTTCCTTCAACAGTTTATTTCCAGTATTTTTTCTGATGCATGTGAAGGCGAGAGCACTCAATTTGTCACACTGTTCTATATTGAAAGACGTGAGATGTGCTATAGCGAGAACGCACTTTTCCTTGAACAAAATAGGGCGCATTCAATTGTTAAAGTGACACAGAGTATGTTTCAATTTTTTATGTGGCTTAAATAAAAAGGCCAAAATACCGTATGACCTGTGTTAACTTCAAATCGACTTTCTAAAGTTGCATCTTTATCTCTTAAATGCCAAGATTATGATATTTTCTTGTTTTCAATTTTAAATGAAAAATGTCCTTTTAAGTGTAAGAAGTCAACATTCTGCGCCCCATTTACATGTATGTTAGTTAAACGACCTATTATGCACTACAAACCTATATTTTTCCCTGTGTCTTCTCTAAATAAACTTCCAAAATTACGTCTGAATCATTGGCAAGCGCCATTGTCCGGTTTTCGATCACAAATCTCGACTTAAACCTGTGTATTGTCACTGTACTGAATCGATAAGCATTGAGATTTTCAGAAACAACCAGTAGTTCTCGATCAAATAACACCATGTATGAAGTTGGACATATTTGACCCTTACAACATACATGTACTCTGTGCCCCTTTGAGGATTTTCCACTACCGGTCCTAATGCAAAAAAAATCAATAGTTTCCTTCCCTCAGTACATTGATAGACTCAGTCTGCTTGTATGGAAGGTTTGCAAATGCCAAATTCCTTAGTAATCTGATCAAACAGGTCACTTCTATGGGCGCAGCCATTTTGATTTTTTAAAATTCTCAAATGACACGGCGTCGCCGATTGGTCATCGTAAGAGTGGTAACCGGAGATTACTAACAGTCGCCAGAGGGGGCGCTGTTTTCAAACCAGAAAAGTCTTGGATCGGCAGCGAGGGTTAACTTTGACAGTTCGAGACTGGCGATAGTTAAGCTTTTCGTAGGAAGATGTGTGAAAGCTACTTAAGAATTGAGACCGCTTTGTTGTTCGACAACTGTTTGACAACTCAGAAAACGTCACATGAATATATGATGAGTCCTTGGTCTATACACTCTCTCAAACCTGGGCTTGATATTAAGCGATTGCCAAATGACAACCGTCATGAATAACATTTGTTAAACCATTCTCTCTCCAAACAGAGGTAGCTCCGTTATAAATTCCTAAATTCCTTCCGGCATTTTCCCCTAGCGGGACAATATTGCAACTTAAACTACCTGGCTATATTTCAGCCAATGAAAACAAGAATGCATGAATAACATATTTGTTCTCCCACAGGCCTGTGCAATGAAACAGTCGCAAAATGAGACGTTTGCGTTCTGTAAAGACGACTCAAAGTATACAGGGTGCATATTCGAATGAAGTTTAGCTTTTTTAAGGCTTACGGAAATAACATAGGCGATTTGAATGATAACTTTTGAAACGGCGTCGATGATTGCACAACTAACTTTGATAGAATCAAATCAGCGTTCTACATTTCGTGACCGAGAAACTTTCGAATTAAGACAGAGGTTGTATAGGAATTTATGACGGAATTCGACCGTGCATGCATAAAACATAATTTCTATTCAAATCGATTTTGATCGTTTCATACGAAATACCCCTCGTCGCCTTCATATCACTACTCTCTGATATCACGCACAAGATATCTCATTTTGAAGACACTGTTGCTATTATAAAACAGCTCCTTACCTTTGTGGAACGTCAACACCTGCTTCATCCAGGACGTCGGCCACGAAGATGTTACACTTGTTGGTACCGGAGCCGGTGGTGTGAGTTGAAGCAAAGGACCACTTTGTGCTCCCGATATACGAGTCGGCTATGTTGGCGATAGAGTCACCTGAGACCGCACTTGAACCCCAAAGCTGCATACAAAAAAGCATACAGTGGCTCTCTCAAGGTTAGGTGTATCGAAGAACAAGGCTTGTGTTGATAGCCTGTTTCGCATTTACGGTTATTGTTTTTTTTAAATGTTTGGCATGGCCTCATAGTTTTATTAGTCCTATTAGAAAACCGGACCGTGATCCTTTGGGGTACAGAGGAATTTTTATCGTTAACAGTCCGATGTAAAATTGATACTAATATTCTTTGTTGTAGACTTAGATTTTCACTGGAAGATAATGATTATATTTTAGTTGACGAGCAGACTGGTTTACTTAGTTTTTTCACTTGAAGATAATGATGATATTTTAGTTGATGAGAAAAATGGTTTTCGCTCTTACACTTGTATAGTATTTTTTCTTTGATTAAAAGAAAACCGCGGTGTAATGAAATCTACTTTTGTTGACTATATAAATGAAATGAATCCATTTTAAAGGAAAAAGATTGTCTCTGGTACAAGCCATTGTAGCTTGATAAAAGGGGAATTTCTCAAACGAAGTTCAATCAATATATGACAGTTCAACAGCCCAGGTACGCATAAAAGACGAGTTCACAGACAGTTTATCTGTACCGTCCGGTGTTCGTCGTTAGCCGATATAGTTCGTCGTTAGCTCAATATATGTGAATGATCTTGCTTATGAGATAACATGCTTAGGCTGTGGCAAATAAATGAATGGTGATATTTCAAGTTTGTTGCAAATTATAAATGCAGACGACATAGCACTTATTTCCTTTCAAAATATGTTTAATGTAGTGGGTGACTGGTGTTCTCGCTGGCGGATTCTTGTTAATATCCATAAAACGAAAGTTCTTCATTATCATCATTATAGTTTTCTAGGTCAAATTTTGTCACAAACCCTACAAATACTTGGGGACCTGGCTGGAAGAGAATCTGGAAATATACTGCAAAAGAAAAAGCTAAACCAGCCAACCGCGCACTCGGGGTGGTAATGTACAATTTTAAAACCGTGGGTGATATGGCTTTATAATACACTCTTCAATAACTTAGTGCAGCCTATTCTGACATCACTTAGGGGAACTAGAGAATTTGATTGTGTAAGCGCCCTGCAAATTATAGTGCTTGGCGATTCTTTAGTTGAGAAAATAGTAATAATATACCAACTTGCTAGTAAGGGGTGATAAGGGATGGACAAGTACTATGTCAAAACAGAAAATAGAAATACTACGATTCTGGAAAAAGGATTCTGGAAAAATGCTGCACCATATGGTATCTGACAGATTGCCTTCTGTTATTAGTAGTTGGTCACAGCGTCCAGAAAGTTCATGGGGCGTCTTTTCTATTACAATCGTAACATCTCAAATTTGCTACAAAGGTGTAGTTTTGAACTAACTTCATCAGTTCTTCATATACAGCTATAGATAATCAGGAGTGGATTTGTGAACTATGGAAAGGGCAAGGAGATGCCCACGGCAATAAGTTGCGGAAACATTGATATGTATAAAAGATTATATTTACATTTGATATGAATTATATATGATTATATGAAATTTTCATTGTAGTAATTTTTCTTCAAGTCAATAATTCGCCAGAGCATCCATAAATTATCTTAGGCGTTATTCTATTCATAGTCTTTTTTCTTTTCAAAGTCTTTGTTCATGTTTTTTTTATTTAATTATTCAAGAAAGTCATTGGTTGTGTAAAAGGGACAAGCGTATAGACATCTTTTTATTTCAAAGCATTAGATCAATATAAAAGAAGAGTTTGATAGAATCCCCACGTGTAATCCAGATTGCACTTTCTGCATGAGACGGAATAAGAACGCTTCGCAGAAGGGAATAAGGTCATTTGAACAACAAATCAGCTTCTGGTCAAGGCGAAGAATATCCTCACTCACTATTCTTATTGGGCTTTTGATTAAAGGGAATCTAACACAGCATTAGATAATAATTTCTAAGAAACCTGTAAATAAAGTTAATTTGACTTACCCATCCATTGACGGAAGGAAAGAGACACAGTAAACCAACAAAAACGACACAGCAAGGAGACCTCATCTTTCCTGTATTAATCTTAGTAAGTGGGTGTTTCTATCAAACTCTTCTTTTATATTGTCAATCAGAATGTTAGATGACATCAATGTTTATTGTCGATAACGAATTATCACAGGCAGTAAAAATTGCATATAGATGTGTGATGATAAAACTGATTGTTAATGCGTATTTATAGTAGATATAAAAGTCAAGAGAAATAAACTTCATCTAATCTATCAAAATCAAATGGCAACAGGGCCATAGCGAATGGTTAGCGCGTTCAGCTATCGCGTCTGTTGCTCCAATTCCGCTCCACAACTTTGTCTACAGTAGAGAACTGTTCTACATGTGCATTTAGGTTTAGGTGCAATGCTACACTGAATGACGGTGTAGTACCACGTTGTCCACAGATTCAAACCGATGCTCGCAGGTTTCACCGCAATGCATAGCCGCAATGGTGTTGCGGGCTTTCTCCCTGTAATAATACTAAAAGCCGTGAGTGAAAACTCTCAAAAGCGGCGTTAGACCCGAGCTCATTTCACAGGGGCGTGTATCGCTTAGAAATAGCTTTAGAAAGACATATATACCTATAGACCCGACCCTACTACTATATATAATAGCTTTAGAAAGACATATATACCTATAGACCCTACCCTACTACTATATATAGGTATATATGTCTTTCTAAAGCTATTTCTAAGCGATACACGCCCGGATACCTATAGACCCTACCCTACTACTATATATAGTAGTAGGGTAGGGTCTATAGGTATATATGTCTTTCTAAAGCTATTTCTAAGCGATACACGCCCCTGTGGCTCATTTCAACTCACCTCAAATGGCAGCAGGAAAAAAAACGCATTGATAATGCCCCAAAGAATTTGTCACTTCAAATGCAATATCGAACTTTCCTTTTATTGTTTGATAGGTGTGTGAGAAATAATAAACTTGTTTTGATATTACTTCTTTACATCACCGAATCATGTTTTAGAGTTACACTTAGTGTCAATTCCAAACCTTTTTCCTTAATATGATTGCCCTAAATTCTAGATAAGGTGTTAAAGTGCTTTTCTCAAGAACGAAATGAGCTCAAAGAAGCGTGTAACTATTTATTCGATTGGTGTGGACAAACGAAAAATTAATTTCACATTCATATGGTTTTAGGAGAACAGGTTGACATCTAACACTAAAATCGTCAGTACATTATTCCTGTCAACAGACTGAAATCCCCAATGGTTCCTCACGACGTTCTATTTTTCTTTTTAGTTGGCGCTGTTCGTAAGGCATGTCCCTGTTACTATTCCTACGTGCCTGACATCACCGATGACGTCACCCCTCATCGGAACGGGACCAGCAGTCGTTACCAGGGTTAACCCCCATAACTAAGACGCCCCAAAAGTCAGACGTCCCATATAGTCTGACAATTCAGACAGGTGCGACTGTGGTTACATCCAGGTGTTACCCATTGATATATTGGACCTCCCCAGGTTAACGAGATAGTGGTACATTTTAACACTAACTGTAACAATTTGTTTACTTCTCTTAGTGGTTTCAAAATACTTACTTTGATCAAAACTGAATTATGACTTATCTCAATGTGTTTTCATAGTGTTCACTTTGATCGAAACAGGAGAATGATCTCTTAATGTGGTTTCGTAGTGTTCACCCACCAAGGAAGAAGATGTACCGTGAGACTCTGAACATAATGGCCAGTCTCATGCAGATACTCCGTGGTTTTCTTTGATGCAGTTGGTGCACATATAATATGTACAGTTAAACAGTATGTTAAAGAAATACTTTCTCAAACATTGTTACATTATTTACTGGATAAAGTAATTTGAATCTGTTTAAAACCACATATTCAATAAAGCCGTATTTATCTGTACATTATCATATTCATGTTATCTACATATGTATGTTCTTTAAAAAATTTAAATTATAAACTTTAAAAAGTACTTTAATCTTTATATATGTTTATGTCATTTCATTTTGAACAGTTCATTAGTACAGAAAGGTAACAGTGCACGGAACCAAAGTGCACCCAACCATTTCTTACGTTGTTTTAACGTGTCTGACTTCTGTAACGTCTGAGTTGTGGGAGGGTGCCGTTACCAGTGTAGTCACCGCCACTCAATTGACGTGATCACGACAAAACTATTACGTCACATAGATTTCTGGTACATGATTTCTTAGGGCTCATATGCACCGTTGAAAAGTCAACTCAACATAATACACAAGTAGAGTCATTTTTGTGTGTTTTTACCCTGAAAAGAAAGCCCCAGGATTATTCCATCTCGTGAGGTAGAAAAGTTCGCATTTCACTCATGAGATACCTACTTTTCTACCTCACTCATGAGATAAATGGGATATTTGTCAAGGAAATCCTATATGTACATCTCTTCTTACTAATTATAATATCTCAAAGCTTCTGTATCCAAACAACAATTTTCAAAGTTTGTTACCATAGATTTAAATGGAAAAGAACACAAACCGGCTGATTACTTACTTTTATTGACAGGTAAAGACAGTAAACAACATTTATCGAATTGATGTTGTTAAGTGGTTTGGTGTTATAATACGACCCACTTCTTTTGACATTTATACCTTGTAACTAACACTTGTAACGCCAGAGGACGATGTTTGAACTGCCGGACCGAAATTCCCAGTCATTTTTTACGACTTTGTGCTCAGTTGCGCTTGCGCTGGTCGTTTGGCGTGTCCCCGTAACTATGCCAACATGCCCGCCACCAGCAATGACGTCACCCCTCTTTGCAGTGTATACACGGGACCAGCAGCTGTTACCAGCCAGATAAGTGGATTGAGGGTTCCCCCATTCTCTAGCTCCAATTGGACTCCACCAAACACGCCTCCGAAAATAAATATATAAATATTTATGCATGTCTCTTGTTGTAAATATGTTTATCCACTACTAAGAAATCATATCGGGTGTATTGACATACATTATTTTGGTCACTTATGTTTAAGAAATAAAGTTCGCTCTACCCCAATGTGTTTTGTAATAAAGTATAATTTTGCCCTGAACTATTATAGTTAAAGCACGAGGACGGTACTTTTACAAACTCGTGTCGTGCGATTATGCAGTGCGGGCCACATTGCCCATATAAGGCTTATCGCGTGGTTAACATTCCACAAAGAATTATGGGTATTTAGTTTTTTGAAGCGTAATGGCGGACTGAATCCTGACATTTTTATTTGCTGCTGTCATAAACGTTGAAGGTGATGCTTTAATCTCTGTTGGGACTGTACACCCACAATTATTTGATTATTACGTTGAGCTTATCACATTGAACCTGGTAGAGACGGTTGACGTGAACAAACGTCACAGTCCCACGGAGCGCCGTGACCTGACGTGAAACAACGCGGTCACTCGACAGTCGACAAGCTTTAGCTTTCAATTCTTCTTTCCGATAGATAGAACTAGATGATTCGAAACTGGTCTTCATTTTAAAAAAAATTGTAATCGGCAAAATCGCCAATACGACAGACATTGGTAGGGATAAGCCTAGCTACAGTTGCTTCGCCAAAATAGGCTCTTTGATACCCTGACGTCGCCTTTTTGGCTGCAGACACATCCTTAGAAAAACTAACCTGTGCGAACCAAATCTGGGTTCGCTGGCGTTAAGGTTGGTGTAACCAGAAAATTAAATGACCAAACGCTCTAATATTTGGACCAATTACAGATGAGAATTATGTTTCCAACATCAAATGATTACTTTAATGTTAACGCCGATAATTAATATAATTTTAAGCCTGAAAATTTGTCTTCTAAGTTTTTTCCGTTCATAAAAGCCGCCATCTTGTTTACGTATGCAAATGAGCGAGAATCACGTCACGGAACGAAGACACGTTATCAAGACGATAGCTACGCAAACTGGGCTACTGTCTCTACCTGCTTCTTTTCAAGAGTTTCAGCAGAAGCATACCATTGAATTTGAACATATCATATGCCTATAAGTTTTCGTTAATCTAATTTTTTTTAAAATTGTATAACACTTGTTTTCTTACTTGGATAGTCTTAATCACTGCCGTCCCCATGTCGATCGCCTTTCTTATTCGCATCGGCTTGCGAGTGTTGAACTTCTACATGAATTATTAGGCTTCATTTATTAGATCAAATATATATGTGCCACAAGAAAGTCACGTTATACCTTAGAAAAGACAAAAAATTATTGATATTTGATATCTAAAAAGTCTCCTTATTGCTTATTTCTACCAGTGGATTCATTATCATTTTCAAGTTCCGCAAAATATTCGCAATTTCTTTCTTGGAAAAAACACAGTGAAAATGTTATTCAATAATGAGATACATAAATACATTGAAGGAAAGATAGGAATTATATCTTCTTCCTTTTTTTCAAACTCTAACTCCATGTATTAAATTAACCCGTTTATCGATATATTTTCATATTTAAAAAAAAAAAACTAACAATCAGTGACGGAAACTACGTATCAAGATAGGAATTTGTTTATCATAGAACATGTATGAAATACACATAATGAGTATATTTATTTTCTCTCTTTGATACTGATCTAAATTTTGTTTTTAATGTTTAAAGATAACCAAATTGCGTTGTTGGGGCATCTTTTTTATTCTTAGAACTCGAATTTTTTAGATACCAGCAATCGACTATCGTAATGTTTCTAAAGACTGAGAAGGCTACCTTTAAAATCATTCTTTTTAAAAGAAAAATAATAATATCAAACCAGTTATCGTAAAATAATTTAAACTGCAGGTTGACAGGTTTAAGCTAAATGTAACGACTAACGAGTGGGTTTTCGATGTGACATACTCAGGGTTTTACATAGTCAATCAAAACTGAGAGTCCAGGGAGTCCCTTTTCCTATTTTAGGAGTCCTCCAAAAATACAATGGATGTTTCACACTTGACAAAAGGTTGATAAGATTTAGCTATTTTAGATTATAAATGGTTGATGTTTTTAATAACATTTTGTCATGAAAATCTTACTAAAATCTGTTTTTTTTAAAAAAGATATAAATTTGTATCAGAAAAATCCTGCGTCACAAGGGACCCATATGAATTTTAATGGGGGGTCCACGGGACATTTTCTGCGTCAAATACTCAGGAAAGTTGAGTCCCGTAAAACCCTGCATACTTTATTTTCTTTTCTTTGACTTCATTTATTTTTAGGGGATTTGTTTGTGTTCATGGGATTTTGATCGATTCAACCCCACTGATCGTATATCAATAACTGTGACGGTTAATAAACTCAAGGTTTCCAAAACATCATATACCTAGGCTTAAACGATATATTATTGGTCAACAAGTAATTTTTTAAAATCTAATTTTCAAAGGAGAACGATACAGCTTTACAATAAAGTGCTGTTACACTGTTTGATAACTAGATGCAAATTAAATAAATTCAATCATCGGCTTTACATACTATATTTAGACAAAGTGTAACCTGAAAGTCGCCGACTACCTATTACGTCTTCAACAAAACATCGATTGCGTCCCCGCTTTTACTGCATATATTTTTACGCACTCGTTTCTTATGTCAGTGACCAGTATTGAATTTACACATCACGTGACCGTAAAGGGGAATTCTAAGTAATTAGCATATCTAAAAATAGACTCAAGATGGCGTCACCGTACCGCTGAGTTGCAGTGAATGTAAAAATAAACAAACGGTAAAACTAATATTATGATGATTATATGAAAAAATATATGCGGCCATAATACATAACAACTGAAGAGTATTTTATCGTTAATGAATAGTTACAGGGCTGTTATGTTCGTTGTGTAAGACTCTTGAAAGATAAGGTACCGATTGAATATGGAAATTGGTTAGGTTTTTCATGTGTAGACTCTGTAGCTATAAACTCGATGATACTGGGGGAAGGGTTATATAGCTACAGTTCTGCAGCTAGGATAAGCCATGTTGATCGAAAGATCCGAGATGAAAGGTTACCACGGACGCGTGATCACGAGGCGGGGAAGAGCGGATATAACGTCATTCAACTGTTACGTCATGAAAAAACTAAACCTTTATTGTCTGATAAAGTACTTTTTTTCGATTGTTCTAACCGCTAGGCATCTTAGAAGATTCTGTAAAACTATGCACAATGGAATATGATTGCCAAGATAAAACCGGACATTACTGAAACCTATCAAGATTATGATCCCGTCAGGTCAACTTTTGAACACAATATGAAATCTTTACACAACAAAATCACATCCATAGCTGCTTCACCAACAGAGTATTTCATGAAAACGTTATATATGTCTTGTTTTCTTGCCCAGAAACAAAGTCAAGCCTCTTAATAAAGCACATACCATATCATTTTACGAACAGAATCTTTTGTTAGGTTTATGTCAATTGTATAAAAAAGGGGGGATTTTTCATGATTTCATAAATATCAGATCCAAATGTCTTGCCTGATGTTTCGGAAAGTAAACTGAATCACTCCTGCACCGATGGTGGTGGTGATATGGGTTTTAACGCTGCTTTCAAGCGTATCAAGATTATTTCACTTATATCGCGGCTGCTAGTATGATTGTAGGGAGAAAGCTCACAACACCATTGTGGCTATGCATTGCGGTGAAACCTGCGAGCATCGGCTGAAACTAGCGAACCATGAGTGGTACCGCACTGAAATTCAGTGTAGCATTGCACCAAAACCCTGACTGCGTGTAGAACAGTTCTCTACTGTAGACAAAGTTGCCGAGCCCCTGGCGTGATTTCTGCACAGGAAGCTTTTCATTTAATTTGGTCAATTGCCACCTTATATCCATTTCTTACAAAAATAATTATCAAACAAGGAATGACGGATTATCTGTTCCGAGTTTTTGTTATTACTATAAATTCTGTTTAGGGAAGATTTTGATTCAATCAACCAGCACTAGGTCGAATAAGTTTGAAACGCGGATGAAAGATGTTGCATGGAAGGTGAAGAGGTTTATATCTAGGTGAATAGTCCCACCTCAAATATTTAATCTAAATTATCATTTGCGTCTGATTAAAAAAATTTACAGTTTTCTCAGGTTTCAAAGTTGTTTCACGCGGTTGATAAAGAGAAATCCAGGATACCTATTTATCGAATATATATGTCCAACATATACCGTATCTCTCAGACACAGTTGGGGATAATTACACCTTTAACATTACGTAATAATGACGGGTCAGTTACCTTTGGGGAACTTTTACGCCCGCTTCTTTCAGTACATCAGCCACGAAGATGTTACACTTGTACATTCGTCCTCACCAGGTCCATAACTGGACGCAAGGGACCATTTGCTACTACCAATATATTTGTCTGCCGTCCTTGCAATAGTATCGCCAGAAATCTTTGACGGTTTTGAGAACCACTGAAAGAAATTGATTTTTAAAAATTATACTAAATGTAATTTGTCAGCATTATTCGACGAAAATGGCATATTTTGCGAAAGATTTTTCATTTTTAATATAAGCGTTTATCATTTCTTTCAGAGAAACAATCGTTTCCAATAGAAATTCAGATACAAGACAAAAACATACCCATCCATGAACATTTCCTGTCAGTACAGTGACAAAAAGTAGGAGTACGAGACAAGGAGACTTCATTTTCCCTTTACTGTTGAGGCAATATGAGAATTTCGAAAATAAGCTGCGTTCTTATATTGATCGTTTACAGCTGACGTTCATTACCCATGTTGTGTTTGGAAAGTGACAAATCCGGGATGTACACCGGGAAGTACGCCATTTTCGTAATAGTTTCCTCGTACAATAATTGGAAAAGTTGGCTAAGCGAAAATGAACTAATATTAAGTTGCGAAAAATGATGCAGACACTTTCTGACTTGCATAAAGAGACACTTTTGTGGTTGGAGTAACATGTGGTAAACGTTATTAACGGTGTTTTATATCAAGAAGGACTTACTGTTGCCGAATAATCATTTCAATTTTTGAGACTTAATAACAGTATAAAGGTTTCATTCATTCGTTGAATTAAACGTTTTAGATGTTGAAATTTGTTTGTATTATTGACCCTTTTACGTTTGCTTTTATGTTCAATGTTGCCCCTTTCTTTCACCTTTATGATGCGTAGCATATATCTATGTCAGTCAAAACTTGCTAAAGTCTCTTTACCTTTTAGATTATAGAACAGTTCTTATACAAAAGTAAACCTCGTGAATTACCTCGTCACGGTTAAAGGCACTATAGCACGCGCCTTTCGGTTAAAATTGGCTATTTTAGGCATATGAGGACCTTTCTATCTTTACCACGAAATGTTTACTATCCTTGAACATTTACATGTCATCTATAGTGAAAAAGTTAAGACGGCTGCAGTAGGCTAAGAAAAAGTCCATAGACAGCTGCACAAAATGGAAATTGGACAGATAAAAACGACTGAAATAGTAATCTGTGCAGCTTTCGAATTTACCTAAACTCTGAACTGATAACAAAGGATGAAATATTGGTGTGCGCTAGTGCCTTTAAGAACAACATCAATGATATACGCATACAAAAAAGTAATTTCACACCCTTTTTATCACCCCTTAGAAATTCGTTAATTTATTTCCATTCAACGATTAAAACACTGAATCTAATCCGTTGAACATGGTACACAATCATTGCTCATTATGGACTATGTTGCATGAAAGGACAATAATTGAAATGACCCGAAACTGTGGTAGCTGATTAATCGTATTTACTGGTATAGACGGGATTAGCTCGGGGACTTGAGTCACGTGACATAGGCCGAAATATGAAAATACCTTGTGGTTAAGACGTAGAGTGTACATTGTTATAGGTCCTCCATGAAACAACAGAGAGTATGAACACTTGAGGCAGCGACGTACGAATGTACGAATGAAATGTGAGTACATGTGGATATTTTACAGCCAAATCTGACATGGAGAATCATTAAATTCAAACGAGATCCGCAATTCTCCCTGCAATGACATTTTACAAACATCAATTATTTCATACGGTGCAAAGAGATTAACTCTCTCTGCGCTATGTTAGCGCTAATATATATGTGTTTTAGCGGGGTTTGGCTTGAAAGAGGTATATTAGAACGAAAGAGCAGCTTTAATTAAATCATATGCAAAATTACTACTTTGCATCAGTAACCTGAATGCAAGAACGTTTTTGCTAATTAAATAATACGTTTTTATTGACAAGTTTATGTAAACATATTCATAATGACGGTTGCTAGCAGCGACAACTGGAGATTATTTTATGAACGCTTCACGTCAAGGCGCGTGATACGAAGTCACATGATTGCTTATACGTGTAACCACGTAGATATACCCTTTTAAATGACTAAATTTATAAATCCATGTATAAAGGCCCAACGGCCTTGATAATATTAATAAACTGATTTATACTCTTTGTTACAGATTTGGTCTTTAGCACAAAATCAAAATGACATCAATCAAAGAAGAATTTTCCTGGAGAAACTTGACCCTTAATTGTGAAAATCTGTCACAGTTTACAACATCCAAGGTAGGGTTATCAAGTATCATTCAAGGCACCGTATATAATTTCTGACAATATAGTATGAAAGTGGCTACCATTACAAAGCTGAGACCTTAAGAAATCACGCATGTGACACTAATTCTCCTTTTATGTAATGCTTTTTTAAAGTCTTAGAATTTAAAAATAAATCCTAGGAATCAATGTGAAAAAACATGCAAAAAACAACAACTGCACCAATTTACTTAATTTGTTCGATTACTCGCGTACATTAAATCATATACCACTATTCCAATAGAACAAAACCAAAGTAATAGCTGTATCACTTAAAGAACCTTTGTTTAAGTCGAAGAAATATAGAAAAAAAAGTAATAAGAATCTTGTTAAAGACCCTAAGCAAAAGAAAAACCTCAAAATACATAAATACATGTATGTGTTATGTGTAACATTATTTATTCAATATGGAATCAATCTCATTTAAATAAAATCTAATATTGCTGCACTAGGTTACGCATATTATACGTGGAACGTTGTGGAGCGACATTTTAGATTTCATTTCAATGAGATTGAATATGGGATATATATGACCTTTTAAAATCAAATAGCACATACGCACAGTGGAGCAAATCGCCATGGCTGAGTAGTGCTTTGATGGAGCGTGACATTTATTATGATCTTCGGCTTTATTATGATCTTCATGTATGTGCTCCCTAAATATTATTATTCATACCTAATTATTTATACATTGATACATTTAATATCATCATACGATAAACTCTTATTAGCAAAATATGTGTTTCTAGCATTTAAAAACGTTCGAATTTGTCAACCGACAGTAGCATTTTATGGCGCTTCAGTAATAAATCACATGCAACGATGTGGGTACTTGTACAATGTGCCGGTAGACCCTTTACGGAAAAAAACACAGTTTAAAAAATGGAATTATTTTTTCTAGAAATTCGTTTAAGGCCTGAAATAAAGAAACCATTTATTAACATGTATCTGTAAAATTCTATAATCAGCATATATGGAATATTTTCAAATCACATATCTTATATTCACAGTGGAGCAAATCTTCGTGGCTGTTCCTGACCTACCGGTGTCTCCTTGTCCTGTACTGGGTTATTGGTCCAGTCCTAGCCTACAGACACGACAGTGAGATCTACACCAACCCGGTGTACATGGGCCCAGCGGCCAACACAAGGTCGTGGTCGAATCTCACATTCTGGTGTATCATCGTTCTTGAAGCTGATTTCCTTCTGGCAGCCTTGATCTGCTGTGTGACTCCATTTGTTGACAGGTGCAAGAAAAATAGGTTGGACCATCATGATCTTAGAGAAACAAAGAACCTGCAACAGCTTTCATGTCATGGTGTAGGAAGACGGATAGAGCCTGTAGACAAAACAGAACCAGTTCAATGTAAAGATTTCAATGAAAATTTCAAGTCTGAAAAAAATCTTGAACAATTTTCAAACAATGATTTCAACAATACTGTGACACATATAAGTATCGAGTCACTTGCAAACAGAGATTCAAGTGAAGATTTAGATATCACGGAAAATAACGAGAAACAATTATTTGCAAGTTTTAAGGAAAATATTAGGGCTAAAAACAGTGAAGAATTTGTATCATGTCAAGGGTTGAAAAAACACTCGGTTCAAATAAACCAACTAAAAAATGATATAGATAAAGCATCAAAAATTGAAGTAAACATTGAACAACTTCAACATGATATCTCAAACAAATTTATAAACACCAAAGCCCAGCTTCATCATAATCGTATTGATCAGAAACACAATGCAAAGGAAACTTTACACGAACATCATAACGAAGTTTTCATCATAAATATGACACAGGAAGATTCGAAGACGTGCTTGCATCTTCCATGGTACTGCCAACTGTCCTGGCTCTTAACCAACATCAATTCTTCAATAGGAGTTCTTGTAACCGCTATCTACTTCGGGATCCTGCATGATGAATCTAGAACCATTGGTGCCTTCGATCTCCATATCCATGGCCTTAACACTGTATTCATCGTCGTAGACAACTTTGTGAGCGCACGTCCCTGTCGTTTTCTTCACTTCATATACCCTCTAAGTTTCGCTACATTGTATTTTATCTTCAGTGTCATTTTCTGGTCCTTGGACAAAGAGAACCATGTAAACTACAGAGTGATACTTGACTGGAATGTTTCTGGTACCACCGTCGGGTGCTGTGTTGCGCTTTCTCTGTTTGTTGTTGTCATACATGCCTGTCATTTTACCATTTACAAATTAAAACTAATTTTGCATTCAAAAGTTTTTAAACCAAATATTTTAACTGAAAAATGATGTGACACTTCATTCAGCATTCGTTGTTCAGACTCTTTTGTTATGAAATAATTTAGCATCGATGGATTTGGAATGGAATTGCCATCGTTTTAGTTTAATATGTTTTATACATCTGCATGTTGCTATTTATTAAATCTCACCCAGTTCCTTGTTCCCATCATTTGAAAGTAGTCATAAATCAATTATGTATTCTTGCTTTTACAAGCATGCTGTGGTAATTTTACTATTTGTGATTTACTTAAGCATCGGAGTTCCTTTCATCGATTCAATTATCAGTGTTTGTTAATCATTATTTATTAAATATTTTATGTTATTGCTTTTCCGTTAATAAAGGATTATCCTATCCTATATATTCGTTATTTAAATGCTAAAATGCGAATGTTCAGTGTTCAAACGTTAAAGGGGATATTTGTCATGATGTTCAGGGAGAATTGCACTATCACGTGCACTGACAGGTTTAGCTGTATTCGAGAGAATGAGGAGCCTCAGTTTGTAACCCCAAAATATGGAAAATGTCAAATCTTCTAAGTCAAACACTTCACAATTCTATTGGTTTATCATACTATAATAACGTGAGCATTAAACCATAACTAGTTAGCTATCACATTAATTCATTATTTTTACCATATCCTCATAAATTTGCAAGCATATTAACTAAAAGATTCTGACCCAAAATTACCATTATAGTTTGTTTTGAGTAGTAAGCATTTCCAAGTCGGCTTGTGCCGTCTTAACGTTTTCGTGTTTATTACAGATCATTTATAAAGAATAATTGATATTCATTACGTCGATAGAAAGCTAAAGTGAGTGCCTATATCGTCATATGCCTTAAAATAAACCAACCGAGAAAGCTAGTTATAGTGCCTTTAAGATCATATATCATCTATGATTTGAAAATTTACAGACACATACTTATCAAACATATTTGCAAACACAAATTTTATACCACTGTCTTATCCATTGTAATACACCGAAAACATTATCACCTTATCTCATTACATTACCATCACGAAGGCGTCAACATTTAAACATTTACAGCATAATCATACCCAATATCTGTACTTTCCTCAAACATATGAATATTTCTTTTAAACATAAGAAGCACTCAGGAGATGGATTCAGATGAGCGAAGTCAATGTGCTCCAATTCTGTATAAAGATATATCCTGTTAACGTAACACGCTTTTAAAAGAAGCAAATTTTACGGAATGCTCAACTTCTTTACTTAAAAATCTATAAATGTGATCCTTCCCTAAAAGTGAAACTTTGGAAAATTCCATCAAAGATCTTCCTTCTTTGTGAGTTGTAATTGAGGGCTGCATTTGAAAGTGGCATGTTATGACAATAAAACGATGTTTTTGCTCACTCAGACAGTTAGAACAACAGCACTCACGTGTTACATGCCTCGTTGACAGCTGATTGTCAGCGTAGCCAATACACGTGATCATCCACCCGTGACAGCCACTTGTTCTTCAAGCCAGTTGATAAGTTGTTAATTAGTTACGTCATGGCAGGCGGAGAGTTTACTGTAATTTCCATTGGCATGTCGGTTCTTAGCTATATAAACAGTGTCCGGGAAACACAACCAGACAGAGAGACTTTCATACAAGATGGACAGCACAGAGGAACTGTACTCGAACCTGAGAGAAACCGAGATGAAGTTCAAGAAGGCGTGTGAGCAGGTCGTGCTCCTGAACGACAAGCTGGAGGGTCTGCAGCGTCGTTATGACAAAGCAAGAAACGAGAACCATCGATCCTTCAGATACAACCTTCGTCTGAGGATGGCAACTGTGGAAGGAGTCCGCAACGCGTATTACGAATACGCCTGTGAGAAGGCAGAGAGGATTGCTGAACTGCGCTACGAAGTGTCCCGACTGAATGGTAACTCAGAGGACGAGGACAGCGAGGACGACTTGGACTGGGAAGGAGACGAGGGAGTCGATGACGTGATGGGGGAGGAAGCAGATGAAGAAGAGGAGGTTGAGGAGGTTGAGGAGGAAGAAATGGACGCTGTAGACACTTGAACTCCTCTGATAGACAAAACTACAGAACTGGCCGTTCTCATAGCCCTTTTCAGGGCTAACAAAAAGCAAAAAAGAAAACTTAAAACAATGCATTTAACCTGTACACTTAAGAATTTAAAGGAATGAATTTCCTTCTCAAATGTTACATATAGAACTCATCCCAAGTGAAACCGACAACCCATGTTCAGTGTGTTTAAATAGCTTACAGACACCTAGTCATGAAGTCGATAATATCAATTAACAGTATATCTGATAGAGAGAGAGAGAGAGAGAGAGAGAGAGAGAGAGAGAGAGAGAGAGAGAGAGAGAGAGAGAGAGAGAGAGAGAGAGAGAGAGAGAGAGAGAGAGAGAGAGAGAGAGAGAGAGAGAGAGAAAATTTGTTTATTTGTCTCATCTTGTACATTCAATAAAACTTTTAACATATATATATATATATATATATATATATATATATATATATATATATATACAATACTTATTACTATAAAAAATAAATAAAATTGCAACCCACCCATCTACTCAAACCCATGTTCAGGTAGTCCGATATTAGAGCTCGTGGAAATCTTTCTTACGCGATAAGTCTTGATAAAAAAAATTCTCTCTCTCTCTCTCTCTCTCTTACAGGTTACAAGAGAAAGCAACTTTAAAGGACAAGTTAAAATGTTGCTGATAATTTTTTTTTTATTAGTTCCCATAGGTTACAGAGTTTGAGCATAATATATGGACATAGAGAAAAAAACAACTATTTAAAAGACATTCATAATGAAAATATCAATCTAAATATATGGATTGTTGTACATTTTTCCATGAATACTGGTATCAGTGGTTTCCATTTGTTGTTGACATTTTCCAGTTTGTTGTTTCTTTTGAAAATGTATCTTTCAACAAGAAAGATTTCCTTCAAAGTCTTCAGATAGTTTTTTCATTTTGGTTGCTGATAATTTGACAAGAACAAAGCAAAACACCTTTGTATTGTGATCATTATGTCAAAGAAAAGGTAAAATTAATCAATGATTGCTTTAAAAACTTCATGACGTCAAATCCGATTTGTATTGTATCATTGAAGTAACAGTTTATAGGTTGATTCTATTTGCATGAAATTAAAAAATAAAATCTGGTAGGAATTGTGACATACAAACATTTGTCATAGAGAACATCAGGAGAGGTATATTTCTTGAAATTTGTAAACGATTTTTAAATGATATATCCACATATCAAACAAATGTAAATAACCTTTCGAAATAGTTGATGCTTAGACAGTGATGGATAAAGTATAGCTCTCTGTTGATAAATATATATTGACTTGTCAGTTTTGACTGATCTAAAGTTACACACTAATATTTTATTGTTTATTATATGAACAAAGAAGTTTAAGTTAGATATTCAATTCAAAATAAGTTAACACAATTTTCATAAAATTTATTTTCGAACTTTTCTCTGATATCAGTGCCCTGGTCTCTTGTGTTTTGGTTTCAATCAAGCCTAAAGAACTACTATCTATATTTTCCCTTATGATATCCATTATATAAAAAAACGGAAAATAGGTGACTGTGATACAATGTCTTTGGTTGGTGTTTTAAATTTTCATTATAGTTTCTATAAGTAACCGTAAATTCGCCCTAGCCTAAAACATTACCTCAAGTCTAGATTTTGGCCTGAAATAGTCTTTTGATATGATAAATCTAATCTTTTGATATAACTATAATGATATGTCCAGTAAGAAAAGCAAGAAATTTTTATGACAACTTCTTTATTGTGAAATATGGGACGTTTGAGAGTACAAGCTCCTTCTCTCACTCTTTGTGTATTTTCACAATAAAGGAACGTTATCTTTAAACTTTTGCTTTTCTTATTATCTTAAATTATAAATGGCCTTCAAAGAGAGAAAGGACAAATATAAGAACAAAGATACAATATTATATGATTATATGATATTAATGAAATAAAAAAAATGCTTTTAAGCATTTGGTATGAATTACTATGTTACAAGGCAATTTGTTAATCGTTACTTACCAATTAACATTAGACATTTCAAACAGCAAATACCAATTAACAGTGAAGCAACTAATTAAGCGTGAAATCACAAAATTAGTTGGTCAATTTAGCTTAACTGTCAAAACAACATTGCCATGTATGTACAATTAGTTGTTTTTACGACAAGCCACATAATCCACAAGTAGTCTTTATTTTACAAGATTTTTCCGAAAGATATATTAAAAATTTATACATGTTACGGGTAACAAGGTCTAATGAAAATTACAATTAGTGAAGATTATTAGTAAAATAAAGTTTAAGAACCTGAGACTAAGCTATGTCTCACCAGAGACAGTCAATCCATTGATTGTTGTCTCTGATATCTCGTTGTTACATCGAAATGTATGATATTGTTTTGTAACGGCGTGGACATTTTTACTATCCACTGTTTATCCCAATGAAAGACTAGTTTTCACACTTGCATATTTAAGATTGGGGGCTATGGGTTTCAATACATCCTAACCATTGGGAGTTGAGAGTTGAAAGAGACCGGACAAGACTTTGTTGAACAAGACTGGAATGTAGAAATACAAATTTTATGGATTTATCACTTCTTGAATTGTATTGCATTTCGCAGGACGTGCTTCTGAAGTTGACGATTCGTTTGAATTGATGGTTTCTTTCCAAAGATGCTGTCAGAATATCATTCTAGGCACGTTGACAGCTAATTGTCAACCAAACCAAATGCACATGATCATCCATCTGTGACAGCCACTTGAAGGTTCTATCTGACGATGTAGGATTAACAAACTTGACAGCTAATTGTCACAGTAGCCAAAACACGTGATCATCCACCCGTGACAGCCACTTGAAGGTTATTTCTGACGATGTAAGGTCGTATCTCGCTCAATAACGGAATTAACAAACCAATGCGTCTCCTTGACAGCTAATTGTCAGCGTAGCCAATACTCGAGATCATCCATCTGTGACAGCAATTTGTTCTTCAAGCCAGTTGATTAGTCGCTAATTAGTTACGTCATGGCAGACGGAGAGTTTACTGTAATTCCAAATGGCAGGTCGATTCATGGCTATTTAAACAGTGGTCTCCAGACAGAGGCTTCATTTCCAGACACTTCCAGACAGAGAGACAGTCAAGCAAGATGGACAGCAATGAGGAATTGTACTCGAACCTGAGAGAAACCGAGATGAAGTTCAAGAAGGCGTGTGAGCAGGTCGTGCTCCTGAACGACAAGCTGGAGGGTCTGCAGCGTCGTTATGACAAAGCAAGAAACGAGAACCATCGATCCTTCAGATACAACCTGCGTCTGAAAATGGCCTGTGCTGAGGGCGTACGCAACGCGTATTATGAATACGCTTGTGAGAAGGCAGAGAGGATTGCGGAGCTACGTTACGAAGTGTCCCGACTGAACGGTAACTCGGACGACGAGGATGAGGACAGCGATGATGACGTAGACTGGGAGAGAGACGAGGGTGTTGAGGACGGGATGGAGGAGGAGGGAGAAGAAGAGAATGTAGAGGAGGAGTTGGAGGCGGTCGAGGAGGAAGACATGGATGCTGTAGACAGCTGAAATCACAGAGTAGCTGGCAACTCAATCTCAGAACAGGTCGTTCTGACAGCCCTTTTCAGGGCTAACAAATATCAGGAAAGAAAACTTCAAACAATGCAATGTTATGAAAATAGCTTATGCAAAACATGAAAGATACAACATGCAATTTCTTAAATCATTCTAAAACCTTGCATATACATTTTTAAGTCATTCACAAAACACTATTGTGTCGAAGTTGTGTTAAATCCTTAGGAGAGTGTTGAATAGGTTATCTAATTTCATTTTATATTCGTAAAAGTAGTGCACACGTTTTGGCGTACCCCAAAGACCCATCATTCACATATCCATTGACTCTACAACCCGTAAGTGTCATTTTGTTTAGTAAAAAACAAATAGATTTTGCCTTTGAGTTTCACCTCGTCATCACAAATACAGGAGAGAGAGAGAGAGAGAGAGAGAGAGAGAGAGAGAGAGAGAGAGAGAGAGAGAGAGAGAGAGAGAGAGAGAGAGAGAGAGAGAGAG